>CM022551.1:12615207-13815207 GCA_012273795.1 Dendrolimus punctatus | reverse complement strand
CGTTTTTCTTTTTACAGTCTTCAAAACCGAGCACATTCAGAAACATGTTTAAATACTTTAGACATATAATATATATAATATTTTGTGCTCTTTACAATGCGATTTTTTATATGAAGACATGGCTTTACTGTGTATCTATATCACTAAATCATAAAACACTAATACAAATCCTAGTAAGCCGGTGCGGACGTATTCATGCATGTGCGCACGCCTGCACTCGGCATTAAATCTTATGCTTATAATTGGACCTACTTATGCAAAACAGAACCAATCCACAAACATGCCAAAATTGGGCTAAGGATGCAGAAGGCTTTCAAAATGCACTTTCTATCGACTCAATAAGAATCATAACGATCTGACAACATTTACAGAACAAAATATTTTTATCACCTAGTAGTTAACCCACAAAACACCAAGAGTATAATAAACAAACAAGATCCATGACCCATGGTAATCCAAAAAGCTAAAAGGTTTACTTGAATCATCATCATCATCATCCGAGCGTTAAATCCCGGTTGCGTTCGGAGCCTTCACTCCGACGCCCAGGGTCCGCTTTCCTGCTTTTTCTACTCCACTTCGCGCGGTCTTCGGCATCCCCCGTTTTGAGACCATTGGCACGCATGTCATCCTTCACGACGTCAAGCCAACATTTCTTGGGCCTTCCCCTTCGTCCGGGACCTGGCGGAGGTGGCATGGCTAGACATTTATTCCCCACATAATTAGCCGGTCTCCGTAAAACGTGGCCGTACCAACGTAAGCGACACTCCTGCAATTTGTCTGCTATGTCACGGTCTATGTCTGCTATGTCTGTATGTCACTTGAATATATAGGACAAAATATAATATACAATATTCAACTTTTTTTTTTCAAAATATAGACATTTCTTCAAATTTTTTATAAAAACGGCTTATCTGAAAACTGTCAGTATGTGGGTTGATTCCATTTTGCATAAGTTGGTCCAATTATACGAAAAAATATGATGATATAACAAAGAAAAAGATTGTTTTTGAATATTATTCAGCGCTTAAACAATTTTGCTAAATAACAAGTTTATTTTGTATTTAAATGAGAATGAATATTGAATGAATTTGGTTGAATGACACAAACACAAATGAACACGACGGTGTTCAATGACATTGAAAGATTCAAGTTGTTAATATGGATCGCTTTGGCTGATTCATTCAATTTGAAAGACAAAATAACCATATCACCTTTGTGGTATTTATTAACACATTGTATTATTGAAAGAATTCCCACTGAGGTAATCAATAGCATTAACCATTTATTTGGGGACCCCATATATCCAGAAGTGGTAAGCCAGAGCTGTAACGTCGGCAAGTGTGAATGATAAGGAGATCATATCCTGAAAAATAATAATAATTTTGTCTGTTTAAATTCTACCTACAGCGCGTTCCATTGGTAGCTCACAACGCCCATAATGCTACGTTAGCCGTTCCCCATGGTGACCGTGGTCGTTGTGGTCCTGGCGAAAACGTTTAATAACGTCATCATTTTCGATCACACAACGGTTTTTTGAGGCGGGGGAAATACCGCAAACTACCGGGTCCTTTGCTAGGGATAAGACCAAAGCGATGAGACTTAGCCACTGAAGATGACGCAGCTAACAGAGTCAATCGCCGATATGAGTGGAGACTCGGCAAGGTAACTCCATGTAGTGAGGTAACTCAGGTGTCAATACTCCACTAAAATCACCCTCCGCCCATGTGCCCCACGCTTATGGTAGGAAGAGCGTGCAACTTCGAACGTAGTTAGGCCCACGCTGATCCTGCGCATCTGTGCTCGAGAGTGCCCAAGAAGCAGAACAAACTCACTTCGTCGACAGGGGGATGAATCCTCCGCTCCCTATATACTGGAGGACCCCTGCACCGGTATTACGGGAACAAATCTTGCGCATACCAGCGTCTCATGCGCACCCCTCTCTGATCACACAACGCTTACAACGCCCGATGTCAAGGGTGGGTCGAATAACGGTTCCACTTGGGTTTACGATTGTAACGCCGGCAAACAAGTGGAACGGGAAAAATGGCGGTCGTGAACGTGGTCTTTGTGAGTCTCTAATGGAACGTAGCCCTAGTAATCTGCACCACCTACATCGCCAGATTATGTTAAATTATTCCTTAAGTTAGGTTGCCTGGAAGAGATTGCTTTAAGCGATAAGGCAGCTTATGGTTTCTACCATGACAATATTGTAATCGTGCATTTTATAATTGTATATTTGGTGAGCAATAAAATGTTATCTATTCTATCCTAATTTTTAAATCAATAAATGCTCGCCAACTATACTATACTAGGTTGCAAAATCATAAATATTATATACACTACATGGTGCGAAATTTGACCAAAATATTTGCAACGAATATTTGATCTAACATTCGTTTGGGCGACTTAGCGCCCCAACTGCGGGACTTCTTTCGTGAGACAAAGTCTATATCATCTTGCTTGTATAATATATCATTTACCTGCCATATCCCTCCGTCGTTAATGTAGCCCTTGCTATTAGTTGCGTCAACATACAGATGCACCTTGAAGCCTGTTATTACGTATTCATCGGAAGGCTGATTTGAATTTTTCATCTGAAATTTATTAATATTGTTACGAGCTACAGGACTTGAATTAAAATGCCGTTGGAATGACTATAAAGTTTATTAGAACAATATAAACACGTATGACAGATGTACAATTATAACAAGACACTACTAGTACAAACTGCCCGATTCCATAATACGCGCAAAGTCCGTCCCTATATCGATCGAATGTAACTTGCATTCGGGCATCGTTTTATACTAAACTGTATAATACAACGAAGGACCGCGTTGATTGAGGTTTTCGAGTAAACGTAATCTGCACACCTGGTTAAATATTCCTGCGAACGGCCAACAAAGTCAAAAACAATAACAATAGGCTATTGTCTAACTGCAAATTTTAAACAATTTTAACAAATTTGTGATTTAGCAAACAGCCCATTGTCTTATTGTACTCGTTTATGGCAGTTTGCGGCCGAGTTATTAGCTAGGTGTGGCGGATTAAGTCGACTTAGATATGGGAACATTGTATTTGTATATAAAACGATGACCTGATGGAGGGGGAGGCAGTCGAGGGAGAACTACGAATGAATTATGACCTACATTACTTTTGGATTTGTTGTGTTCGGTTATATTTGTACCTGTGTTATACGTGTTTGTACAGTTCTAATAAACTCTATAGTAATTCTAACGGCATTTTGATTCGAGTTCCGCAACTCTAAGCAATATAAACAAATATTGACAAAACGACGCCCCCGGGGAATAAAATCGTAATAGACAAAAGTAAATTTTACAGGACGAGCAAAAAACTGTTATTCTGTTTTAGTTCATAAAGTAACTGGCCTATATTATCATATGATATACCTACCATTTTATTCAATATTTTTTTCGTAATAACTGGCTATAGAATAAAATAAAATATAATGTACACTTTTGAAGTTATTACGAAAAATATATAGCACTGATTTTATAAGAAAGAAAGAATGACTAAACAGATATACAATGCAAAAGTGGATGGATGCAGAAGTCGCGGAAGGCCACGACACACCTTCCATGATCAAATTGATCATGTGTTAGCAGAAGGTGATGTCAGGAGCCTTAAGAACAGACGAGCGTGCATGACAAGAGCTATGAATGTCAAAGAAGCAAGTGAGGTGTGTAAGAATGGGCCTGTGTGGCGCTCTGTTGTTCGTGCCTACCCCGCAAGGGACCTGGCGTGAAGTTATGTATGTATGTATGTACTGATTTTATATTTAGGTGTATCCTAAGTAACGGCATATAACCATTTTATTTTCGTGAAGTTGTAATATAATGAAAACCATAACCGTATATTACAATGGTTTTCTACAGTTCTTTCATGAATGAGGTGTAAATGTAATAAACCAATACAATTTTGTTCTTGTAAAATTACCACCAATGTCTTTTTTCGTACAGCTATATAACAACTTTGTTTTTGTATAAATGCATTCATGCATTTTGATTATCGACGCTTGAAAGGAAATCATGATTGAGTAAAATTTACAGTAAGTGATTTAAAGTTCAAAAACAATAACTTTAACACTGGTAGAAATATTTTAATCGAACAATTAGGCGAAATGTTATGATTTTAGTTTTTATTTTTGAACTTTAAATCACTCTCCTGTAAAGTTAACTCAATGTCGCTTAATCATGATTGCCTTTCAAGCGTCGTTATAAATTAAAGTAACTGTTTAAAACACAGTAATATACGATTACCGTTCAAAACTTACCGAACTAATTTAGGTAGTGTGTTATTGAAAAGAGTTATCAGTGTATTTACGTGAGTAAAATGGTATAACGCCTTACCGATTTATCGAGACATATGTTCGTTGCGTAATGAACGACTACGATGTTTTTATGGGTTAAATCTGTTACATGATTTCCAGAGAATAAAAATAAAAACTGTTATACTGGACGAGATTTTTCCGAAAAATATAATTTAAAAAAATCAGTTGGTGTATATCGACCCACAGATGCCGATAATACAAAAACATTAAAAAAGTGGTAATAGAACATTACCATTTTATTCTCCGGGGCTTTGAAAAGATGACGCTGTAGTAGCGTTTTTGTAAACGCTAATAAACAGGTCGTCATGGCAACGAGACCTAAGTTCGCTGGAAAGCATTGCCAGAATATATAAACTTACAAATCCTGTAGGATACGACAGCGTAAGGTTCACGTCTTGAGCTGGAAACCTCCATGACTTAGTTCCATAAATTACCAGGACAGATTCTGAAAATAATAGTTCTGTCAATTGTATGACATTCTACACGTACTGAAGGGTGCCTTAGAATGGACAAACATAAATTCTATTTTAATACGCTTTTATAAGCTTCATACGTATGTATGTTAGTATGTAACGGAATCTTTCAAGTTAAAGTTGACCAATGTCCCGGTTTCCCATTAAGCTGCAATTTTACACGCATATGTATATCGCGTGACAATGCAATTATGTGGTATCATGGAGCGGATCTGATGATGGAGTCGGAAGGTGGCCATAAGAACTCCTGCACTAAACAAGATAGACCCGTCGTGTTTGGGCTCGTTTTACTTGTCTTGGCTAGCACTCTGCTGCTGCATGATGTCCAGGATCTCAAAAGCTTGTATTTAAAAACCTTTTTAAAAGCTTATTTTCCAATACCCTTCCACTCATATGAATAAAAATATTCGACTGTGGCACAGAAACCTCATGGATTCATTCGTACCGCAGATTCAAATAAAAAGTAGGGGAGACTGGGGCTGGTTGTGACATTTTTTTTTCAAACGGTCATATTTTTTATGCGTTAGATTTTTTTACCTACATATAAGTTTGTTTAATTAAGTAACTACTCAGGATTTAAATTTTATTTATTTTTTATGTACCAGACTATCAGAAATTAAATAAATGAATAAATTTTAGGAAAAGAGGCGTGTAACTTTCAACCCCACGGCAGGGGCTGGTTGTTACACTACACGGGGCAAAATGTTACAACAAGAAACAAACGTTATAAAATACTGTTTATTAGGAACAATCATCATAATCAGTTTCGTTACTTAATTTAAATAACATATTATTATGTCTACAAAGCAGTTTTTTGCCTCATTAAAATAAAAATGGTAATATTCTAATTTTAAACAAAATTACAAACTTTTGTTTGTGTTTTGTACCTCGTAAATCCAAAATATATACAATTTCCAAAGTATAAGAAGATTATGTAAGCCCCTATTGAACAAAAATTTAGTATGAATCAACAAAACGTATATAAAGCCTCATGAAAAAAATAAATTATACTTCTTTTATTGAGA
The DNA here is from genome assembly GCA_012273795.1 of Dendrolimus punctatus. NCBI lineage: Eukaryota > Metazoa > Arthropoda > Insecta > Lepidoptera > Lasiocampidae > Dendrolimus > Dendrolimus punctatus. The sequence goes on along the minus strand of CM022551.1, from coordinate 13,809,361 downwards.
ATCAATCAGATACTAAAAGGAAAACAGAGCATTTCAATCACTATAATCTCAACAACCACTCTCACAATTCAAACAAATGTAGTGTGCAATGTTGCCTCAAACACATTTTACATGTGACCAATTTCTGCAAACATTACACTCTACCCATTCCTCACCAGCTTTCAACGGGTTAAATAGCTCACAACATATTAGACAAAATAACCATCTTTTACACTTTCTTCGTCAGTATCAAGTAATACCTTCCTTTTACAACTTGATTTTCTGTTTCCTCAGTTGTTATTGGATGTTATCCATATCCATAGGCTGCAGTGCATGCCAGCAGTGTGATGGGAAAGATAACAATACCTCATTGTTTTCTTTAGTTTTTTCAACGACTTCAATATTTAAGTGCGAAGAACGGTTGTCCAATAACAAGAGCACAGGATTGGATAAAGATGGTTTCATATTTTTCGATCCCAGTCTTCCAGCCTCCTGCTACAACGCAATTCGGAGGTCTATCGCGAACAAAATAATCCCTATATTGAATTTGTGGGAAGACATACTCGTACAATGGCACCGAGTTCCTATCGCATTTGCTGCAACGCAAAGATTGACTAGAGTCCCTCTCTTTGCTTATATGATTGAACCAACTTGCTTAGATCTTTTTAGAGTCAGATTTTTTCTGGGTTTCTGTACCGTTCTCACACCGGTCTTATCTCCAAGTTCCAAGTTCGCGACGAAATTTATATCTATGTAACACTCACACAAAACATTTTTTTTATTTTTGTTTGTTTTGGAGGAGGATCCTCCAAAATGGCTACTGCTTGTTCGTAAGCGTCTTTAGATATTTTGCCATGATTGGTTTTCATTTTATACCTTCTCATCCTACAAAAGACCAACAAATTATGTAACTTAAATTATATCCGATGGCAAGAAGCACAACGGGGCAGGTAGTGACAAATCACAACCTGCCCCGAGCAAATGTCACTTTTAGCCCCAACACCAAAACTGACCTTTTAACGTTAAATAGTAAAAATGCAAATAAATATACTTGTATAAACGTAAATGCATTGCAAAAAGAAAGTATTAAGGCGTATATATCACAACTGAAACATCTCCGCTTTTAATGTAAAATGGGTTATAAACCAATATTACAAAAAATCGAAAATGTTACTAACCTAGGATTTTAATGACAGCATGCGTGGGCTCCTCACGCAAAAACGTTAGCGCAACTGGCTCGCGCGGGGTGCTACCCCAAGGTGGCGGGACTATTTATCTCTTTATAACGTCATTTTAGCGTTATTTGTTTCGCCGTCATTGTCACTGTAACTACCTACCCCTGTAACAACCAGCCCCAGTCTCCCCTACATACATTAATTTATGATATACATTATACATACATATAATATCATTGTAAAAATGAATTTTCAGAATATTAATGTATGAATATATCAAAACTAGGAGCAGAGGCAAGGAATTGTTATCAACATTCAAGTGTTTTCTTCTGATATTATAGTAATAAGCGTTATCATCATTATATATAATTCATCAGTTCGTATGTATATCACTGAACGCCTCCTAAACAGATGGACCGATTTTGATGAATTAGTATGTGTTCTAATGGGTTCGACAAAACAACCCACAGTCAAGTTGTATTTGCCCATCTGGATGGCTACCACCCCTGGTCTAGAGTATGCCGCCATAAAAACCTTGAGTTGTGTTCCGGCATTAGTGGCTAAACCCAGTATCCCTTAAGAGAGCAACAGCGCATTCGTAGCTCTTTTGGTGTTGCAAATTTCCATAGGTGATAGTAACCGCTTTCGATCGAAATCGTTTAGATTTTCAATTGGAACCGGTTGGTGGCGCTATGATCGGGTTCTAGAGTTTTGTTTTTTCAGAACAGGACAATGTCTACCGGACTCGCTAGTATATCCGTAAATGCTTGAATTGAAACTTAGTAAATAGCCCTAGATTCACAAAGCTACATGATTACTAACCATTAAATTCCTTAACGTTGCACTGGTACATAATTTTCGACTTATGCACAGTCTGACTTATCCCTCCATGAACAGGTGGGGGACGTCCATACAAATCAGTACTGTCAACAACTTGCACAGGCATTATAAAGTCACAGATCACTTCATTATATGATAGAATAAAAACAAGAATTAAAAAATTCATAATAAAATCATTTAATATTATAGACACAATTTCAATTCAAACTGTAAGAGAGAATTATTAATTAATGTATTGATTAATATGAGATAATAATATGGTGTGATAATATGTCAAACTTTAGGTACCACAGCTTATTGTTATATAGTTGTATAAGCCGCGCGCAGGTTCGCCCATGATATGAATAAATTCATTACAACAGCTATTTATGTAACCTTTTTTCTCAACCCTACTGACCATCGACGCGAGACATCATGAGGCTATCGGCAACCCTTCTGCGCACGGGTTATAACTGCTCCTATTTTTGATATCATATTAATGTGATGTAATTTTTTTTTTAAGTCACTATGTATCATAAGAAGCCAACTCGTTGCCAGTCTTTAAGATGGCATGGATGGGATGGGATAAAGGAGATAGGTTAGAAGGATAAGATAGGAGAGATGGGATAGGGGACTAGAGATGACGAATGTAATAGGAGAGACGGCATAGTGGTATGGGAATCGCATAAAACACGAATAGCTCAGGCTAACCTTTCCAAGATGATATTCCGTGAGAGCGTAACATTACACCGATCGAGCTGGACTTTAAAATTTGTAATCAAGATAATGGTTATAGCATGATTCTACCTCTTTTGAAGCATGGGTCTACTGCTTTTGCAGAACGTCTTCACCACTTTTGCAGCATAGCTATATTACTTTTAATATATCGATACCTGTAACCATTTTTGTTACCCTCCATACTTTCAAAATACGGTTCCTATTTGAAAACCTACAAAGATCATAAGAAAAAGTAGTGCGGCAAATGAAGTTTATTACAAACTCCACTAATTTAAAATATAATAATGCTTAACCATGAACAAATAAAATAAGATGAGCTAGATAAAGTTCTTTTATCATTTAATGTAATCTACATTACATTAAAAAAACTATAGGTAGGGTCAACTAACGGAATAAAATATCTCCGTAGTAGAGCCATGCTGCAATATTATTTAGATTAAGACTCCCTAGACTGGCTCCATCGTTGTTATACCACGCACTCACAAAGTATCTGCGCAAAATGGTTAGCCGCAACTGATCGTGTTTCATACTATGAGTGACGGTTCGATGGCCACTTTCCATTTCCCATCCTTATATCATAGCCCTATCTTATTCTCTCTTTGTTTCTGTCTGATCTCAAAGTAGATGGGATACAGTTTTAAAATAGACGGTGCATGCGCTTGTTGTTCCGACCATATAGACCTGGACTTATCCACCTAAATATATTCGTTGTACAACTGTATAAAATTAAACTGTGTTGTTATCGACGTTTTAAAAATATCCACCGCTTTTATCAGGTTATTGGCTATCTCTAAATTCTTTGCTCCTTAATCCATCGTCATCGGTTTTTGACCGATTGACATCTAAACAAAGTATGGCTCCATCTATTGGTGTCAAATTTGGGATTTTGGACACGTGAAGCAAAAACTTTGTACCCCTTTTTACGAAAATTGCGCGGACGGAGGAGTATTAAATTGCGCACTAATATTATAAAGAGGTTAAGTTTGTGAGCTTGTGACGTTGTAGGGGGTAATCTCTGAATCTACTAAACCGATTTTGAAATTTCTTTCACCAGTGGAAAGCTACATTAATCCTGAGTGACATAGGGTATATTTGATTGTGATTAATAATAAGTATGTCTGAATTTTTTTCTGATACCCAACGAGCTAGTATTCTATATAGAGGAGTGCAGAATGTTATTTTTTTGTAAATTATGCATAAAAAATACATTAAATCAATAAAAAAAACATTACACACACTACCATGTATTTGACACACAAACGCATAATATATATAATACTCTTGTTTATTATTAAAGTCCAATTAACAGTGTAGCCTTGGCGAAATCTGTGATTATAGAAGTAAGTCTTTGACAACAGAACCTTAATAATGTTCAAACTTATAATTTAAATTATTTATGGTCGAATTTCGACCATTGGGCTACCACGAGTAGGAATTAAACTAGAATCCTCATAAATCGGTGAGATCGACAAAAAAGGGTCTGAACATCGTTTCCATGTTAGTCGGCCCTCATTAGGGTCGTGTTAGGGCCACTTTAACATTATTAAAGGCCATTATATTCACACCCGACCGCTATTCGGTCTTTGACATTTTAATGTTCTTATCAATAATATATTTAACCAGTGGTGGAGCAAGACCTAAATTTCATGTGGGCAACATACCTTTTGCGAGGCCCTCTGGTAAAGCAAAATGATGGATTCGAATAACAATTGAAACTGATTACTAGCGCTGGCCGCGAATGTCGCTATCCAAAAAAAAAAATTGTGTGTTGAACTTTTTATTTTATTTAGGTTTATGGCTTGGCAGCTATGCCTTTAAGCCAGATCTTAGTTTACAATATAGTTTCTTCATTTTCTATAGCCTATGTGTAGCACAGCTGAACTGTAAGGTTACCAGTTGGTGCTATTGAACGAAAGAAAGAAAGAAAAAAACATTTATTCAGAACTACAACACATGAAAACACAATATACAAGCATAAATAAATAAATGTACAATGTGATACAATGCAATAAAAATAAAGTGTAGCTCTAAATTGTTCCTAGCTCAGCATGTAGCTGGTTAAGTTAACCACCGCTGATCTTCCGCTAGGGCCATTTAAGTCGAGCCTTTTGAATTGTCACAAGAACAGAGTTCTTGTGACAATTCAAAAGGCCACATTTGACCGTACAGTTCACATTTCTCACAAAACACATAATTACTACTCTAACTACTAAAGACTTAATGCAGAAGGTCGTGATTCAATAAAAGTCCGTCACTAAAAGATTCCCGATTGTAGTACACACGTTTTGCTTCGCTCGTGGTTATCGCTCGACTGACTCCTCCCTCCATCAGGTCATCGTTTTATACTGCGCAACCGCAATGTCCCCCGTATCTTACACACCTGGCTAATGACTTTCATAAAAGATTACAATACAACAATGGGCTGTTTTCTAATCACAAATATCAAACACAAAGTAAACAAAGAAGTCCAAATGCCGAAACGTAATAAAATATATTTTTAAAGGTATGTAGTTGTGATTTTTTTTATCGGCGTCTAAGTCGTAACATTATTAACGCGAATTTCAGTTTTTTTATTTGTTATTAAATTAAATTTAAATTTTGCATACATGTTTTCCGTAGTGTATAAAAGAACATAGGTTACGTTTTATTGAAAATAAGTAGATACTATTTCTGTTCCCGAAGGATAGATGAATTTAGTCGAAGGGTTATTGACGCCACTGTGGTAGTTTATTAACAAATACTTCGTCATGCAACGAAACTGATAATGCGATTTAAATGTGTTGCTCTCAAGGATAGCTCCATCTTCTCCAGATGGCGTAACGGGTATCATTAGGTACTTCGAAATAAAAATTATTTCGACTTTTCTAAGAATTATAATATACCCACTTTAAGACATACGCAACCTTTTCTAACGTGAAGCCATAAAACCTAGTAAAGTAAACAGTTAAAGTAGTAAACCTAGTTAGACACATTTAAAAATACATTTAAATGAAATTATATTTCATTTAACCTAACCACAATATATGATTGATATTTTAGCGATAATAAAAACCTATATAAACTATTTTCTAAGAAACCTTATTTTGTTATCTGTCAACATTTGAAAAAGGAACAATGTGTCGTATTGTGCTAGCCTGTCTGTCATTTTTAACGGTGGCAATACTGGCTTCCGAATCGCGCGGGAACATTGATATGGGGGATTCATTTGGTGGTAATTTGATATTTCACAACAAGGTCGAGAAATATGCGATACCATTTTTTGTTAGAGAAGAAGATATTATTGTAAAGGGTGTGGGAAGTGAGCGAATCAAATCCATTCAGGTCCATGACTTGGAAGGCCATGCTGAGAGTTTCATCAAAGATGGCGGTATAGGAGAGCACGAAGTGACGATTGGACTGAAAAGCAAAAGAGGTCACGGATTCAATTTTTTAATTGATGTTTATGCTTTATAAATAAAAAAGGTGTATATTTTTTATTACATTTACATTTTGTACGAAGTGTGACAAGGGGTGGGAGGGTTCTAAATTATGATTAATCATTATATCGTTATAATATATTCAAGTGTTAAAACACGAAATTCGAAGTACTAAAGAAAATCTTCAAACATTTCCGACTCTATCTATGTAGATGTATGTATATTTGTGCATAGTGTTTAATTATTAAATATAATGTATAATCTCATTCACTCCCAGGCACAATCCTATAGGTTTATATGTATATCTCTTTTTAGTGACTCTTTTTTCCATCGCGTTTTAAATCACAACTTTAAATTACAGTTCATACGTATTAAAAATAAAATTGCAGAGAATATATTCAAAGATAATTCTTCTCTGACTTTTATTAATATAAATAAAATTCATTTAGCCTACATCGTCAACATATTAAATTAAAACATTGGCTTCTAAATTTAGATTATAAAGATACAGAAGAATTATTAAGGATTGGAGAGTAAACACATCGTTCACTACACCACATATATATACACACACACACACACATTTACACGAACAAACATACACACTATCTATTAGACAAACTTTTTGTTATTGCATAAGTAGACATTGCAGCAGAGAACACTACTAGCTCCAAAGATACAGTTGATACTAGTTTTGGAGCTAGTAGAAGCACAATAATTTAGTTTCTAAGTCTGCTAATTGTAATGTCTTCATTTTGTAATTTAGATTGTACCTTGACTTATTTTTTGAGGCAAATAAATATTTTATTATTATTATTATTTATTATATTATAATTCAAAATAAACTTCTAAGTATAAGTTTGTGTTGCACAAAAAACTCACTATCTCATTCTCTCGCAGTCTTAGTCCCATAGATTTATGTGCTTATCTCTTTATCGCTTTTTTCTTTCATAGAATTTAAAATCACAACGATTAAAAAAAGACCACTTTAAAAATCTGAAAATAGCATTTTCGGAGTCTCCTGGTCCGATTTATGCCCCCTGATTTTTTACATATTTTTATTTTGACATTACAAACACTTCAATTTTATTATCTGTATATATAGCCGTTCCCGCCCGCTTCGCCCGGCGAATGACAAACAAACAAATTGAGAAAACATGGAAAAATATATAGCCTATAACCATCTACGATTAATTCCGCGTCGAATGGTTGTGGTTTCATGCTGATCGGTCCAGTAGTTTTCGAGTTTACCTCGGACAAAGAAAACAAACTTTGCTTTTATATATATACTAGCGGCCCCAGCAGACGTTGTCCTGCTCTGAAAAAATAAAAATCTATGACCCGATTCCAGCGCCACCTACCGGTTCCAATTGTGGATTTAAACCATCCGGGGACCCACTCAAACACACAAAAACAAAATCGCTCCCCGTTAAGAGGATTCTACAACCCGATCTCAGCGCCACCTATCGGTTCCAACGGTATAAAAACTATCCCATCTTTCAAGTTGGATCAAACTGCACACGGTGTGCAAATTTGATTAAAATCGGTTGAGTAGTTTAGGAGTCCATCGCGGACAAACATCGTGACACGAGATTTATATATATTAAGATATGTATATATTATTGTAGTTTTAAAGAAATCTTATTCTTTCTTTTTTCTAATTATAATTTTATTGACTCTTTCTGGCTTACCGCAGCGTAACGTTGCACAGAAAGTTTGCCGAAACCCTCATGATGTCACGCGTCGATGTTCAGTAGGGTTCACAAAAAAGGTTACAAAAATAGTAGTTGCAATAGATGTGTTATTTTATTTTATTATTGTATATACGTTACATAAGTATATAAAATAATAGTTAGTAGTCATCGACAAACCTGCGCGCGGCTTTTATATGGAAGATGTATGAGAGTAGGTAAGACCTCTGTAACGGTTATAGCTTGCAGGTGAGTATGCGGATTTAGACCCCCAGATCTGTTGTTCGTATTGTTGATTAATTAAATACGAACTTATATTTGGTCAATCCACAAGCATACGAGGGTCTTCAAATATTGGCTTAAATCGCATCAAAACTGTTTACCACTCAAGATAACCTAATGGAGATATCACTAATTAATTGTAAATACATTTAACATGAATGTAGCTCTTAAACTCAGAGCATAACGGTTGAAATTTCAACAATCTAATTTAACAAATTGAATCAAGCCAGTATGGCCTTGCTTCTGTGTGTGTAAACTGTTAATGTTAATAATATTGGATTGGTCTGTTCGTTTGTTTGTTGGTAAGTTTCAGTATTAAGGCAAGTCCACTTTTAATGCTGAGCCTTTTTATCTTACCAACTAGCTATATATTTTTCTCCTTAGCATTGGTAAAGAAACATTACAGTTTTTCACTTAGGGTAGCTTGCGTAACGATCGGCTTTAAATAAAATTAGTTAATCATATTAAACTGCCTAGATACGTCTTACACAAACAGCGCGTTCCGTCAGTAGCTCACAACATCCAAAATGCTCCGTTAGCCGTTTCACAAGGCGACCATGGTTGTTGTGGTCGTGGCGAGAACACTACTAATGACGTCAACATTTTTGATCACACAACGCTCTCAACGACCCATGTCAAGAGGTGGGTCAAATAACCGTTCCACTTGGGTTTACGATTGTACCGCCGGCAAGCAAGTGGAACGGGAAAAATTGCGGTCGTGAAAGTGGTCGTTGTAAATTTCTAATGGAACGTAGCCAAAATGTATTGCCAGTTCTTTACACATATTTAGCGACAAATTTTGCGTTGTGCAAGACGCTAATCGTATTTAAGGGTGTTGAAGGCGTTTAGTGTTTCTTAAAAAAAAATAAGTAACATGCAAGCAGCCCGTAGAGTTGATGACAATTTTTAAAGAATTTGTAAAAAAAAATTACATCTGTGTATTTTATAGATATTTAAGCCATAGTTGTGCCACTCCTTCTTTAATTGTAACTAAAATTGCTTTAGAAGCTGTGGTAGATTCATGAATTTCAATAAATCTGTAAGATTTTTGAAATTAAATAAATTCATTTTCATTCACTCACATTCATACTAAACGTGCGCAGAAGGTTTGCCGATAGCCTCATGATGTCACGTGTCGATGGTCAGTAGGGTTGACAAAAAAGGTTACATAAATAGTTGTTGCAATAAATTTATTATTTTACATACTTTACATAAGTATATACAATAATAGTAAGTAGTCATCGTTAGTCAGCTTGTTAATAAATTAAGCTTTCTTTTATTATATTATTTTATAACTGGCGCGTTCTCTAGTTGCTCACAACGTTCAAAGTGCTTCATCAGCCATTCCACATAGCGACCACGGTCGTTATGGTCATTATTTTCGATCACATAGCGCTCAAATGGACCATGTCTAGAGATAAGTCAAAGAGGACGTTGACCATAGAGCAGTATTTTGCCCTATCGACTGACATTTAAAAATGCGCGATTTTCAAATCAAAGAATGACATTTGTGTATTTATACGTTATTGACATTTGACATCAATGCTCCATAATCCGTTCCACTAGAGTGGTACTATGATTGTAACATCCGCAAGCAAATGGAACGGGAAAAATCGCGGTCTAGAGTCGTCGTTGTGAGTCTCATGTGGAATGTAACCAAAACCATTGTATTATACAAAAAATAATCTATTTCAACAAAGCACCACAACGCAGTTCTTCGCTTCATCTTTTCTGTTGCAAAGAGTGGAACAACTTGCCGGAGTCTGTTTCCTGAGAAATAGAATCTTTAAATTTTCAAATCACAAGTGAATAGGTATCTTCTACGTGAGCGTGCTCCATCGTGTACTACATAATGACTCTACAGTAGGTGAGACAGTGGTCAAACGAAAACCAAATAAAAAAATGAACGAAGTCACGGACACAACTACGTACAGTAAGGAAATCCGAAATCAACTCTATGTGTGTGTAACACAACCTTGTAGACCAGTATGACATATGACCTCCGTCTTCTCGCTCTAACATGCACCACTCTCTTTCTAACACATAAACAAATCAGTAACACAACGACCACTGACCAAACGTGTATCAAATACAAAATGTTTAAATTAATACTTTTATCGACTCTTTTAGTCGTTTTAGTTGAATCTAAGTCTGTTATAGTCGGCCAAGTTTACGAACAGACAGGACAAGTGAGGAAAGTTTTCGAGAAGACTGTCGAAGCTACAGGAATTCCCTTAATAAAAAGAGATGAAGACGTCTATTTTGAGTATGCAGATGGAGATCAGAAGATAAAAGGAATTGCCATCAAGGATTTGGAGAATGGAGAAGCTCTGCCAGCGATTAGGAGGGGAGGGATTGGATTCAACTTTGTGGCAATAAATTTAGAGAGTGTAAGAGGTTCAGGCTACAAGTTTTTAATTGAAATTTTTGCTTAACATTTAGAAAAAGGATCACTGGAACACTTTTTTATTTTTTTTAATAATTGTACATACTTGTAATTGATTTTATTTTAATTCATAAATCATTTACCTATATTTGAAAATGTTTTATTTGTGATTTTTATTTAATGTCGGTATGTATTATGTGACTTATTGACCAATTTAAATAATTATACAGCTTGTAACCTCTAACGCGTTAAATTTAATTTTGAAGAGATGTTTGGTGACCTATGTTTAAAAAAATATCAACAGTTAAATAACTCTATTAGTATTTTTACAACCTAGACTTGCAAGTTGAGATATATATTTAAAAACAATGCGATTTGGGTTTTTATTTTTATTTGTGAAGAACAGAAAACACGCTAACGACGGTGGAGTGAGACGGGTAGTTTCGTGAAACGGTGAAATTACAAATTGAAATGGGTAAGTGCTTGTAAGGTAAGTCCATACATAACGGAGGATTCCCTTGAAGTGACAAATATACATTTCGTTATCTGGCTACAGAACCAAGAAATGTATTTACTCAAATAAACCCCATATCTCAAAAACTACACAAGATATTTTATACAAAACAATTTTAGTCTCAGTTATTATTTTTGGTTTGATACTTTTAGTTGTTTTTGAGACATGAGCTGTTTTATAATGAGATGCTTTTTTAGGGTTCTGTAGCGAAATAACTTAAACAAATGTCATTTACGAGTATATCTCTATGGAATCCATCGTTGTGCGCGAACTTTCAAGCCCTTATTCAATTGTTTATTGATCGTTACTAATTTCAAAAACCAACATGGAAACCTTCACTATGGACGGAATGTCAAGCACTTATTTTAATACACGTTTTAATAAAGTCTTACCTATAATTTAATTTATTATCACCTGTCGCTTTTACTCAGATTGGCAAAATCAATGCCAAAGGCGTTAGAGCCAGTACCAAGAAGAATAGAATAGAAAGACTTACCGTCGTCAAGCTTTTTAAAGCAATTTAAAATAAATACTAAAAACAAATTAAAACTTAATAAATACTAAGAAAATACAAGTAAATGCTTTTGTAAACAATAATATGGAAAATTAATAATAATGAAACTACATATTTACCTCTACGAGTGCATACAAGCTTGACTCATATAATAGCATACCCTATAAGGTGTGACATGAATGTCATAACTATAAAAGTTGGCCTTGAAACTAAACAAGTTATTAGTACAGATTCCTTATTTACACATTACGCCTACTTCCGCGAGTAAAATGGACAGCAGAAGTATGTAAAACCGCATCGCATCCTGCAACTGCTGCTACCATTGCCACCGCTTGACCCTCCTTTTATTAGCAATTGTCCTGCAAAAGTGAAAGGAAGAGCAGCGCGAGAGCACTACGTGTTTATATACTGCTCTCATGCTTACCGCAGAGCGTTGCAAAGTTCTTTATGATAAATTATTACATCCTTTATTTTCTACAAGTCGCAACGAAAACTAGTTCAATATATGCATCTATGGTATATGATGTCATATCAAAAATGCATCTGTAGAAACCCAAATAACAGGAAGAAGATGGAAGAAAAAAAAAGACACGGCAAGAAAAGGAAGAAAGAAAAAGGAAGAATTTAAAGCAATTACAAATTATGACTTCAAGTTTAATCTTCGTAAATACAATATCTATACTGGTTAAAATATCTAATACAGTCACTCCTTCCAATATATCGAACGGTTAATAAAAAAACACGTGTGCGTTCTGTACACTACACACGCACACATGTTTACGTAAGTAGAAAAACTTTTTTATGATCTTATTTTTCGAAAAATGATCAACTATATGCAACTTTACAGAAATTGCTTAGACTGAGTTAAATTATGATTTTGCTGATCACTTTAATACATATATATATATATATATATATATATATATATATATATATATATATATATATATATATATGGAGGATACTAAATAAATGATTTTTAAATCATCAAACTCGTATATTCATTAAAACTCTATTGTGTTTTTTTAAGAAATGTTACAATGCTCGTTTCACAATCCACGATTGTCGAAAAATGTGACGTGACGCGTAACCGAAAAATGTGACGGTAATCTTTTTTCCAACGCCGATTAAGAAGTTTCACTTCAAAAATGTAAGTCAAGATTTAAGAGTTTGGAGATTTTCCTAAATCTATTTTTCCTGCTCCACCAGGATAATATTAGTGTCAGTGACGTCATACAAATGTAGTTGAGTGTATGTGATGTGATGCAAAATTGTTATTAATTGTCATTATTTACAAACATTGTCAAATAACGAATGCACATACATACATGCAACTAATCATTAACGGCGTTATTTCAAGGCTCTAAATCAAATCAAATCATTTATCTGCATAAAACATGGTTATTAAAAACATTGGTTGACAATATGTTATTTCGTTTCACATATTTTTGCCCTTTCAGGCATACAAATAGTATTTAAAAAGTTGAAATCAACTAATTAACAATAGCATATTTAACCTACTCAATCCAAAAACATTATTTTTTCGGATTTTTACTTTTTTCTAGAATTATACAGTAATTGCAGATAATATGTCAAGTGTAAAGTTATTCATACATAATACAATGTCAAAAATGTCAAAATGAAGTATTAGAATAATAAAAATTGTCAAGGTATATATATTATGTTATTTCAAATTTAATTTAAAATTGGTCACTAAGAAAAATGTTAACGTCGTAAAGGCACTTTTTGGATAATATATCTTGTAGCCTCTTAATAAGACGCATTTGGCCACAATCATTAATATTACCATTACCCTAGGTCAAACAGGGACATACCTATTAATAAAATGAAAATGTTTACTAGTAAATTATTAAAATTCCTGTTAGTTTAAAAGATAGAAGCGACTGTGCATATAGCACTTTCCTTATGAACACTCAATTGTTGAATTCCATAATTTTGTTATGTAATAAATACTTTTTATTGCATGATCTCCAAACTACAAGATTATGAATTCAATCTTTTTGTTAAACGTGCGATGTAACACGTACGTATATGCTTTGAATTTATTAAATCGTAGTAACTAATAAATTAAAACAAAATTTACAAAAAACAAAATTTAATCAAAAACACAAATAAATGCTTTAACATATCACAATGTTGGTAATATCTCACCACTTTCTTGGGTATTGCGAATCGCTGTATAAATCCTGACTATATACTCCCTTTGTTTGATATTGAGAACTAGGATCTACAGCGTATACTTCAATTTCGAATTTATATCCTCTTAAAATTGTGGGACTCTTCAACGCGATTGTAACACTCTTCATTCCAACACCACCGCTTTCAATATACGCTTCACCGTCTTTATCTTCTCTTAAATCTGTTACGTAAACAGCTTCAATCAAGTCATTATTCGGGGTATTGATTATGACATCATCAGTCCTCTTCCATAATGCTGGGTCAGCTTCTTTGATTTCACTAAAAATTTTCTTCGCTCGAGGTGTTGCGTACCCAAGTCGTATATCATTTGCGTCTGCGATAGAGAGAACTGATAATAAAGCTACGCAGGCAGAGATAATTTTAAAATACATTATGGTAGACGAAATAATACAGATTCTGACATGCAAATGATTATTCGAGATCAGTTGCTCTTTTATATATCGGCTCAGGTTTATGTGTTTATGAGATCATACGTTTCCGAGTAACATTTGACACTGCTGTGTTAATGTGTATTACCATTTAGGTCATACGGAGAATTTACGTAAGTCAGTAAACAAAAATTTATTGACGTTAAGAATATTTGTAAAGATGTAACTTATAGATTGTGTTTATGGCGGTTTTTCCACAAATAGAAATATCGTTTGGCATCTAACTGCTAATGTATTAGACATATTTATTGAATATATCGGTATTAGTGATGTATTTCGAAACATTTCGGACTAATTCATAAAGCAGGAAGCACGGTTTGATAATAGAAAAAAATGTTTGTGAAGTTATTGTTATGTTTCATTCTAACGATTATTTCAAGCGGGTATTGCAATGATTTATATCTGGGATACCCAGATGCCTCTTCGAGGCTCATATACAGCAAGGTGCATCAAGAGAATCCAGCCTTGTGGGTCAGGTCCCAGGTTTTCACGGTTAGTTGCCAAGGTAATCAAGTGATTAATGCTATTAGGATTTTGGACCTTCGGCAAGATAAATGGGGTGATGCGTATATCACTCGTGGTGGAATCGGTCAGAGATTTGTGACCATAGAATTGGACAGTCCCAGCATTTTCCGTGGTTTCAATTTCTTGGTTGAAGTTTATGCGATCCAAACGAACTACTTCATGAACAGTTATGGGAAGAAGTAATTGTTTTAACTATTGTTTTGTTGTGATTTATTAAATTATTTGTTTGTTGTATTTGTGTTTTATTATTTGACCTACTTAAATCACTATTGATGCATCATTAAACTTCTTTACAGACGCCATTACAAATTACACTGCCGTCCTCAACCAAATAGTATAATTTAATCATACTAATAACTAAATATGATAGTGATGCTATTTGATTGGCTGATTCATCCTCACGTCCATGAGAGCACATATATACACAATTTGGACGATTTTAGAAGACTTTACAAGAAACTAATATATTTCGAATGGATACCTAGTGGGTTAGTTTTAGTAGATCATTAACGTATGGGATACAACTAATGACAGAGGTATTAAAGAACATTGATAAGGTTTTTTGTCAGATCTTGCAAATAAAATCTACACAGCTATCTAACTTCAAAAAAATCAAATCCTGTGTTACATGTATGGTTGCCACCCTTTATAGCCAGGCCTTGTAGACAAGTGGCATTAGCGTTGAACTATTAGAAAATGTATGACCAGACGAAATGATATATCATTACGTCTGGGGTTGCCATCTTTTTCAACGCGATCGAAGCCGCTAGGAAAAGCTAGTAGATTTCGAAGAAAGTTACTCTGATACGAATGACAAACTTTTAGTTGAATATTACGATTTCATTTTTGCCTTTTCGACGTGCATATATGTCTCCCCAAAAATGGATATTGCCCAGATATTTCTATTTTTTTTGTATATAGTTTTCTATGTTTTTATTAGTATTAATAATATAAGCCCCCAGAGAGGCTTTGTGGCTATATCTTAGGTGAGTAGCGACACGTCGAACCCGAGTCTGGAAGGCCAAGGCAAGACTCCCACCTCCTTGCTGGCCTTAGCCAGTCCGCACGGAGTGGAGATCGCTACAGATAAAACTCAACTTCAGGAGTGAAAGTGAAAAAAGGGCATAACGTAGGAAGTAGCTTTGGTGAAACTGCAGCCCACCTGTCGACACCCCTAAGCCACTCATACACATGTTGCCCCCTCGCCATGTTGTAAGGCATTTATTTAGGGCTTATTCAGGCAGTGGCGAGTCACCGTCAGCCCATTTTATCCATGTTCCACGAACATTGCGACAGGCAGACGCCATACTCCCCATAGTCCCAGATTCACTAAACAATTTATCCCAATAGCCCGGTACCTTTTGTTATCATTTCCCACAATAGTCCTTCACTGGCCGGGGCTTGTCCTTGGGTGCATGTTTATAGATGTAGACAGGGAAAATCGCCGGACAGTGTCACGCCACTTTTACATTTGTCAAGGGGCTTCTACGTATTGGCCCTCCCATGGACCCAACGCAAGCCCTCCAAAAGTTCGGGCCATTTTTATGGCGCGTCATCTTCCAGAACATACATCTATTATTAACAACATAATAATAGTACTAAGTAGTGTGACTGCATCTAGAATACAGACATAAAACATTGGTTGTTTTGATGACTTCTCAGAACTGATTTACCATTATTGCCTGCTAAGCTATTACATAATTGCACGTGATAAGAACAATATGTGTTATGCCTATATATGTATTTGTGTGCTATTTCACAGAACTAAAGGTTATCTGAATTTATCTGTGAATGTTCATATTTTTCCAATATTATTTATTATCTAGGAAAACTTTATGGACTCAGTGTCTGTCTGTCAAAACCGTTTGAGTTAGTGTTATAATACTTTCATGATAATAAAGTGTACTTTGTGGTATGTGCTAAACATTAACAAAAAAACACATAAACCAAGTGTCTTGTCCTTAATGAAGACAATAGGAAACGTGTTATTGGACACATTCTTAGTTTAAGCTATGTCAGATTTATTTACTTGATCTATTTGACTCATTAGTCTTATTTCCTAGATTAGATTGTAATTTTAATGCTGTATCACTAATATGCCTCATTTATGGAAAAAAAGAGTCTGTCTGATTTTGAAATAAACGAACAGAACCATTATGCCACTGAATCATTTCTACCTTTCAATTTGGATGAAGCAACCAAAGTGATCCATCCATATAAACATAAAATTGTCTCATTCAATGTCAGTGACAGTCGAGTGTCGTTTCCGTTCAGTTTGCACTTTTCAAACAAATTGATTCAAACTGTTTGATCCATCTAATATCAGCATTAAGTAATTGAACGGAACCTTTATGCTGAAAATAGAGAATTCATTTTTGCTTTTCAATATTGAACTTGTAAACCGTTCAAGAGACCTTCTTCATATCTTTTGCTATACAAATCCTTAATTCGATCTCAGCTTGAATACGCCACAGTAATTTGGAACCCACTCTATGCTAAATATAATAAGCAGTTAGAATCCGTTCAACGCAAATTCTTACGAGACAGACTTTACGAGACACTCCTTAGTAAGTACTCTATGCATAAACTTGAGACGAGGAGAAACCTCCTAGATGCTATGCTTTTATATAACATTTGTCATGATAAATTTGATTGTATTACATTATTGAACCAAATAAATATTTGGGTTCCGCAAAGATTTCACGTGATTCGGAAGACCCGTGCGCGTGAAATGTTTGCGGCTAAGATATCTCGAACTAATGCAGGTGAACGTGCCCCAATTAACAGGATAATGAAACGTTACAATGAATACTATACAGAAGCTGACATATTTTTTCTAAGCCCTTCTCTTTATAAAAAGAAGATTTTAGAGCTGACAATGGATGTACCTGTTGCTCAACAATAACAGATATTAGACAAGTATTGTAGTAAATTTCACATCTATTGACCACCAAATCTTATAAAATCAAATTATTTTTTTAATGTAATTCTCTGGATAAAATAACTGACTGACAGACAGATGGCTTTATTCCTTGTTTATTATAGTTGTGGGCAACATCGCTGGTTGCGCCACAAGTAATATTTGCCAATAGTTTATATTTTTATTTAATCTTAGTGGTGTAATTGTTCGTTGCCCTAAATATATTAAAAAAAAATTATATTGATAGAAATAAGGTATTGTTCACTTTAAAAAGTAAAAGGACTTAATTGTTAAAAATGGTTAATATGGCGTTTGGGCCGGCAGAGTCCTCTGTTACGCCATATTGAGGCACTACACTCGTTTTACTCCTGGGTTTATGGGTCGTATTTCGTTTCCACACACCATATCCTACTTTGTGCAAGGCAGATTTTTAAACGCATTTCTATGCTATAAGGACGCGTTATAGAATTATAATTATTTATAGGTAAGCTTAGAGAATTTAAAATTTAACTACTTTTGTTCCCAGCAACATGGGTCTTCAGGAGTTTGAAAAATGGTCCAACCAGCCCGACTTATTCTCCGAGAAATCTCGCATGTGTTTCCGTCTGCGGGGTCTGACTCCAGGGCAACGCAGGATCTGCCGGCGGCATAAGGACCACATGCCGATTGTTGGGGCTGGAGTCAAGCACAGCATAGAAGAATGCCAATACCAGTTTAGAGGGAGGAGGTGGAATTGCACTGTGACTAGAGATGAGACTGTATTTGGACCACTCACTTTGATAGGTAAGCATATTATGTAAGAAAGAAAAAATATTTATTTAAAACTACGTTTACGGCAGGCAGATGTGCATTCACTTCTTGTCGGCATGTAACAACACAATTATGAAATGAAGTTAACTAAACTAACTAAAAATCTTCCCTCGAAATATATTCAAGATCTGGGGCTGCAACATTGACATCCAAGTTAATTTGTTGTTTTTGTTGAAGCTGGCAATCAGACAGACGGCCCATCTCATGGAAAGTGGTTATCATCGCCTATAGATTTTTCAACATCAGAGGGAGGGAAAAGAAGAGTAGATCACCAGATCCCTCCCTCATCGTTCAAAACAGGATTAGGTCAAGACTAACCGTTTCACGCCAATGTTCTGTGAGAGCGTGGTATGACACCGAACGAGCCTCGACGATCGATCTTCTACATCTTGAAGTTGGTGCAAAGTAGAACATAAAGAACAACAACAAATTTTCACAATATAAAAATTTTTATTGTTTACTTTTTGTCAGTTTCTTTTTGCTAGATTTTTTTTTAGTTGATATAAAAAAATATAACAAAAGAATGCAATTATTGACGTCATGAGGAAAATACAATGTATTTTATTTTAATGTTATCCATCTACCGGTTTTATTTCTTGAAAACACTTGAAACAGTAGTGCAGATCTGTAGCTCTTAAATCTACGTTAGTGTCAGAGGTCTCGCGACAGCCAGTGATTTATGTTGACACTAGTTTAAGTCTAATAGTTGCTCTAGCACAGAGTAAGATATGTTCGTAATACACTACTTTAAACCTGTTAGTTATATAAATGCGCTGGTGAATATTTTTCAACACATTTTCTCAAAAAAAATTATTATCTAACTAATGAAGTTTAGTAAATAGAATATAAAAAATATTAATTTCTGTAAATACAGTAATAAAGTAAATCGAAAGTAAATTATATTGATGTAAAACAGCCAACGGAAAACATATACATCTGACTGGGTAGTAGCTAAGATTTTATTATTTATTGATGTGTATACGCAAAGTAGACGTCTGCCGCGATCAATATAGAATAGAATAGAAAACACTTTATTGTTCACCACATACACATAAAATAAACAATTTACAGTATTTACATTTAAGAGTAAAAGTAGGAGCAATGGGCGGCCTTATCGCTTTAGAGCGATCTCTTCCAGACAACCCGGGCTCTGGATTTTATGAAATGGAATTTCAAGTGTATGACGGTGGTGTACTAATTTAATACGCAATACATATAAATAGGATATATAAATATCACATAATACATATACCTATAATAAGAAAAAAAAGAGAATAAACAATAACACACATTAATATTATATATATACTAATATATACATCATTAATATGTGTATAGCAACAGCAATAGCTATACAATATTAATATACAAATAAACTAATAAATAAACATACATGTAATATGGTCTGTCTCACATTTTCGGGCAAAGAATTCCATAGCCGAACAGCCTGCACAGCAAAGGATTTGGTGTAGAAAGTAGAAACGTGTGCAGGTGTTTTTAAGGCAAGATTATGAGAAGAGCGCAAATTAAGGGTGTGAGATGTATGGAGGAAATCAAAACGCTCCTTAAGATAGGAAGGGGTAGAAGGAATAAATAATATGCTATACAGCAGGTTGAGAAGATGAGCATTCCGGCGAAGTGAGATTGACAACCACTTGAGCTTTTTGCGATATTCAGAGACATGGTCATATTTCTTTAAACCAAATATAAACCTTATGCAATCCAATATAAGTTTTTAAGACTACAATAAACAAAATATATCAATGGCAGACCTGGTCAATTACTTTCAAATTTTTTTTGTATATTCAAAATTGTCTGCCATAAAGTAAAACCGCGCGATAATGGTCTGCCATTCTTATTTTCCGATAATAATAGGCTTATATTTTCAAATTTCAAAACGGCAGACGTTGTCAAATTGATTTAAAATTCGTCAAAAATCGATACCCGTCTTACCACAGCGCTCGTTGCGTCCACCACTTTGAGCTTAGTGAGTCTCCGTACCATGCATGTACAACACCTCAGGTCTGATCAAATACATACAGGCAGCCGTTCACTGGCTCTTAAACTGTTCTCTCCGTCTACTTTTGTACGTCAGAATTTCTTCTCATATCTAATATATGAATATGTTTTGATAGCATCCCGTGAGACGGCATTCACACATGCGATTACGGCAGCCGGCGTGTCGTTGACTGTGTCTCGCGCTTGCCGCGACGGAAGGTTGTCAAGCTGCAGCTGCAGCAGAGCTTCAAGGCCTCGTAACCTGCATTCGGACTGGGTGTGGGGAGGTTGTGGCGACAATCTTGAATATGGATACAAGTAAGTACCGTCACCTTTCAGCTACGTATTTATCAATACATTTCGTCTTAGTATAAAAACGGGAACGAAAAAGAAATGCGCGTGTTGCAAAAGGCGTGCCTATACGTGCCTACATGGGCTTCCAAAAGCGAGCTTATACGCGCGTATAAAACGCTAGTCTGAAACCGCGCTTTATGTTAGAGAGATTTAAAAACTTCTTGCCAAAGACAATTAAATCGTCGAAGTAAACAAAAATGTTCATAAAAAATCTACTGGGCCAAACTTTGTTACATTTTTAGGGGACCAAATGGCAACTGTTTCGCATCAAACTAAGAATCACGTAAATCGGATCAAAATGTCAGTGGTGCGGCGGTTAATGGACTGCATTTGGGCGGCAAACGTCTTTGGGAAATGGAATCTAGGTTACCTGGACTCGACAGCTGCTGTAGGCTTCTTGGCCGGTCGGCTGTGGTTTGATCACCCTTAATCGGTGTACATACATAAAAAAACCAACCAGTTCAGAACCTCCTCCTTTTTGAAGTCGGTTAAATAAACGAAAAAATGTATATATTTCAATATCAAGTTTTAAGAATTTGCCGCACTTTCAGCTATGGTTTGAACTCGGCTTATTGCTGTGCCGGAGTCCTAATATTTGAAACAAAGCTGATTTTCAATGCGATATAGTATTATATATAGTATATGTTACGGCTAATACCCGAAGTGCGGCTACATCTAGCTCTAGCCGACTAAAACTAGGTGTAGCCGCACTTCAGTTTTTAAACCTAGGTGTAAAAGATTTGTTCGCGGCTAGTATTAGGTGTAGCCGAGGCGTCTTTCCATTCTGTACAAGGCCAGAGCGCAAGGGTATGAAACTAATCACGTATAGATTGGAAATAAGTTTTTTACGAAATTCTTCCAATCCATACAAGAGCAGTACGCAAATACTGCCAGTACACAGGGACTAATCGTGTATGTTTCGGAAAATTATTTTTGGGTGGTTATAAAAAAAATAACCACGAAGGCTTAGGCGAGTGCTCCGCTACGCTTCGACCCGCCTTAGCCTTGTAACCTATATGAATGAAAACATGTCACTACAGACCAACAGACTCCACGTAGGATTGCCTAAATCTAGTTCTAGCCAGCATAAAGAAAGTACCTAGTTTTAACCAAATGAACTCGGCTACACCTAATATTAGCCGTGAACAAATCTTTTACACCTAGGTTTAAAAACCGTAGTGCGGCCACACCTAGTTTTAGCCGGCTAGAACTAGGTGTAGCCGCACTTCGGAAAACATTGTAAAGTAACCACAAAGAAGCGAATCAATTATTAAAGACGACCAAAGCTTATGGTCCAACTTTTATATAATATTGCCGCTGTGCATTATAAATACTTTCATTCTTTTAGATTCGGACTTCTAGGTTCTTGAGTCTCGTGCGCACTATACGGTTAGCCGCAATACAGCCAAGCCGCCAGACTGTCGCGGTATGCTATTGAATTTACGGCAAGCTGTATTACACATACTTAAAGGCGACTGGCGGTTTTCAGGCTCAACATCTAACGGTCCATATTAATGACTGGTTCTGTATATCAATAAAAATGTTTTCGATATCGGATTTTACATTATTATATACGTATTATGTATATATGCTCACAACTGAACTGAATGACGGCCAGCCTCTAACTGGGCTGTATAATGCATAGAGCTCGGTAGCTACTTTAAAAACCAGCTAATTAACTATAGTTCACAAAATATCAATAGCTAACTACTTCGTTAACTGTATGTCTGTCTTGTCAAATAAAACGGAAAACTGACAAGTTTACAGCTTAGCTGTCAGCCGTCGCCACCCATTTGCCAGATGGCTTATGGTAGTCGAATGAAACCAATTACCGTTAACTGACAAGTTACTACTTAGCCATCAACGGTTGACTGTCGAATTTTATTCAAAAAGCCATCAGCTGTTTTTTTAGCCGGCTAATTAACTGTAATTAATCGGATGGCTTAGTTTTGGAATTTCGGTTGATTCCTAACCCTTCATAGTGCGTATAGTAATTATGCAGCTGGCTGGCTTTCAATGGAGCTGCCTGTCTTCGAAAACAACCATATTGCAGACAGCTGTTATTGCAGTGCGAATAGAAATATTTTTTTGTATAAATTTCCTTATTTGCGATACAATTGGTGATTGGTGATTGCCCACGTTGCGGTTGGCCGGACAGTGTACATGACACCTAAAACAGTTCTTTCAGAACCAACTAAAATCTTCATAAATCTATGTGAGCCTAGTACGTTATACTATAATTTACTACAACTACTAGATACCTTGAATAAAAATTCTAGTAGTATTTGTATATAAATACCATCAAACACTTTATGATATCCTGGTACAATATTATTTTGTTGAGAACACGTCTTCCATGCAACCTCTATACTCCGCTGGATCGATTTTCCGCGACGTCCTTGCTTCCTATGTTCTCCTAGTAGTTTTCCCCCATTTTATCGAAAATTTACCTCGAGAAAATTCTATTGACAAAAAAATACCAACTTAGTTTATTCGTTACTTAGACCCAATAATAATAATAATTCGTCTTTTTTGGAAATGAAACTTCTTTAGAATCGTTGTGATTTGAAACTTGATGAAACGAAAAATGACAGTAAAAAGTGATAAACCCAAATCTATAGGACTAGCCTGCGATAGAATGTGACAGAATATATTTTATTTAATAATTTAAACACTGTATTCATACAGATAGAGTTGAAAATGTTTTGAAGATTTTTGTTAATACTTCTAATTTAAATTTATTATGACGATATAATATATGAAATGTGAGACATCACGAAATTTAGAATCCTTCCCTCCCTTTTATCACACTGTGTTTCATTTCTACTGCGTGTGAACTGCACACAAACTTTTTGAAGTAATAACTTCTTATAGGAGAGTAAACCGCTTCGCTTCGTCCGAAAACTGCACTTAATTGGAACGCCACGAAATCTAGAACAGGGTTGCTACATCTTGACGTTCTTTTGCGCAAGCTTGGTACACCCCGGCGACCAGGCTTTACCACTATATCAGCAGAGATAAAGGCTTAAGGCTCAAAAACATGTTGGTTTTTTTTTATTAATAAACGGCAGACAAACACACATATTGTATATTATTGGTAATAATTTGGAATTATAATAGAATAATCTGGAATTTGTGCAGGAATATGTCTACCTTGAACAGAAAATACAAGTAGGCAGGCACAACTTCGAAAGGGAAGCCAATAAGAGGATTCAGTTGGGCTGGGCGGCATTCGGTAAGCTTCGTCAAGTATTCTCGGCGACCATTCCGCAATGCTTTAAAGACAAAAATCTTCGAGCAGTGCGTCCTCCCCGTCCTAACCTACGGGGCCGAGACATGGACACTGACGACAGGATTATTATAGTCCGCAAGTTCCAAGTCGCTCAACGGGCTATGGAGCGAGCTATGTTGGATGTTTCTCTTATGGATAAAATGAGAAATGAGGATATCCGTAGAAGAACCAAGGTAACCGACATAGCTCGAAATTAGCAAGTTGAAGTGGCAGTGTGTCGGTCACGTCTGCCGCAAGACCGATAGCCGTTGGAGCAGACGAGTCCTGGAGTGGAGACCACGTCTCGGTAAACGTAGTGCCGGACGCCCTCCAGCCCGATGGACCGACGACCTGTGTAAGATCGCCGGTAAGCGCTGGATGTGGAAAACCGAGGACAGGGATGAGTGACGCCCTCTTGGGGAGGCCTACGTCCAGCTTTGGACTATGAATGGCTGACGACGATATGGGTAATAATACAACGGACTACTCTGGAGCCGATTCCCGACACCGAGACCATAGTAAATTACGGGGGAAATACCTTTCCGAAATTTACTATACCATCGAATCGAACCCGGAGCCTCTGTATTGCAGTGACGTAAGCCAGTAAAGGCTTAGCCCGCTCAACCCGCCGAAGCCGCTGTATTTATTAACCGACTTCCAAAAAGGAGGAGGTTCTAAATTTGATCGGTATGTTTTTTTTATGTATGTACATCGATTACTCCGAGATTTATGATCCGATTTTCGTGATTCTTTTTTAGTTCGATGCGAAATAGTTGCCATTTGGTCCCCTAAAAATTTAACGTAGTTTGGCCCAGTAGTTTTTACTTTACGATCATTTTTTGTTCTCATTTCTTGGACCTATATTGCGCGAGCGTGAGCGCGGCACCTCGTAGGTCTACCCATACATAGCTAGACACTAAAAAGTAACAAATAAAAAAACTTCGTTTAAAAAAACCGACTTCAAAAACTAAAAAGTATAATATAAAACAAAAATTACTAGGTATATTTTGAAACTTACTAAGCACCGACTTTAAGATGTTTTAGGTAATATATATTAATAATATAGCTGTAGAAATAAGTTATTTTATACTTTTTTAGTCTTTTAATTTTTGAAGTTGGGTTTTTTAAACGAAGTTTTTTTCACCTTACTGATTAATTCATACGCTATCCTCCTTCGCTTTTAAACTTTGTAAAAATTCCCAGCTGAAATCATCCTGAAAACAACAGGTGAAACTCACCTTTTTCACAGCACACCTGTATACCAGGAATACAAGGATCAGGTGAAGTCAATTTACCTGTTGTTGACGATTTTACCTTTCCATTCCCAACGTAACTGAATATCATATCAATGTGGGGTGAGACAGCAATTTTCTTATATGTTAGAAAGAGACAAAATCCATGTCAGTTTTCCTCTTTGCTAGAAAGAGAAGTATATATTGCCGTTTTATATGTAAGCGGGCTTTCCTCCCGATTTGTAATTGAAAAGGTGTTCTTTACAGTGTGCGTGGAGCACCTTCCATTTGCGCAATAAAGGTGTATTTACTCCTATAATTTTATCAAGTCCTAGTACAAAGGTAAAAGGTAAGACAGGTGAGTTTACCTGTGCTCTTCAGACATCCAAATTGTGTCAGAGATTATTTTCCTTCTTCAGCTGTCTGTTAAATCAATTTTAATAAAATAAAGTGTGATCAAAATTCTTAAAATCTTTTTATCGACTTAAGTATGATTATTGTAATTAAACCATTATTAAGCTAGTTTTAATTGTGAGTGTGAACACAAAAGTGCAGATTTTTTTAAAGAAGTGTTGAAATAATAAATACATTATTATATAAAATTATTAACATAATTAAAATTTTCAAACCTGAAAAGGGTTAAGTGTCAGGAAGGAAAGTCATCTTCAGTTTATCCACCTGCCTGTCAGTTGAACTTCACTGGTGTCAAACCATGGCTAAAGACAGGTCTGGTACTAGGATATCATAGGAAAACAGAAATGCTGAAATATTGCGTAGCTTGGGGTTGTACGCCTGCGTAGTAGAATTAGGAAGACAATGTGTTACAATATTTTAGGATTTTATGCTCTATAGCTCCCATTCGAAATTATCTGTGTATTCTTTTCATTATTCACTTACTCTACTTGATATAAAATCAGTTTTATCTTTCTAGATGTCTCGAAAATTAGTTTATGTAAATTAACTGAAAAATGTTAGAATTTCTCATAATATTATTTTTTGCATTTTGTATGAGCTCATGTTGCACACTGAACATTATTTCAAATAAGGAATAATATTTTTGTGTTGTACCTTACAACAAAATAAATGTCTTTTTTCTTATTACGTAATCTGTTGACTCATATTTTAGATTCATAATCCATTTATTATTAAAATTGTTTCGAGGTAAAAAAATCAGGTTAGTATAAAACGTATAAAACTTCACTTCCTGCGTATATAAAAAGAATACATTTTATAGTGCCTTTCCTAAAAAGGGTATTTATTCGAATTCAAGTTTTTATTCAAACTAAGTTCTATCGTAAATCATTTTTTTTTAAAGATCACACATAAGTTAAAAATAAGGCTACTTTCCATTGTATCTACAATACATCGAAACGTGTTATTTCTGTTTAAGGAGAAGAAGCGGCAAAAAACCCAGCAATACATATACCAAAAAAATATTTTACTTGATATTTATCTATTTATGGGTCATTCTTTAAAGTACATAAATGTAATAAAATAATTTTACATAATATACGAACGGTTAGGTTCATTCAGCTGAAATATCTCCGATTTTTGTACCGCGTTATATTGCCTACGTAGCATCGTAGCAACGTAGGGCGACCTCCTACGTAGTCTTGAATTCCTAACACGTTTTCACGTACTGAAAGGGTTAGATTGGCGCTGAAAACTGAAAGGGTTAGTTATGCTCCATTGTCAAATTAATAAAAAAAAGTGAAATAAGAAGACGTGCCTTGTCTATTCTTTTTAAACATATTAATTTCCTTAGGACTCAGAACAAAAAATCTAGTAGTAGAAAATTTTATAGTAGTTCTGAGATACAAAATGCAAATGAATTTTGCGCTTTAGCAAATATGCCTCCTCACAGCCTGCGTAGATTTAGACAAAAAAGTTTATTTTGCGATGTTTCAGTTTTAGAATAGTTTTTCTCTACCAATAAAATTAAATACCATTGAAGTGTTTATCTGTGATATCGAAATTCAAAAAAAGAAACCCATGGCTGTTTTTAGAATTGTTGTTTGTCAGTCTGCCTGAAAGTTTGATGGTGTAGGCTCTGAAAAGGCTGCACAGATTTCAATGAAAGTTTTAGACACTAAAATTACAAAACAGCATCTATGCTTTGGATATCTCACAGGGTTCAGATGCTATCTATAATATGGTACAATTCTAAACGTGCCGCGTCTGTACATTGAAGCTATTTAAGTAAACTCCTTATGGCACTCGGGGACAGCCGCGGTAAAGCTATTGCATAGCATTTTTATCGACTTTGCAATTATAATATTTTTTTTATTTATGCAGTATTTTTTTTCCTTCATATTAATGCAAGTTACACTTTTTGAACGTGGTGACCGATAAGAAAACAAATCACCTATGTATACATATATACCTAAATGCATACTTACGGGGCGCACATGCGGTGAGTGTGCCATTATAAAGATATGATAGATACCTATAAGTATCTAGTATATGATAGTATACCTATAAGTAATATACTTTCTCACAAACAGCTGCTTACGTTTTCGTCCGATTTCAAAGCAGCTCATCGTCCATAGTTTGCAATACCTGACATACCTCGAACCGCGACGATCGCTCGCCGCGCACACCTCAGGCCCTCGTCACCGCGCATGGTAGGCAGAGTGGGAGGTGTTAGGTTTATTTTCCTTACGGAATTTCTTGATTCGATAGCCGCACGCTAAGCCCGCAATAAATGCTATCTATTACAATAGCTTAACTGGAATCTATAATGTTATAAACGTGTCTTTTGTTTTTTCATTTTTATTGTTTCTTTGTTTGTTAGCGATGCACGCAAAAAGTACTGGGCCGATATCAATGCGGTTTTTCCTGCGACGGCAAATTCTTAGTCTTAACATCTGCGATACTTTTTATCCTAGATATCCCAAGAAGTTTTTTTTTGGGAAGGGTTTAAAATGACCAGATTGAAAAACCATTTGGAATTCCAATACGCTTTTTTCACCGATCAATAGCACTCGCAATCTCGGCACCCTAAAAAAAGTAGTTTAAGTTAGTTCTTATAAAATAACAGCTATCTGCCAGTGAAAGTCCCGTCCAAATCGGATCAGCCGTTTCAGAGATTAGCCGAAACACCTAGACAGACAAAAATTGTAAAAGTTGATTTTTTGATGTAAGTATATACTTTCACATATATTTAGTGAAAAGCTGTTATTTTGACATTACAAACAGACACTTCAATTTTAATTATAGTAGGAGGATCAAGTTATTTTGTTTAATAAAAAACAAGACATTTCTGCATGTATTAGGACATCAAAAGATTAAATAAGTAGTAGAAAAAAATTACAGATAGCTCTTTTTACGGCACATAAATCAAAACATGAGAAAAATCTTCTAGAATTTTTGAAGGTCTGTTACATCTTTCTTTTTGTTAGCGCTGGAGGAATGCATTTGTGCATATCCTCAGATCTGAGAGGTCACCATGGAAGGTACCCCTTGGTGACCTACCCCGATCTTCCCGACGGTGCTATACATAAACTTCTGGTTATAGTAAAGTTACAAGCACCGACCGCCAGACTACCCACTAAACCTTCCAGCGTCCCTTCGCACTATAATGAGTAACCACGGAACCGTGCAATTCCACAAGGAAGGGTGTAACTGGGGATCACAACCCCCCACGGCACTGAGTGTGACATGGTGGGACGGTTCTCCGATTCCCTCAGCCCCGCTACGTTATCGGGACAACTGACAAGATAGGCAAAGCAATGCCTGACAGGATAATGTTAATATTGACACGTAGAGGTAGCCAAGGGCTTAATGCGTTTGTTGTTGTTCGGGAGGATAAATCCAGTGGTTTTATTTAATAAATATTCTGGTTTTGTGTTAATTTACTATTATTTAAAAGTAATAAACACAATTAAAATTAATTCATGTATTTCTGTCAATATTTCTCACACAACAAAAAACAAACCAAAACTTTGACATAAATAAAAAATTCGTTCCACTAGAATTTATGATTATAACGTCCTCAAGCAAGTGAAACGGGAAAAATCGCGGTCGTGAACTTGCTCGTTGTCAGTCCCTTCTGGAACGTTGCTTTAAGGGCGCGTTCCCACTATGTCGTGACGACAGATAATCGTGTAGTTTTAAGTGTCGTGGCTTATATGTTTAAATGGCGGTGTTCAAATATAGAACGACAAGACTTACTGTCGTCTACGATATTTTGATGTAAAATATCTATAGGCGGAGGGTAAACCTGACTGTTGGCGTGGCGATACAGGCCGTGGCGACGCTTCGTCACGCTATATGATGGAATATGTGTACTACACGTAGTCTATAGGTAATAGTGTTAGCTTTTTAAAACTATTATTTACTCATTATGCCATATTTGATTCCTGTCGTAATCTGTTCTTTTATGCATATAACTTATACAAAACAATTTTGATCTTTCACATCTGTCAGGCGTCCCGTGACGGCTCACACCGTTTTTTTTGCCATGACAGTGGGAACGGCTAGCACGACAGTCGTAAAACGATAAAAGATCGTTACGACTAAAGCGTGACGGCAAATCTATCGTAGCCACGTCATCGCGATCCAATGGGAACAGCTAGATACGATAGTCGCTAAACGATAAAAAAATTTGACGACAAACAATCGCTATAATGGGAACAGCTGGAGACGACAGTCGTCCAACGACAAATTAATCGTTGCGACATAGTGGGAACACGCCCTAATAGTAAGATTATTGGAATCGGTCACAAAAGGCGCGAGCTATTTATACGCGCATGCGTAAAGAAATATTCGCACGGCAGTAAAGCATGTTTTTTACATACATTTTTTATACAATAGAGCCACTTTAAAAAAGGCCTTTCTGGTTTCCTTCTTTGAATTTTATTCACCAGGCTCACATAATTAGCAGAAGCTCCGGAATGTTCGGTATGTGAACAACAATAGTAAGAAACGTGTCGGTTGCCCCTAAAAGGAAAATTCCTACCCTCTTTTCCGTTTTAGAAAGGAGAAAGTCCCGCAACTGGGTATTCTTCTTACTAGGGTCGCATAGTCCGAAGGAGCTTTAATGGTATGTCAGAAATTTCGAATATGTACAGTGAAGAATTTTACTTTTACGCAATAACATATAACTTACTCAATGCTTTTATACAATACAGTGGTCGGCCGTGGTCGAAATTCGACCATAGCAATTAATTTCAATTATAAGTTTGAACATTATTAAGGTTCGGTTGTCACAGACTATACTTCTATAATCACAGATTTCGCCAAGGCTACCGTGTTAATTTGACTTTAGTAGTAGTATGTTTGTTTATTTGATGTTTTTTATATGAATTCACATTTTTTGTAATTTTTTTTACCGAATTCAAATAGGAGAAGTTCTTAATCCGACTGTGTGTTTTAATTTTTTGTATTTTTATTATACGATTTCTCCGTCAATTGTGGACCGATTTTCAATTTTTTTATTCGAATATAGTCCTCATTAGTGGATCCTAGGGAAATCGAGAGCAAGTCTCAAATATTATATGCACGTACGACCTGCTTCATATTTTTGAAGTGTCACTTCTTTAGAATCGTTGTGATTTGAAAATCGCTGAAACGATAAATTACACTAAAAACACATTTCTCTTTACCTATTAGTACTAATTCTTAAATTAAATCTGTATATACTTAAGACAAATATTCTTTTGAAGTTTCACTCATCGTACGAAACACAATTAGCTCATGGCTAACCGTTTCACGCCGATATTCTGTAGAAGCGTGGTATCAATCGATCGAACAGGCTCTACCACATAGGTATAGACAGTTTAGGAAGAACGTTTTTCTTTTACAATTATCATATCCATCCGTCTGTCCGCCCGTTTATCCTCCTATAAATTGAACACGAGTTGTAGATATCTATAATATTATAAAATTCTAAGCATGCCGTGTTTGTAGATTTAAAAAACTATTTAAAAAACAACTGGAGTAGACTATACAGACGATGGAGAACACTGCATTTTTTTTAGATCTCTTGTCTGTTTGTTCGGAATTCTCGTAAAAATACTGGGCCGATTTCGTTGCGGTTTCCGCTCGTCGCCAGCAAATTCTTAGACTTAAAATACTTTTTATCCTGGGAATGATTTAAAATGGTCAAATTAAAAAAACTAATTCCAATGTGATTTTTCACTGATCGATACCAAATTTTATGTAACGTGTGATTTTTCCCCGTGGATCCCGCGAAATTCACCCGGGAGCAGTTTGTAATTGCTTGGGTGCATAAATATTATGTTATTTCAATACAGTTTTCAGTTACTTTATTGTTTAACATCAATCAAAAGCTATTAAATTCATTCAGCTGATAATAATTAATATAGGTATTAGACTAAGTTGTTCGCACTTAGTTCCTTTGTCTGCCATTGTGATGAATTAAATAAGAACGTTATCTTGTACTATTATTTCAAAACAATAAGTTATTGTTCTGAATTCAAAATAAGAACTTCGACACTAGCTTAAAGACCTAACTACCAAGGCATAAATAAAAAAGATGCTTTGACAACTTGTTGCAGATTCACAGAAGGATTTGTAGACATCAGGGAACGAGAGAGGAAAGTAAAGAGGGGTAGCAGGGAGCAAGGCCGTCAGCTTATGAACAGGCATAACAACGAAGCAGGGAGACGGGTGAGTTAAGACTTGCCCATACCGTTTTGTTCAGAGTTTTTAATGGAAACTGAAAGAGGACGCTGTGCTGTGGGTTTTGTTTTCTAAAAATATGTAAAACTACTCGAAAATGAATAGTAGCTGTAGTATATTGATAGTTTTTGAGTAGTAATTGTGTTTTTGTAAGAAATATGACCTGTATCTATACTAATATTATAAAGCTGAATAGTTTCTTTGTTTGCTTGAACGCGCTAATCTCATGAACGGCTGGTCCGATTTGAAAAATTCTTTCAGTGTTGGAAAGTACATTTATCGAGGAAGGCTATAGGCTATATTATGTTTTCAAAAAAATTAGAGATCCTTACTAAAAGTCCAATAATGTAACCCAAGGTGTAAAAAAATGTCCCGAAAATCCTTACACGGCGTGCGCTGCGAAAACTATTGATTCCGTGACCACGACCACTGAAAAGCGGCTGAAACGTCGGAATAACCAAAATCAAATAAATTACCTCGCCTTAAACCGTTAAAACGTAGCTTTAAAATATAATGTATCGTCTAAATACCAATTTTTGGAGGAGGAATTTCTAGTTTTGACAAGAACTTCGTTGAGCGGCGTCAGTTGTAGCCTACAATTCAACTGCGTTGCCTATACGAAGACTTACACATCAGAATTGGCTGTATGGGCTAAGATTCCTTTGCCTGCCTTTGTGTCGAATACTACAACTCTACTACCTCTATGTATTAGTTTTTGGTGTGAAATAAAAATGTCTAAAATTACTCTAAAATTAACAATAGTTGTAGGATGTTGATAATTTTCGAGTGGTGATTGTGTGTTTTTGGGAAATATGTTGTCAGTTTCAAGTTGTCAGTAGTGTACTCTGTTGGTTTCAGCTGAGATATACGAATACTTATCAAAATAGTTGTATAGACTAAAATTCTTTGCCTGCTATTGTGGCGAATTGTACTCACTAGAGGAAGCCCGTGTTCGTAATTCGACCACAATATTTTTTTGACAAAGACTATACTTTTACAGTATGGACTAAGTCCTTTGCCTGCCTTTGGGCAAATTTGAAAAACAACAACAACTATACTTCACAGATTTCGCCAAGGCTACACTGTTAATTTGACTTTAACAATACACAAAAGAGTGTATATGTGTGTGTCAAATACATGGTAATGTGTATAATTGTTTTACTTGATTTAATGTATTTTTTGTATAATTAAAAAAATAACATTCGTTGCTACTTCTCTATAAAAACTAGAAGTGTGCGAATTTTCATACTCCTCCGTTTACGCAAATGTCATAAAAAGGGGTATAAAGCTTTTGCTATACTATCTTCATGCATCAATGTAATTTTGACAATTTGGCGGCGCCCCGGGGCGCCGAGGTCTACGGGACGCCGCGCTGCTAGCTTAATTTCTGATGTATTGACTATGTTATTTTAAGTTTCATCAAAATCTATCCAGTAATTTTTGTGTGGTAGTGTGATAAACATGAATCCATAGATACTCACAAACTTTACGTCTGTAATATTAGTAGGATATATAAGGGCGTCTAGGCTGGGTGAAATATAAACGGACGGCCGGGCAGGCGTCTAAAATGGCTACGGAATTCGAAAAAACAAATGAGGTCAAAATAAGTAAAAGAATGCCCACGAATAGATGGCATATCAAATTTATTGTCTAGTTTATTTTTTTATTATTGCTATTCTATTACAAGTTAATCTGACTTACAACGGATTAATTCTATATTATGTACCAGTGTGCTGCTAACAGACTCCCCGCGGGCTGTAATCCCGCATTTAATTTATTTACTCTGTTGGCCGCGAAACCAGCGAGTAATAAAACGGTGGTCATAGATATTATACATTAGAATCCATAATCACATCGAAGGGAAGCGACAAACACGTCATACTATGGACGCGTTCCTTTAGTATCTCACAACGCCCAAAATGCTCCGTCTGCCGTTCCACAAGACGACCGCGGTCGTTATGCTCGTGGCGAAAACGTTTATTGCGCCATCATTTTCAATCACACAGCGCTCATGACAAGAGGTGTGTCGAAGTGGGCGTTGACCACAGAGCATTAATTCTCTCTATGTCTTGACACTAAAAAAGGCGCGATTTTCAAATCAACCAATGACATTTGTGTATTCGATTATGATATCAACGCCCCATAATCCGTTCTACTGGAGTTTATGATTGTAAGATTCGCAAGCAAGTGGCACGGGAGACATCATCTCAATCTCAATCGTGAAAGTGGTCGTTATGAATCCCTTTTATGTACTTTAATATGATATTGTAAGGAAAGGTTATTTATTAATAAAATCTTTCTTGAATATGTACATTAGAATTTTGTGTATCTACATTATCAGTATCATGATTTAATCTTATTACCGAAATACGGCTAGCGCTGTGGGTTAGAGTGAGAGAGGAGGAGCCTGCCTATCGCTGCCGTATGCCTATGAGAAAGGGAAGACAGACTGGCGCCGTAACGCAACCAAGCGGTTTACCCACCCATAAGAAGTTATCACTTCAAAAAAACCGCTTTAACGCGATCTCTATCGCTGTTCCCATGGCCCGCGAATTTTAGTACGTCGACAGTATCTCAAAGCAACAAAATACCACATAACTCCCGATTATTCCGAGCCGACCGAGCTTACTGCCTATTGTACTAGACGTTTTTATGTTCGTACCAAATAATTGCCTGCATTATTGCCTACTACTGAAATATTTCAGTCACTACCAATGTTTAGTGTTCTAATATCAAAAGCTAAAGACTGAACTGAATTTATCCTCATCACAAATGTTCGTTTTTAGCCTGAAAGTATCTCCTGTTGGCAACACCAACATAACATTATTAGTTGTGTCCGCACGTGGAGTTTGTTTTCAAAACCCTCCGATTTTGAAACATTCTTAACTGGTGCTCCACTCCTATCGGTCGTAGCGTGATGATATATAGCCTTCCTCGATAAATATGCTATCTAACACTGAAATGTTTTTTTTAAATTAGACCAGTAGTTCCTGAGATTAGCGCGTTCAATCAAGCAAACAAACAAACTCTTCAGCTTTATATATTAGTATAAGATATTTTTAAACTTGCAATACTGTCCTTGCATTTTGTTTTTTCTTCCATATTGGTTGCAGCCGAGTGGTATTTGTTATGTTATTTCATTATAATCCATTAACAAATTAAGTTGCAAAAGCGTTACAAACAAACTCACATTCGTAATTCTAATATAAGTTAGGATTGTCCTGTGTTCATTTTGATATCTTGCAGGGTTAAGAAAATATGAATCTCTTGTTATCAGGCCGTGATAGCGAAGTCTCGAGTGACCTGCAAATGTCACGGAGTCTCCGGTTCCTGCAGCCTCATCACCTGCTGGCAGCAACTGGCGTCACTCAGAGAAGTTGGTATGTGGTATAATTTATTTCAGTATAATAACGCTCAAGTTTATTCACACGCAGTGAAGAGTTACCCTGAATAATATATTAGAAAAACACTTTGTATCGTAGATAAAAAAATATATTAATAGATTGTGTAAAGCAGCGGTTCTCAAAGTAGTCGATATCTACCCCCTGGAGTCGAAATGAGTGTCAACGAGTTCTAAAAATCATCACTTATAAATTAACACAAGTAATACTTTCTTAAGTTTCCGCAACTTGTATACATAATAAAACTACATTTTATTTAGCCAACTAGTTCTTTTTCATTATTTTAGTTTTAATTTTGTTTATGGTTATTATTTACTCTATGGGAGCCTAATCTAATTTACCACCGCTTCACAACATGTTGTAGCTTGAAGAGAAGAAGCGGCGCGGCGGCTCTAAAAATTTTATATAATATTTAGTTAATTAGTGTCAAATTACTTATTTTGAATTCAGAACAACAACTCATTTCGAAATTATAATACTAATATACAATATCTAGATATTGTTTATATTTAATTCAACACAGTGGCAGACAAAGGAACTAAGTGTAAGTAAGTGTACAACATAGTCTGATAGTTATATTTATTATTATCAGTTGAATTAATTTATGACTTGACGTTAAACAATAAAGTTATTACGAAATATTTAATAATAGATTTCCAGGTTAAAAAATAGCAAAGATTTTAAGTCTAAGACTTTGCTGTCGATCAGTGAAAACCGCATCGAATTTGACCCAGTAGTTATTACGACAATTGCCGACAAACAAACAAGAAATCTAAAAACCATCATACTGTTCTCCCCCGTTTATATAGTCTATTACAGCTGTTTTATAATATTATAGATATACACATACATAGACTATATACCTAAAACAGGCGTTATTTTAACGGTAAAAGTGAATCGCATTTGGACATTTTCACTAAAACTAACAAAAGCAGATGAAGTAGGGCCAACAGAATAGTCA
This sequence comes from Dendrolimus punctatus, assembly GCA_012273795.1. NCBI lineage: Eukaryota > Metazoa > Arthropoda > Insecta > Lepidoptera > Lasiocampidae > Dendrolimus > Dendrolimus punctatus. Next base: position 13,773,082 of record CM022551.1, on the reverse strand, counting down.
GCAGAAGATTCTTAATTCTTCTTAAGTATAGATTGAAAAGAAAAACAAAGATTTATTTTTATAAAACAAAGAAGATTAATACCCAAAGTACCAGGCTATCAAAACACACAAGAGGTTCAAATGTCCGATCATTAACTTTAATCTTCGTTAAGTATCCATTATAGGAGACAATGATACCTCATTTTCGAGGTAATCGTGCTAATTATACTACATGAAACGGGAAGCTCTGTAAGTAAAGGATGGGGTGTTTTTGTCATTGATTTAATGCTTTGATATGATCCTTTAATGTTCTCTTTTCAAGACGTAGTAACTTCCAGAACAAATTGCTATGTACGGGTCGGACTAGCACATTTGTCAATGTCACAGTGATGGCAGGCTTACCTTACCATGGGTTGAAGTTTGACATTAGTTGTAAAGAACTTATGTCAAATTTAATAGTAACGCAAATGAACGTTTGGTAAGATATAGGGACGGGCCGACGGGCCATTAGTCGTCAGCCTCGTTTCTAAGTCAGCGAGTTATTCATCTATTAGCCAAATAACCAACAACTGGTCTAAGTATGTCGCCATAACAACCTTGAGTTGTGTTCTGGCATTAGTGAACAGGTTCCAGTCACCCTTAAGAGAGCAGCAGTGCATTTGTAGCGCCTTTGGTGTTGCAAATGTCCATAGGCGATGGTAACCGCTTTCCATCGAGTGGGCCGTCTGCGTGTTTGCTGAACTACTGCAATAAAAAAACTGTTGTTTTAATCTTAATTTTAACACCACTTAAAATTGCAAAATCTGTGATGTCACACTAGGAAGGGAGAAGTCCCACGAACGTAACCAGCCAATGACGGGGGGGAGTGGTCAAAAATCATGAAATTCCTGTGACGTAATTTCTGCCTTAGTCGGTTGGTTGTTTTGAAGTTTCCAGCAGCGGGATGATTATGGGCTGATTTTTAATTACCTTTATTCCTTTAATAAGGTCCGAGTTAATTAAGTACCTTTCACAAAAAAATAATTTACGAGCGGTTTTTAAAAAACGCTAAACAGCTTTACGATCTTTTAACTTTATCGTTAAACTGTTTTTTTATAGTTTTATGAAATGTTATTTTTATTGTGCTTTTAATTTTTATGGCGTTTTGGTAAAGCGAGAACTACATTAGGCCGGCGCACACTTCTGACACGTCTTACGCGTGGAAGGCTGGTGTGCACCACAAACCTACGCGCGACACATGCCGAAAACACGTTTCATTTCTGTGGTTGAATTTATATCTAACTAGAGTTTACCCCGCGGCTGCGCCGCGGGTTAACCTCTAGTGCGTGTCTCTTGTTTAAAGAGCAAGTGCTACAGGCTATATTATATTACATTTTTATGTATTTGCCCACGGAAGATTCACTTCATTTTATATCGCTAATTATATTTACCATCCTCCGTCTATCTGTCAACAAAATAAATTACAAAACTTGACCAAAAAGGCCAAAATGGTCTAAATGACCAAAAGACGACAGTGACCGACATGGCTAAAATGACGGAATAGGCAAAAACGATCGAAAAGGCCAAAATAATCAAAATGGTCAAAATGACCAGAGGCCAAAATGAGCAAAAAGGCCAAGATGATCAAATAGGCCAAAATGACCAAATAGGCCAAAATGACCAAATAGGCCAAAATGACCAAAAAGGTCAAAATGATCAAAAAGGCCAAAATGACCAAATAGGCCAAAATTACCAAAAAGGCCAAAATGACAAAAAAGGCCAAAATGACCAAATAGGCCAAAATAACCAAATAGGCCAAAATGACCAAATAGGCCAAAATGACCAAAAAGGCCAAAATGACCAAATAGGCCAAAATGATCAAAAAGGCCAAAATGACCAAATAGGCTAAAATGACCAAATAGGCCAAAATGACCAAATAGGCCAAAATGACCAAAAACGCCAAAATGACTAAATAGGCCAAAATGACCAAATAGGCCAAAATTACCAAAAAGGCCAAAATGAAAATTATCCCTTGTCCATCCTCAGTATTTAATTTACATACGTGCCGAATTTCAGCCAAATCGGTCCAGTAGTTTTTCCGTAAAAGCATAACAAACAAAGAGACAAATATCATTTTATCCCGGAAACTATCCCATTTTTCGGGATAAAAAGCATCCTATGTTCACCCTCGGTATCGAAAATATATATATACTGAGTTTCAGCCAAATCGGTCCAGTAGTTTTTACGTGAAAACGGAACAGACAGACAGACAGACAGACAGACAGACAGACAGAGTTACTTTCGCATTTATAATATTAATAGGGATATATAAAATTCTCGTGTCACAGTTTTCGTTGCCATACTCCTCCGAAACGGCTTGACCGATTTTGATGAAATTTTTTGTGCTTATCCGGTATCTATGAGAATCGGCCAACATCTATTTTTCATCCCCCTAAATGTTAGGGGTAGTCCACCCCTAAATTTTTTTATTTATTTTTTAGACAAAATTTTTAATTTCTATTTTTTTATGATACAACATACAAAAATACATACAACCCTAAATTATTAACCCTCTGCGACAAACCCCTATTTTTACCGGGCAGGACGACGTCTGCCGGGACAGCTAGTATTATATACTTCTATACGTAAAGCAAAAGCTTTGTACCGCTTTTTACGAAAATTGCGGGGACGGAGGAGTATGAAATTTCGCACACTTATAGCTTAAATTAAATTGTGCATAAAAAAACATTAAATCAATAAAAAAAAACATTAGACACACACTACCATGTATTTGGCACATGCACGCATATATAATATTTTGTTTACTATTCAATTCAAACTAACAGTGTAGCCTTGGAGAAATCTGTCATTATAGAAGTATAGTCTTTGACTAAAAAATTATCAAGGTCGAATTTACATCACGGGCGACCACTAGTTTCAATAGGTACTAAACAATTAAAACCCTAGTAAGTAAATCTATTATTCTTACATAAAAAACTTAATTAGGTTTTTATATATCGCGAGCTAAGCCGCGGGCAACAGCTAGTATATATAAATAAACCTGCCTTCATTAATTACCTGACTGATGGTGAAAACCGCTTAAAATCCATTGCGTAGTTTAGGAGGAGTAGATATACGGACAGACAGACACGGAGAGCGGCTTTCTTTTTTTTAAGTGAAGCTGGTCGACTTTAAAAATTAAGTGAACTCATAATATTTTTTAGAAAAGAAATCATATATGTGTATTTCTATAGGGTTAAACTCAGTGATGAGTTGTACCAAGCTTGTAAAATAAGAGAGGTCGATCGTAGCTGTCATTTTAGTCCAGGTAATTTAAAATCAGAGTATATTCGTTATATAAAATTGGGCTCTGACGTGCCGAAATCGGCGAACGTGGTCGACGTGATAGTGTAGTTCCAGCTTAATTTACGTCGTCTATGATTTAATGTTTCATGTTATATTTCTTTTTAATTTTCCGGCATTACAAAAGAATAAGCTTGTACATAATATATAATACGCGTAAATATTTATTGCGTGACATTGGGATACAATTGAATAAAGGCTATGATTTATACTGCTCCAACTAGTGACTTGGGGAGGGGATTGACTTAAAACATTCGGTCGGGATTAGTGAAGTCAGACAGACTTGGTAGCGCTGCGGTTATGGAGGAAAGAGGTCAGGACAAATATTGCAGCGGCGCTGGGTTTAGCGATAAGCACACTGTATCAAAATGAGAAAGAAGGAGAACGGAACAATTTTGATGGGAATTTAAGAATGAGCACGCATATACCTGGTGCATGGGCAATGAGCATGAAATGTACCTGCTTCTCGGCTCCTCAGTCCACTTCACTTCACTTCAGTTTATTTGATATAATATGGTTTACAGCAGTGTTTTTCAACCTGTAGGTCGCGACACCAAGGGGGGTCGCAGACCCTTGCTCGGGGGGTCACCGGCAAAAGGAAAAAGGCTACTTAAATTTATCCCTCGTAGGCACTAAAGCATTTTCTACGTTCAGAATCTTTTAGTAGAGTATACGTCCTAATTTAATTAATATAGGTAACAAATTAAAGAAAAACATAAACGTAGTCTTTTAAATTAGTAACTTTTTGTCTGTCTATGACCCAAGGGGGTAGCCAAAAATTTTCAATCTGTAAAGGGGTCGCGTATTCAAAAAGATTGAAACCCACTGGTTTACAGCATTTAATTAAAATATATATATATATATATATATATATATATATATATATATATATATATATATATATATATATATATATATATATTAATTAATTATGTGTGATTTATATTATTTTCATGTTTTTATTAAGTTACTTTATGTTATGTATTTAATTTTATTTATTTTTAGGATAAAATGACTGAAAATGTCTGACATGCGTGCGAAAACACGCCGCCAGATATAAAATAAAAATTTTAATATGTCCAACGACCGTCTCTATATATGAAGAATCGAAATGCATTAAATTAGGGTGGCGCCACATAGGCATCAGGGTGAATTTTAAAGAAAGCGCCAAAAGTTTAATAGTGTAATACAGTAGTTTATTTTCATAAAATTAAATAATAATAAATCACTAAGCGTATTATTCAAAGTTAACGAAATTAAATCACTATTCAAGTTTTCACATAACAATTCTTTGAGGTTATATTTACTTGAATAAGTTCCGTGGAGGTTAAAGTTTGTTAGGATTAATGTTATTTAATACTTAAATTAATATATAAAGTACAAACTATTCTATTTCAAATTAATATTAAATACATATGAACTCAATTATTCAAAATATAAATAACAATTAAAAACAAACTACGTTTGAAATAAATCAATATAAACTAAAATTAAACATTAAACTATACAATAAATATAACTATACCTACTTACAAAATAACAATTTATAAGTTACTAAGTACACTAAATTATTCTGCATTACGTAATAGTTGACGTTATTAATCATCAATTACTCTGGCCGCCAGATTATCTAATTTGGCATACTTCAATTCGTCTACAACAGCTGCATTCAGACCAAACCCTTTGCCTACACCAGCGCCATTCTGTGCGGATTTTGAACCGTTATTTACAGCTTACAACTAGACACTTCTTCAATTATTCTCCTACATAAGATGGTTCCCCTTCCTTACCTTAGCTGCGCGCTGCACTGACCATAGATAATAAAATATACTGACTTCGAATCAGTTTATAAATTACCAGTATGAACTCTCAGCACTAGTTTTCTTCGAATTTGAAGTCAGTAGTAGTAGTTAGTGGACCAATGTAAATCAGCTTTTATAAATGTGAACTGTGTAGTGAAATGTGTCTTTTTATATTGTCACAAAAACTCCGCCGACTGGCGTCAGTCGAAGACCTACTATTTGGCCGAGCTATATTGTAGACTTAACAAATAAGGGTGTACCTGTCATTATGTCGAATGAAACAACATAAATCTCTATAAAAAAAATCTTGTAGGCACCATTTATATTTTTATAAACAATTACCCAATACTGAACCTCAGGGGCACTGGAATTGTGAGGCAGTAATAATATCATTTTAATAGATAACAATTTCATAGAAATTGAGATCGAAAACAATGATAAAGCAGTCACAAATTCATAGAAGACTATAATTAAATATTATCAAGACCGCCATCTTGCGGGTGGGCGCGTAAATCTAACGCCCACCAAATCACGCCTGTGTAGTAAGTACTGTAGGCCGGCTCCAACCGCGGATTCCGGTCCGCCGGGATCCTTCCTCTTGAGCTTTATATTACCCGTTCTCAATTAGTACATTATGTCGGCGTCGAGTCCACATTGTTAGATTCATCCCCCTTTCATGGGAACAGTTCAGCCGAGGTAAATCCCCCTAGGGAGCTCCCTCGAGCGCGTTGCCCCCCGGGCTCGACCCGGTAAAGTTGTAAGGTCTTCGGACCAACAACATAAAGCCAAGTCAAATAAAAAGAGTTAGCCAATAGTTTGTTGTCCACTGCAATGACTGGACGTATGCAGCACCCATACTGGCAAACAGGTAGACTGCTTACTTTGCAAAGTGGTTTCCGTCGACTATAGATGTTTGCGAAATCAACGCTTTGCCAGCCTTAAGGATGGGATAGTGGAGATGGGATAAGGGGGATGGAGTGAAGGAAACGGGATAGGAGGGTTGGAATAGGAGCACGGGGAATTGGATCCTCAAAACTATAACTTACCGTACGAAATACCTAAAGGCTAGGGTTGCCACGTTTTTGATGAAATATAGTACTTTTGGGAAATTTAGGGGAAAAGACTATTTTTTTTTGTATTTTATTATTAATTATATTGTATTTAATTCCTTATTCAATTTTACATGTGTATTTATTACTATGCAACCTCACGTGCATGGAATAATTTATTACTAAATAATTAGCAAAGTTATAACTGAATAGTCCGTGTACGTGCTATAATCTGTCACTGCGGAAAACCTTCGGAGACGCATCGACGAATATGTTAAGTTTTACATAATTTTAGGTAGCAGTTAAGATTTCTGTATATATATTCTTAAGTTTAAAGTTAAATTAATAAAGCAACAATTACATCTAGAGTACAACACTCATCGTATTATTTTGTACTCTCTCCTCTCAAGCGGTTAAGCCTAGCTCGCGCATGGCGATTGAGCCATGGGCTCTCGCTAGTGGTACATCACCCTATCCAAGGGGGTGACATCATCCACGCACCACACATACAAAAATAAACCCCCAAAACTACTTTTTGCTATGGCCAGCAAAGCTCTATTATTTTTAAAATAATCATCTAATATATAAAATTCTCGTGTCACAGTTTTCGTTGCCATACTCCTCTGAAACGGCTTGACCGATTTTGATGAAATTTGTTGTGCTTATCCGGTATCTATGAGAATCGGCCAACATCTATTTTTCATCCCCCTAAATGTTAGGGGTAGTCCACCCCTAAATTTTTTTTATTTATTTTTTAAACAAAATTTTTAATTTCTATTTTTTTATGATACAACATACAAAAATACATACAACCCTAGATTTTCAACCCTCTACGATCAACCCCTATTTTTTACCGGGCAGGACGACGTCTGCCGGGACAGCTAGTAAGAATATAATATAATAATAATAATCATGCAAAAAGCGCGACAATTGGATTAGCGATGAAAATATAGTACATCTCGTACATTTTTCTATAATACTAGCTGTCAAGCCGTTTCGGAGGAGTATGGCAACGAAAACTGTGACACGAGAATTTTATATATTAGGTACAGTGGAATTGGCTAAAATATAGTACGATACTATAAATTATATTACGGTTGGTAACCCTAGCTAAGGCTAACCGTTGCACGCCTATATATTGTGTTTGCATGGTACAACACGGATCCAGCATTATTAGTTCTGAAAAACTGTAATTTTCTATTTAGTGTCGCTACAAAAATGTAATGTCAAAGCAAAAACATTTTTGAATATTGGAATGAAAAACAAACTTTTAAATCTTTTTCTATGAATGCATTAATGTTTGTTTTACATTTCAGGAGACTACCTCAAAGATAAATACGAAGGCGCGACAGAAGTGAAGGTCTCGAGACGAGGCAAATTGCGTCTAGGCAACCCGCACTTCAGTCTTCCCACCGCACAAGATCTAGTCTATTTGGAAGAATCCCCCAATTACTGCATTCGCAACGAGACTTTGGTAATACCCCACTGTTTTTTCTCATTTCCCAATAATTAGGGAGACGGTCCCACGTGTCTCTTTCCTATTATAGTCTGGAAGAGATCGCTTTAAGTAGCTAATATTTTTGAAAATAATAATTGACAGTATTTGTTTATAAGAAATCTTAAAACACAAAAGTTAACGAAAAAAATTCAAAAAAAATAAAAAAATGTGCGTCTCGGAACACCCGACAGAACTGATAACTTGCATGAGAGAAAGGGAAGCCAGCCCTCCGTAACGCGTTACGTAACGAAGCGGTTTATCCTACCATAAGAAGTTATCACTTCAAAAATTGTTGCGACACGTTTCATCAACCAATTTACTGATGTATAATTTGGCACAATTAAAGACTATGGTTAATACATGAACGTGGTGCTATGTATAGATAGATGATATCGTTGTTAGCTGCCGATAAGATTGGGTATTTTTTCTAAATCGAAGTAAAGTATAATGTTTATGCATATTATGTAGTGTAAGTTAAATTAGAAATAAAGACTTAATTTGAAGAAATAGCGACTTGTACATTATTATACACAAAGTATATCTTGTGAATTTCGTACGCCGCATTTTCAGCAAACAAATTTCCACTCAGCATATTTCTGTGCCGGAATTGTATCCGACACAACGCTGAATTTTAGGTTCCTTTCTTTTGGTGTAAGACCAAAACGACTCAATATTGTTTAATAATAGTTGTAATAATAATAATTGCTAATGGGGAAATTATAATACTGCAAAAGTACAATAACTCGTCGTCCTATTTTATACTTCGCTCACGGCTATTGCGCTGTGGGCTCTTGCCAGTGGCACACCACCCTATCCAAGGGGGATCGCCTGCGCCGGTAGAGTCGATGGTGAAGCCTATTAGGCTTAGGTCATTCAGCTTTTTGAGGCTTAATCAAATAGAGTTCCCCCCCCCCCCCCCCACGGGAAGTCCAACAAGCCCGGTATCGCTGAAACAGTTATGCGGCCATTCAATTGGTTACTGCACAAAAAAAACCAGTTATTCGGAACTGCCTATCCAAGCGGAAATATGGGTTTTGGTGAGAGTTCGTTCTTTTTACTTGACTTTAGCATCGGTGTAGTAAGTTATAAGCAGTCATGATACCGGTTTTTTATTCGCAGCTTTGTTGTAATAAATTTATAAGTTTGTTCCTGATAATATTGTAGAAGTTCTAGACACCTCCAGGTCGTCAGTTGGAGATAAAGAAAAATCTAGAGCACATAGCTAGTTATCGCTTATTTATTCCCACAGGCAGAAGATCAAAAAACACATTAATCTATGTATGATGACAATATTTTTTGCCGGGTAGAAAGTTTTTATCTTGGTTAGTGATGTGACGCGCAACTAGTGCTGTGGACATAGTGCCGCCTGAATATCATGTTTATCGATATATATGTTTGAATAATATTATAATGACAGGTAAAGATTTCAAGTCATATTATTAAGCGTAGTTTAAAATTAAAATAAATTATTATTGTTCAAGGGATCTCTGGGCACAGTTGGCCGTGAATGCAACAGAACCTCGTCAGGCATGGATGGCTGCTCGCTGATGTGTTGCGGACGGGGGTACAACACCAAAAGGCACGTGGTGAAAGAACGCTGTGGCTGCAAGTTCCATTGGTGCTGTCGAGTCGAATGCAACACATGTGTTAGAACTGTTGAAATCTATACTTGTAAATGAGCGTCTCTTACTTCTGCTGAATTTTAAATATTATCAAAAAAAATCTGTAAACAGTAAAAAGTTATTTATGATTTAAATACGACACTATACGAGTACCACGACAATACACCACCACATAACAGAAAGTATTTTAATGTATTATTTAAATTTTAATTTAAAATCACGCCACAATAATAACGGTAAAAACCTTCTAAACCCGGCCTGGCCTAAGCCCGTCGCCAAGTCTGAGTCCGTGGCCGGTATGCACTAGTTGACGCCGTAGAGTGGTTCCCAAACTGGTCGATAACGCCCCCTTGTGGGCGCTGCAGTCCTAAAAGGGGGCGATAAGTGACCCAGAAAAAAAGGGCATTGGCAGGTGTAGCCCATGAGAGTTAACTTGAGACCTCAGCGCCTTTGTGTACTACCTACTGTGCTTAGATCTCAACTTAACTCTTGCGGGCAATAGTAAATAAATATATATATAAATAGTAAGTAAATAGTAGTCTCGTTTAGAATGAATGTTTAATCTCCGCTAATGTAGCTCTCAATAATCAATTTATTTAATTTGACGTTATAATGTTTTCTAAGTAGGTGAAAAAATGGGACGCTAAAAAATGATTGTTTCTCAAAGTGTGCGGTATACAAAATAAGTTTGGGAACCACTGCCGTAGATCATTCGACTTTCATCAGTTTCCGCATTTTATTTTTAAAAAAATCGAACAAAAGTCTTATTTATCAAGAATTTTTGAAGTGAAACTTCTTTGGAATCGTCATTTGAAAATCGATGAAACGAAAAAGTGATTTTGGTATCTGATTTTGAGTAAAAATATGAAACAGAAAAATGATATGTGGTGACACCTAGTGTGTAAGATTTAGAAGCTCGCAGTTCTTTACTTTCTTTATTGGACTTGTCTGTGGTCAGTCCTAGAATTCTTTACGGCCCGGCTACTCAGACTTAGTGACATGTGACACGACAGTGGCTGGCATCAAGCGCGACAAGACGTGGTATGCTTCATATAAAGTAATATAATAATTTAGTTTTGGCCGCCTGTTAGCTGTAGCTCACAGCGACTAGTCCTTGGATAGGCCATTATCCATGCGATAAAGTTATTTATTTTAATGGCCAGGCTGTACTAATATTGAGACTCTTTCACTGTACAAGGGAGACGAAATAATGAAAAGATGGTTGGAATCAGATCCACCTTGACCATGTTCCTAGATCAATGGATTAATAAAAATACTTTAATTACTGTCCTTTGAACTACTTGAACAATAAATTCTATAAATTTCTGCTAGTGAGTATCTTAGCATTTTACTTAAAGCTGCGTAAACACTATGCTTTATGTATGTAAAATATATTTACTTAGACTTATTGTAACTTATTGGCCAAACTAGTGATAAATATATTTATAATGAAAAGTGTAGAGTTTATTATTACGGTTTAGAAATAAAAAATATAGTAATGAAACAAATGTTTGTTAATAAATAGCTGTGCCCGCAGGTCTTGGACTTTATAATACTAGTATGGCCGACTTCATCCAGGCTTGAATTGAAAGTTCCGTGGGATTCCCGGTAGACAAAATACCGTATTATTTAAAAAAGAATGTAAGCTACATTCTTTTATTAAATAATACTGCGTGTAGTTTGAGTGAAAACTGTGTTGAAATAAGCTATATTTTACGCATACGCACAACTATAAACCACTTCCGGGATAAAAAATATCACACATTAAATTTGCTACCGAACAGTAAGAAAAATTCCGCGAGATTCCTGAGATAAAAGTAGCACAGAGTTTAAGTATAAGAATTAACTGTCGATCGGTGAAAATCGCATCGAAATTGACCCAGTAGTTTTTACGTGAATCCTGAATAAACAAACAAACAGATAAGAAATCTAAAAAAAAGCATCGTTTTCCTCGTCGTTTATTTATATAGTGTAACGTGGTTTTTTTTAAAAAAAAATAGCTTCAATGACACTGTATTTCTTTATAATTTTATAATACTAAAGATTTATACGCAATGGGTTTAAATAACGTTTCTATTGCGCACCTTAAGAATTTGAAATGAACTCACAGTTGAGGTTTTACTTTAAAGTTTTAAATGGAACTACGAGTATTTTATATGTCAAAAAATTCCTTCTGAGAGCACGTTGGTAACGCCTTTAGTGTTGCGAACGTTTATAGGCGACGGTAGTCACTTTTCGTGGGCCTATCTGATGTATTTGTACTTTTATTGTCTTAACCTTGCAATAATCGAAAAGTCACAGAGACAAAAGTTTAAAACAAAAATTCATGTTTCATCTTTCAAACATTTTCATTGAAAACCATTGTGAGATTTCGCCATTTATTCGAGATTGACTTTGAATCAACATAACGGATAGATATTCTAAAAATCGGGCAAGTAAGTACATACATGATCATCCAAGAACTTTGAAGAGTAGATGAAACAAAATTCCACAGGTTTCGTCATTTGACTACCGAACCATAGAAAAGCATGTAATCAGGAATACACCAACCCTTAACCCTAAAACTACACAATAGGGATTATTATTAAAGCTATCCAACCTCAAGTTTTTCACACGGATACAAATGAGGAAAAACGTAAATGTTCCGCTTGTGCCAAAATGGCTATGGTACCCTAAAACCTAACTTATTTATTAAATTCATTTGAATGTGTAATACTCATTGTTAAGAGGCTAATTGTATTAATAAATTAATTATTGAAAACAAATATGCATTTTCAATTAAAGATTTTCAAAAGCACATTTTCTTTATTTCATTAAAAGATATCTACCAGGACAAAATCGAAATGTGTGCTGGGAAACATATTAGAAGTGAAACTTCAACGGACAAGTGGAAAAACGAATCGTAACGGACAAGTGGAAAATCTTCAATTGATAAGTGACAAAATGAATCGCAACAAAATTTCAACTTGAAGTGTTACGGGCAGATTATTAATGTACTTGTCCAATTTGAAAACATGCCCGTAAAACTTCAAGTTAAAATTTTGTTGCGATTCATTTTGTTACTTATCAATTGAAGATTTTCCACTTGTCCGTTGCGATTCGTTTTTCCACTTGTCCGTTGCGATTCGTTTTCCCCCCACTTATCCGTTGCCATTCGTTTTTCCACTTGTCCGTTGCGATTCGTTTTTCCACTTGTCCGTTGCGATTCGTTTTCCCCCCACTTATCCGTTGCCATTCGTTTTTCCACTTGTCCGTTGCGATTCGTTTTTCCACTTGTCCGTTGAAGTTTCACTTCTAATATGTGTCCCAGCACACATTTCGATTTTTCGCAGGTTTACTGCAAATTATGATTTGGTTAGGTTAGGTACATTTTAATGGTGTAATACGCTATACACGCACCGACTATTTTTTACATCAACAGTTTTGCCGTTCGTTGTCGTTCACTTTTGTCGTGACTTTCGAAAAACTGAACCGTTGACAAAGTTTTCTTTTTGTTAATTTGTTTCCTTAACAAACTCTATATTTTTTTTACATAGACCACAAATAGTGGCAGTGATACCCAGTAACGTGAGGAGCAGAGGTATAGATAATAAAACTACGTTTTAACGGTTTTCAGCGCGGTAATAAACGCAGTTTTATTATGTATACGAGTTCAAGGAGGTATTAGAGGGACGAGGTACATCCTCGCTCGCTTTCTCGTTTACGGGATTTCCCCGGCGTTCGGCTCACTGGGGCTTCAATTGTTAAAATGAGGTCGTGTAACTTGGCACTGGCACCTCAGAAGTCATGTTACATTCGAATTGTTTTGACACCATGTTTTTGATGTATTCTTCTGTCCTCTTATGTCGATGTTTTTTCTGTCGTGTAATACTTACATTATAGTATATTAATATCCTTGTGTGATATTTAAATAACAGACCACTACCGATCCTAATTTTTCTACATGGTAGCAGAGCGTGGTTGGTCGTTTTTATAATTATATTTACAAAAACTGTAAATATATAATGAAAACAACGTATTTGTAGATACAAAAATTGGTGTGTGTTATTTGGAAGTATTAAGTGAGCACTGAAGAACTATTGTGAAGACTGAGATACCAAAACACTGATACAAGGATGGCAGGTACGAGCAGTAGCATTCCAAATTTTGAGCAGTTGGATGGGTCAGCGAATTACTTTACAATAGTTCTTCAGTGCTTATTTTAATAACAGATAACATATCACTGCCGATCTTAATTTATCTACATCAATAGCGCTTTCGGAGATAGATAAAGCGCTTTTTAGGGCAACCCAGCTCCCAATTCTATTCTAACAACTTCTAGCGCAAAATCTTACGCTTTTTGTAATATGCACATATCGAATTAATTTTAAAGTAAATATATGAATATCTGGACTAATATTATTAAGAGGAAAGATTAGATTGTTTGTTTGCATTGAAGAAGTTCTAAAACTACTGAGCCGATGTGAAAAATTCTTTCACTGTTCGCAAGCTTTTTTTTTTTTTTTTTGAGGCGAGGGAAAATGACTAACCGATTTACGCACTCTCTGGGTCGTCACTAGGAGACTCACTGTTCGCAAGCTTTTTTTTTTTTTTTTTTGAGGCGGGGAAAAATGACTTACCGATTTACGCACTCTCTGGGCCGTCACTAGGAAACGGCACGAATCCACGGGGGGCGATAACGCTAGCAATTGTATGCTCTACTTGCGCTTCGTCCGCTATGGACTACACAGAGGAGTGTGGAGACTCCGAGCGATGCCGCACGGGCGAGCAACCTCAATACCCACTAAAAAACCCCTCCTCCCTTCGCGGCCCTGCGCTTTGATGTGAAGGAAAGACTGAGATGTAGAACATAGTTACTCAGCAGTCGATCCAGCGCATAAAGTGCTGAAGTGTGCCCCGGGAGAACACACTCCACTACGGAACGGGGGTAGTTGTAAAATCCCTTGCTGACCTAGTAGCTAAGGGCACTGTTCGCAAGCTACACTATCCCCGGGTGACAAAAGCTATATTATATTTATAAAAAAATTAGGGATCCATACTAAAACTCCAATAATGTATCGCAAGGTGTAAAAAGTACCTAAAATCGCGTGCACTGCGAAAACTATTGATGATAGAATAAAATAATGTACTACGACTTTGTAGAACACATCATTATCTACAAAAAGTGTCCCGACAACATATGTCTAACTATTATAATTATGCCACAATAAGTGTTCTTTTATTTTAAAAATTTAATTAAAATGCCGTCGCTAGAAAAGGCTCTTTATTTGTATCTTGGTATTAATCCTTATCAAAATGAATTACTTCATATTCAAGACTGCTTCAATACCTTTATACAACTTTTTGAATTATTCAATTCGGACATTCCATTCGAAAGATATCACGAGTTTAAAAATGTAAGAATTAGTGACGGTGATCACGTGACTGTGACATCTTTTCGTGAGCCAAAACTCCGTAAGACCCCCTCTATATAGAAGTTTCACTTCAAAAACGATAATCGCCCAATAAAACCTAACTGAATGCACTAATTGTCTCAGTTTTTACTCAATGCTTTAAATTTTTTAAATAGAAAAATGCGCAGTAAATAATACATGACTCACTTTCCCGCCAAAACACAATTAATTAGTGTCAAATGTCAACGTAGTCAATATAGTATCGTGTGAAAATTACGATCTTTGTTTAATCTAGTACATATAAATATGTAATCCCAATTCATATAAAATCTTGAGTTAAGTAATAAAATATTTACTCAATATTCGTTATCGTTATTGCAATCATAGTTTGTAAAAACCATTAAGGTGAAAACACATCATGTGACGCACACTGAAATTTTATTATGACGCGGCTGACAGCGACGTGTTTGGATGATAAATGTATGACGAACTGTGCAATTATTGAACATAAGTAAGTCGCGAACAGAATCAGTAGTTTCCAAAAATGTACTTTATAGAAATTTTGTCTCTCTGTTTGTTTGCTAGCTCGTGACGTTAAAACTACTGAACGATTTTAAATGAGACTCGACATACAGTCAGTTTACATCACGATTTAATACTTAAAATATTTTATATTTATTGAAATGATAACTTCTTATAGGAGGGTACCCGCTTCGTAACGTAACGCGTTACAGTGCCAGATTCTATGGATTCCCTTTCTCTCACGCATACGGCAGCGGTAGACAAGCTAAGGTATCTCTTTTTTAACTTTTTTTCTTTTTTAGTGGATAAAATATTGCTGCCGCCGCTAAGTCCAGACAATTTTTTCCTCTTTTATTACTAAACGTGTTTCGTTATCAACAGTTTTTTGTAACATAGGCATTTGGATTAATTCATAAGTCACATCCCAAATAATTGTATACTTTTATAAGTCGCGACTGTCAGCCGAGCTTACTGGGCGAGTCTCATAGTTTGTTTCTAGCTTTAACTACCAAAAAGAAACATATTAACATACTCAAGTCAAGTCAAGCGCCATATTGAATTTTTGATGACACTTCCTGAAATTTGTTTTTTGTTTACGTATTTCAATAACTTATATTTTAATCAAAATTTTCTATACTATTTTAAATTACTTACGTATTGTCCTTAGTTTAACGTTAAAAAGTGATCAAGTGTATTGTGTAATATTAAATGGGAAAGCCATCCTCGTCTAGGCTAACCGTTAGTTGAATTATTTCGTAATTTTTTTACTTTATTTTATGTAGGTAAACCCAATTTTTTTACTTAGCATGTCAGATAAGTCAGATTTATGTGTGGCTTTGATCCTTGGGTAAAGTTTACGAGAGCCTTAAACGCTTTAAAGCACCATGGTAACAGTTTTTTAAAACTAATGTCATTTTTTACCTCTTATTTTCTTGAGTGCTGTTTTTTGTTCACGCCTAATTCTCAT
This sequence comes from Dendrolimus punctatus, assembly GCA_012273795.1. Lineage (NCBI taxonomy): Eukaryota > Metazoa > Arthropoda > Insecta > Lepidoptera > Lasiocampidae > Dendrolimus > Dendrolimus punctatus. Next base: position 13,756,908 of record CM022551.1, on the reverse strand, counting down.
GAACCACTTCACTACGGCTCTGCCAGTTTATTTATAAACTAATGGGTACATGATACTTAACATATTTGCCATAGAAACATTACTTTGGTGCATTATTTTGCTGGGACTGGGACATAGTTTGATTTCTATAACAGGTGAATGTTTATGCAACTAACTTTCTTTTGGATTAAATCTTGCAGAGTATCTAGTATGCCAGAAACATTATCCTTAGTGGTTTTAATGTCGTTTTTTTAATAACTAGGTGTGTGTGCTTGAACTAACATTTTTCATTAAATATATTAACAAACAGTAAGTAACATTTACTACAACAATATAATTAAGTGCTCTGTATGATTCTGTTTTGAAATTGTATTAATGCAAAAAATATTCAATGTTTATTGTCATTATTGAGAGTGCATATTGAGCCTGTTATGGAAAAACGTAAGTAACAGAATTTACATATTTCATTTTTATTGTAACATCACTAAAATAATTTAAATCCTAATTCAAATATCTCTGGGCCTATATTTGTCATAATAGGTGATTTGTGAGTGTCATTGGTGACAACAGGGAAAATATTATCATCACATATATATAATTCTCCAGTGTGTGTGTATGTGACTTAATTCCTGTGAACTGGCTTCACCAATTTCATTGAAATTGTTTTATGTGTGTTCAGGTGGATTTGAGAACGCTTTAGATTCACAATTGGTGCTGCAATTGGATTCTAATTTTTTTCAAGGCAAGACAATGTCTGCCAGACAGCTAGTAGCATTTTAAGAATCTTTCCATATCAACTGCATTGTTGATAACAATAAAATGTGCTAATTGGTTAATTGTAGATAAACCTGAATGATTTAGCACTAGTTTTAAAGACATCTTGTTGAGGCCAATGCACATTGGACAATCCCCATCAACAAGGAGTATTGCCCTAATAGCATAATTATGACTATACTGAAAATGGCAGATCTATGAATGCAAAAATCATTTGTAAAGTAGCTTTTCTATAAGATTTTATACATATTGCATATACCTATATACAATGTTCTTTCATAACAGGCTGCAGTCATATGCAGTTCATTCAGTAATTATTTGTAAATTTTTAATCTGTATTTTATGAAATGATCTTGCTGTGATGAGCTCTCATTGTCATTTAATTGGAACACTTAAATGATGATTTTACTAACATTTGCAATTCTGAGTTAATTATGATCCTAGGCCTATGTTAATACTGTGTATTTTAATTACTATGATGATAAAAGAACCACTATAATTATGTCGCTCCACCAGCCAGGCTCGTCTTAGGCAGAAAGGTGGATTTAGCACATTAGTTATCTCAATGTGCAGGTTTTATAATGATATTTTGCTTCGCAATTAGCATGTGATAACTAACAATATGCATATTCTTATTGGTTCAAAGTGCTTAAGTGATGCATGTTTTCTGGCCAGGATTTTTTCACTGATCGGTAGCAAATGTTGTGTAATTAAATATGTGATTTTTTTATGCATTGTAGCGGTTTTGTAATTGCTCAGGTGAAATATTAGTTTATTGAGACTATATTTTCATTAAAGCAATAGCCTATATCCTTTATTAAACACTGTGGTACTTCTGTCCCGGGAATTTCAAGTTGAGTGTGGACAAAGGTGGGGCATATTGTAGTATCACATTATAAGATAAAGTTTGTTATTACAACTGATGTCCAGCTATAGACGTAAACAAAAGATAAAAACAGCTTTATAATCCTATGAATATTTCTTGAATATTAACAACTTCCCTGTCCATTGAGTCATATATGACTCATAGGAATGTTTTATAATAAGACCATGCATCATATGTGACTCATTTCTCCATACAATTTCAAGTGCATTTTCTTAGTGAATATGGTACGATATTTATAACAATATGTTCTTGCATATTAAACAAATTATTATTATTTTCTGAAAAAAGCAATTGTGGACTTCAGGCGGTATACAAATATGTTGTACTGGGACAGGGAAGTTGTTCTTTGTATATTTCTTTGTTGACTTGTATCATCCGGTGTAGTCTGCCCTAATAACCTGCACAGGTATTCCTAGAAACTTGTTACAAATGGCTCATTAAAACTAACTGCTATACCTCATCCAAGTCAGCTACAGAGCAATTCTCCTGGTTGACAAGCTATTGTCCAACACCTGGTTTTTTAAAATTGTGTGTGTGCAGTTCACACGCAGTACAAGTGAAACTTCAGAGAATTATCTCACAGATAATTCTTCTCTAATTTTTGTTAATATAAATATAATTCCTTTAGCCTACATCCATCAACATATTATAATTGATAAAATTCAATCTAAACTACACTTAAAATCACTAGCATGAAGTTCAAAACTCAAAGCACTGCTATACATAATTTTCTTTGTCTATAAAAGTATAAAAGAATATCTGCCTTAAGTATATACGCATAGAGTTAAAATTCATTTGAATTGTTTAAAGGTTTGTTTAAAATGAAAATTAAGACTAACGGGTAAAGAGAAATGTGTTTTATTTTGAATTCAATAAGGTTGAATTTTATGTGTACATCTCTTTTTAGTGTCGCTTTTTCGTTTCATCGGTTTTGAAATCGCAATGATTCTAACAAAGTCAAACTTCAAACAACCTGGTTGTGGCGAAAGATAGTTGGACACGGAGAATTACACTGACTAATTATTATCCTCTAAGGGCCTTACTTATAATAATCTCATTAAGAAAGGATTAGCCATCTCTTATATAAGAGATTCTTAAGCCCCTAATCAATGGCTGCTTCAAATGAAACTCGCCATCTTGCCTCTTAGCAGTTGCTTAAACTACCTATCGATGTTGGTTATTTTTGATATCTATTTATGAGTTACTTAATCAGGTGCTGAGCAGTTTCTTAAAATTTAAAAACCGATTACAAGTAAGGCCATAAAACTATACCTACTTTAAATTCAAGGGACTCAAGTGTTATGTTAATATAACAAAGAGTTGTTACAACTGAGGTCCTTGTAACTGAAATCCATTGTGTATTGTGCTTGCTAAACATGTAAAAGTTATGTCAAGACATTCACTCTTTATAAGCTAAAGTAAATAATTTCAAAATGAAGTCATGATTTGGTTTAAAGTTCTTGACATATTGCATAATGCTTTGGAGAGCACCTGCATGCAGCTTGGTGGCCGAAATTCAATTCTGCTATTACTATCTTATGCAAATCGCCGGACACAATTGTCTCAATCGTAGTTTTGCCTCATGTCGGTATTCTGTTAATTCCAATGGCGCGCCCACGGCGTGTCTTTATAGCTATTTATAATCGAAAACTCTCATAATAAATGTTTAAATGAATGGTAGTTTTTCAATGTTCATCTTTCTGTTTATGGTACTACCAATGTTTTTCAAATTTTTTTCTGCCGCGACAATATCGGGACTATATTGAGAATTTAGTAGAATGCCAATTCTTGACACTACCGCAATGGAGTTGTAATTTGAATATTTATGCAACACCAAAATTTTCAAATAATAGAATTGGCTCGCTGGTAACTTTTTGAAATGGATGTTTGCACATTGTCTTAACAGGCATTTACTGTATACAAAAATATGATATCACTCTCAATAAGCTTAATAAATAGATTTCAAATGGCATATTGTTGACGTTCATGATATTGTTAACCGACTTCGAAAAAGGAGGAGGTTCTCAATTCGTCGGGATCTTTTTTGTTATGTATGTTCACCGATTACTCCGTGATTTATGATACGATTTACTTGATTTTTTTTTTCGACGCGGAATAGCTTCCAATTTGTTCCCTAAAAATTTGACATAGTTTCGCTCAGTAGTTTTCATTTTACGAACATTTTTTTGTTCTCGTTTCTTGGGACCTATATTTTTAAGAAGCGCGGCACCATTCGTAGGTCTACCCATACATAGCTAGACACTAAAAAGTAACAAGTAAAAAATAAAAACTTCGTTTAAAAAAAACCGAAGTAAAACATAAAAATTACTATATTTTGAAAATTACTAAGCACCGACTTTAAGATGTTTTAAATAATATATATTAATAATAATAGCTTTAGAAATAAGTTATTTTATACATTTTTGTTTTTGAAGTCGGTTTTTTTAAACGATGTTTTTATTATGCTGTGATCTAAAATTTCATGGCAAATATTTGGTTGATTACTGAAATTGCAGTTGAATTAACCTTAAGTAAAATGCACAATAAGGTACTAACCTAAGAAACTATCCTCCCATCACATTTGACTAGACACAAAAGGAGAGTATCCACACTTTCGTATAGTCTTGGGCCCAGATATTAAAAAGATAAGAGTGATTTTAAGATTTCTTTTTATTTTGTTGATATTTTTTATAATTCTAGTGGGTTTAATTGTTTGGTAGGAATCCATATTATTATTAATTGTTGAAATTTATTCACATTAATTGATTTATATTTATAACTTATTTTAATTGTCCTCCTATTTTTTAGATTTCTCATCTTCCAAATAGACTTTATGGCTGAATTGAAAAATATAACACTTTTTAAGCCAAATCTCAACTCTTTACATACCTTTGCCCCAAACTACTACTGTGTTCTTTTTTATTAAACTAACAGTGCATTCAAATATTTCAGAAAACCTCAAATCATTCCATGCATACCAACAATAGTACACCAAAACTGAACCATCCAATAAGTTCGAAGAAGAAAAAGAGGAGAGCTTACTGGGCCAGAAAAAAGAAAAATGATAAAATCAAGGAAATGTTTGAAAATCTACGGAAGGACACCAGCGTTTCGGAAACTTCCATTTCGGTTGAAGATAGTATTCATGATGTTACTGTAATACCGAATGAAAGTACAAACAAACGTAAAATGTTTTGCCCAGAAGGCACAGACAATAAACGCTTAAAGCCAGATGATGCACCAATTGTCATCATTGATGATTCCATACTCAATGAAGACTGTTGTATTATAACTCCAAAAAAAAGTAACAAATTAATGTCATCGACACCATACAAAAGTAGTGTTAATCTACAACAATTTTGTGTTTCAAACAATAATGATAATTACGTAAATAATTTAAATTCTGACGTTATAAATTTGACAAAACAGATTAACGACGATTCGTACTTAACCATAGATCTCACTGGTGATAGTTTTAATACTGCTAAAGACAATTCGCATAGTATCGCACTTGATGATGAAGCTCTAGATCCAGATTGTAAATTAATTTCAATTAAATCTAATGACTCTTCTCTGAGTGGCGAATCAGATGTTACGGTATTAAGGAGGTCTAGTAAACAATTACGCACTTTCAAACGAGGTATTGCTAAAATGAATTCATCGGATAAAGGGAAATTGTTGGAACTTATAATGCAGAATATTTTTGTTGGATGTAGTCTTCCTGAGTCAATGAAAAAGAGTATCAGTAATATTAAGGTAAGTTCATATGTCTTTATTTATTCTCTTGGATGGATGGTTTAGATTCTTTCTTTAGTTTATGTGGTTCCAATTAGGATTGTTCACTTTTTTTCAATCTAGCTATTTCAAAAACCATTTCGAGGTATAGTGTATCATTTCTGTCTAGTTAAAATTCCAAAAAACGTACGATCTTCTTGTATTTTGTAAGAAATGCGTTTGACCTATATTTGACCTTACTAAATCCAATCAGGTGGGCCGTCTGCCTATTGGCCTGCTTCAGGTGCAAAAAAATCTAGCTATACATTATTTGATTTAAGTTATGTAACACGGATTTTCCCTAAAGACCACTTTAAAAAATTTAACGATAACTATAGAAAATAATAATGGTTGAACACGAGAAATTATAAGCCTAACGTCAAAAAGCACTAAAATGATCACGATACGTAATGAGTAATGACAGTGACATTTAAATAGTAGTAGCACAGATTACTATGATTAGTAAGTTTTATTATTTTTGTTTTCTAGGCAAAGACATCAATGTAAACTTGTCCCTTATGACGTCATCGGAAAAATAATTTTAAAATTGAATTATAAAACAACTAACCCTTAATATACAAAAATATTCAAATTAGTATCTTATCCCTATTTTACGTAATAAAAATATAAAATCAGAGGGTAATTTTTTGTGAACAATACCCATTGGAAACACTACTTATTCTATGAGCAGCTGGGTCCACTCTGGCAATTTATAAAAATATTCGTTCTTTTAATTATTGTCATTTCAGGCAAAATGGACGATTAATGTGCCTTGCATTAATTTAGCTACTAACTCATTATGCAATGCTAGCAGACATTTTCTTGTTAGACCATTGTTACTTTGAGACTTACAAGAATCTTACCGTGGTGTACCATGGTACTCCTGTTATTGTGTGAAGTATGATATTTTAGTCCTTGGATAACAAAAATGTTCCAAGTGGCTATCTCACAGAGGTACTCCATATGCCCTGTTGTACAGGACCTATGACTAGCTTGTTATCTGTGAACTTTACTACTGTGTCCAATTAACCAATGGCTAGCGCACGCATCCCAAACTCAAAGGGCGCGGTTCGGTATATATTTATTATACACATCTACAAAATATATAAATGCTTAGAGACGAAATTAAGTATCACATTCGAAGGACAGGTATATTCAATTTCTTGTTAAAATTTATAGAATACCGATTTCTCGTAAGGCTGTCGATTTATATCTATGTAATAATAAATACTTACGGGGCGCACATGCGGTGAGCGGCGAGTGTAGCATTATAAAGATATGACAGATACCTATACACCTATATACTTTCTCACAAACAGCTGCTTACGTATTCGTCCGATTTCGGAGCTGCTCGTCGTCCAAAATTTGCAATACCTGACATACCTCGAACCGTTACGAGATCTCGCGGCTCAGTGTCACTGTGGCCACCGCACGCTTCCGCTCGCCGCGCATTATAGGCAGAGTGGGAGGTGTTAGGTTTATTCTCGTTACGGAATTTCTTGATTCGGTCACCGCGCTCAAAGCCCGAGATAAAAGCTATGCAATACACGGAATTCTTTGCAGAACTCACTCGACTGCGGAACGGAAACAGTGGAAGCTGTGGAATCGCAAAGAGATTTGTACATAAAGGAAGTAATAGTTGGTGAGGTCGGCAAGAGGAGTTCCAGGAACAGCGTGGGAAGCAACATCTACCATCCGGACAGGAATCATCCGAAGACAGGACTTCGTATGGTTGTTATTGACGGTAGCAATGTGGCTATGGAGTAAGTATGTGGTGTGATATAATTGTGCATTTGAATGATTTTTTCCTTGTCATGAAGATATATATATATGACAACAACTAGGAATGAGTGTACACATTTTATTTTTTATTTATTTATTTATTATCATACAAACATCGCTATCATTACAGTTGCCACCAATACGATAGCGTGGTACATAATATTCATTAAAGATATAAATATACATATTCAGTCGTCATAACATATAATATAATACGCAGTTAGACAGACGGTCTCTGTGTTTGAGCGGGCTAAGCCTTTGTCGGCCTACCTCATTGCAACGCAGAGGCTCCGGGTTCGATTACTGGTATAGTAAAATTCGGGAGTCTTTTCTCCGTTATTTACTATGGTCTGGGTGTCTGGGATCGGCCCCCGAGTGGTCCGTTGTATATTACCCATAACACAAGCGTAACTTGCTTAATTTGGGGATATACAATGTGTGTGTTTGTCTGCCGATTATTATTATTAGTTCTTGTGAATTCAGTAACAGTACAGATAAAAATGTCAATTTGTTGACATGTCTTGTTCAATGTTCGCAAGGCCTGTGACATCGGCGCCTTATTAAGTAGGTCCTGCCGTGGTCCTGCCGTCTGGCACTACGAACTTTGGTGGCTGCCTACGTCTCATCACAAAATTATCTGGAACATTAAGTTTGATTTCAGCTTATACTTCTGGGTTCAATAATTTACCTCTTAACAACTTAAATAAGTACTAGACGAGTGTAAACTTCCGTCTAGATGCCAAATTATTATACCCAACCATGCCCAAGACAAACAAGGTTGGGTACAACGAAGGATAAAATGGGTAAACACCATAAAGTCTTAGGTATAGAAATCTAGTAAATTTATTTTTCAACACACTTGCTCATAAAGTGGCTCTATGGTCATCGCAATTAGGCACAGAATGACACCCATAATCAAACTGTGACTAAAAAAAATTTTTAAAAAAGATTTTTTTTTTGTTTTAATTGGTTGAGTTGCTTTGTTCTTAAAAAAGTTTTTATTCAAAAAAAAAGATTCGTGTTCTATAGAACAAATAAATTAATGTTCCTATTGATTGCTCATTTCATGCAACTTCTTATTTAAATAGATAATTTTAACTCGTACGTGTTTAATAAATAAAACTTTCACTCATATATAACTTTTTTTTTCTCTGTAGTAAAAGAGAACTTTAAATTCCCCATTTTGTACGTGGCAGAATAGGCGCAAACCCTATGCGCGGAAAATAAAAAAAAACCTCATCCCTTTAGTCTGTGATCGCAATGCGCGCGCATAGGAAAACTGTTATCTACTAAATAAAATGAGATTTTGTTGTTATTTTATTGACAAGTGTGTTGAAAAACGTCGTATGATACACGTGTGTATTGATGATTGCAGTCCTCGGCTCTCTTAAGACCCTCGCCTACGGCTCGAGTCTCAATGGCGCCTCGGCGGTAATCACCAATGTCATACACTAGTACCATAATGTACTATTGTATGCGCTCCAAAATGAGAGTATATTTAGTTTCATGTGGAGCCCAGATGATTGCGTTGCTTTCTAAATGGCTTCCCGACATAAAAATATGTCGGCCCACTCAGGCCGGGAGCGAATGACACTCCGAGTATAATACTATAATAAACTGAAATCTTATAATCCAAGTTTATTAAACTAGAATTATTGCAATTACAATATTAAATTCAGCACAGTAATACACAGAAGTATTAGGACAATTCTAAGGGTTGTCTCCACGCTTGTCAGGTGTCGAGAAATAATCTGCCCTCAAAGAATACTGCGATTATCGACCACAATATACTATGGGCCTTTTGTCCAACAGAGCTTCCGCTCTATACAATATCCGGTATTGCTGTGGCGTCACTTAGTTTCACTTCCTTCATATAACTAACTTCCGCCATCGGTATAATTTCCAACTTCCGGTTACTCCATTTCCGATATATCCGTTAACTTGATAGCAGATGCTTCTACGTTGACATCCGGTAAAACGACTTCCGATTACTACATTTGACTACTTCTGTCATATTGGTTACTTTATAATGGCTTGTGTTTAAACGCCTACCAGAAATGCACCTATTTTACTACCAATAAATTCGAAATACCTACCAGAATGGATAAATGCTCACTAAATTGTGTTTCCAGAAGTGTTGTAGAAATGAAGCTATTTTCCTTTTAATGCTATGCCATAAAAATATATAAACGCCTTTAAAGCTAATTTCAGACCAAATATTTTACATTATCACTAAGTCGATATTACCAATATTTTGTTTCTCCACTTCCAATTTAGTAATTTTTGCTGAGGCAAAAAAGCAAATGGTCGAACGTACAATTATTTTTAATACCAAATATAATATTGCGTTGTTTTTCACTAATATTTCACTTATATATAAGATACATAGTGAATGGTTACAGTCGGTTCTGGCACTCGCCGGCCGCTGCCGCGGCACGCTCGCTTCGCTCGCTCGGCTCGTGCGCTTTGGTCTACACATAACCTAACCTTACGGGTTGTCTGGAAGAGATCGCTTTTTAGCGATAAGACCGCCCTTTGTACCCTACTATAATAATACTAGTTCGTAAGTTTTTCTGTAATGGTGTACGATAAAGTGTTATCTATCTAACCTAACCGACTGTTTAAAACTCCACATATTTAAATTTTCGGATACATACAGTCTCCTATCTAAATAAATCCCGTAAAAAAACGTCTCGGCGACAAAATTACCAGATCATTGTCGTGAATTTCAAACTTCGATAATTAATTGAATATGTATTTTTTCCACACTTGGATTCAAGTTGGATAATTTGATTACACTTAAACTATTTAGAATTGTAATTTTCGGTTTGAATGTTAGTGTTTTAGTAAAACAGTATTTGGTGGTCATTTATCCATTTTGATAAGCAAAAAGAATTTAAATACAAAACGTACAATTATTCTGATGAGTGTATATTTATTTTGGAACGTAAAACATTGTTTTTTAGGCACCTCGGTATAGAGTGGATTAAATTTATATGATAATATAAATAATATAAGTAATATATTTTATTTGGTGCTTAGTCTAAAGTACAAAAAATATTTTTGGTGAGCATTTAAATTGTACCCCTTTATAATAACAAATACGATTCCTACAAATATATATACATACATACATATTATCACGCCTTTTTCCCATGGGGGTAGACAGAGACTATAGATCTCCACTTGCCACCATCCTGACAAACAATCGCTTCATCTATTTTCATTAACTTCTTCATAAATGCATGTTTATTTGATATGCTTTTAACCTGACCTCGTTTTGACACTTCTGTTATTTGATGATGTGTACCTCGTGGTCTACCGGTACTAACTCTACCATTCAAAATACTGTCATACACGTGTTTTGTGATTCTACTTTCATCCATCCTCTCTACATACCATCTCTTTTTCAACTCTTGCTATTACATCTTTCAATCTACGACGTTCCCTTATTACACTATTCCGTATCATATCATTCATGCTTACCTCACACATACTTAATATTTTCTTAAGTTTTCGCGACTTGTATACATAATGAAACTACGTTTTAACGGTTTTAAGCGCGGTAATTTATTAAGTTTTGGTTTTCCGACGTTTCGGCAGCTTTTCAGTGGCCGTATTCACGGACGACAAAGGTGACATTTGTCCAACGTGTATTGTTAAAGTTTTCTTTAGCCTACCGCCAACTTGTTCATTTTAATTATTTAATTTTTGTTTATGGTTATTATTTACTTCATGGGAGCCTAATCTAATTTACCACCGCTTCACAACATGTGGCTTGAAGAGAAGAAGCGGCGCAAGAAACTCTTCAGCAAACATGCCTAGTTCTAAGTTTTTTTTTATAATATTAAAATGGGTAGAAGGGTTTTTTTCTTTCCACCAAACCAAAACTTAATAAATTACCGCGCTTAAAACCGTTAAAACGTAGTTTTATTACTCACACATACTTCTCAAAGCTCTCATTTCAACTGCGTTTATTCTACTTTCATGCTTCTTCTGACACCCAACTTTCATTGCCATACATCAGTGTTGGCACCAGCACCCCTTGATGGACAGCCAAAAATGCCTTTAAAGACACTTTTTGGCTTTTCATAAAAGGGTTTAGTGCTCCATTCACCTTATTACCTGCAATTACTCTTCTTACAATGTCACTTTCATGCTTTCCGTCCATAGTCAACATGCACCCTAAATATATATATTAGGGTGGTCGTTAAAAATTAAATTTCTTGCGACGCCCCCTAAAAAGCTTCCTTTTAATGAAAAAACACTGGAATTTTTGTTATAATTTTTTCAAGTCAAGACAACACGTGCCTCAAGACGATTCAAGTTAATTTTTGGGTAATATCATGTTTTTTCAGGAAACTTCTTCATACTTAGAAGTAATAATTATTTTAAGATTGGAAAAGTTTTAACAATGAAATAACTTCCGTATTCTCAGTGATGAATTTCAAATTATAGTTTCAGAATAAGTTTAAAATTCTTCGTGATTCAAGCTTATCTTTCAATTTTTCTTATATTTTTAGTTTTAACTTGAATCGTCTTGAGGCACGTGATGTCTTGACTTGAAAAAATTATAAAAAAAATCTCAGTGTTTTTTCATTAAAAGGAAGCTTTTTAGGGGGCGTCGCAAGAAATTTAATTTTTAACGACCACCCTAATATATATACATACATACGTAATGAACAGGAATCATCCGAAGACGAGACTTTGTATGGTTCTTATTGACTATAGGAATGTAGCTATGGAGTAAGTATGTAGCGTGGAATAATTGTCTGTTTAACCGAATATATTTCACTTGCAATACGAGAGTATTTATGACGACTGTACTGAATGAGTGAACACGCACCCATACAATAAAAATAAAAATGCACACACATACAAACGTATTATAAAGGGTAAAATAGGATTAGAAAAATTAGTTACAGATTACACTTTCAAAATACTACACCAAACAAAAATGAACATCATAGATATAATATAATGTATATAGTTAGACCAACATATAACATTTAGGTCGTTTAAAAGTTAGATATTTTATTCGAAAATACTGATTGAGGCACCACTTACTCAAGTACTTGAGTGGGTGAGTACTTGAGTAATTTTAACCAAACTCACACTTCAAGGGTATACGGAACAGTGATATAGATAAAAAAATTGTGTTAGTTTGTGTACTTTGTACACGCGTTAGAAGTTATACCTCTTTGGCGTATCAAGATAAAAATCTTTTCAAAAATTTTATCTTTTGCCTTATTCTACGTTTGTAGAAAAAACGACACTAACAATGGTAAAACTAAAATGTTGACTATAGCTAACTTCAAGGTGTCGGTTGACTATAGCTAACTTCAGGGTGTAGCTTTTTCGTGTGACGGTGTGCGCGCGCATCGTAAAAATTTACTCTCATAATTTTTCCCTAACGCGCCTAAAGAAGTATAACTTCAAAAATATTCTAAAGATGTAATCTGGAGTTTTTAAAAATGGATGGTATCGCAATGTCACAAAGATATTGGAGATTGGTTTCTGTTGGTTACACTTTTACGGGAAAGGTAAGTGTGTTTCATTTATAAATAGTGTTTAGAGACCATCTAATATTATTATATATAAAACAAAGTCATGTTAGTTACACCTCATTTATAACTCAAGAATGGCAGGACCAATTTTTATGATTTTTGGAATTGTCTTAAATTGTGTAATAAAAACTTCAACGGATAAGTGGAAAATCTTCAACTGACATGTGACGAAATGAATCGCAACAAAATTTGAAAAAAAAACTTGAAGTGTTACGGGCAGATTATTAATTTACTTGTCCAGTTTGAAAACCAGCACGTGACACTTCAAGTTAAAATTTCTTTGCGATTCATCGTAATCGTCATAGAATGTTCGTCGAATCGTCGTAATGTTCTTAATCAACTGGACCTGAATGTATCTAAGAGCAACTTCAAAAGTGAGCATTGTAGTCCTTCTATCTTTTGAGATAGGAAGCTTACAATATCTAAATTAATTTTTAGAAATTAAACAAGTCTCCTTCTTTATTTTTTTAAATGAAGTAAAACGCGACTTTAATTTTGAATCACTTATGTCTTACTAAAAGCCTTAGCCAAAATATTTTTATGACTTAGAAATTGAGTTGACTACATACTTTTTCTAAATCCTTATCTCGCCTCTTTAAGAATGATTATCGAGACAAAAGTTAACCTGTGTCCTCCATTTACTTCACATTCAATATACTCATTGCCAAATTTCACCACTAAAAACACCTAAGACAATAATATTATCAGAGCATATATTTTAAACCACCTAAGCCGCGCGGAAACCTATAGTATACCCGCCACGCTTGTCCAAGGCGGCTTCGCAGGTTTGACACATCGCTTATCTCGATGAACAGGTTCCATCACGATGTTTCCCTTCACCGTTAGCATGTAGTAATTTGTAACAAAATGCACATTAAATCAGAGAACTGCTTAAGGGGCACCCCTTGCATGCACATGCGTCCCAATTTTGAGTTTGAGATACGTGCGCAACTGCAAGATACAAAAACCCGACTTAAATCGTCATTTCACTCAAAGCCGCCGAAATACAGGAAGGCAGGTCTAATTCATACAAGATTTGATACACGTGTACTTTTGATAACAGAAATGTATATGAGACAGGTAATAGTCATCCCGAAAAGTAGGATAGTCCATGGGATAATATTTCAAAGTTGATGCGAGCGAATAAGGCAAGCGATTATAATGGAATTTGGTCAATTTGTACTTTCTATAACGGAGATGAACACAGGATGCTTTTATCCCGTGAAATGGTTTAGTCTCCGTGGGATAACGGATTTGTAATTTACGTGAGCAAGATTGATTTAACTAGATGCTCTAAGTTTAGTATTTATGTACTTTCAATAACACGGGTAAACATAGGATACTTTTAATATGGGAGGAAATGGGATAGATTACGTGGGATACCGATTTGTAGTTTACGCGAGTAGGGGATTGTTATGAAATTTGCTAAATATGTCCTTTCGATAACGGAGATGAATACAGGATACTTTTCATCCCAGTAAACACACACAGAATATTCTTAATACCATGGAATACGGACGTGAACTTTTCGCGAGCAAGGTTCAATGAATTGAATGCTCTAAGATTAGTATATATGTACTTTTGATTACAGGGATAAACATAGGATACTATTATCCCGGGAGATATGGTATCGATCCAAATGAGAGCAACACTGTTCCGATTGCCTAGTTTGGCATACATGTACTTTCATTAACAGGGATAAACATGGATACTTTTTATCCCAGGCCAAAAAACTATGTCTTGATCAGACTAAACATGTATCATGACAATCTAATTTTTTGAATCTTTTATTTATTGTATGTATTATTATCGTTAAGTTATTATTTGAATATGTTATTATTTAAATTAGTTATCCACGATGAGTCAATAGTCAACATAGTGGTCTAACAATAGTAATAATAATAATACAATATTAATAATAATAATACATACTTATCCACGATGAGTCAAAGCTGGCACTGAAAATCAACGCTGTGCTGGAGAAAATTCCAGCACAGCTTTATGCCAACCTTATTTGTTGGAATAGCGGTGTACAACATCTTGTTAAATTTAACCATAGAAATGTATAAATTAATCATATGTCCTTGCATTGTAGCTTCCATAGCAAATAAATTCTTTCTTTCTCTCTTCCCCACGTTCCCTGCAAATAAATAAATTTTATTTGAATGGGGTAGTTTTGACAGGATACGAACTCCAATCGAAGAACGCTAAATCAACTGCTTACCACCAAGTTTATCATGTGTACTTACAGTTACTCTTACGTACAGTATGTAATGCCCTCTCCCCTGCCTCCTTGAAATTTGGGCTACGATGTGAGAAATATCGAAGAAATTCTAGGTAATAGAGCTTAAAGAATATGTTCAGCGAGAATTAGTTTCATCAAGATACTTTGAGTAATTTTTATATTGCAGGATTTCAGCAGACAGGTAGACGAGTCACTTGATGGAAAGCGGTTACCATCGCCTATGGACATTTGCAACACCAAAGGTGCTATAAATGCGCTGCTGCTCTCTTAAGGGAAACTGGAACCTGGTCATTAATGCCGGAACACAACTCAACGTTGTTATGGCGACATACTTTAGACCAGGGGTGGTAGCCATCCAGTCGGGCAAATGCCCTACCACCTGGCTGTGGGTTGTTTTGTCGCCTCTTACGACAGGCCGCCCGGCCGCAAGAAATTGTATTCTTTCTCCGTTCCTGCACATATAGTAGTTTTTGAGCATACACTTTTCTATATGCTTGCGCTCAAGGGCTTAAAACAGTATTATATACATTTGTAATTATTTGAAGTCGACGGATTATGTGGCCTTAGTAAGATGGCGAATACAGGTGTGCATTGACCCCAATGGCGTCGTGTGTGAAAGAGTAGGTGGTAGAATGGAGCGATTTAGCGCTATCTAGATATTTTCACTAGTTAAGGGTTATTAATAATATATTGTAGGCTAATGATAGTTTAGCGCTAGATGGCGTTTTAACAGTATTAGTTTTGTTGCTAACCTACAACCGCGCGTAGAATGACACGCACTTTTTTTACTGCTTGAAATAAGCGAATGGGTCTACCTGGTGGAAAGTGGATATCGTTGCCTACGGACGTCTGTTACAGCCAGGGCTTTACTAACCGACCTCGAAGAAATATGACAGAACAGCCTTAAATAATCCCATATCGTAGCTCAGATCATTATTTTAAGTTTAGTGAAATACAGTGTAACCTTGATATAATAATTTTGAAGGGGACTAGAATATATTCACAAGATATTTGTTATAAGGAGGTTTGTTATATAGAGATTAATTTAGCCTAAGATTCATTTTAAAAAGTAAAACATTGGAATGAACGCACTTTAATATTTATTTACTTTATAACACTTAACATTAATTAATTATGAAAGTTTAAATTTATGTATTGTTTTACGGTAAATAAATAAATACATACGTTTCGGTGTGAGATATGAATTCTTCTTAGATGAATTATTAGAATACTTTATGCATAGATTGCGATTGTGGAAATCGTTTACAGAGGTCAATTATACTTTCTCATCTTTAAGTTTGCAAATTATTAGAAATTCGTTATAAAGAGGTTTCTACAAAAGTGTATTCGCAATGTAAAGTTTACATTTTGTATTAACTTTTCAACTGACATCCGGCCGGTTCTAGGGGAATTCTAAGAATTTGTGTTAAACCGAGAAATTCGGTCTATATAACGAACGAAGACCCGTTTTACCGATTATTGTTTTTTTTTCACAAGATGGCATTTTTCTGCCTAATGTTATTACAGGCACGGTAAAGGGAAGATATTCTCCGTGAAAGGCCTCAAGATATGCATCGACTACTTCTCGCGGAGAGGCCACGTCGTGAAGAGCTTTGTACCCCGGTTCAGGTATTTTCTTTTTTATTCCACGCCAATACTAATATCATAAATGTATATGTAACTCTCTGTGTCGTTTTCACAGAAAAATCATTTGATATAATATGTAAATTCAACACCGATAAATGGACAGAGGTGTCTTTTATTTGAGAATGGTAAAAATTTCCCGGGGCGAATCTGAAGTTTTTGTAGAATTGTTATATCATCCTAGCGTTAAGTCCCAGTTGTGTTCGGTGCGTCCGTCTGGAAGCCTAAGGTTCACTTTTTCTCCTATTTTTAGGACTTAATCCTTTTCTCAGGATTCGGTGGAACGAAATGGTATATGTTTCTGTTCCCGTTAAACGTATGACTGTGTTTGTGATTGAGTAGAAATTGAAATTGAAAATTGAAAAAAATCCCCGCAAATTGCTAATGCGCTGGAACCTTGTCAAATTAACATTCACGTGACGGCATCCGCAACTCGATATGTACGCGAAATAGCAATTTGCGGTATAATAGAATAGTAATAATAACAATACATAGTGGCCTAACAATAGTAATAATAATAATACATAGTGGCTTAACAATAGTAATAATAATAATATATAGTTGCCTAACAATAGTAATAATAATAATATATAGTTGCCTAACAATAGTAATAATAATAATATATAGTTGCCTAACAGTAGTAGGAATGATAATATATAAAGTTGCCTAACAGCATTAATAATAAATACATAGTCGCTTAACAACAGTAATAATGCTAATGATGTCTATAGGTGAGTGGTTTAAGCCTTTGCCAGCCTAGCTCAATACAACGCAGAGGTGCCGGATTCGATTCCCGACAGGGTAAATTTCTATAAACAACTTTCCACTATTTTGACCTCGGTGTTGTTTATTACCTACAGCGTAACTTAGTTTTTGTATGTACTATGTGTGTGTTTTGTGTCGATTATAAAAAAAATATTGAAATAAAACCGTGTTCGTGCCATCGAAGGCGACTTTTATAATTTGTCTACTGTTGCCGGTTTCTACATATATCTTACCGGGAAAGAAGAGTACATCAAAAGCTTACTAAAAACTAAAGGCGCCAAAGGAACTAGGATAAGAACATTCCCCTATCCTATCCCCACTATCCCATTCTTTCTGTCTGATCCGGTTTATCTGACATTGCAAACGGGACGATATGGGGAGGGGGGGGGGGTCTGGGGTCATTCATTAATTACGTAATGATTTTGATGATTTTCGACATAGCCTATATTTCATTGTGATCAATAATATTTTTAATGACGCTCAGCAAAGTGGGCACGGGTTAGTGAATTAATCATAAATTGAAAGTTTCTTTTCAATTTCATTACGACCGCGTTAGAAATTCGCATCCGCGTGTTATAATTGTTATACAGGTGTAAATTTGGGAAGAGTTCAAACCCGAGACTGTTAGATCAGCTGGAAAGGCAGGGCCTGGTCACCTACACACCTTCGAGAGAGATCCAAGGCAGATTAATTACCTCGTATGACGACAGGTCTGTATAAATACATTCTTTTTCTGTTTTGAATGTGATAGGAGAGCAAACAAATTTTTTGGAGATGCTTTTTATTGTCTTACAAAAAATAGCGTCGTGCATTTTTACGAGCATACATAATTATGATAACGTCATACATTTGTACAAGTATAAGGAGTCGAATAAAGCATTAATGGTTGTTTAAAGAGTAATCCATTTTTATCATGTCTCTGGGATAATGTTAGTGTTAATCACCGTTTTACGCAGTTATAGCGATTTAAGGCGTTATTTGTGATTTTGTTATTAATTGTTAAATGACAGTACTTATTGACAGATAACGTATATGCCTGTACAAATAATCATTAATGGCGTTTTTTGAAGCTATAAACAAGATGCATTTGGCCAGAGACACTTAACAGTATACCAGCAGCAGCGACATTATGATATTTTTTTTAAAGTAATGGTTACGACGGGTGTATTTGGAGAACCTATAATCCTTTTACTCCTAACAAAAACATACGTTTTATTTTATTATATTGCATACTAACTATTGCTCGCGGCTTCACTCGCGTAGATAAGAATGGTCATACTTTGAGTAAACTTTCTGCACCTTTTTAACCGACTTTGAAAAAGGAGGAGGTTCTCAATTCATCGGAATCTTTTTTTTTTGCCTTTTTTTATGTATATTCGCCGATTACTCTGTGATTTATGATCCGATTTACGTGATTCTTTTTTTGTTCGACGCGGAATAGCTGCCCTAAAAATTTTACATAGTTTGGCCCAGTAGTTTTCATTTTACGAACATTTTTTTGTTCCCGATTCTTGGGACCTATGTTTTTTAAGAAGCGCGGCACCATTCGTAGGTCCACCCATACATAGCTAGACACTAAAAAGTAACAAATAAAATTTAAAAACTTCGTTTAGAAAAACCGACTTCTAAAACTAAAAAACTAAAATGTATAAAATAACTTATTTCTAAAGCTATTATTATTAATATGTATTATCTAAAACACCTTGAAGTCGGTGCAAAGTAAAACATAAAAATAACTATATTTTGAAAATTACTAAGCACCGACTTTAAGATGTTATAGTTATTATATATTAATAATAATAGCTTTAGAAATAAGTTATTTTATACATTTTAGTTTTTGAAGTCGGTTTTTTTAAACGAATTTTTTAAATTTTTAATCGCCTTAAGTCCTAAATTTTCAGAAAAAACGTAAACGTGTACATTTATTTCCGACCCGAAACAAGTATACAAAACTTCTTTCTTCTTACTTTGAAATTGATGGATATTCATACAAATTTTTCGCTCCCCTTATGAGGGAATTTCTAAAAAACCTTTTTTTTGTACGTACCACACAGTATAATAAAACCAGCATACCAATTTTGTCCTACCATACTGTCCTAGTAATTTAAGCTGTGCGCTGGATATGTCAGGCAGTCGGTGAGGTGAAGTAATTAACTGTATATGTTTAGAAGATTACTAGATTATAAATTAGTTTTTACAATTTCAGGTATATAGTGCAAACAGCTGCCGAATTCGACGGTGTGATAGTTAGCGGGGATAATTACAGGGATTTGATGAATGAGAACCCAAAATGGCGGAATGTCATTGAAACCCGACTATTACCCTTCACATGGGTAAACGACATGATAATGTTTCCCAAAGACCCTTTGGGTAGATACGGGCCTACTTTAGAAGACTTTTTGAAACACCCACCACCAGCAGCTGGCAGTAGTAGTAATAATACATAGTTTCTAACAATATAATAGTAATAATAATAATATATAGTTGCCTAACAATAGTAATAATAATAATTACATAGTTACCTAGCAATAGTAATAATCATAAAGGCTTCTATAGTCTAAAAATGGTCCAACTCTCTACCTGCCCAGCTCAATTAAACGTAGATGTTACAGGTTAGATCTCCCACGTGGTAAATTTCGTAATAGCTATTCATGATACTAGTGCGATAAGCTGGTTTTCACAAACTAGTATACGAATATAGCCCCGAGGCGAAGTCGAAGGTATACATAGTTACGAGAGAGTAAAAACCAACAATCATACGTGTGTCATACAACTTTTTCGACACAGTTGCGAGAAAACAGTGCAATAGATCTAATGAAATAAACATATCAGTCGTAAAGTCGCAAAAATCTTTGACGTTTCTCATATGAAAATGGCGTCACATGCGCGTGGTGAAAATCAGAACTTCATCTTTCGTCTCATTTTCTCTATAGTATTCAAGTGAGACAAAAGTATTAATCAAAAGCGCTTCCAAGGAGGTCCGTTTATTCAGCTTATTCATTCTCGTAATGTGAAAATCCTTGGTGGAATTCTTATATATTTTTTGTCACTTTAGTAATTTCTTTACCGCATGGCGTGCAATAAAATAGGTATTTAAGTGAAAGTACCTATTTTACCGCAGGCTCCGTTGTATGGTGCGTAATTTTTAACTTTCAAATATACATATATGGCTTTGTAAATTCTTTTTTTGAGCAAATGTGTTGAGAGAGAATATTTCACTATTTACTATGGATCTAGGTGTCTGGAATCGGTCCAAATGTTGTTCGTTGTATAATAACCGTAACAACGGTAACTGCTCAACTTTAATATTCCAGTGTTTTTCAACCTGTGGGTCGCGACCCCTAAGGGGGTCGCCGGCAAAAAGGAAAAGTCTGTTTAATTGTCGTTTCCCTTTTACCGGCCTCTTTGTCAATCAATAAATTGACAAAGAGATGAAATAATAAATTTAAAAAACAGACATCTATATAATTAATAAAGGTAATAAATATTATTAATTAATAAATAAATGTAATAAATACGACTCAACTGAATAAAAAGTATTTAATAAAATAAATAACAATTAAATAATGACGATTAAGATACTGCCTACTTGCACACCAGTGAAACTGGTAAAATGGACTGAATCATTTATTTCTTAGAATCACATCTGTATACAACTACATTTATGCAAGAATATATATTTCATTTCATGTCATTAAGATTATACCTCAGACTTAGATACTTTATAAGTTCAGCCGCTTTTTGCAGACTATATAGGGCGTAATAATGAATATAGGTAACAAAATAGAGAAGGACATAAACGTCATTTAAATTGCTATCTTTTTGTCTGTCTATGGCCCAAGGGGGTTGCCAAAGTTTTTCAACCTATAAAGGGGTCGCGTATTCAAAAAGATTGAAAAACACTGGTACATACAATATGTCTGTCTGTCGATTATTATTATGGTAATACATATTTACCTAACAATGTTAATAACGACTACAAATAAATACTTAATAAAGTAATAACTTTGATTTTCATAACATTCTGTTTTAAAAAGTACAATAATTTTTAGAAAGCGGGAAAAGTCTTATTGTCTAGAGATAGATGTATGATACTATATTTTCAACCGGTGTTTTATTAATTCTACCATATTTTAGGGTGGTGTGCACCGACTTTTAACCGATGGTTAAAGTAAAATAATCGCCAAAAATGTATGAAAAAACATTGATTATTTTTGGTTAACCGTCGGTTAAATCTCGGTACACTTACTTATACTTAGATAATCTGAGTTAAAAATTTAAACTACGTTTAAAATTTATTGTTTTGACTGATTTGATTTAAAGAATATGTTGTTAATAATAAAATTTTGGTTGAAAATAAAGTGCTGTCAACTTTAAAAAACAAACGAATGTAAGATAAAAATTGTTTCCGTATGTATTTTTTAAACTGATTGTTTGTGTGTAATTTTAAATTATGGAGTATTTTCAGGGAATTATGGCCTTACTTATAATCGTTTGTTAAATTTTAAGAAACTGCTCAGCAACTGATTATCGAAAATCTTACCCATAAACTCCTCTTAAGGATAAGAGGTGGTGGTAAAGTAACTTATAAATAACTGTCAGAAATAACCGACATCGAGAGGTAGTTTAAGAGGCAAGAGGGCAAGTTTCATTTGACACAGCCATTGATTAGGGTCTTAAGAGTCTCTTATTTAAGCGATGGCTAATCCTATCTTAACGAGATTATTATAAGTAAGGCCCCTAGTGTTTAAAGTATAAAATATTGTTACTTATAAATAACAGATAGAAATACAAATGCAAAATTTGAAACTTTGTACAATATACAAAAACAACGAAAAAACACCTATTTTAACAATAATAACGATTGATTCTTCTGCAATTATATTTCAGTTGTCTACAAATGAAAGACAGAAAGGAACCTGTCTAATTTCGGCTAAGTGAAAAATTATTGTGCAACTAGAATATGCTCGCGACTTTGTCCATGGTTGACGTGAAATTTCCACTATATTCCCAGGATAAAAAGTACCGCAAATTTTAAGTCTAGCATTTGCTGTCGATCAGCGAAAAGCGCATCGAAATCGGCCCAGTAGTTTTTACGTGAATCCCGAACAAACAAGAAATATAGAAAAAAATATCGTGTTCGCCATTGTTTGTACAGTCTGTTCCAGTTGTTTTCTTTAGATAGCTTCAATGTACAGACACGGCATATTTGGAATTTTATAATATTATAGATAAATTAATTTTTAAAAATTCTCTCAGGTTGTCCTTTGGGGCATTTAGTATTGCAGATTATCTGAGCGAAATTCATTGTGATATTAAAATGTTAAGATTGAAATTAAGTCTTTATTAATAGTTTACATGTACCAGCGGAACTTCGTACGCGTTGCCGTTACGATGTATTTGATAGTGAATTAAAGCGTCGGCAGCAAAAAAAATATGATGGAAATGACATAAAACTCACCGTAACGATACGTCATCCCCATACATGTTCTATTCTATTCGTTTAGCGGTAATGCCATTTGTCTACACGGTCTATATAATATGTCCTAATTGTTGGGCATATACTCTAACTATTATCGCATGATGCTCAATAGGCAAACAAAAATTCTAAAAAAATGATTTTTTGGAATCTTGTGGTCTGAATAACCTCTCTGATAGTAGAGATGGTGAAGATCGGCATTCGCCCACCATATGAGATAACCAGATGAGACATATTTTATTATTAAATTATGTTTCTAAACACGCTAAACGCTTTATAAATAATAGCTTGCCAATCGAAAAAAGTATCAAATATTTTGCTATGGACCAATGAAAAAATCATTTTTTAATTCGATTTTTTTAACCCGGTAATTTTAAATTATTCCCAGAATATTCCCGCAGGTTTTAAATCTAAGAATTTGCGATAACGGCATCGAAATCGGTCCAGTAGTTTTTACGTGAATCCCGAATAAGCAGACAAGAAATAAAAAAAATGCGTAGTGTCCTCCGTCGTTTACATAGTCTATTCCAGTTGTTTTTTTAATAGCTTCAATGTACAGACATGGCATGTTTAGAATTTTATAATATTATAAATTTTAAAGTGTAGTAAGACATGAACGTATAGCGTGATAAAAAGTCTGTTGCATACGTGATTATGATATTATTGATGATTTTATTATTATTTTTTCAGTTACCATGTTCGTAATTCGCAATAGTTAAACTATTTATTTCTTTGTAATATAAGGATCCGTTCAAATCAGCGCATCAAAGCGTCAATTATTCACAATTAAAGCGAAGTTGCGGTCAAATATGCGTGTATTCTCGTAAATTCATACGCTTTTACGTTTAATAGTGATGGACATCAGTCCCCTGTTGACTTGACGTATGTAGAATACGCGCTTTTTTTATTCTAGAAATATGTGCATTAGGTTTTGAAGATAAAGGTGAGTTTGCTATGTCAACTTTTAGATTGACGCTTTGCGCTTCGATTATCTTCGTTTCCCCTCAATTTAATAGAATTCAGGTTTCGACCATTTTTAAACTGTTTCAGGTAAAATAATATTCATGCAAGTCTAGTGGGGTTTTGTTATGTCAAAATGGAAATGAGGAGTATACTCGTAGCTCTCACTACAATTATGTAATCTTTTTAAATTGACAAAATTTTATTTCTTAAATTTAAATTCTATGTCGCACGCTTACTTCAATAACAGACTATCCAAAAAAGTGAACTTTGCAGGAGATCCAACAATTTACGTGATAAGATGAAAATTTTGATCCTCTTTCTGGTTATAACAGATATCGGCGACGATCTAGTTTTGGCTCTAAATGATGACTGTACAAAGACTAACAATCGCAAAAAAACTGTGTATTCGTAATTTATCAAATACTTTGGCGATCAAGTTAGTGAAGTACGCGGCACGCAACTTGGCAACGTTTCATGGTAGTGGGGGTAAATTTGCGCTTGGCACGTTGTGCTTGTGTAGTGTCTGTGAATAACCGCGTGGTTTGGCGTCGCACTGCATTCGCAACATGAAAAGTGTGTCCGTCTCTCTCGCACGCGGTCAAGCTTACGTGTATGAAAGAGACAGTTGAGTAGACTCATTCCCCGCGTCCCGCTTGGCAACCAAAGAGACCTAAAAAACGACTTGTGCGCATCTAACGACTCTTGCCAAGTTACGTGCCGGGGGCTGTGTGATTACAATGCCTTCCTAATAGATATTTCTTTCAGACCAGGATTAGTGCTAGCTAACATGGAAAACGTATTTCCATATTTTCCGATAGATGGCATTAAAAAGGCGATTTGTCAAAATTTTGAAGTGTCCATATTGCATTAAGCATGATATATTAAAATGATTATTATTTTGGTATATAAATTGTTATAGTTGAAGACATGTTTTAATTGAATATGTGCGCCGCGTTGGTGAACGGCGGAGCCGGCGACTTTGCAATTTCAGACGTTTGCTTCGAAAAATAGTCACAAACAACAAAATTTATTTGCATACCCGGAATAAACAGACAGAAATGAAAGAAAATATGAATATAGTTTCTTAGTCAACCTAACCTACGACTTGCTACCGAACGCTCCGCGCGGCGCACATAATATTGTCGATTATCCCCGCAAATTGCTAATGCGCTGGAGCCTTGTCAATTAACATTCACGTGACGTCATCCGCAACTCGATATGTACGCGTACTCGCCGGCCAGTGATGCTAACAGTACTGAGTGTTCGGCTACGGTTACGTCACCAAAATGGTGGCCAGGCGCCATAGCAATTTGCGGGGATATTAGTTCTAATTGATTATATGTGGTAAAAGTTATGATAAGGTCGTTAAAAAAATTGTGTCCAAAGAATTTTAGTTTAATAAATATTTTATATTTTCTGGTTATTTCATTTAAAATAGAGAATAGAATAGAATATATTGTACAAAAATGCACATTAAAATCAAGAACATTATTATTCAATATTATTATTAAATACTTTATTTACCTAGTTACAAGTTTTGTATCTCGTCAAGGTGGTTTAAGTAATGCTTTGGATTTTTGTTTAATATTTCACAGTGCTCGTAAAATATCTATTGCATAATTGATTGAATGAATTAATATGATTTATTGTGTTTTAAACATACAGTTAACAGAAATAAAATTTTACAATACAATAGGCGGTGTTGTCGCTATTAGCGTTTTTTTTTTTAAAATTTATTATCCAATATGCTTACATTCATATACATTACATTCACATTTGAACTGTGGCACAGAAACCTCATGGGTTTATTCGTGCCGCAGGGAGTCGTGTACACTATATTTTTATTTTAATAAATAAATAGGAGCAGAGTAGAGTAGGGTAGGGGTTATCATCATTTTGAGATTTCTTCCAGACAACCTTTGGATGGACAAAAATTGATAAAAACAGAGGTATGTTTCATGATTTTCACTACTGAATCAGTATCCTATAAATATATATACATGATATAATATACATACATTAATAACAATATAAAACTAGAAAAATATGATAATAACTGCTGCATCCTTATTTGAGCTCAAATCAAGGATAATTAATAATCTATATATATATATATATATATATATATATATATCTATATATGTGTGTGTGTGTGTGTGTAAAAAGAAAGTCGTGTTAGTTACACTATTTATAACTCAAAAACGGATGCACCGATTTGGCTTAAAATTGGTAGCTTAGAACCAGAAGACGGACATAGGGTACTTTTTATCCCGTTGGAACCGGTAGGTGGCACTGAGATCGTGTTCTAGAATCCTCCTAATCGCCTGGAGCGATTTTGGTGATTTTGTTTTTGTGTGTTTGAGTGGGTCCCCGGATGGTTTAAATCCACAATTGGAACCTGCAGGTGGCGCTGGGATCGGGTCCTAGATTTTTATTTTCTCACAGCAGGACGTCTGCCGGGGCTACTAGTTTACTTATATTAATTTACATAATTTTTGAACAGACTTGAAAGTTACCTGCGTTTCGCTATGTCGAGATATTTATCTTGTTCGATGAGTACGTAGTAGAGAACAGCAAAGACAATTTGCCCTCTTTCAAATATAACACGGTAATCTATCCTCCTCATAGTGTTGAGGACTATGAATTACTAATATCGATTGCAAGTTTATATTCACAGAAAAGTACAAATATTATATATTGTTAGAAAGATATGTAGTTTATTCATGTTTTAAAATGATTGTTTAAAAAAAACATCGGCTAATTTTTTTTTCACAGTGCTCGTAAATTTTCTAAAACAACAGACTTGCAAGTTTCTCGCGTTTACTTATGTCGAGATTATTATCTTATTCGATTCAGTATTTAATGAATAATAAAGAAAACTAAGACATTCTGACCAAATTTGCCTGTTTTCAAATTATGATTCACTTATATTCTCCCCGCAAATTGCTATTGCGCCTGGCGGCCATTTTGGTGACGTAACCGTAGCCGAACACTCAGTAGTCATGGGAAAAATCACTCACCAAGAAGAAAAGAGTGATATATATCTTTTTGATACAAAGATATATATCCCTCTTTCATATCTTTATCTCTTTATCTTTACAGTGAATAGTGTCAGTGTCAATTGCAGACAAGATGAGTTATTATCTGTGAGTGATATACTGGCAGAGCCGACACACGTACCTGTGGCAACGCAAAAAAATATAAACAAAGAGTGAAGAAATACAATAAAATTAATTACATTAAAACTAAATTACACCACAAAACTACAGTATTACGATTTATTTTGGCTTGCAATTATAATCGGTTTCCTCGTTCACTCACTACGCATGCGCAGTGCGCGGGCCAATCATTCTCTCTCATCGCGTGGAACAGGAATGAACTAAAGAGTTAAAGATATAAAGATACATTTTGAACGCAAGTGATATACGGATCTAATCACTCTTCGCGTCGGATATATATCTTTTGAGTTAATCACTCAGGAGTTACACACCTCTAACACTCAGTACTGTTGGCATCACTGGTCGGCGAGGACGCGTACGTATCGAGTTGCGGATGACGTCACGTGAATGTTAATTTGACAAGGTACCAGTGCATTCGCAATTTGCGGGGATAAAACGTCTGGTTATATCACCCTTGTAATGTAGGTAACCTAGAATTGAAAACATTAGTGGATTAAGGTGATAAGTCGCATAATTCCAATTCTGAGTAAATCGAGATAAAAGTTTTCATTTTATTTTAAACTGAACTGAACTTAACACCTTTTTCAACTTTTTATTTTTTAAATATGCCTTATATCTATAGTCTAAGGTCTGTAGTCATTTGGTATCGACTTATAACCTTCATCTACGCAAAAAATAGCAAAAAACCGAATATGCGACATATCACCTTCATCCACTCACGTCTTCAATTTTATTTAAAAAAGCTGTTGTGTCTCCTTAAGTAGATCAACATTATAATATGGAATTCAACAAAAACAGTTGCAATCACACTCAATTGCAGGAACACCGTTTTTGTTGGTGTCGAGAATAAAAATGCAAAATAAATTTTCTACATTTTATTAAACTTCACTTAAACAAAGTTGCGTAAACATAACATTAAAATATGAAAAACACAATAATATGGAACTTAATAAGTAAACATATTAAATATAAAAACGACAACGTCTGTTCTATATAGTTCCAGCCATATTATAACCGGTTTGGGCCGAAAATGGGTCCATTTATGTCCTTCAATTTGTATAAAAATGAGGCAAAATAATACATATAATAATAAATATAAATAATAATATTAAGTTTTCGCGACTTTTACACATAATAAAACTACGTTTTAACGGTTTTAAGCTTGTCTTCCGTGAGTCTTCCGTGACCACGGCCACTGAATGGCGGCCGAAACGTCCGATATACCAAAATAAATTACCGCGCTTAAAACCGTTAAAACGTAGTTTTATTAAATATAAATAATCTTAATTGTCAAAAAATATATTTGTTTGAATTATTAATTATTTATACACATTTTTTTAAACGTAAATTTGTCCAAGAAAATACTCCACAACCTAGAAACACTACTAAATGACAAAGATGTAGTTAAAAAGTCACTTATGAAACATTATTTAACAATTAAATAAATTTGTTTTCTAAAGTTGGCGATGCCTCATTTATATCAAAATTAATAGCTATAAATGCACTGCCTACATAAAGGAGTTTTCCTTCGCGAAAAAAACCTGTATTTTTTATTGCAGGAGTTCAGCAGACAGGCAGACGGCCTATCTGATGGAAAGCGGTTACCATCGCCTTCGGACATTTGCAACAACACACAAATGCGCTGCTGCTCTCTTAAGGCAGACTGGAACCTGGTCACAAATGCACAACACAACACAAGGTTGTTATGGCGACATACTTTAGACCAGGGGTGGTAGCCATCCAGTCGGGCAAATACCCTACCACCTGGCTGTTTCGTCGCCTCTTACGACAGGCCGCCCCAAGGAAATTATATTCTTTCTCCGTTCCTGCACGGATGAAATTTGCCATGTGTGAAACATGCCAATCCGCCTTGAGAACACATGGCGGGTATAAAAAGAGATGCAACTCAGAGCACAGCAGTAGAATTTACTTTAATTTATTCAATAAAAAGACTGAAAATCGTCCTTCATTTTTGAATGTAGCCTCTTTCATAGACGATTAACAACGAAATTCTTTTGGCAACTCGAAAAGTCACATTTCACCAAACAATTAAAAAAATATTATTAAATATATATAAAATTATTATATTATTAAAAGTAATCAAATCAAATTTAGCATACAACTATTGTTTATTTTCAACGATATACATAATTTTTATTTAAATAAAATGCACAGCAAAAACTTTAAATCACAACGTCAAAAATAACAAAATTAATTATTATATTCCTTATAATATAATCTCACTTTCCTTAAGCAAGCTCCTTTCTTAACACTTATGCGCCCTCCACATTCTCACCACGAAACGCGTTTAAAGGTTACTCGTGAGAATATGGAGCCGCCTTTACAGTCTTTCATATTATAAACGATTATAGAATTATCATTTTATTATAACACATATTCTGCGCCATATTTTATTAATATTATGAAAACGTACTAACAGTATTTTCTTAACTTTTCGCGACTTACAAATAATAACGGTTTTCAGCGCTTTATTTTATTTTATAAAAAAAAACTGGATTTAAAACGTAGTTTTATTATGTATACTAGTGACGAAAATTGAAAATACTATAAACAGGAATCATTCAATGTCATTG
This sequence comes from Dendrolimus punctatus, assembly GCA_012273795.1. Classification (NCBI taxonomy): domain Eukaryota; kingdom Metazoa; phylum Arthropoda; class Insecta; order Lepidoptera; family Lasiocampidae; genus Dendrolimus; species Dendrolimus punctatus. The sequence continues at coordinate 13,727,277 of CM022551.1, read as the reverse complement.
AACCTCGTCATATTTCACTTCTGTTCCTTTCAACCAAATTGTACTCAATTTGGTTGATCCGTTCAATATCAGCAATAGATGACTACCCAATATTATGTCACAGTACTAACGACGACAAATTCGTAGCAAAACTAGTGGCCATGTGCGAGTCGGACACGCAGACCGTCAATTTTTTCAATACAAATTGAAAAAAAAATCAAACCAAAAAAACCCAGACGCCATTGCGCACATACACACAAATTTCCCAATTTTATTATTATAGTTGTAATCCCTACTAATATTATAAATGTGAATGTAAGTTTGTTACGCTTTCACGCGAAAACTACTCAACCGATCATGATGAAAATTTGTACACATATTCTTGGAGAAATAACATGGGATACATTTTATGAGAAAAAAATCCGACGCGGACGAAGTCGCGAACAGAGGCTAGTTTGATATAAATATCGGATTAATATATTATATAGTTCAAACATCATCTTTGGTTAACATTCTGTCCAATTTTAACTGCTCCAGCTGCAACTGTCGCCTTATCGAGCCCAACTGAGTCAAAATACTGACACTTTTCCCGTCGTCTTTGACATTTTTCAAAATATTTTTTTGAACTGCGGGTACTTTCCATTTATCGTCAACTAATTTCATCGCATCACTCATATTTGTGTTGTTATCATCCATCGATTGTATTTTTGGTGAATGTCTTAATATGGGTATTGGTAACATATCTGTCATGTTCTTATCCGTTTTATCTTTAGAAACAGGTGATGTTACCATATTTGTTGTGTTCTTATCAGTTTTACCATTGTATTCTGTGTACTTATCATTCTTATCACTCTTTCCACTAGATGTGTACTCATCATTGTCTCTGGAAGTGTACTTTTGCTTCATATCGCCAGATATCGGATACTTATCATTCTCATCTCTAGAGGTTGTATATCTCTTTCCACTAGTTAATGTGTCGTCATTTTTATCTCGGTATTTTTGATTCTTATCGCCTGTTATAGGATACTTATCAGTTCTTTCCCTAACTTTTACATCTAAATTGTCACTATTTTCCATATCACTTTTAACTATTTGAAAATTTGTATTTCTTTTCTTAACCACTACATCTGAATCTTTATTTTGGATAGTTTTAATATCCTTAGACCGTGTGTACTTATTATTACATATAATAATGTCATCTATGTCATAATCATCAATTTTGTTATCATATTGACCCATATTATCTTTACCAAATGGACTCTTATCTTTATCTTTTACGTTTTTTTCATTGTTTTCTTTATCTTTGTTGATGAATTCAAAATTATTATTACGAGACTGTGGAGATACATTTTTAGGCGATTCCTTTTGAACAGCCGATTCAAGTTTATTAGAATATATATTTTTGGACGAATATTTTTTCAAAAAATTAGGCCTGGTCAAGGGTTTCAAAGCAACACTATCGTTGGCGATCCTGAAATCGTCCACCGAAGTGCTTTTACCAATTTGACCTTTGAAATTTTTGAAATTCAAGTTTCTTCGTAAATAACTATCGACGTCGTAGTTAGATGAGAAAATTGAAGATTCCGGAATGTTCATAGTGTACGGTGTTTTGTTGAAGTTGTCGTTTTTTGGATAATAGAGTGGTAGTTTATGTGTTGTAGTATCGCTTTTGGATGTCGTCGTTCGTGTATACTGGGACTTACTTTTGAGTTTTTGATTTTCATCGTCTATTTCCTTTTGTAGCTCCGCGCGTTTCGCGTCGTATTGCTCTGCGTGGTCTTTGATCTAAAAACAAAATTTTGTAATTTAGTATTTTTTAAACTGACGTTTATAAATGTATACTAGCTGCTACATGCGGTCTCACTCGTGTCGTGATGGAAAATTATGATAATGATATATTTGCAAATTTGGATTGTTCACTTTTTTCAATTTAGCTATTTCAAAAACCATTTCGAGGTATAGTGTCCCTAATCATTTCTGTCTAGATAAAATTCCAAAAAACGTACGATATTCTTGTATTTTGTAAGAAATGCGTTTGACCTTTATTTGACCTTACTAAATCCAATCAGGTGGGCCGTCTGCCTATTTGCCTGCTTCAGGTGTAAAAAAAATCTAGCTGTACATTATTTGATTTAAGTTCTGTAACATGGATTTTCCCTTAAGACCACTTTAAAAATTTAACGATAACTATAGAAAATAATAATGGTTGAACACGAGAAATTATAAGCCTAGCGACAAAAAACACTAAAATAATCACGATACGTAATGAGTAATGACAGTGACATTTAAATAGTAGTAGCACAGATTACTATGATTAGTAAGTTTTATTATTTTTGTTTTCTAGGCAAAGACATCATTGTAAACTTGTGCACTTATGACGTCATCGGAAAAATAATTTTAAAATCGAATTATAAAAAAACTAACGCTTGAAATACAAAAATATTCAAATTAGTATCTTAAAATACCCTATTTTACGTAATAAATATATACAATCAGAGGGTAATTTTTTGTGAACAATCCCCATTCTAATCTAATACTTCACATCGTTACTATTTTTTTAATATCCTCATTTCAAGTTACAAATGTGTGCTTTTGTTGTATAAATATATATAATAAATGTGTGTATTTATATAAATGTATTGTTACGAGCCGCACAGGACTCGAATTAAAATAAATGCCGTTGGAGTTACTATAGAGTTTATTAGAACTGCACAAACACATATAAAACAGGTACAAATATAACTGGACACTGTATAAAATGCACGATTCAATCACTATATCGCTAATCGAAAGTACTGCACACGTCTTAGTCGTATCGTAATCGTCGCTTGACTGCCTGACCCCTCCGTTCGGGCATTGTTTTATACTAAACTGTATAATACCGACAAAAGGCCGCGTTTACCGAGTTAATCCGCACACCTGGCAAGCATCGACGCAATGCAATAAAAACAAGAATTAGTTCGACACTAATGACGGCCATAAAACAAAGACGATAACAATAGGATGTTTTCCTTAATTGCAAATTTCAAACACGAAGTAAACAAAAGAATCCCGAATGCAGGGAAGGTAATAAACTGCGTTTTACGACCGCCAGGTGTGCGCATTTATTTGCTTTCATATAACAATATATTTGCCAATTCACTAAGTTTCGCCGAATATTGCACAATATGCTTGTCGTATCCGAACGAAAGTTTAATGTCATGTATCCAAACATTTTATTGGCAGTTTACCAAAGACAATATGATCTATGCTCTCTTCTCTGCCTTGCTTTGGTAACGGGTGTCTCATTAAGGTATTTAAAATATATAGCAGATATCAATTAATTATCTTTTATTTAATACACAACAATGCTTCCATCAAATATTTTATATATCGTTATTTTTTTTTTTAATATACTCATTTTAATCTACAAATGTGTTACTTATGATATTGTGAATTTGTATGTATAAAAAATAAAATAAGATTTCGCTATGTATGTATATAATTGTTATATATGTATTTTTAACAGTGGGACAGGTATACTATCGGTTCCTCTATTGATTGCGAGGCTCGAGCCCAGCAGTGAAAAGGTTATGGGTGGGTTTTTTTTCCTATTTATTGTAACCAAAAAATGGATCCTGGACTGAATTAAAAAGAATAGAAATCAGCAAGAGTATTCGTTAAATTGGTATTATACCACGCTCTCACAGAATATCCGCGTGAAACGGTTACCGTAATCGTGTTTCGTGCAATGTGTCAATTACGATGCCCCACTATGTAAAGATTTTTATTTATTTTATAATATTAGTCTTCACAATTGCTTATTGGAGAGATATTTTTACTCGGTGCATGAATATTTTAATTGGAACAAGACCTAGATGAGGCTGTATGACATTTATATGAATTTAATTATTTGACATTATTATCTGTTGACATCCATACTTTAATTTAATTTAATTTTCCATGGTCAACGTAAATAATATTTTAATTTAAGACTATGTAATATTTGTACATCCTGTGGGTAATCCCTATTAATATTATAAATGCGAAAGTAACTCTGTCTGTCTGTTCCGTTTTCACGTAAAAACTACTGGACCGATTTTGCTGAAACTCAGTATACGGAGGATGAACATAGGATACTTTTTATCCCGAAAAATGGGATAGTTTCCGGGATAAAATGATATTTGTCTGTCTGTTTGTTACGCTTTTACGGAAAAACTACTGGACCGATTTGGCTGAAATTCGGCACGTATGTAAATTAAATACTGAGGATGGACAAGGGGTAATTTTCATTTTGGCCTTTTTGGTCATTTTGGCCTATTTGGTAATTTTGGCCTTTTTGGTCATTTTGGCCTATTTGATCATTTTGGCCTTTTGGTCATTTTGGCCTATTTGGTCATTTTGGCCTATTTGGTAATTTTGGCCTTTTTGATCATTTTTGCCTATTCCGTCATTTTAGCCATGTCGGTCACTGTGGTCTTTTGGTCATTTAGACCATTTTGGCCTTTTTGGTCAAGTTTTGTAATTTATTTTGTTGACAGATAGACGGGGGATGGTATAATTAGCGATATAAAATGAAGTGAATCTTCCGTGGGCAAATACATAAAAATGTAATATAACCTGTAGCACTTGCTCTATAAACAAGAGACACGCAATAGAGGTTAAACCGCGGCGCAGCCGCGGGGTAAACTCTAGTCTCATATATGAAAAACTTAAGACCTATATTTTTATGTGCCATGTCATATGCAAATAAATTTCATTTCATTTCATTATAGTAAAACAGAAAAAAGAAAAAGAAAACTATACTTACCCCAATCTCATATCACACATTACTTGTTTCTCTATTTTCTTGTAATAATGACAGCTTTAATAATATAATTACGACGATTGCAAATAAACGAATATTATAATCTTGCATTTAATTGAGAAATTAGTAAATATTGTTTAAAAAAAAAACTCACAGCAGAAGTGATATCGGCTTGTCTTACAATTTCCCTTTCTTGGGCAATCTTCAACATCCTCAGCTGTTCCTCCAAACGACGCATCTCGGCCTGCTCCAGCATCCTGAAACGACAAATTCAAAATTTTGAAAAAATCTATCGAATGAAAAATGTTAAAGGTTTTTAATCGACTTCGAAAACTAAAAAACTAAAATGTATGTACAAAATAACTTATTTCCAAAGCTATTATTATTAATATATATTATCTAAAACATCTTAAAGTCGGTGTTTAGTCATTTTCAAAATATAGTAAATTTTATGTTTTACTTTGCACCGACTTCAAGATGTTTTAGATAATATATATTAATAATAATAGCTTTAGAAATAAGCTATTTTATACATTTTAGTTTTTGAAGTCGGTTTTTTTAAACGAAGTTTTTTTTAACCATATGTTTATATTAAACTAGCTTCTGGTCTCACCAAAGTGGTAATGGGAAATCGGTTTATTTCGGATACTTTTACACTGTCTATACATATAAATAAAATTGGAGTGTCTGTTTGTAATATTGAAATAACCGCTTTTTACTACACGCATATGAATATATATATATACGATACATACACCAAAATAACATTTTTTACAATTATTGTCTGTCTGTTTGTTGCGGCTAATCTCTGAAATGGCTGGACCGAGTTTGACGGGACTTTTATTGGCAGGTAGCTTATGTAATAAGGAGTAACATAGGTTACTTTTATTTTGGAAAATTCATTTATTTTGGAATTGTGACGATTTTCAATCACCACACGGGAGAGACCGCGAAGCGTTGCTAGTCCATATATATAAAAGAAAGTCGTGTTAGTCACACTATTTATAACTCAAAAACGGCTATACCGATTTGGGTGAAAATTAGTGGGGAGCTTAGAACCAGGAGACGGACATAGAATACTTTTTATCCCGTTGGAACCGGTAGGTGGCGCTGAGATCGGGTTCTAGCATCCTCCTAATCACCTTAAGCGATTTAGGTGATTTTGTTTTTGTGTGGGTCCTCAGATGGTTTCAATTCACAATTGGAACCGGTAGGTAGCGTTGGGATCGGGTCCTAGATTTTTTTTCACTTGTCTGTCTGTTTGTACCGGCTAATCTCCGAAACGACTGGACCGATTTACATGAAATTTTGTATGGTGGTATCTTATATCCCTGGTCAACATATAGGATACTTTTGATCCCAAAAAATAAGTTCCCGTGGGATAGTTAAGTCAGCTGGCAGAATCTAGTCATACTATATAATATAGAAGCCGCCCCTTATATGTAACAAGATAGTATTGTTATTGTAATTATTTATTCGGCGAGCAATAAATTATTATTTACTGTGAAACTACTTTAAAATCGGTCCACAATTGACGGAAAAATCTCATCATAAACATAAAAACCTCCTTTTGGAAGTCGGTTAAAAGGAATTACTACTAGCTCTATACTAACTTCTCTCTGGTCTTCCTCTCTTCTTTGATCCTCTGCTGCTCCATGATCTGGTTCTTCAACTCCTGCTGATAGAACTGTCGCCTCTCAGCCGCCTCCTGGAGATATGTAACAACATGGCGATTTTAGAAAAAAAAAACAAAATAGCAACATTAGAAAAAAAAATAGCAATTTTAGAAAAAAAAAACAAAATAGCAACTTTAGAAAAAAAATGAAATAGCAACATTAGAAAAAAAAACAAAATAGCAACTTTAGAAAAAAAACAAAACAGCAACATTAGAAAAAAAACAAAATAGCAACTTTAGAAAAAAAACAAAATAGCAATTTTAGAAAAAAAACAAAATAGCAACTTTAGAAAAAAAACAAAATAGCAATTTTAGAAAAAAAACAAAATAGCAGCTTTAGAAAAAAAATGAAATAGCAACATTAGAAAAAAAACAAAATAGCAACTTTAGAAAAAAAACAAAACAGCAACATTAGAAAAAAAAAACAAAATAGCAACTTTAGAAAAAAAACAAAATAGCAACTTTAGAAAAAAAACAAAATAGCAATTTTAGAAAAAAAACAAAATAGCAACTTTAGAAAAAAAACAAAATTCTATTCAATTTTCAGAACTTTATTTATCACTAGCCTTTGCCCGCGGCTTTGCTCGCATCATTAATTGAACACGTGCAAATTCTGTTTTGTTTACGCTTTTTTTCGCATAACAATATCCGATTTTTTTTTAATAAATCTGGTTTATTCTTTACAAATTCCACTTCCATTATATAGTGACGGAAAGGTAATTATTTTGTATTACAAACAGCAGTCTAGTTCCAGTCTCCCTTAAGAGAGCAGCAACGAATATGGTGCTGGTGTCTGGTATGGTCACAAGTGTTCATAGACGATGGTAACCAGTTTCCATCAGGTGTACCATCTGCATATTTGCAGAATTCGGCAATTACAAAAAAAAAATAAAAAAAAATCTCATTTCAGATTCGTGTTAAACGGCAAAAATAGACCTGAATATCACAGTCAGGCCACTTAGGAGATAACTTCTTTTTTGTCCGAACCTGAGTTCTTAGTTAAAAAACTAACCTTTTCAGCCTGCATATTCCTCAGCTCTATGGCGTCGGCGTCGAATATGGAGGGCATGTAAGTATGGCGCAAATCCGACACTAATTTATCGCGATTCGTCTTATTCAGTATGGAACATGTACGCTCTGAAATAAAATATATTTAATTGTTCAATGAAAGTTATGAAATAATACACAAAAACAGCTTAAAGTTAGGTACAAATGGCGGTTTTATCGCTGGCACTGATCTCTTCCATACAACTTTGTGATGGAGAGAGAAATATGGCACAAAAGCTAGCACAATATGTTTAATATTGTTACATATTTTACACTAATATATAAAGCTGAAGAGTTTGTTTGTTTGAACGCGCTAATCTCAGGAACTAATGGTCTGATTTGAAAAATTCTTTCATGGTTATATGGCCCACTTATCGAGGAAGGCCATAGGCTATATACCATCACGCTAAAATCAATAGGAGGGAAGCACCAATGAAGAATGTTTCAAAATCGGGAGCTTTTGAAAACCAATTCCACGCGGACGACGTCGCGGGTACAGCTAATTATTATATAAATATACATATAGACAGGGCTTAATTGTGGGGTACGCAGTGCCCTTAAAGCAAATTTCAAAAATATCGAAAAATTTTAAAAAATTTCAAACTTGAGAGGTGTCAAGGGACACCCGGATGGAACGAAGTTCCTTTCGATTAATGGGGATTGTTCACTTTTTTTTCAATCTGGCTATTTGAAAAACCATTTCGAGGAATAGCGTCCCTAATCATTTTTGTCTAGTTAAAATTCCAAAAAACGTACGATCTTCTTGTATTTTGTAAGAAATGCGTTTGACCTTTATTTGACCTTACTAAATCCAATGAGGTGGGCCGTCTGCCTGTTTGCCTGCTTCAGGTGTAAAAACATTCTAGCTGTACATTATTTGATTTAAGTTCTGTAATATGGATGTTCCCTAAAGACCACTTTAAAAAAATTAACGATAACTATAGAAAATAATAATGGTTAAACACGAGAAATTATAAGCCTAGCGACAAAAAGCATTAAAATGATCACGATACGTAATGACAGTGATATTTAAATAAGTAGCACAGATTACTATGATAAGATATAGATAAAACTTGCTTTTATTATTTTTGTTTTCTAGGCAAAGAAATCAACGTAAACTTGTGCCTTATGACATCATCGGAGAAATAACTTTAAAATCGAATTATAAAAAAAGTAACGCTTAAAATACAAAAATATTCAAATTAGTATCTTAAAATACCCTATTTTACGTAATAAAAATATAAAATCAGAGGGTAATTTTTTGTGAACAATCCCCATTAGTGAAGAAATTGTAATAAAATTGTATTTTTTTTTTAATTTATAATAATATTATTATTAACAAATATAATATTGTATAAAATTAATCACTAGGCTCAATTTTAGTAATAACTAGCTGTCCCGGCAGACGTCGTCCTGCGCGGTAAAAATAAAAATAAAAAAAATTAGGGGTGGACTACCCCTAACATTTAGGGGGATGAAAAATAGATGTTGGCCGATTCTCATAGATACCGGATAAGCACAAAAAATTTCATCAAAATCGGTCAAGCCGTTTCGGAGGAGTATGGCAACGAAAACTGTGACACGAGAATTTTATATATTAGATAGATTGGCTTGTGGTAACTGAAGTAGGAAACATATGTTTGGGATTCTATTTTATTTAAATGTTTTGAAAAAACTGCATCGATGGTAGTAGTATTATATTTTGTTGTTGATTCTAGTGGATTATTATTTATTCTTCTTAAATCAACAATAAAAAAATAATAATCGTCGCGACATCACACTGTTCAATGCGAACTGCAAAGTGTCGTTACAACTTTTGTTCTCCATTTTTTCCTTCTAGCCCCCTTTCGCAACGCACGATAAGGAACTCCGTTCCAAAAAAAGTATTTACTTTTGTTTCATTGCCCATTGTACTGTTTTCTCGCAAACGTGTCTAGTATGGAAAATAACTATTTCTGCTAATAATTTTCATTAAGTTTTCGCGACTTGTATACATAACAAAATTACGTTTTAACGGTTTTAAGCTCAGCAATTTATTTGACCTTGGTTCATCCGACGTTTCGGCCACTTTTCAGTGGCCGTGTTCACGGACGAAAGAGATGACATTTTTTTGGACATTATTGTATTGTTAAAGTAAAAAACTTTAAACCAAAGTCAAATAAATTACCGCGCTTAAAACCGTTAAAACGTAGTTTTATTAATTTCTTCATTTGTCGAATAAGTGACACAACCTACAAACTAGTAGACAGAAGCGCATACCGTCGAAATCGCCATAGCTCCTCCGCCTGGCGCACTGGCTCTCCTTCCACTGTTCGCTGTGTTTCAGCGCGAGTTGGGTATCCTTCGAGCATTCGACAACCGTTCGCGGGGAGAGCTCGCGCTCGGCCTCAGTCAGTTCGCACTTCGACGACGACGATAGCTGCGAATGTCATTAATGAATTTATTTTATTTAGGTTTATGGCTTGGCAGCTAGGCCTTTAAGCCAGATATTAGTTTAAAATATAATTTCTTCATTTTCTTAAGCCTATGTGTAGCACAGCTGAACTGTAGGTAATCAGCTAGTGCCATTCAACGGAGTTCTTGTGACAACTCAAAAGGCCACATTTGACTATACAGTTCACATTTCTCACTAAACATAAACACTACTTAAAAACTATCAATATCCTACAACTATTGTTCATTTTAGAGTAATTTTGCACATATTTTGGAAAATAAAACTGCACAGCACAGCATCTCCTTTCAGTTCCCGCCAAAAACTACTGTCATTAATGAAGTTTAAATGGAGCTAATTAGGAATTTCCGATTTATATCTGATTTAATTATTAAGAATATTTACAATTATGTTTTAAGCGGGGCATTTTGTTTTTTAAGCTATTGTAAAGCTTTTATCGCGGTCTTTGAGCGCGGCGACCGAATCAAGAAATTCCGTAACGAAAGTAAACCTAACACCTCGGAATGCGCGGCGAGCGGAGGCGTGCGGTGGCGACAGTGACCCGCGAGCTCTCGTAGCGGTTCGACGTATATCAGGCATTGCAAATTATGGACGACGAGCTGATCCTAAATCGGACGAATACGTAAACAGCTGTTTTTGAGAAAGTATATATGTGTATAGGTATCTATCATATCTTTATAATGCCACACTCATCGCATGTGCGCCCCGTAAGTATACATGTAGGTATATATGTACACATAGGTGATTTGTTTTCTAATCGGTCACCACGCTCAAAAAGTGTAACTTGAATTAATATCAAAGAACAAAAAATACTGCATAAATAATAAATAAATAAATAATTATAATTGCATGAGTTGATAAAAAATGCTATGCTATAGCTTTACCGCGGCTGTTACGACATGCCGTCACATTCCCGGAAAGCATCCCTTTCCCGGGAACATTTCCTCTTCCACCTTTATTCGGCCGGTTTGTACCAGAGGGCGCTGCGCACACACACGCACCTAATTGGCCGAGCCGAATCTACCAATGGCTGCCTAAATATCGTCGCGACGCCACGCTCGCCGATAAATAGTCAAAAACCTTCGGAAAACTACTGTATTGTCTCCTAAAACTGCTCCCTAAAGTGTGACAACTCTGTCCCGGACATCTTAGTGTAGTGTTTGTGGGAAACCAGGACGCGCGAATTTGGCCGAAATCCTACATAATTCCTTACACAGTTCCAGTGACGGTAAGCGTTCCTTTTTTTCTGCTTGATTCACTAGGATTTGCGAGGCGGCATCAGGTCTAATAGAGATCAGGGTTTGCTCCGGCGAAGTAGCCATTCATATCTTACCATGAGCAGTCCCCGACTGCCACAAGGAGTATTTTTTTATTACTGCCTTGCTGCCACTTTTCAGTAGCCATGATCTCGTAGAGCTTAAAAAATGTTTAACCTATCCCAGAAAAAGGATATCTTAGCGTGACGGTCACGCCAGTTCAGTGCTTTTCCCCCATACCAAAAGTTCCCAACGTGCCTAAAGAAAATTTCACTTCAAAAATTGTAGTCTGTGGTAAATTAATTAAAATTTAATTATTTAAAAAAATTAAACCATAGTATAGAGAAATACAAATATCTTCTACCTGAAACAATTCAGCGTCATCCGTCTGTACGGCGACTGAGAGCGGCCTTGTGATCCCATCCACTTGGACACCGGTGTCTTTCTTGCTGTAAATTTAAAGCCAATATTTTTTTTTTTTAAATACTAAAAACAAAACCGACTTGAAACTAAAAAGCAAAAAATAAATATGTCTGTCTACAACGCGAACTCGTTGCTAAGTAAAACATAAAAATGCTAACGCTTGGCGCTCCTTTTTAGTTTGAAGTCGGTTCAGTATTTTATTTTATTTAATTTAAAAAAAAATCTACTTTCTAGTTAGGGGGCGTCCATAAATTACGTGAGGTGTTTTTTTTAATTTTCTGCCCCTCCCTCCCCCCCTGGTAAGATACATACATAACTTCACGCCAGGCCCCTTGCGGGGTAGGCACGAACAACAGAGCGCCATTTAGGCTTATTCTTACACACCTATTAAGATGTCGTGAGATTTTATTCAACCCCCTCCCCCATCCCCCAATCTCACGTGAGATTTTTCAAAATGTGAGTTTCTTACGTAAACGCGTTGGATTGTTATTGTAAAAAGAAAAAAACAAATTTGCTTCGTGCTTTTATTTACGACTAGTTAAGACTAGTAATCAATATCACTACATAGTATAAAACAAAGTCGCCTTTTCTGTCCCTATATCCCTATGTGCGCTTAAATCTTTAAAACTACCCAACGAATTTTGATGTGGTTTTTTCCAATAGATAGAGTGATTCAAGAGGAAGGTTTATATGTATAATACAAGTTTTTCTGTAGTGTATTTAATTTTGTATCAGCATTGCACCCGTGCGAAGCCGGGGCGGGTCGCTAGTTTTAATTATAAGTGTAATAAAAATTTAACAATAGAATAATTAAATCGTAACTACTGTGATTAAAAAAAGAATACCTACTCTAATTCAGTCCAATTAAAAAAAAATTGCATGATAATTGCGGAGACCCCCCCTCTCTCCAACGTAAGATTAGATGAGATTTGACTCGACCCCCTCCCCCCCTTAAACACCTCACGTAATTTATGGACGCCCCCTTACGCAAATACTTGAATAGCTTTAGAAAAAAATATATGAAACACGTTGTACATGCCTATGATATTTGAGGGTTGCTCTCAACTTCCCTTGGATTCCGCCATCACTTCCTGACTTGGTGACAATGAGAGCACCTTAGAATTTTTTTACTCTTACAAATAAAGCACATTTTTGAAAATCGGTTCACAAACGACAGAGAAATCGCACTCCATGACATACATATATAGAAAAAAACGTGCGCGTCTCGGGATCCCCGACAGAAGTGATAAACTAAGTTGAACTATTGAATATTGAAATTGTTTAGCTTGAGAAAAGCTTAGGATATTACTTGAATTTTATATATATTAATATGATAATGTAAATAAATGTTTTTAAAATATTTTATTGATTATCACTATCATCACTACATAGTATAAAACAAAGTCGCCTTTTCTGTCCCTATGTGCGCTTAAATCTTTAAAACTACCCAACGAATTTTGATGTGGTTTTTTCCAATAGATAGAGTGATTCAAGAGGAAGGTTTATATATATAATACATGCATCATATACTAAGGCAACATTGCTAATTTTAGAGGTTTGCACCCGTGCGAAGCCGGGGCGGGTCGCTAGTAAAATATATTTTGTCAGTTACAATTCTTGAAAATTAGAATTTTGTCTATGTACATTATAAGATAAAATTGTTTAATGACAGAGAGAGGAGGAGCTTGCCTACTGCTGCCGTATGCGTGAGAGAAAAGGAAGCTAGACCGACTGACTTCGTAACGCGTTACGTAACGCAGCGGTTTGCCCTCCCATAAGAAGTTATCACTTCAAAAAAATATACATATAGGCGAATTGAGAACCCACTCCTTTTTAAAGTTGGTTAAAAACAGGATTATAAATAAGTTCCAAGTGTATATTTTCGCTTCACTCACTAAAACGCACAGGTCCAGTATTCAATTCCTGGCACAGCAAATTTTGTAATCGAATGTTTCCTTATTTGCTATGGTCTGGATGTTTGGGATCAGTCCAAAAGTTGTCAGTTATATATTACCAACAACTCAAGCATAAGGGCGCGTTCCCACTATGTCGTAACGATTAATTTATCGCTAGGACAACTGTCATATCTAGCTGTTCCCATTGGATCGCGACGACATTTTGTCGTTTCACGGCAGTCGCTTTGTCGTTTACATATCATTACCGAGGGGGAAGGGAAAACACGTGTAAACGACGAGACGATATTTTTATCGTGGCTACGATAGATTTGCGTCACGATTTAGTGGTAACGATTTTTTATTGTTTTACGACTGTCGTGCTAGCCGTTCCCACTGTCATGACAAACTGTCGTCACTGCAAAAAAAATCATAGACGAGAGTCAATCGTGTCGTTCTACATGTGAACACCTCCATTTAAACATATTTAGCCATTACACTTAAAATTACACGATTATCTATCGTCACGACAAAGTGGGAACGCGCCCTAACTGGCTGTGGGAATATACAGTATGTGCTTTAATCTGCTGATTATTAAAATTATTACTTACTTTGTAAACACAGACGCAGAACTAGGTACAAAACTAAGACTGGCAGCTCTGCGTCTCTCTGGACTCCTCTCTATTTCTTCTTCGAGCCGCCTCCTCTCTCTATCTTCTCTTTCCCTCTCCCGTTCTTCTCTCTCTCGTCGTTCTCTTTCCGCCTCGTCTTTGGCCTCTTGTTTCTTTTTGGCTTGCTGTATATTCATGTAAAGAAACATTATAATAGAACTTCAGTAAGAATATAGTAGAAAAAGGCATATACAATTGAATTATATTAATAAACTAGCTGCTGCGTTGTGGTTATTCTAGCTATCCCACGGAAACTCTTTAATTTTTCGGGATCAAAAGTATCCTATTAGTTGACCAGGGATATAAGCTACCACCATACAAAGTTTCATGTAAATCGGTCCAGTCGTTTCGGAAATTAGCCGGTACAAACAAACAAACGGAGAAACAAAAAAAAATGAAAAAATCTAAATTAGTTGTCTTTCACCTGACTCGGTTTTTAGCATTTTTTTTCATTGTACAGAAATACCTCTACAATTTTATTATATGTACAGATTCCATCTTATATCTTCTATAATCACAGATGTCGCCAAGGCTACACTGTTAATTTGACTTAAACAATAAAGAATATATGCATGTGTGTGTCCAATACATGGTAGTGTGTGTAATGTTTTTTTATTGATTTAATGTATTTTTTATGCATAATTAAAAAAAAACCATTCTGCACTCTTTCTCTATAAAACTACTAGCTGACCCGGCGAACTTCGTACCGCCATATTTTTTGAATTCCTAAAAGACTTTGTTTCATGACACAAATACAAAATCACCATAATCCAGTCCAGGTGCATATGAGGATTCTAGAACCCGATGTCAACGCCACCTACCGGTTCTAATTGCGAATCTAAACCATCCGGGAACCCACTCAAACACACAAAAACAAAACCACCAAAATCGCTCCCGTTGATTAGGAGGATTCTAGAACCCGATCTCAGCGCCACCTACCGGTTCCAACGGTATAAAAAGTATCCTATCTTTTAAGTTGAATCAAACTGCACACGGTGTGCAAATTTGATTGAAATCGGTTCAACAGTTTTGGAGTTTATTGGCAACATCATCGTGACACAAGATTTTTATATATATAACTAGCTGTCCCGGCAGACGTCGTCCTGCCCGGTAAAAATAAAAATAAAAAAATTTAGGGGTGGACTACCCCTAACATTTAGGGGGATGAAAAATAGATGTTGTCCTATTCTCAGACCTACCCAATATGCACACAAAGTTTCATGAGAATCGGTCAAGCCGTTTCGGAGGAGTATGGCAACGAACACTGTAACACGAGAATTTTATATATTAGATAAATGTGCAAAAAATCATACTCCTCCGTCCGCGAAATTTTCGTAAAATGGACACAAAGTTTTCACATATTATAATATAATAATAATGTCAGCCCATAAATGTCCCACTGCTGGGCTCGGGCCTCCCATTATAGGGGAACGGACAGTATACCCGCCACGCTTGTCCAAGGCGGCTTGGCAGGTTTGACACATCGGTTATCTCGATGTGCAGGTTGCATCACGATGTTTTCCTTCACCGTTTTTAGCACGTGGTAATTGTAAGAATATGCACATTAGATCAGAAAACTGACTAAGAGGTGCATGCGTTCCGGTCAGGATCGAACCCGCGCCCTTCAATTTAGGAGCGCGTGCGCTAACCATTACGCTTTCACGGCTTCACATATTAATTATATAGATAAAATTTTATATGAACTCATTTTATGTGACTTTTAAGCTATATATATTTATATATATTTGTTTGCAGTGACAAAGGTTTGCAGCCATTTCTAATATTATACGAGTAGCGAGCGCTGTAGTTTTCTCTAAGATAATAGCTGCAACTATTCCGCGTCGAACAAAAAAAAAACACGTAAATCGAATCATAAATCTCAGAGTAATCGGTGTATATATGGAACGAAAAGAATTTTTTTTTCATAAAAAATGTTCATAAAATGAAAACTACTGGGCCAAATATGTAATTTTTAGTGGACCAATTGGAAGCTATTCCGCGTCGAACAAAAAAAGAATCACGTAAATCGGATGATAAATCACGGAGTAATCGGCGAACATACATAAAAAAGCAACAAAAAAAAAGATCCCAACGAATTGAGAACCTCCTCCTTTTTTCGAAGTCGGTTAAAAATACAAAACAAATCACCTGATCCAAATATTCCCTGTACTGCTGCTGCCGTATCTTGCGCAAAGTGTTCCTTCTGCGTTCATACTCGCCGAGACCGACCAGTACGTCGCCGGTGGTCCTCTCACCCCGTATCAAGGGGTTGTTCGGTGAATATTCACCCGCCTTCAACATCACTGGCAAGCCCAGATAACGCTGGAGGATGTAAAAAAAAATATTTAAAGACTGAAAAAGTTTTAAGGTGGCAGAGCCATGCTGAGACTGTCATTTTGATTACAGTTCTTAGGGCTGGCTCTATTGGTGTAATACCACGCTCCACAATTTCCTGCAGCCGGGCTGCCTGTCGTAAGAGGCGACAAAACAACCCACAGCTAGGTGGTGGGGTATTTCCCGACTGGATGGCTACCACCCCTGGTCTAAAGTATACTACCATAACAATCTTAAGTTGTGTTCCGGCATTAGTGGCCAGGCTCTCCCATATGAGAGCAGCAGCACGTTTGTAGTACCCTTAGTGTTGCAAATGTGCATAGGCGATTGTAACCGTTTTCCATCGGGTGGGCCCTCTACCTGTCTGCTGAAAAAGTTGGCGGTTGGCTAAATAAAACTTTAACAATACTCGTTGACACTTGACATCTTTGTCTTCCGTGATCACGGCCACGGAAAACTGGCCGAAACGTCGTAATAACAAAAATCAAATAAATTACCGCGCTTAAAACCGTTAAAGCGTAGTTTTGCTATGTATACAAGTCGCGAAAACTTAAGAAAATATTAAAGGAACTTCATTCCAAAAAAAGTATATCACCTATTTAATACAGCCTCGCAGAAATATCACTAAAAACACTATGTTTTAATCAGATTAGACAGTCCATTGACTTCTGTTAATGTTTTTCTGCGTTTAATAATGACAGTTGCGTGTGTTGTGTCCACATAGAAACTACATAATGGTTGTGACAATTAATTGGCATGTTATTGGTGTGAAGTTGGTGATTAACGAGCTGCGGTCACGCTATCAGCGGTGTTATGATGGAGCATTTATTACATGTGAATGCATAAGCCGCGCGGTGGTTTGAACCACTCGCACTTCAACAACCGCGACCAGTGCTCGCCTCGTTCTATACTATAGACCAGTGGTCGGCAAACTTATTAGCCAAAGAGCCAAATATGATCATTTAAAACAATAAAAAAAAATTGGTAGCCAAATCTGGTTGTTTAGTAACCTATATTAAATAAGGGCGCGTTCCCTGGGCGCGACTTTGTCGTGACGACAGATAATCGTGTAGTTTTAATTGTCGTGGCTTATATGTTAACTTGCTTGTGTCGAACACCTTATTCCATCATAAGGATATTCACACGTATACATGGAGAATGAATGAACAGAAAAGTATGATTGATCTGATTTTAATAGATAGTCGCCTCCGAAATACAATAATGGATACAAGAGCCTACAGAGGCCCCACTCTTGAAACGGACCACTACCTGGTGATAAGCCGGTTTGTGGGCCTTTTCAAGAAGTGGAGGCACTGGCGAGAGCGTACCAATTTCGGGGAGCTTGAAAGAATAAAGTGTGAAAAATTGGAAGATGTTAGTGTAAGGAGTATGTATGCGCGCCTAGTCGAAGATAGGCTTGCAAAAGCAGACTTCTCCGACTTAGATGTGGATAATGACTGGTATAATATGAAAAAAAGTATAGTGGAAAGCGCAAAAGAAGTATGTGGATGCGCAAAGAGGCATATAACAACGAAAGGTGAGAGGAATGGTGAGACGCGGATGTTAAATCTAGCGTAGAGAGAAAGAGAAAAGCCTGGCTAGATTATGTTGCATCTTTGCACCAAAATGACAGTATGAAAGAGATGAAGAAAGAAATTTATCGCCGCTGCAAGAATGACACCAAAGCTTTAGTGAAAGAGAAGCGTGAAAGAATAAAATTGAAAGAAGAAGAGAAGCTGACGAAGAACTTCGAGGCGAATACCAAACTCTTTTGGAGAGAGGTTAGGAAGACTCGGGGTTGTTCGTCAGCTTCCAGAATGGAAAGAATAAAATCTAAAGCAGGGGACATTCTTGCTAACCCACAAGAGGTGTTAGCGCGATGGAGTGAATATTTTAGAGAAATGTATGATAATATCCCGGATGCTGGCACCACGACCGAGTCTGTGACCGACTCCGAGGAGTCAGCATCCGATATCACTTTGGAAGAGATCGAATGGTCGATAAGAAGTCTGAAAAATGGAAAGGCAGCAGGAATCGATAGTGTCTGCTGAGATGATCAAATATGGTGGAACCTGCGTCCGGGACGCTTTCCTGTCCTTATGCAACTTGTGTTGGAGGACGGGAAAGGTTCCCGAGAACTGGAGTGCGCCAGCTACAGGGCCATCAGTTTGATCAGCACAGCATCTAAAGTGTATGCGAAGATTATTGAAAGGAGAATGAGAGTGGTATTTGATGGATTACTGTGGGATGCACAAGGGGGCTTCAGAAATGGAAGGGGATGTATGGATCAAATTTTCTCGCTCCGCAATATCGTGGAGAAGCAGCTGGCTTTGGGCCGGAAGGTTTTCTGCGGTTTTGTGGATCTAGAGAAAGCATTTGAGAGGGTTGTGCGGAAGGACCTCTGGGACATATTGCCCGGATATGGGATTGATGGCCAATTGCTGCGTGCTGTCCAGTCCACTTACGAGGACTGTATGGCATGCGTGCGGGTGGACGGCAGCCTGTCGCCCTGGTTTGACGTCAATATTGGCGTCCGGCAGGGCTGCGGGCTGTCGGCTTTGCTGTTCGTCCTATATCTGGACAATTGTCTCCAGAGATTAAGATTGATGGATGTTGGGGTGAGGATGGGTGATCTAGTTGTTAGCACTTTGCTATATGCGGATGATGCCGTGCTTTTAGCCGAATCGCCATCAGAACTGCAAACACTAGTCACAATGATGAAAGATGACTGACAGGCGAGAGGCTTACATTTGAATACGAAGAAAACAAAGGTTATAGTGTTTGAAAGAGAAGAAACCAGAACGAATGCAAGTATAATGGTCGATGATGTTATGCTGGAAAAAGTGAATGAGTTTGTATATCTTGGATGTGCTTTTAGCAGGGATGGAAGGTACACCGCTGACATAGAAAGAAGAGTAAATTTGGGGAATAGTGTGAATGGAGCGTTAGGTAAACTTCTAGGCGTTAAGAACCTCAGCCAGAAGGCCCAGCTTACCATACACAACGCGGTTCTTGTACCTACGCTCACGTATGGAAGCGAGAGTTGGGTATGGAATAGAGAGCATGAAAGTAGAGTAAACGCGGTCGAGATGCGAGCACTGCGCAAAATCTGCGGAGTGACGCTCGCGGACCGCGTTCGTAATACCGAAGTAAGAAAGAGAGTTGGTCTGAAAGAGAGTGTCGGGGTGAAGGTAAGGAAAGGAATGCTCCGGTGGTTCGGGCATGTGGAAAGAATGTATGATGAAAGAATGACTAAACAGATATATAATGCAAAAGTGGATGGATGCAGAAGTCGCGGAAGGCCACGACACACCTTCCACGATCAAATTGATCATGTGTTAGCAGAAGGTGATGTTAGGAGCCTTAAAAACAGACGAGCGTGCATGACAAGAGCTATGAATGTCAAAGAAGCAAGTGAGGTGTGTAAGAATGGGCCTGTGTGGCGCTCTGTTGTTCGTGCCTACCCCGCAAGGGACCTGGCGTGAAGTTATAATATAATAAAAATATAATAATTATATGTTCAAATGGAGGTGTTCACATACAGAACGACACGACTTACTGTCGTCTACGACATTTTTTGCAGTGGCGACAGATTGTCATTGCAGTGGGAGCGGCTAGCACGACAGTCGTAAAACGATAAAAAATTGTTACGACTAAATCGTGACGGCAAATCTATCGTAGCCACGATAAAAATATCGTTTCGTCGTGTACTACTGTTTGCCATTCCCTCTCGCTAATATGTAAACAACAAAGCGACTGCCGTGAAACGATAAAATGTCGTCGTGATCCAATGGGAACAATAGTCGCTAAATTACGATATAGTGGGAACGCGCCCTAAGTAGTACACTAAATAAAACTTATTAAATATTGTTACATGCCGCCAAAGAAGTGCGCACACCTGCCTGTCGTAAAAACGCAGTTTATTACCTTCTTTGATTTAGGAGTTCTTTTGTTTACTTTGTGTTTAGACTTTGAAATCCAGATAAGTAATTCCAACGGCATTTTAATTCGAGTCCTGTAGCTCGTAACAATATTTATTAATGCGAACAATGTGCTTGCATCTCCTTGGAAAGTTTGAGTAAGTCAGGTTTGCATGTTGTTTTTAATATTAGGCATGACTCTCAGCTCACAAAGTTAAACAAATAATTATAGAGGTTCACGATTTACAGAAGCTAATTTATCAAAATAAGATGCAATTTTTTTTCTTATCAATTTTCTTTTAAAATGAAAATATTATTGCACCGTCTGTGGATATATTACCAGAGCCGCACTTGAGGAGCCAAAGAGCCACATGCGGCTCTGGAACCGCACTTTGCCCACCACTGCTAGAGACCATTAATAGAAAGACGGAGTCTCAGACTCTCAAAGTGAAGCTAGCTACAAGCCAATCTTAGGATACGATGTTTATCGCGCCGCAGTGCTTTACGAGAACGTACTATTAAATCGAATTAGTATAGACTACCAGAATGCCACGTCCAAGGTCTCGGTTTATCGCACCGTCACAAATTGCCAAAGAACTACATCAAAGTTATTTCGCAAACTGAGACTAAACATGCGATCTATTTCGTGAACGCGACATGGGCTGGATTTTTACTGCTTCATTACATCTGATAAATCGATATTCGTTGTCTGTATACCCCCTCCCCCCTCATTATTGGGGAACGGGTAGTATATGTAATCGCTACGCTTGTCCAAGGCGGCTTAGCAGGTTTGACACATCGGTCATCTCGATGTGCAGGTTGCATCATGATGTTTTCCTTCACCGTTGTAATTGCATAGCACGTGGTAATTGTAATAATATGCACTTTAGGTCAGAATCGAACCCGCGCTCTTTGAGATTCAGACGCGTGCTCTAGCCATTACGCTACCAGGACAAGTATCCCAATAATGGGAGACCCGAGCCCCAGTCGTGGGACATTTATGGTATGTTGCCAATGTCTGTATCATTGAATATACTAGCGATAAATATCGGAATTTTCAAAAACTTTGCCATCGAGCTAATAGTGGCGCAATAGACGGCTAGAAAACCAGCAAATTATCTATACATACAAATAAAATTGAAGTGTCTATTTGTAATGTTTATTATTTCTGTCTTGTTCGTCACTTTTGCCGTTGTTTTATGTTCGTTTTCTTTTATTTGTAACTAGCTGACCCAGCGAACTTCGTATCACCACCTATTGTCTGAATTCGTAAAAGACTTTATCCCATGACACAAAAACAAAATCACCAAAACAAAAAACACACACACAAAATTTCATCAAAATCGGATGTACCTGTAGTTTACGATTCTATAATGGACATACAGACAAACATTCATTTTATATATAAAGAATATTATAACAATGTTCATATACACTACTACTAATAATTTTTAAACTAATGTTTATTTTTTTGTTTGCTTTGTAGAGCTAAGCCGTGGCATCATTTAGAGGTAGGTATTTGCGGAAGATCAGCACTGGTTGTGAAATTAGCATTATGCTGAGCAAAAGCCTGTCAGGACACGATAAATAATTGTTAGATATATTATCATGTAAGACTTTTTGTATCTTATTATAAATAAATAAAAATTCTCTCTTTCTTGATGTAAAAATAAAAATGTGAAAAAAATCAGCAATTTTTAGAATTTTTGTCTGTCTGTTTTGTCAATTACATTATACAATTAAAATATATATAATTCAAATTTTTTGAATTATAATCTACATAATTACCACATCATATTATAGATACACTAGCTGTCCCGGCAGACGTCGTCCTGCCCGGTAAAAAATAGGGGTTGATCGTAGAGGGTTGAAAATTTAGGGTTGTATGTATCTTTTAATGCTGTATCATAAAAAAATAGAAATTAAAAATTTTGTCCAAAAAAAATAAAAAAATTTAGGGGTGGACTACCCCTAACATTTAGGGGGATGAAAAATAGATGTTGGCCGATTCTCAGACCTACCCGATAAGCCCAAAAAATTTCATGAGAATCGGTCAAGCCGTTTCGGAGGAGTATGGCAACGAAAACTGTGACACGAGAATTTTATATATTAGATATTGTTATACAAAATGGAGGCAAATTAAGGAGAACTACTTTATACAAAACAAGCGCTAATCACACAAAATATAACATCATTATTCAATTAAAGAAATGGCCGATTGTATCGTTTAGAAATAAGAATGTACATAACAACATTAATTATTAACTTTAAAATCGAAACACGACAAGAACGACTACGCTACTTAATAACTGTAACATTACACTAGTTTTTTTTATTGTTTTTTTTTTGGGTTTTTATCCACGCGGATACGTCAACCCCAGCGTAACCTAATCTAATTTACTCTAAATACATAACATTATGAAAACAAAGGCCGTCACTGATGAAGGACTCCAATTAAACCACCCAGCCGTTGAGATAATTTTGATGTGGGCTCAGACAGAATTGTTTGAATGACACCAACATCCATAGGATTTAGATTGAAGTCTCTCATCAGTGCCTGTCTTTCCTTTTTGTTTCTGACACAATTCATCAGCAAATGTTGGATATCTTCCAAATCACCACAGGTAGTGCAGTTTGTATGGTAAAATAAAATAATCTAAAAAACAAAAAAAAATACAACTTAGGGGTGGACTACCCTTAACATTTAGGGAGATGAAAAATAGATGTTGTCCGAATCTCAGACTTCCCCAATATGCACACAAAATTTCATGAGAATCGGTCAAGCCGTTTCGGAGGAGTTCAACTATAAAAACTAGCGGCATTTTATCGTAACCGATTTTTGGGCATTTGTATATTCTTTGTTGCAAAATGTGTTTAAAAAATATATATTTTATATTGTTACAATTTGGGCCACCTGCATATCTGTAAACAAAGCACATTTATTACCTATCGGCGTTTGAGCTAATAACATTGAAACTGTTTTATGACTGTCTTCTTTTGTTTACTTTGTTTTAAAATTTGTGATTGGAAAAACAGCACATTGTGTATTGTAAACTTTATGGTAGTCATTAGACAGTTGTGATTCTTGGAAAATTCAGTCCACGCGGTCTAGCAGACATATTGTATTTGTACAGTATAAAGCATTGCCCCAATGGAGGGGTGAGACAGTCAAGCGATAACCACAAGCAAGGCAAGACGTGTGTACACATTACATTCGGTAATCTATATAGTGACGAACTTTGCGCGTGTTATTGAATCGTGCAGTACGTTTGCATTGGTTATGTTCACTTATATTTGGACCTGTGTTATACGTGTTTGTATAGTTCTAATAAATTCTATAATAATTCCAACGGCATTTTAATTCGGGTCCTGCAACTCGTAACAAATTCTTTGCATGTTTAGATAATCGTTTGCGACTTCAATTATTGCAAAGCGCCATCTATTGGCTTGTAAGTGTTCCACCACAAATACAACATTCCTTCAGTGTACTCCTTGAAAATTAATTGGGATCACATTTACATAAAAATGTCGTATAATTTACTCTTTATTACGAAACAGTTTAAAGAAATTACTCGCAGATAAAGACTTACACCGATCATGAAAGTAAAACACGCAACAATTTGTACAAAGGGTTAATCGAACAAATCGTTTTTTAAGGCCCGCTTCTAAGGAAAACAATAGATGCACTGTTTACATTGGTGTAGCAATAAAAGAAGATGAAAGAAAGACGAAGAAGTTTATTTATATAAAAGCGATCCACTTGTCTCATCTATATTAACTAGTGGTCGCCCAGTGGTCGTATACAAGATTACATTAGATTCTTACAATTACATAAGTTTCTTATAATTATTTTTATGGTGGTATACTCTAGACCAGGGGTGGTAGCCGTGCAGTCAGGCTACAGATGTGTAACTCAGGAGTGATTGATTTAATAGATGTTATAATCTTTCAAAATTCGAAATCACTCTTTAAATCTTTGATTTTAAAAATACATCTTTAACTCACTACGTTAAGATTGATTTTAGTCACATGGAATGATGAAAACTAACAACTCAGATACTTGGATGTAGTTTGAGACAGTAAATACAGGATATTGTGTATTGGGGACGAGCAGCGCCGAGATCTCGTCGCGGCCATCGGGGCGGATTTGTCCCTCCCGGCCGTGGTGAGGGCCATGGTTGGGAGCGCCGACGCGTGGGACGCATCCGCCTCCTTCTGCGAGACCGTCATGTCCGCGAAGGAGGCGGCGGAGCGGGAGAGGGAGCAGACCACCACGCTCCCCTCTCGCCAGAGCCGGCGGCGGCATCGGAGGATCGTGCACAACGATCTCCAGCCGCCGTAGGCTACGGCCGTGCGGGCGACCGGCGGGGAAACCGGATCCGCCCGCACATTAAGGCCGGAGAGGAGGGTCGTGCGCCGATCCGCGCGCCCCCTCTCACCTCGCTCGGTGAGAAAGAGGAGCCGGAGAGACCCAGATCTCCGGCCACTAAATGGTGAGGCCAGCCCGCAAAGGGGCCGGCCGTCGTCCGTCCGGGCTGGTGGTGAATGCGCGAGCGAGCCCACAGCCCGGACAAAGGACGCTCGGGATCGGACAGGGGTTTTAGTGGGTATCCCTAACCGTGGTGTGGCAATAGCTCTCCACATCCCATCGTGGGGCGCTAGTGCCACCCCGACCTGGCGAATCCCACATACGGGCCGCGACCTTTCCCCCTCGCGCGGCCTACGATCCTCAAACGGATTTCCCCTGTAAAAAAAAAAAAAAGATATTGTGTATTGAAATGAGATAACATGCGCACTCTAAGAAATACAATGATGATACACAGTAAATTAGACTCTCTGTGCTTAGTTTAAAGTTTAAAGCCGGTCAACTGAATGAATTATCTCATTCGAAACCAAAGATTTAAAAGAGTGATTTAATTCTTAAAAAGAAAAGATTTATATATCACTGATCTCATTGGTGATTTTAGTTTGCGCATCGCTAAGTCGGGCAAATAGCCTACCACCTGGCTGTGGGTTGTTGTTTCTGCACGGGTGGAATAATATAATCGGTAATAAATAATAATAATAACAGTCCATAAGCGTCCCAGCTCGGGCCTCTCACTATTGGGGAACGGAACAGGCAGCATACCCCCACGCTTCTCCAAGGCGGCTTGACAAGTTTGGACACATCGGATATCTCGATGTGCAACTTATATCACGATGTTTTTCTTCACTGTTGTCGCCACGTGGTAATTGTTACAGCTTTATGTCAGATATTTGTTTTATGTCAGAAAACTGCCCTAAGTACCACTCCCTTTGAGTTTGGGATGCGTGCGCTAGCCATTACATTACATACATACATTACTTCACGCCAGGTCCCTTGCGAGGTAGGCACGAACAATAGAGCGCCACACAGGCCCATTCTTACACACCTCACTTGCTTCTTTGACATTCATAGCTCTTGTCATGCACGCTCGTCTGTTCTTAAAGCTCCTAACATCACCTTTTGCTAACACATGATCAATTTGATCATGGAAGGTGTGTCGTGGCCTTCCGCGACTTCTGCATCCATCCACTTTTGCATTGTATATCTGTTTAGTCATTCTTTCATCATTCATTCTTTCCACATGCCCGAACCACCGGAGCATTCCTTTCCTTACCTTCACCCCGACACTTTCTTTCAGACCAACTGTCTTTCTTACTTCGGTATTACGAACGCGGTCCGCGAGCGTCACTCCGCAGATTTTGCGCAGTGCTCGCATCTCGACCGCGTATACTCTACTTATATTCTCTCTGTTCCATACCCAACTCTCGCTTCCATACGATATACGTTCCATTAAGTTTTCACGTGTTTTATTGTATTTTCTAACACTTTCTTTTGGGTTCTGTCTCTGGTTCTAATATCTACATTTATCACCTTTCAGAAATCCTATATTCAATGTCCCTTGGCGAGTTTTTCTTGTTACGCCTATATTCAGTGTGTAGAAACTATTTCTAAATAAAGAATTACGTCAAAGCACTACTAAAAAAGCAAACGCGAGCTGGGACTTGAACAGAACAACCCACTACTAGCAGACTATTCTGTAATAGGAATTTAAGGGAAGCCTGTCAATTGGATTATGTGTTAGTCTAAATGGGTTCAAAGGATTTTGATTGTTATAATCCGGTAATTCTGGTTCGAGGACAGCTTATGACGACTAAACGAAAATTTCTTTAATTACTCGACTTCACGTATGTGTGTAACTTATTACATTGATCATTGCCGTGAAGTTATTTCGTTTAGTCACTTCTATTTCAACGGTGAAAAATCACCGCTCGATTTTACAAGTGACCATAAAAAAACAGTACCGCTACTTGTCACGATGACGACTAGTATTGCAAGTGATTATTGACACTGTGAAATGAGATAACACGTTCCACTCTTAACTTATTTCACAGCGTTATAAATAATTCTAGCAAATCAATTCCTATTCCTATATTTAGATTACATATGCATGTATTTTAGAACTTTTATTTATTTACTAGCTGTACCCGGCAGACGTAGTCCTGCCTTTAAAAAATACACATCTAGAACCCGATTCCAGCGTCATCTACCGGGAACAAATGTTAATCTAAACTATTCTCAAATCCACTTGAACAAAAAAAAATTTCATCAAAATCAGGCCTAGCGTTTAGGAGTATCGCGGCGCCACCTACTGGGTCCAATCGTTTATTTAAACCATTCCGAGAAAAACTTCAACACATACAACAACAAAAAGAACACCTAAATTCTGGTACCCGATTGCAGCGCCATCTACCTGGTTCAAATTAAAATCTAAATCATCCTAAGCAGAAAATTGTAAAAAATACTAATATCGCTATTAAAAAATATGGGTTGATCGTAGAGGGTTGAAAATTTAGGTTTTTATGTATATTTTAATGCTGTATCATAAAAAAATGAAACTGAAAAAAATATCAAAAAATTTAAAATAAATATTTAGGGATGGACTATCCTTAAAATTTAGGGGGATGAAAAATAGATATTGGCCGATTCTCAGACCTACCCAATATGCATACAAAATTGCCAGTGCCATAATTAATAAGGTCGTATTATGTCGCATGTCTAACTACGGGATATATGGCGGGGTGCGGTCTAGCGGTGTGCCGTTAGGGCGCGGCGCGACCAGGCGTGGCGTATCGGCAAACATTACCCAAATTAATGAATAGTATCTTTCGCAAAATCGTTATTAGTTTCATGCGGAAAGCTAATGACGTCAAAACTTCAACGAGCTCGATAGATTTGAGCGTACACTGTAATTTTCCATACTAATATCAGTAATTACAAAAGGTAAACGGGTTTTTTTTATTGCAGGAGCTCAGCAGACAGGCAGACAGCCCACTTGCTGGAAAGCGGTTGTAGGACAACCTTTTTATACATTTATTTTTCTATATATTTTTACTTTTTATTTGACATTGTCATCCTTTGGATAGCTCTTGAAAATTATTCCTTGTATTTAATTGCTATAACAAGAAAATAAATAATTCGTCATAATACAAAGCCTATCTTCTTCCTCGCGCCAATCCGCCACATATTGGTGACCCTATCAATAATGGAGCACGAAAATAAAGGTGATATCACACCTCCCGATTTATGCCGAGTCGGAGTGCGACTACCACCCTTTTGGGCTGAAGAACCAGCGGTATGGTTTGCGCAAATAGAAGGCAGCTTTGCTCTTTCTGGTATTAAAGACGATAATACAAAATACTTTCACGTCACGTCGCAACTTGAACATCGTTTTGCTGCAGAAGTTAAAGATATTATAGTTAACCCTCCAGCGACCGGCAAATACGAGTTTTTAAAGAATGAGCTCATTAAACGCCTGTCAGCTTCGCGAGAAAAAGAATTAACACAACTTCTCATGCACGAAGAAATTGGTGACAGGAGGCCTTCACAGTTTTTGAGACACTTACGCCATCTAGCGGGCAAGGATGTTTCGGATGACTTTGTTCGAACTGTATGGACCAGCCGATTGCCGACCAGCTTGCAAGCAGTCATCGCATCGCAACCTCAGTCTACATTGGAAGCGCTCGCGGACCTCGCCGATAAAGTCCAGGACTTAGTGCCGTCATCACCACAAGTTGCATCAACTGACGCACCTCGAGTATATTTCGACCAGCTTTCTAGAGAAATAGCAGAACTCAAGCTTGAAGTTAAAGAACTTTCTAAGAGGAACACCAGGGATAGTCAAAGCTCTCATAGCTCAAGCAATCGTCGCAGTAAAAGCCGTACCAGGTCTCTCTCAAGTTACCGTAAGTTTCCCAATTGCTTTTATCACCACAGATACGGCGATAAAGCCAGGATATGTTTGAAACCTTGCGACTATCAGCAGGGAAACGAGAGGGGCGCTCATTGATGGCGACAAATGACTGCCCAATTTCCTCAGGTCGCCTTTTCGTAACGGATCGTAAGACAAAGACGCAGTTCCTGGTCGATACAGGTAGCGACCTCTGTGTCTTTCCACTTTCCGCTGCCAAACCCAGACGACCAAGGACAAGCTATAATCTTTTTGCTGCGAATGGAACACCTATTCATACATACGGTTTTGCTCAATTACAACTTGACTTAGGCCTCCGCCGTGCATTTTCATGGCGTTTCATCGTTGCGGACGTTAGCAAGGCAATAATTGGCGCCGACTTTCTTTCGCATTATGGCTTGATAGTCGACTGTCGGAACCGCCGCCTTATTGACAATATGACGACGCTCACATCCTCAGCATCTCCAGCTCTTACATCAGATTCAATTTCATCTGTTAAAACTGTCTTTGGCAAATCTGAGTATATTAACCTCCTTCGAGAATTTCCAGAGATAACTCGACCAGCGGGCACCGAACGGGTCATTAGCCATAGCACAGTCCATTTCATCAGGACTACACCTGGACCACCTGTTCATTGCACGCCAAGAAGACTATCACCGGAAATGCTGAAAATTGCCAAACAGGAGTTTAGTGAGATGATTAAAAACGGAACTGCCAGGCCATCGGAGAGCCCGTGGTCGTCACCATTGCATCTCGTTCCTAAAAAAGATCATGGTTGGCGTCCATGCGGAGACTATCGTATGTTAAACGCTCGCACAATACCCGACCGCTATCCGGTCAGGCATATTCAAGATTTTACGCATTGTATATCTGGTTGTACCATCTTTTCCAAAATTGATCTCGTTAAAGCATACAACCAGATTCCAGTAAACCCTGAAGATATTCCAAAAACGGCGATTACCACACCTTTTGGAATGTATGAATTTCCATATATGTCATTCGGCTTACGTAACGCAGGTCAGACATTTCAAAGATTTGTGGATGAAATGACCAGAGATTTCGATTTTTGCTACTGTTATCTTGATGACTTTTTAATATTTTCACCAGATACCACTACTCACTTTCAACATCTACGCCAAATTTTCGCTAGATTGAGAGAATATGGCATGGTCATTAACACTAGCAAATGCGTGTTTGGAGTATCAGAAGTCACTTTTCTTGGCTGTAATGTTTCAGTAGCTGGCATCAAACCAACTGGCGAAAGCATCGAAGCCATTAAGAATTTCCCTCCTCCAAAGACTGTCAAGGAGTTGAGACGTTTCTTGGGAATGCTCAACTTTTATCGTCGGTTTCTCAAAGATGCCGCTAAATTACAAGCTCCACTTCACGATCTGCTTACTGGATCTGTGAAAGGCTCACATCCCGTGACTTTGTCCGGAGAGACACTAGAAGCATTTGAAGCATGCACACAAAGTCTATGCAATGCAACACTTCTAGCACACCCGGATATCGACGCTAAACTAGCCTTAGTGACAGACGCATCGGACGTTGCCATTGGTGGCGTATTAGAGCAGCATCATAATGGCGAAACGCAGCCACTAGCTTTCTTCAGTCGTAAGCTCAGCTCGACGCAGAAGAGTTACTCACCTTACGATCGAGAACTGCTCGCAATTTATGAAGCCATTCGTCACTTTCGACATTTCGTCGAAGCTCGTCATTTCACTGTGTTTACTGATCATAAACCTCTCTGCTTTGCATTTCAACAACGCAAAGACAAATGTTCACCACGCCAATTCCGACATCTGGATTTTATTTCGCAATTTACGACAGATATCCAGCATATATCAGGAAAAGATAATATCGTCGCTGATCTGCTCTCCAGGATTGAGGAGATAGCTCAGCCTGTCGATCTTAACATCTTGGCGGAATCTCAGCAAACCGACACTGAGCTTCAAACAATTTTACAAGGCAATACAGCCCTAGATCTCGTCAAGGTTAATATACCAGGCACACGGACGGAGTTATACTGCGATCAGAAGATGCAGCCACCTCGCCCGTATGTTCCAGCCAGCTTAAGGAGACAAGTTTTTAATAGCTTACATTCCCTTAGCCACCCAGGCGCCAACACCATCTTGAAATTAGTGGCACAGCGTTATGTTTGGCCAGGAATGAACAAAGACTGTCGCGAGTGGGCCAAAGCCTGTCATTCATGTCAACGGACCAAAGTCTCGAGACACGTTTCACCACCGCTAGGCAATTTTAAACTACCTCGCGGAAGATTTCAGGTCGTTCATATTGACCTAATCGGGCCTTTGCCGATATCAGACGGTTTCCGCTACTGCCTCACCGCCGTCGATAGATTCACGCGCTGGCCTGATGCGATAGCTATACAAGATATTAGCGCTGAAACTGTAGCAAAAGCGTTCGTCACTCATTGGATCGCTCGTTATGGATGCCCACAGCAGATAGTGACGGATCGTGGCAAACAGTTCGAGTCTGCGCTTATGAAGCAGTTATCAGATCTTGCAGGATTTCAACGTAGCAGGACTACGGCATATCATCCAGCCAGTAATGGTGTGGTAGAAAGAATGCACCGCCAATTGAAAACGGCAATTGTTTGTCATGATAACCAGAGATGGACTGAGAGCTTACCACTCGTCTTATTGGGCATGAGAACCGCTTTTAAAGATGACATTCAAGCTTCACCTGCCGAGCTTGTTTATGGCGAGACACTTCGCTTGCCTGGTGAGTTCCTTCAACCAGACAACACTCATTATTCCACCTCTGATGTGACTGATTTCACAGCGCGCCTTCGCGCCATTATGAATAAAATTCGTCCTACACCAACTTCAAGGCATTGCAACAGGAACATCTTCATCTTCAGAGACTTGCCTACTGCATCGCATGTCTACGTCAGAGATGACACGGTGCGCGGAGCTCTTCAGCCAGCCTACTCCGGTCCTTACAAAGTCCTAGATAGGACCGACAAGATTTACAAGCTGGATATGAAAGGTAAAGAGCAAACTGTGACCATAGAAAGGCTAAAGCCAGCTTATATGGTTGCTGACAGATACCGCACCTCTGACGTCATGCCATCACAGCAACAGGATGAACCTGGGACAAGAACGCGATCTGGAAGGAAAATATTATTCCCTAACTATTATCGCCCATCCTAGGATGGTCTCTGGGGGGGAGCCCTGTAGGACAACCTTTTTATACATTTATTTTTCTATATATTTTTACTTTTTATTTGACATTGTCATCCTTTGGATAGCTCTTGAAAATTATTCCTTGTATTTAATTGCTATAACAAGAAAATAAATAATTCGTCATAATACAAAGCCTATCTTCTTCCTCGCGCCAATCCGCCACACGGTTACCATCGCCTATGGACATTTGCAACAACAAAGGTGCTACAAATGCGCTGCTGCTCTCTTAAGGGAGACTGGAACCTGGTCACTAACGCCGAAAGACAAATCAAGATTGTTATACCGGCATACGAGTACTCTAGACCAAGGGTGGTAGCCCTCAAGTCGGGCAAATACCCTCTGGCTTTGGGTTGTTTGTCGCCGTTTACGACAGGCCGCCCGGCAGCAATAAATTGTATTCTTTCTTCGTTCCTGCACGGATAATTACGCGCGTGTAACGACACGGCTACCTAGAGCTGCCTTTACGCGGTGGCTCAAGTGTGCATGGTACTCGGGCGGCAAGGCCCTTACGGGGCGCAAGCCAATTGACTTTAATAAAAAAGTAAATAATGAAAATCATCATGGTAAGATCTCAAACAATACGACAATGCATCAATGTGTAGCGCCATGTAGACTAACTACATATTCCTGTCAAATTTCAAACATATAAATACAAATCAGGCGGACAGACGGACATAACGAATGAGTTCCGTTTTTGCTAAAATGACAACCTTCAAAGTGAAACATAAAAAAAAATATTTTTATTCCGACGTTTCAGTCATTTATCAGTTGACGTGATCACCGAATACAAAAATGTTAATTGCCAATGAGTAATATTAAACTTATGCTTTGGTCTACCCCCATTCATCCATTTGATTAATTTAATTTTTGTTTATTAATATTTACTCTGTGGGAGCCTGATCTAATTCGCCACCACATCGCAACACGTTGTAGCTTGAACTGAAGAAGCGGCGCATGAAAGCCTTCAGTAACATGCCTTTAACTTAATTTACTAGGTTATTACAACAACAACAACATTAGGCTCCAAAACATTAATTTCGTGACTTGCCAATTGTTGTTTCTCGTCAATATTGTGATCTTGAAAGCTTTCAATGGTTGCCTTGAAACATAAATGCTCGCTTGTCGGAAATTAATGCTCTCTTCCGAGGACAAAGGATATTTGGCATAATAAAAGTTGTGAGTTATGACGTAAGTTTATTTCTTTCGGCATCAACAGAAGGATATTTATAACTATATACTATGTTCCACTTTGACTTATATTCATATTTTCTGAATTCTGAAACATTCACATTTGGTATCGATAGGATGCACTAGACTCGGGTCCTTGTTTTTGAAGTGAAACTTCTATATAGACGGGGGGGTCTTACGATTTTTCGTGAGCGAAAAAGCGTCACGGCTGCGTGGACTAATACTTACATTTTTAAACTACTGATATTTTTCGAATGGAATGTCCGAATTTAATAATTCACAAAGTTATATAAAGGTATTGAATCACTCTTGAATATGAAGTAATTTATTTTGATAAGGATTAATACCAAGATACAAATAAAGAGCCTTTTCATTTTAATATTTTTTTTTAAATAAATGAACACTTATTGTGGCATAACTATAATAGTTAGACATACGCTGTCGCGACACTTTTTGTAAATAATGATGTGTTCTGTAAAGTCGTAGCACATTATTTTATTCTATCATCAATAGTTTTTTTTTAAGGCAGGACAGCGTCTGCCGAAACCGCTAGTGTCCTATAAATACATATTTTTTAAGATGTCAACAAATCGATGACTAGCATTTCTAATGGGTCACTTCTCCATCTCAACTCCTTTACCGTATTCCTCCCGAATAATCCTTCTATGTACTCCTATCACCTTCATCTTATTGTAAAGGCTAGCAAAGAGTGGGCTCGCTCCTGGTGTTGCAAATGTCTATAACACGACGGTACCCCACTTTTCATTGGGTACCCCGTCCGCCTATTTGCCAACTTCGCAATTTATCAAAAGAAGTATTCATGTCACATATTAAATTAAATACAGAACAAAATCGATATAGACTCACGTCATTAGTCCTGGCGTCAGACAGGGTATCGCAAAAAAGTCTGAACAATCGACAATTATTCATGGTTATCACAAGGACACTATGGGTATCAAAACCGCTCGTGCCAGCTGATATAATCAGTTTTGCATTGAAAACATGCTACCGTCACAGTGAGCGCGTGCAATATGCGTGGAGTGATGTACTCATTGTTTGAGCACTCCTACGTTCTATGTGATCCTGGTACAATCGGGAACAAAATTAACAATAATCTGCAGACAAACACACACACCGTTTCTCAAGTTTAGCTTGTGTTATGGACATTCCACAATTTTGATCCCTATCTCAGACACCACTAACTCACAGCCCAAACTACTGGGACCTAGTCACCAAAAAAATTGCAAGTGGATTCTTTCTAGACGGCCTCTGTGGTTAAGCGGGCTAAGCCTTTGCCGGCCTACCTTACTATAACGCAGAGGGGCTCCAGATTCACTTCCTGGTGTAGAAAATTTCGGAAACGTATTTTCTCCCTTATTTACTAAGGTCTTGGTGACTGGAATCGGCCCCAGAGTAGTCCGTTGTATATTGCCCATAACACAACTTGCTTACTTTGGGGATATACAAAATAGCTTTAGTGTACACGACCCTGCCTTTCTACGTGTGCGCACTAAGAAAGAACTTGGGAAATTCAACCTCTGAGGGGCGTGAAAAAGAGATGAAAGTTAAGAAAGGAAAGAAAAGCACGAAATTGTTTATACCTACTTCTGGTTAGGATTAGGTGAACATGTGTAACGGCGTTTTTGAAAACTTAACCCTTAAAGGAGTGAAAACACGTTCTTTGACTACTCGAACTATCCTTAATCTATGCGAGCGAAGCCGCCGGTAATAGCTAATTACCGTATAAACGTCATTAAATATGTTTTTTTTTTTTTTTTTTTTTTTAATAATAAAATTATTTATTATAGTGGAGTCATTTTAATAGGTAACATTTGACAATTCATCAAAATTCAACAACGTAACCTTGTAACGGCGGCCGTAAAATAATATATTTTTCGGTTTGTTAGAACTGCATAATTGCTTAACTTTTTTCAATTACGATTACATATTTATTGTAATAATGACCGATACGAGTAAGTTTACGATTTGCTTTCACTTATAAACCATTCTAAACATAACAAACAATTTCTGATCTAAACAACTGAACGTCGTTACAATGTTGCGTCAGTTAATCCTTTTTATTTTTAAGCACGAGTGATGTTACTCTAAAAATCGAAAGCTGATAAGTAAATTCGAATGCAATGATTACTTGTGAAGAAATATCACCATAAATTAATAACCAAGCTGTGATTATAATAAAACATAATTATATTTGAGTTCGTTAAAAGACGCAGGCTTATTTTTTGGCGGTAAATCGTCTCTATATTATTATTGGCCTTAGATTTTAAAAATCTGACAAGTGGAAAATCCTGATATAACGCTACTATAGGTATTATTTTGAAGAGAATAACATTCTTACGTCAAGTAAATAAAATTACAGATTGGGACAATGTCGCGTTTATTGTCGAAACATGGTTGAATGCGTACCATACGATTTCGCGGACATAGACCGATGATACAGCGGCCTCCACCTCAAAAGTTCCATCGGGAAAAGGAGCCCGACCTATTATATGTCACGCGGGATCAGCTTCTCAAGGTTTTATTCCAGACTGCCTCCTCGCATTCGCCTCTAAAACTACAAGTGATTACCATGAGGAAATGAACTTTGAGGTTTTTAAAGAGTGGTTTGAGCTTTGACAATGCATCGTACCTTTCTCTGTACAAGTTGATAAACCACCAACTCAAGCAAATAAAAATCAAGAAATTGTCTCGTGGCTGGTAAGAAATGGTGTGGATGCAAGTCCAAATTTATTATAAGTTGAGTTGTTAACTCTGATAAAAGCAACTAAGCCGTCTAAGTTCCGCTATGTAATCGATGAACTAGCCCTAGGTCGTGGACACGAAGTTATTCGATTGCCTCCCTCGAAGAAAAAACAAAGAAAATAATTTTACAAGATTTTGAACGAGATGTGAGAATAGACAATATTATTGGAAATGAATTAATAGTATCTCTTAGTGCTGACAACAGTGATAAAGATGACAATACTAATAACAGTACTGATTGTTCAACTAAATAAATGCATTTTTTTGTTAAATTATGTACTTGTCTTATTTTGCTCCTTAAATTTACGAAAGAAAAAATCGTAATGGGACAGGGATTCACCTGATGATTTTTAAAATTCACATATGTTTCAAGCCCGTATCGATTCATTCACTTTAATCGATGTTTTTAAGCAGATCACCTCACTATGAAGATAAAACTGACAGACGTCAAATGTTACCTATTAAAATGACTCCACTATAGGTACCACAGCATTGTAACAACAATAACAGAAGGTGCTATAAAGTTCTAATACAATAAAACAGGTAAATGTAATTAATAACTAGGTATAACTAAAAATAATTCATAAAATTAGTGGATACTAACACCTAAACTAGGCAAAGCCTGTACTATAGGTGCTAGTGCCTTCCTACAATGCTTAAATAAAATGATTTATTTTATGTTCACAAGTGGGTAGATCTGTTACAAAATTTGTGAGATATTGTACTGCCGTATAAACTTGTATAGACAGATGTAAGCGCGAGTATATAAAGTAGGAACTAAGGTAAATGTTTATTGCGAATGTATAAAATACTAAAACTTTGTAAGTTTTAACATGTGTAAAGGTATGCGAATGGTATGTGTGTTTGTGTGAATTTTAGTGTACCTAAGTGTGTAAGTATAGATTTGAATTGAAACAATCATTTTAAAATCTTAAAAAGTTCTTCCACTTGTTCATAGTCTTTAGTCTTTAGCCACGTTGTCAATTTTTTCTTGCATTGGAACCTGTTTAAAGGGTAAATATTAAGAATTTTATTTATTTTATTATAACACAAAGGCCCAAGGAAACATAGGAACTTAGTCATATAAAATGAGTTATAAGAATCGATGGGGAAAATTTTGTCCTTTCTTCGTGTGGAACTATTATTTTTTTTATTATATATTGATTTTTGGTGGTAGCACATGGTAGCATTTAGTATGAACAGTTTCCTGACTGTCAGGACGTCACACTCAGAATAAATTTTAACCGTCGGATATCTGTAAGGTTTCGATTTTATTGTTTTTAAAAGTATTCGTTGCGCTCGCTCTAATTTGATTAGGTGGCTTTTCCTTGCTCCTCCCCAAGATGTAATACAGTAGGACAATACAGATTGAGCTAATGAGAGGTAAACTGTTCTAAGAAGTGAATGGTCAGCCACATTCCTTAATTTCTTAAAGATATAAGTTAGTTTTCTAGTCTGTGTAGTTAATTTATTAATATGCGAGCACCAAGTAAGCTTGTCATCTAGTAATACACCTAAATACTTAATACAGTTTGATTTTGCCAATGTATCACAACTGCATGTAAGACTAGAGGGCTTGCAAGTGTGTATTTGAATACTATAATCAGGATTTAATGGGAGTGAACGTTCAGTGTTGTTAAAAAGAATATAGTTCGTTTTTGTGACATTTAGAGTAAGTTTGTTTAGATTAAGCCATTTAGATATCATGTGTAAACCTAACTCAGCAATGGACTTTGTTTCTTCCCAAGTTTTGCCATAGAAAATAATTGCAGTATCGTCAGCGTAACAAATTTTTGCTTTTATCTAGTTCTAAATTACATAAATTATTTATATAAATTAGAAAAAGTGTAGGCCCGAGAACGCTTCCTTGAGGGACGCCATAGGTAATGGGAATTTCTTTACTGAAATACCCTCCAATGGTCACCTTTTGAGTTCGATCACTTAGGTAATTCTTAAGTAGCTTTAGAGCCATGCCTCTGATGCCAATTGCTTCCAGTTTGTTTACTAATATCGGAACAGAAACGGTGTCAAAGGCTTTCGCGAGATCTAGGAAGACTCCTAAGCACTTGTCTTTATTATCAACACGTTTGGCTACAAAGTTAACAAGTTCTGACACTGCCTGCTCGGTAGATTTACCCTGTCTGAAGCCGAATTGATTATTAGATAAGATATGTTTGTCTTCAAGATAGGTCACCAGTCGCTTATTAACAATCTTCTCTAATATTTTAGAGAGCGATGTAAGGACTGAAATAGGACGATAATTACCGATACAGTTTCTGTCGCCAGCTTTAAATATGGGATGAATGATTGATTTTTTAAAAACTTTTGGAAAAACTCCCTTTTCAATGCACAAGTTTGCAATGTGCGTAAGTGGTACTGTAAGAATATTTTTTGCCATTTTTATAACTTTAGTAGGTATGGCATCCCACCCTACAGCACTATCAGATTTTAGGCTATTTATTATGGTATCGATTTCTTGCTCCGATGTACCAAGCATGACCATGGACTTGAGGGGGGAAGATAGAGTTAATTCTTCTTTATCAGTGTTGGATGGAGTAATTTTATCCGCTAAATCTTTGGCAATATTGGAAAAATACGTATTGACTGTCTGTAAAGATATTTCAGGCGATTTTTCTATATAGAGTAAATCAGTAGCTGTAGTTTTTTTGTTGCTATTATTTCTATTTGTGACCATATCTATAATTTTCCATTTTTTCTTAGGGTTATTAGCATATTTAGTGAGTTCTTCTCTTTCATATTTGTTTCTTAGATCTTTAAGTAAATTGTTACAAAAGTTTTTGTATCTTTTATATGATTTATTTAATATGATGTTTGTGGGATCTTTCCTACATTTAAGGTGTAGGCGATCGCGATGACGCATACAACGTATTAAACCGGGAGTAATCCAGGGTTTAAGACAGTTCATACGTTTAGGTTTAGAGATAGTAACAGTATTTTTCATGATAGTTGATTTAAGGGTATTTACAAGTTGTGCTGCTGACCAGTTAGGATCCTCTGATTCCATTATTTTGTCGAATGAGCAATCTTGTAGATCGTCTAGGATTGCGTCATAATTAGTTTTTGAAAATGTGATATTTTTAGTAATATATGTATTAGTTTTAAGGGCTAGAGAAGTAAAGACAGCATAATGGTCAGTTATAGGAGCATCAAAAACGATAGTGGTAGCTGGGAATTTAGATTTTACCATAATGTGATCTAAACAATTATTATTTCTTGTTGGAAATTCATGTCCTGACAAAATTCCGTGACTTGCGAGTAGATTTAGATAATCGGTTGAATTAGAGTCTTCGTTATTATATTTGATATCTATATTTATGTCGCCGATTATTAAAATACTATCGTGATTACGATACTGGTTTAGTAATGTTTCAAGTGAATCTATAAATGAGTCGATTCTTTTATGTGACGGCGATCTATAGATGCAAATAACAGCAATTTTCTTTTTAATATCTATTACTAAACACGTAGCATCTCTAAGAGACACTTCCAGCACAGAACATTCAAGGTCTTCCTTAGTAAATATAACAATACCATCGTTCTGATTGTAATTTTTTGTAGTATAGTGAGTGTTGTAGTGTTCTATTGAAGGAAAATGTACAATTTTATCATTCCATGTCTCAGTAAGAATGTAGATCTCACAAGGTATATCTATTCTAGACAATAGGATTTCAAATTCAGCAAAATTTTTATTAATGCTTCTGATATTTTGCGTTAATATTTTTAATTCATGTTGGGCTGAGCCTTGTTTCGCCAAGAGAGATTTGCATTCTTCTGGTTTACACATAAAAAATATACTCGGCTGTATATTATCTAAATGATTCGATATATTAATTTCGTCTATACAGTTGAATTTTGGTTAAACTCTATTAATGACATCAATCCTCTGCCTAAATATTTGACAATAGTTACAGCAGTAATCTTTAGATTCTTAAATAGTATATAAAGCACACTAGACCCACTGTTACAGTGTATTATTTTTAAAGCGATATAATTTGTTACACAAATAAAATAAATACTAAGAATAACACAAAAATAAGAAATAAAGAAGAAAATTACACGTTTTCTTGACCAATTTCGGACTTTCAGTCCCGCAACGGTTGATGAGTAGTAAATCGTAACACTTACAATTTCATTTTCATACAGTCATTGTGGATTTTTTAGGGAATGTAGCTGTGTCTCACTTTTAATTTCCAGATGAGTTGATTCTGTAGTTTCACGGAGATAAATTCTTCCATTGCTAGTCCAACAAAATTTGAACCCTTGTGTCTTCGCATAATCTCTTGTAAGATAAAATAGTCTACGCCCTCTACTTGACAGAGATTCAGAAATGTATATTGGTATGTCTTCACCCGGTAGCCCGATAGCAGATGAAGTAAGGCGTTTATTTGAGTGGATTTTATTATATGCCTTAAGTCCTTGGAGCACTTCATTCTTAACCATTACTGAATTGAAGTCAGCGATTATTGTACCTTTCCCAGTTTTACCATAGAGTCGGTAAACATCTCTAATAGCTGATTGTGGGACCACTAGGTTTAAAGCTTTACATGTATTCTGAACGATGTTACTTAAATCACCTTTAGTCTCCGGTTTATTAATGATTGGCAGATTCCTAATCTCTATCATAGATGCTTTTGAAACTCTTTGCATGTCTTCTAACTTAGATTCTAACACAGCAATTTGGATCTTTTGGTCGCTACGCTCTTTTTCTAAGCTTTCTACTTTTTGTTTCATGTCTTCATATTGAAGATTAATAAATTCAAGAGCTTTCTCAATTTCTTGGTTAGTATTTTTTATTTCATTATTTTGTCGCTTGATTTCAGCGACTTCTGACACCAACTTATTTAATATAGAGTTTTGACTTTCTTTCCACTCATCGAGGATTTCTCTGATTTCATCTTTGAAAATAGTTAGTTGATCATCAGAATTTTTCCGCTGTCTTTTCTGCCGTGGGGGAGCAGAGTAAGACGTACTAGCTGTAGGAACTAGTTTCGATACATCCGAGTCTGAGAGGGTGTGGGTTAATTCTTGATTAAGTGCAATTCGTGGGAACCGAGACATTATTTAACAAATCAAGTTAAATTACCGAGGTTCAAAGTTTATATGTTTGTGACTCGGTTTGAATGAAAAAATAACCAGTGTTACCTGAGCTCTCAACTGGGTGTAGTATAATGATAACCACGTCTCAATTTAAAATTGTTTGCACACAGCGTAATGGTTTTAAGAATAAAATATTATTTAAAAATATATTAAAGAATTACTTTGTAACAGACGTCCGCACACTTTCGTTGTCCAGTCGGAATGTATTAGAACAATACCATAATCGATGTTCAGTTTATATTATTAAAGCCTTCGATTTTGTACTTAAGCATAAATAATGATTTAGAGTGGACAGACAAGCAAATGACTACCAATTCCACTAAACGGCCAATTAGAAAGCGTTTTCCGCAAGCGTGTTTTCCTATGTCGCAGTAAATGTATGAATAGAGGAAGCGATTAAAGATTGTGATCTCTATACAGCCAACGTAATGTTAATATTCTTATGTATATATTATTTTCCTTGTGCCCTGTTTTTTATACCTGGGTTTTACTAGCATTAGTGACTATGTCACGTAAATGTAGGCAAGGGTTTAATGCGTAATTTATATTAAAAAGAGGGAAAGTTTGCGGGTTTAGATGTTCGGGGTTATCTCCGGTACTGATCCAGTTTTGAAATTTCTTTCACCAGTAGAAAGCTAAATTATTCCCGAGTGACATAGGCTATATTTGATTGTTATTAAGAAATAAAAAAAGTAAAAATGCTCAACGAAGTAGAAATGTTTTTAATTCACGTATTAATATATAGGTCAGAAGATCATTTTGTTAGAACACACACGCAATTTTTGAAAATAATGACATGATGGATATACAAACTTTTTGTATATATTAAATTTAAATTTAATATTGGAATGAGTGACTTTTTAGTTGTTTCTGCTACTGATGAAGTCACACTTGAAAATATATCTTGTGACAACAAACAAAAATGATTTAACGCCAATTTTTCAATCAGCAGATATCAAGTTTTTTTTATAGAATAAAAAATAACATGGAAAACTAGAAACGTCAGCTGTATGTTTAAAACAGTTGAATGGTTTCACTTTTCAATTCACTCAGGTTATAATTTATTCGACTGTAATTTTTTATAAAGTAAACCATAATTGGTTTTGAATTTTTGCCTGATTTGGTAAAAATATATAATAAAACATCAAAAAGTAAGGTATGATTCACTTTAGATTTGGCTGTAGAGGTTTGTAGTTTGACAGAGGACCTATGTCAGAATAGAAGAGAATGGAAAGAAAAGACATATTGTGCCGACCCTAAATAATTGGGAGAAGGTGAAAGAAAAGAGAGATTCATAACACTTTTAGCTGCGACTGTACACAATTATATTACCAAACTGCCCCAATCTTTAGGATCAACTTTGTACAATTGATACATAACCAAGATTGCAGGCTATGAATACTAATTTTCGTTTTGTGTGGGCATGTTCACTTTAGACTGCGTAGGTGCAATAGATGCATAACAGGCGATATTACGACCAATCAAAATTTTATGTACGGTACGGCTATTTTAAATTTAGAGCGCATTGTGTCTAGTCGTGGTGCAATT
The DNA here is from genome assembly GCA_012273795.1 of Dendrolimus punctatus. Classification (NCBI taxonomy): domain Eukaryota; kingdom Metazoa; phylum Arthropoda; class Insecta; order Lepidoptera; family Lasiocampidae; genus Dendrolimus; species Dendrolimus punctatus. The sequence goes on along the minus strand of CM022551.1, from coordinate 13,684,743 downwards.
CAGCCGGATCAACCAAATTGAATTATATTGGTTGAAAGGAGACGACCGCGACGTCTTCAATGACATTAAATGATTCTGTAGCAGAGAGAGGTAGAGGTCATACTTCAGATGGCATATGTATAGTATTCACTGCCGAGTGCTGATTGAACTAATTTATTTATTTTGGAAACGGTAACCTTAAGTACAAAAATATTAACAAGTCGTACTAGTACTATATCCTCCTGACGACCGGGTTGTTCAACGCTTTCATAAAGGAAACGCCCAAAGTCCTTAAAAAAGGTTTCAATGGCGAAAACCCAAGACTTTGAACTTTAAAATTTTTATCTTACAGTAATCGCACAAGTATGATATTTTTTTCCTTACATCAGGTGAATGAGGAAAAGCAAAAAAAGGGTAAAAATAGATTACCTTTTGGTAGGCCTTTGGGTCAAAAGCACTAGATTACAAACAAGAAACTTTATCACATAATTTTTTTTTCAACTATCTTCAAAACGATTAAAATAAAATTTAACTTTAAAAGCCAATTTAATAACAAATAATCCTTTAAAATTAAGAGAAAAAATTATTTTATTATTATTTATTTAAAACATTCGAAACAATCATGATAGTCGTTATATAACCAAAGGCCTATTAAAAGATCTTAAAGTTTGAATTTTGATCATTTTCACTATATCTCAGATGCATATAAAGTTTTGATGTAAACAGCAAATATAGTACATGAGCAACTATTTTTGATAAGCATATGAACACAAATCGTAGAGATTTCATGAATAAATTAAGATTAATTTTCACACTCGATGATCTTGTTCCATTTTAAGTCAAGAAAGACAAATTTCTTGTGTTTTTGGCACTGGTGCTTGGTCATACACAAGCAAAAACTTCGAACATACGTTCGGAGATATCACATTTTAAAAAGGTGGTAACTTAAAATTAGTAACAATGGTTAAAGTTGGGGTACTATGAATAGTACCCTGGGCATTAATTTGACGAAATTGGATTTAGTGTTGGGCTTTAATCACTATTTCATTGAAGTACTTTTTTAAGGACCGTGGGCGCTTGGAGGATAAATAGCACAATGTCTGAGTAGGACGGATGATGTGCGAGCGAGATAGACTAACTATTAATATGTGCACTCCCGCGTTGCGCTAGCCAGTAGTCGTTGTCCGCTGCGATGACTAGACGTATGCTTCTCCCATAATTGAAATAAATGATTCTATGGGTCATTGGTGGATTCATCCAAATTAAAAGACAAAAATGATCCGTATAATAGGAAACTGGTTTTAATGAATCGGTGGTATATAACAGGTCACTTTGGGGCCGATCCTAGATACTCAGATAACAAAATTTCGTTTCCGAAATTTACTATGCCAGGAATCGAACCCTGAGTCTGCGTGTGAAAATATTGTTCCAATGTATGGCATCTGCATTAGTGCAGATGTCCAAAATCTGCACTAATGCAGATGCCATACATTGGATCAATCTAATTAGAGTTTATTCTAAAATTGATACGATATCTCCTTAAGAATGTCACTGTCAATGTCAAATCAACTAAAGACATAAACTTGATCCTTGTCTTACGCCCACCACGTCGGCACATAAAGATATTATTAGTAAGTGACAATTGCCCAGTAAAAAACATATCACCCTTCCTTTGATGATGCGGCTTTATTTACGATAGTTACAGATATAGGCCGTTTAACGCAAATATGGCGATGGGTTTAATGCGTACTTAAGATGCGACACTATCAGACGACCCACCTGATGGAAAGCTAGCTCCATCGCTCTCTAAAGGGAGACTGCAACCTAACCAATAATGCTGGAACACAAGTAAGATTATTATGGCAATATACTTTCAGGTGGTAGCCATCCAGATCGGCAAATACCCTACCTACCGTCTGGCTCTCTCTCTTTTCTTTCACCATATCCCAATTACTTGGGGTCGGCACAATATGTCTTTTCCTTCCACACTCTTCTATTTTGACATACATCTTCTGTCACACCAGAAATCATCATATCATCCTTCACGCAGTCCGTCCATCTTTTTTTGGTCTACCTACCTACCGTCTGGCTAAGAATAAACAACCTGTTTATTCTTTTACCGTTCCTATACGGATGAAATATTTATACCGTATATGCATACAATACATCTTATTACTTATCTACTTACCCTGATATATCTTTCAAGATCAGCCGGTATACTTTCTTCTATATCGTAAATTTCCTTCCCCTCGGTGGTCCCATTGGTGTTTTCTTCATTTGTGTCACATGTTAAGTTGTTTTTAGTAAAGTGCACTTGCTTATTATTTACACATGGTTGAGACGCTGCTGTTTCATTCTGAAAAGAATACCTTAACATTATTTTTGACGCATATTGCCGATTTATATATAATACTAGCTGTCCCGGCAGACGTCGTCCTGCCCGGTAAAAAATAGGGGTTGATCGTAGAGGGTTGAAAATTTAGGGTTGTATGTATCTTTTAATGCTGTATCATAAAAAAATAGAAATAAAAAATTTTGACTAAAAAATTAATAAAAAAATTTAGGGGTGGACTACCCCTAACATTTAGGGGGATGAAAAATAGATGTTGGCCGATTCTCATAGATACCGGATAAGCACAAAAAATTTCATCAAAATCGGTCAAGCCGTTTCGGAGGAGTATGGCAACGAAAACTGTGACACGAGAATTTTATATATTAGACTAGCTGTCCCGGCAGACGTTGTCCTGCCCGGAAAAGCTTCAATCGACATGCCGACAGCAGCGCCACCTACCGGGTCCAATTGTGAACCAACTTAGAAACCTTCTTTGGCTCATGCACAACAACTTTGCTAAAGATCATCACATGATCATCAAATGTAAAGTTTACGATTCTATAAAGACATACAAACATTCATTTTTATATAGAAGAAATATAAAGACTAGGATATGTCCGCGACTTCGTCCACGCTTGACTTGGAATTCCCGCGGGTTTCCCGGGACACACGATACCGCAGCATTTAAACCAGAACATAAATTATAGTTTTAGTGAAAATTATGTTGTATGTTATAGTTATTGACCAATTTACGAAGATGTAGCGATGAATTTAATGCGTTATTTGTGATGCCATTTTATACGTTGAATATTTTCAGATAACGTATGTATGCATCTTATACTAATATATAAAGCTGAAGAGTTTGTTTGTTTGAACGCTATAATCTCAGAAGTTACTGGTCTGATTTTAAAAATTCTTTCAGTGTTATATAGCCCATTTATCGAGGAATGCTATAGGATATAAATCATCACGCTAAGACTAATAGGAGGGACCAATAAAGAATGTCTCAAAATCGGGTTTTTTGAAACTATTTTACACGGATGACATCGCGAGCAGAAGCTAGTACTAAAATATAGCTATTCGTTAGCGGCGTTATTATAACGCTATAAACCAGACGCATTACTCAATAACTATAACATTATCCCAGATGAGGCCCGAACATAACGAAAAACAAATTGGAATAGCCTTAAAAACCGTAAAAACGTAGTTTAATCAAAATGTTAATTAAAAAAACCGAGCGTAAATATTTGAATTTTAAACCGGCTGCCTCATAAATTTCACTACGTTGTTCAAATAACATAAATTTCAGCCGTTTGGCCAAAAAAAAGCATGAAACATTCGAAAGATCTACATCAGTCCTTGACTTTTCATTTAGTTATTTACGTGAAAAATTTAGCCCCATTATGTTTCTGAATCGTTCACGTACAATGCTGGAAATTACGTTGGCCTCAATCATTGGGGCCATACATTAACTGGTTTCGTAAGCGAAAGATTTTTATCATGAAAGTCGTCGAGTTACACGTGGCGAGAACTAAAAACACATACATTCAAGTTGGATTCATTAAATTTATCGTAAGCTTATTTTAGGGTTCTCTTTAGAATTGATGTGATTTGAAAATCGATGAAACGAAAATGCGACACTAAAAAGAGATAAACACACTTCTCTTTACCGCTTAGTATTAATTTTAATTCAAATAAAATTAAAAGACTTCAAATATATTTTAGCTCTGTCTGTATATAATTAAGGCAGATATTCTTTTATACGTAGATCAAACGAAATTGTGCGCGACAGTACATTGAATTTTGAACTTTAAAGTAATGAAAGTGCAATTTAGATTGCAAGTTATTGAATTATAATATGTTGACGGATGTGAGCTATAGGAATTAAATTTATATTAGTAAGGGCCGCTTGCATAAGGTTGCATAAATTTATTTAAGAAACACAAAGCGTATTTAACACCGTTAAATACAATTAGCGTCTTGCACAACGCAAAATTTGTCGCTAAACATGTTTAAAGAACTGCCAATACGTTTTGTGTAAAACGTATTTAGGCAGTTTAATATGATTAGCTAATTTTATTTAAAGGCGATCGTTGTGCAAGCGCGCTAAAAGCTAGAGATGAATTCTCTGTGAGTATATTCTCTGAAGTTTCACTTCTACTGCGTGTGAACTGCACACACACATTTTATATGTCATTCATTTTTCTATGTATGAGAGAATGTATTTTAAAGTTTGATTTATGGGGCTTTTTTGATTAAATGCTTTTTAGGATTTTTCAACCAAATAAATCGCCTCAACGGAACCTTTCAATTTGTTTTCCAACAAAACACCACACTCGTTGTAAACTTCATTGAATATTAAGAATGTTCACAAAATGCCAAGACGTTATTGATTTCACATTAATACATAGTTCACAGTCCTTTTTGTTATTTATGACATGTTCGTAACTCTTTTGTAGGTACCGTTTTTTACCGCTCTTATACACGATATCGCAATCGCGCCGCCAAACTGTAGACTAGGTGAGACTAGAGGTGGGAAGCTAATTAATAAGCCAGCTGATTAGTGGTTATCCACAAAATAGCCACGAATAAGTTGCCATTCACTTCGCCAACATCTGGTTAATGGTTGTTGGATAAAACCGAAAACCCAATAAGTTCATGGTTTAGCCGCCACCCGTCGGTTGCTGGTTACCGAGCTCGTCACCCATTACCAGACTTATAATGAACAATGTAACAGCTGCATCGATGTTTTGGAATATTCAATGGTTACCTACAGCTGGCCAACGCTACCACCACTCTCTCTATATATTTACAACGCCAAAGGTATAGTCAATGTGTTGCCAGCCTTTAGAATGGATTCAGAGGGCTAGAATAGAAGGGGATGAAATTGGGAGCCTGGATAGAGATAGCATGCAAAACATCTTTTCAAGACACAAAAATTTTGCTGTACCCAGTCTAAGTTTTGAACTATCAAGTGGAGAATTGAGTTAAAAAACAAAAAGGAAATTATTAAATTTAAAGGATGGATGGATTTAAAGGATGGCTCTGTGTTTGAGTGGTTTAAGCCTTTGGCGATTTACTTTATTGCAACACAGAGGCTCCAGGTTTGAATCCTGGTCTGGTAAATTTAGAAAACAAATTGTTTCATTTCAATTACTTACTATTATGGTTGGGGTGACTGGGAACAGCCCAAGAATACTCTGGTATATATTACCCATAACACAAGTGTAACTTGCCTAAGTTATACAATGTATGTGTGCCGATTATTTATTTATTTATATTTATCTTTATTAAATAATAATATGATTACATAAATATGTAATCATATTATTATTACATATACTTATGAATTAATATAAATGTATAAATAAATAAATATCAATAAGGAAAAATAAATATAAAATGATCTAATTTGCAGTTTTCTCTTTATATATATTATTTTATTTAAAAGAATAAATAAATGAATGAAATCTTTTTATTGTTCACCATAACTGGTTCACCACAAGACCATAACATAATAATCAACATATTTGATCTTTTTATGGATTTAATTAATTAATTATAGTTATAAGTTATAGTAACAAATAACTAACTATATATACTAAGTATGTGTATAAACACATACATAGTATATAATTACAGACTAACAGCTATATAAAACCTGGCGAAATGTATATGACAATTGAAGACTCCAGGGAAAAAGTTGACCTGGTCGCTTTTTCGAAACTAATCTGTAAATGTAATTTTGTAGATAATTTCTGGTACTATATGATAATAAACCAACCAGGGCAAAACACGAATTAACCTTACACAATCTTGATGTTTAAAAATCACATACACAGAAAAAGTAGCATAGCACACATAAAAATTCCAGGGAAAAAACAGGTTCACAGTGACATAGTATGTCACTTCCTTGTTAAATCTGACTTAATATAGGTTTTAATATTTTTATGCATGAAACAATTTTAATGTTTATAAGATTCAACATATATTTTGATTTTATTGCAAAACTTATAAATTTCTCAAGCACAAGGTTCCAAACTTAAAACTGTGACATTTCAAAATCAATGTTCCTTGACAATTTCGTCTTATGCCTTGGGGTCTTCCATTATAATCCCGAAAAAAATTATATATCTCAGGGAACTGTTTGAAGGGACTATAAGTGTGATATTTAAAAAGTATAAATTTTCCAATAAAATGAACAACACTGAATAGGGAAACTTATTGTGATTATACTGTTATAAATAATCAGTTCAATAAAATATGACTTTTAGGACATTAGCAAAACTATATACACTTTAACACCACATGTAAGCTTTTACATAGCCAACTTTTTTATATATAACAGATATAGCATTATTAATCTTTGAAATCAACTTCAAACTACAGACTACCATATTATAAAATTTAATCTATTTATGTAAGTGTTTTTTCTTTCAATGCAGCCTTGAATGTGTGCCAAAAATAAAAAAAATTAGAATCATTATTTTATCAGACTATTAACAACATGTTCCTTTATAAAACATACTATAACATAAATCTTTAACTTGTACTTGCATTTAAAAAAATATCAGAATATGTATAAGTCATAAAAACTCAAAAAATAATTTAACTTTTATAAACTATAAATTTAAAGTTGCAGATTATTCTAGGTAAGCATAGCTTAATTCCATTTCATATAAAAATTAATTAAAGAATATTAAAAAATGAAAAACATATTATAAACGTATTATCAAACCCTATCATATAATCTTATAACACTCACATGAAATATAATTGACACCTGAGATAAACTACTTTTTCAGTTGGTTTGTACCAAATTATAAAACAAAATAGAACATTTAACCGGCAATATGCTAAAACGCGACGACGAGACGTCTGTTTACGTAGCACGCAATCAATAGCACTGCACTTTTCCCAAAGGCAGCACTAGAAATCAATATAAACCGCCACGAAGCAACAGGTGTTTAAAGTCTAGACTTCTGGCTAACTAATCTTATCATTTCTTCATCCTAAAATATAAATTCGGCAGCGAAATGGTTTTAAAACTTGGATTCACCTTTGTATATTGAATAGTGTAAAAATTATCGGAAAGTTGAAGTTTGGTGATAGATAGAAATTTATAAATATTATGAGATACTTACCGTACAGGTAACTGGAAGCGATGATAAACCTAGCAAAGTTTTCTCCCTTTGTATATCACGCTTTTTCACAGCAATTAAATTTTCTAAATCGATTTTAGATAACATTGTTGTTTTGACCGTTTGTTGTAGTTTTTGAGCGCGGGAAAACTCCTATTGACTCTTATAGTGCAGTAAAAGAAATATTATTTCAAAGTTTTGAATTCATGTAATACTCATTACGAAATTATCAGTTTTAAAACGCAAATATATATAACTAATATGGCATTTTTATTTTAAAACTACGAAATTTCTTGACTGAAACATTCCAAATTTCGAATTTTGTTTTGACATATCAATGACATATATATTTTTTTTAAATTATGGCTCCAAAGCCTCAACTATTGACAATCGATACTGATGAACTATCACTAGGGCGTTCCACTTGGGACTCACAACGACCACGTTCACAACCGCGATTTATCCCGTTCCACTTGGTTGCGGACGTTATAATCATAAACACAAGTGGAACGAGTTATGGAGCGTTGATGTCATTAATGTCATACGCAAATGTCATTGGTTGATATGAAAATCGCGCCTTTTTCAATGTGTAGGGTTGACTAATTTATGTTAAAATGAATATAGCTATTTATACAAAATGCCCTTAATGGGGTTAATTGGGTATCGGCTACTTCATCGCGGTAATAATTCAGAAGAAAGCAAATTCACCTAGCTCAGATGAAGAGTTGACGTTAAGTTTATAAAACGTAATACTAAAAGACGTGATCTCAGGCCACGTATTACCCAATATAAAAATATAGTTGATCGTTATTCAGATAAAGAATTTAAAAGCCATTTTAGACTTTCAAGAAATACATTGAATTATCTATTTATCTATAGTTCTGAATTCTGGGTTATAACTCTTTCGTATAATTCTGCAGCAAAAGCTATGTCTACGAACAAAGAATTTCTCATTAATTATATAATTATATTCAAGTCAACAATAATGAAAACTGATTAGAAATAAATTATGTAAATAAATGTTAATAACAAATAAAGGAAAATGATAGATGTTCAAAATACATTAAAGTTAATTTTACAAAATTAATAAAGAAATATATTTTTCGTTCGCCATCTTTGTTTCAAAATTCGCGCCTTTGACAAGAAAGAATTAATGCTCTGTGGTCAACGCCCACTTCGACCCACCTTTTGACATGGGTTGTTGCGGGCGTTGTGTGATTGAAAATGATGACGTTAGTAGTGACGTTTTCGCAACGACCACAACGATCGCGGTCGCCTTGTGGAACGGCTAACTGAGCATTTTGGGCGTTGTGCGTTACCAATAGAACGCACTATATATACATGAACATTTTAAAAATAATCTTTAATTTCGTTTCGTTTTATTTCGTAGTAATATAGATATTCTAAAACTTATAATATGTAGAGCGCGTTCCTCGGTCTACTAGGATTGTGATCTACTAGGATCACAACGCCCAAAATCTTCCGTTAGCCGTTCCACAAGGCGACCGCGGTCGTTGTGGTTGTGGCGAAAACGTCACTAATGACGTCATCGTTTTTGATCACACAACGTCACATATCAAGAGGTGGCTCGAATAACCGGTTCGATTGAGTCTACGATTGTGACGCCGACATGCAAGTGGAACGGGAAAAATCGCGACCGTGGTCGTTGTGAGTCTATAGTCTACACGTAGTATCCATATATTCAAATCAATATACTCTTTGATTGTGTCTAACGGAACGTACCTAGCTTAAGTAATAATAAATAATTAAATAATAATGTGCTCTTGTTATCATTGATAATGTTGATTAGAAATAAGTTATTGTAAGATTATTATTTAATTGGAATTTGGTAGGGTTTACTAACTTAAGTGATAAGAAAGACATAAAATAGATCAAGTGATAATATTTAAATTTTATAAAACGTGTTTTGCACAACCACAACGTTTCAAAGGGACCAACTTAATTTAATTATTCCAACTTTTATACGGTTTTTTAGAAATTTTAAACAACAGTAATGGAAGGAAATGCGGAATATGAAAAGAAAATTGCTTTATTGAAGACAAAAGTCCAGAGCTTCCCGGATTTTCCTAAAGAAGGCATATTGTTTTGGTAATTTTTTAACTCTTTACTTATACGACCTAGTATTTATTTGGGATTATTTAAAGTATATATGTTTAAAAAAAATTATACATGTTCAAGTATATTTTTAAAATCGCCAGGGCGCTAGTTGGTTCTAAAAATACTCGCACACTACAGTATAAGTCAGCTCTGTCATGTCCTGGCTAAACAGGATATACCTAATTACATAAACAACGTAAAAAAATGGTCTTATAATGCGGGTTGGGTTTACATATATATCCCTGGATGATTTTAAGGGTGTGATTTACATATATGTCCCCGTAATCATAAGTAATGATGGGGGGAGGAAACTTGGGGTAAGTTTCTGCAACTCCTATGTGGCGGATATGTATAGTTCCCGAGTTATTAATGTTTTTGTCAATCTAACCTCACTTCTGTTTTTCACAAATATTTCACTTATGTATAAGATAAATAGTGAATGGTTACCAGTTGGTTCTGGCGCTTTGGTCTACACAAAACCTAACCTAACTGACTGTTTAAAACTCCACATATTTAAATTTTCGGATACATAGTCTCCTATTTAAATAAATCCCATCCTCTTCAAAATGTACACTTTCTGGTGCACAAAAAACCTGTCGACGACAAAATTATCAGATCATTGTTGTGAATTTTAAACTTCGATAATTAATTGAATATGTATTTTATCCACTCAAAACCAATTTCAGTTGTTATAAATAAGTCTTAAATATATTCCTAAACACATTAACCATTAAAATCATCCAGGAAATCATCTGGGGATATATATGTAATCCCAACCCTAGAAAAGTGTGAAGCTTGGAAACTGAAGCTTTAGGCTGAATGAATAAGATGTGATATGGTTATAGAGTACATTTATTTAATGAGATATAAATTGAATTTTGGGTGGTTATAAAAAATATAGTCAAAGCCTCAAAATATTAAATGTCAATGTAGGTGTTGTTAATTTTGTAATGAAGTTTAGTTTGGTTTTCATCTTGAACCATGTAGTTTCTTTTAGTGGCGACGAGTAAACTTATTATTGTGAAAATGGTGTGTAATTTGACAAGCAACAAAACAATACACATGTATTGTTTTGTTGCACGTGGGTGATGGCTGCCTGGGGTGGAAGACAATTTTGCTGCCCTTTTCTTTAGGTATTTCAATTTAATGCATATTATATCTATAGTAATATTTTAAAAAGGTAAAGTTTGTGATGTTGTAGGGGATTATCTCTGGATCTACTGAACCAATTTTGAAAATTCTTTTACTTTTGTGTTGTCAGCAGTCACTACAAAGTATTCAAAGAAAGAGGATTCTCTAAATTCATCACAGAAATTACTTTATTTACATTTAATTATTACTGTTATCTTATAGGTTACTTGGTCCAGACTGCTAAATTACGAACTACCTTCATTATACATAACACCATGTTTTGTGCAAATAAAGAATTGGAATTTGCTTGAAAATTGCAGGGACATTTTCTCAGCAATTGCGAATGGTGAAACATGTAGATTATTACAAAACTTGTTAACTGAAGTGGTTCGAGCTAAGTTTCCCCAAGTGGAGGCCATTGTAGGTTTGGAGGCTCGAGGGTTTCTATTCTCGTTCTCACTAGCAGCAGAACTTGGTGTTGCTTGTATACCAGTCAGGAAGAAAGGAAAATTGCCTGGAGATGTTTTGTCCTATGAATATGATTTGGAGTATGGTACGGTAAGTTTTATCAAGTAAATTCTAGGCTTGATTTCTTGACTATCTTGTTCATATTTTGGTTGGCAGACAGGCAGACAGTCCACTTGATGGAAAGTGGTAACCATCCTCTATGGACATATGCAACACCAAATGCCCTGCTGCTCTCTTAGGGCGCTTTCCCTCTATGTAGTGACTACAGATAATTGTGTTGTTTTAAGTGTTGTGGCTTATGTGTTTAAATGGAGGTGTTCACATATAGCACGACACGACTTTCTCTCGTCTACGACGTTTTTGGTGTGACGACAGATATTCATGACAGTGGGAACGGCTAGCACGACAGTCGACAGACAAATGATCGTTACGACTAAATTGTAACGGCAATTCTATCCTAGCCATGATAGAAATATTGTCTTGTTGTTTACACATGTTTACACCCCTCGCTAATGATGTGTAAACGACAAAGCGACTGCCGTGAAACAATAAAAAGTTCTTGCGATCCAATGGGAACAGCTATGTGGTATAGTCATTAAACAAATAAAAATATTTGACAACAAACAATCATTATTATGGGAATAGCTAGAGACGACAGTCGTCTAAGGCTAAATTAATCATTACGACATAGTGGGAACACGCCCTTAAGGGAGACTGGAACCTGGTCACTAAAGCTGGAACACAAGGTTGTTTTGGCGGCATACTTTAGACCAGGGGTGGTAGGCATCCAGGTGGGAAAATATCCTACCTCCTGGCTGTGAGTTTTGTCGCTTCCTACGACAGGCTGCCCCGCCGTAGGCATTAGTGTTCTTTCTCTATTTCTGCACAGATAAAAAACTAAAATTTAATGAAAAACATATCTTGTAAGAAAAATCATAGTGTAGAAAACTTGCTCAAACATATACTATGGGTGGTCACTAAGAAGTGAGAAGGGTAATAAATTGTAAATAATGTCGCATAGTATTGGCAAGTACGTAACATCCTAGGATACAAAATCTGAATGTGAGCACTCATAAAGGCAGATATAATAGAAAGCATTCACAAAACAATCATAAACTTGATGGACATGTCCTTATTTCAATATTTCAGGATAACAAGCTGAGCTTATATAGGTATAGGCTTGAGTGGTAGGGTTATAACTGATTTTGGCTATAGTGTTAAGCCAAAATCAGTAATACTAAAAATAGATATGCTTATTATTGTTGCTAACTTTTTTTTAAACAGTTAAAAACTTATTTTGTTTCTATTATCTCTAGAAAATATTTTCTTTCTTTCAACAAAGCACTTGAAACGGAAAAAATCTTAAAAAGATATAAACTAAAAAAAACTCCTTGTGGCACTCGGGGACTGCCGGACTGCCGCGGTAAAGCTATTGCATAAAAATTTTTATCAACTTATGCAATTATATTTTTTTTTATATTAGTTCAAATTACCCTTTTTGAGTGTGGCAACCGATAAGAAAAAAAATCACCTATGTATACATATATACCTACATGTATACTTTTGGGGGCACATGCGGTGAGTGTGGCATTATAAAGATATGATAGATTCCTATACACCTATATACTTTCTCACAAACAACTGCACATATTCGTCCGATTTCGGAGCAGCTCGTCGTCCATAATTTCTGACATACCTCGAACCGCTCGCGGCTCACTGTGGCCACCGCACGCCTCCGCTTGCCGCGCATGGTTGGGGGAGTGGGAGGTGTTAGGTTTATTTTCGTTACGGAATTTCTTGATTCAGTCAATGCTGTGCAATAGCTTTAAAACTTCTGCTCAATGGTCAACTCAGGAGATTCACTACCTAAAAACTTAACTTAGGTTTTTACTATAGTAATATTATTTTTAGTAATTTTAATCATTAATTTAATTACGTTCCAGGATACATTACAAATACAAAAGGGCACAATTAGTCCAGGCCTCAAATGCCTTATAGTGGATGATCTAATTGCAACAGGAGGTTCAATAACAGCTACTTCACAACTTCTCAAGCGTTGTGGTGCTCAAGTTATAGGCTGTCTGGTTGTCATGGAGCTTTTGTCTCTGAATGGGCGGAACAACATTCCAGATATATCAGTTCATTCCTTGATAAAATATGATTAAGATTTTTGTCTGAGGATCCGAATGACATCTGCCTAACGAGATGGTCCTGAAGTTTTAACACATGGATTACCATCCATTTTTAACTGACTTGGAAAAAAGAAGGAGGTTCTCAATTCAGGATCTTTTTTTTGTATGTTCGTTGATTACTCCATGATTTATGATCCGATTTACGTGATTCTTTTTTGTTTGACGTGCAATAGCTGCCATGTGGTCTCCTAAACATTTGAGATAGTTTGGACCAGTGGTTTTCATTTTACGAACATTTTTTGTTCTCGTTTTGCGCTTTTAGATATTTTAGAAATAAGTTATTTTCTACATTTTAGTTTTTGAAGTCGGTTTTGGTTTTTAAATGAAGTTTTTATTTTTTATAGTATAAACAACACTTTTACATTTTAGTATATGTGAAAGTGTTGTAGTTCACTTTGTTGTGCACAATTTTTATTGAAGTAAGTTTTCTTAGATAACAACTTACAATGAAACTGGTGGGCAGGAAAGGGTGCTTCGTCTTCAAAATATTTTTTGAAGAAGACTCCTTTTCTTCAACTAGCTATTTTTCTATTTTGATAATTATATTTTCCAAATTCTTTTAAAATGTATGACTTAAAATCACCAAATCCAAAATAACCAAGCACAATCTCCCAATGATCCTAGCTGTTAAATAATTGATCTGAACATCCAGAGTCTACACACCATATTACACACTCTTTATTTTGATTATTTATCAAACAAACGGAAAACATCAGAATGAATCTGTATTATGTATGTTGGATATGTGTATTGTTGTTTTTGTTTAAACTTTTTTTTCATCTTTGGCCAACAGTCATGTTTTGACAAAATTTAATAATAAATCTGACAGTCTCTAACGCTGCAACAATAGCTTCATATGATTGGGGCATTGATAACAATAAATAAATATCCTACTTTTTCGGCTTCACTTAATACATCTTCAGCTTCCTTCAGTTCGGAGAATATTTCTTCTAACCTTACAAAATGATCTGACAGCTACTTATTTTCAAGGTATTTGTTTTGTGACACATTTCTTCTTATTAATAAGTTGCTTTGCACTTAAAAGCAAAACTTTTCTTAAAACAGTTCGAGATTTTTAAACATACTATACGCAGGTTTTTGTCTCACATATTCGAGATGACTATCAGCCACACTTGCTATTAAAATAGCTTGTGCTTTCCCCTCATCTTTTATATTTGTACTTTTTTTTACTAAGGTTTTCTTCTATGACAGATATGTCTTCGCGTTTCTCCCACTTACTTTACTAACACAAAACCAAATATTGTAAGAACGACACACGAGGTTATACACAGAAATAATATCTAAATAGAATGGTTGCGACGTTTTATTCGCTTGCATTTCGCGCGTGTCTTTTTAACAAGCCGCCCCTACCAGTGTTGCCAACTCAATTTTTATAAGAGAGTTAGATTCTATTTCAAAAAGATCTAGATTTTTTTTTAAAAAGGAGCTCATATTTTTAGTTGTAATTTAATAAATCAACTATAATTATAATAAATATTACACACTTTCATCATCGAAATATTCAATTAATGATTCAAAATGATCCAACCTAGCGCCACTACCATTGGTGCTTGGTCCTCGTAGACAGAATCCTATAGACACCGCTATGGCGTGCCGCAGAAAGGGACAAAAAAGATGACGTCACTATATTTAGGGATACCTTGTCAGGAAAAATAATTGTGATAATTAGAAATTTGTATGTAAGGAAGATTTTCATCGATAGGTTGCTATACATGCTATCTGAAGGAGAAGACATGCTGCGTAACTCAAATTAATTGCAATGAGGGAAGGAGACTAAGGATAGATGATGATGATGTAGTCCTAAATAACTGCCGTTTCTTATGTGATAGTAGATTTTGGCTTTGTGAATAAATAAAAGAACATGTATATTTTTTATTTTTTCAAGAAGTCTTTATTGGTAGAGTCAACAGATTCCAATAAATCCCCATCTTTCTCACTTATTAATGACTTTGTTTTCAGTTCTGCAATAACATTTTCTTGTTTAGCTACCTTTTTCGTTAAACGGCTACTTTTTTCTCGAAGAGCTCTTAATTTTTTCAGTCGTTCGGATGATTGTATTTTCAAGCTTTGCCATTTTTCCTGCAACGTTCGAGGTGTGTACCCTGGCGTCTTGTCCTAAAATCAAAAAACCCGTTTATGGTTACTAAAACCATAACTTTATTGGAAACAATATTTGTGTGGACACAATATTTTTGTTTGTATTACTTCCTAGTGATGGTTGTGGAGAATATGCAAATTAATATAACGAAAGTAATTTATCTTAATATTGTATAATATTTTTATTTAATATAGTGCACTTACAGGAATGTTTAACTTTTGCAGTGTTTAACTGAAGCAGGATGATGATGACATGATGGAAAACAAGCCATTTTTTCCTTAAAAAAAATCAATTTATACAAAAAAGGGTGAAGAAACTTGTTGTTTACAGAAAATAGTACTTTGAAGAACGTATACAGCTGCGCCGCTTTTACTAATTTTGGCAACTTAAATGGCATTATTACTTAATTGTTGTCGTTATTGAGAGTGGGTGTAACGGTAGATAGTGTGTCATTGTGTGGAAGACAATCTAAACCAACCAAAGCCAAGTGATTTCGATTCTTAAAGGAGTTTGTCATTAAATCGAGTGACGTTACATGGAGTTCACACTGTAGTTTTAAAAACACTAGACATATAAAAATCTTAAAAATCCTGGTTCGAAACTTATATATTGTTAACTGAATATTTACCAGAATAGGTACAGCATTAGGGAATAGCAGTGTAATTTTCTTCTTTTTGATTAACAATTTTTTCTCAAAATGTCTACTGCAAATTTTTGATGATGGTTTTGGTGTCCGATCTGTCCGTCCTGCAGCTAATATCCAGGAAAACTACAACAAGCCATTAAAATTTTCAGATATTTCATTAATACACGATGCAGAATAAATAATTGTATTTCCTATAATAGTGTGAAATAAGTAAAAAAAAAGTTGGCCACACTAAATTTTAGGTTAAAATTTGTAATTGTTATTTTTGTGCTATTTTAACGATGAATTTACGTCTAGAGTACATTATACACAATATATGAACATAATAAAATGCTACTGAATGCCTAGTAACTGATAAACAGTGGTATACTTACGAGTGAAAAGACAATCCTGGGTTTTCGTTCCGCTATCACTTTTATACCCTTTAACTCTACACCGCACCATGTTCTTAACAAAAAGGTTGAAATAGGAAGTCTAAGTTGTTGAAAACAAAGTATAGTGTGAATTACTTCACATAAAGCACCTGAAAACTGTATTTTATAGGAAGACGATAACTGCTGCGCTTCAGCTGTCGAACTTTGTTTCGCACACCGTTGCTCCAAACCACGGCACGCTCACTGAAACTAAAAATAGTATCGTTCTGTCTCATTCTTTTATAAGACATCGGCATAAGTTGCTCTTTTTCTTGTGTGAATGCAACAAAAGCTATCAATTTGTCTATAGGTTTCTCTGTCTACGTTGGTCCTGCTTCGGGTAGTTTTTCGTCGTACGTTGCCATAGAGCCAATTAAAAAAAATGTTTTGTAAGGGTTTAATCGTGGCAGCAGTTTTTTTCACTTCTTAGCCCAGATCGAATTAAAATAATGGCATTTGTAGTGTCATTTCCAAGCCTATTGCGGGTTTTATTCTTTATTATATTTATTTGACTAAATAACCTATCAACTTCGGCATTAGACCATGGTAAACACAGCATTGTTATGGCAAAAAAAGATAATTCCTTAAAAGTGTTGCTATTAGCTGCGTCCTTATATTTGCAGACTTCAGCCCAAAAAGAAATTGTATTCGTTTTTTTTCCCAAGGCACTAGAGGCACTGTTCCTCTGCATTTCTACTTTATTGATAAACTCATTATCATATCCCATTTCCTGAACTAGTGGTGTTATGGGATTTTTTATTTGTTTTAAAGTGTTTGAAGCTGATAGTTGATTAATTTTCATTAATATGCGGTAATTATCTGGCAGCCTTTGTTTCAGCTGTTTAATAAGGGTTATCGTAAAACGAATGCACGTGTTTCGAAATTCCCTTTCGTCTTCTGCAGAAAATTTGTTGGGCTCTTTGATTGCTGTGAGCTTACTTTCTACTCTGAATCCTAAATAAGGACGGGGAACCAAAAACTCTTCCAAATTATTAATTTCAAATATATCGATTTGTCTATCAAGGCTGAGGACTTTTCTGCGAAGAGATTCTATTGCCAACATTAGATCTTTCAGTAATTTACTGGGATCAATATTATCACTGAAAATTTTTCACCAGACCCTGCAAATGGTCTAAAATGGAATTAATATATAATAAATAAGCTTTATTTGTGGGGTTTTGATATAGGTTGTAAAGTGTTTCTGCACTGTAACATTTTTCACTATTCCTAGACAAGTTAAAATGCAACTTTAACTCAATGCATTGATCTAGTATTCTTTTCACGCTTGGGTAATTTTTAATGGCTCTTTATCATTAATGGTTAAATATAAGTTTCTGTACTCATTTTGTAGTTTCGAGGATTTTGAGAACCAGTTATGTCTTCTGGACTAAATATTCCAAATGTCTCGGTAAATGGTCAGCGGAGGCATGAGAAACCGCGAGCTGGATGGAATGGCACGAACACTTGACCACAATAAGATGAGGCATATTTAATTTTAGCTTCTGGTAGACTCTGTTGTGCACACCAGTCATAACGTTTGCGTTATCAACACCAATTCCACACAGTTTTTTGATATTTAGCCCATATGCGAGCAAAGTTAACTTCGTCTCTCATAAATTCTATCAAGTTCTTCTATGATTGATTTAACATTAGACGAACCTTTTAGAAAAGTAACGTATCGTTTAGAAAAGTACCTCACGAGTATTCGACAATGACGCCTGAAAAATTGATAGCTAAATCAATTTTTTTCTTTTCCAGTCTTCATCTGGCTTTGCAGGAATATCATTTTCGATTATCGAATTAAGTTGCATCTCTTCCAATAAAGATTTAATTCTGAACTTCCAAATGCTGTAACGTTCTCTATTAAATTGAGTTATGTTTCTTTTGCGAGCGTCTCGATTCTTCATTCATCCATTCTCCAAACAAAAATTCCATATCTTTTTCAAGATCTGCTACATTATTTTCTAAGATCGCATTTCGACTGTCATTTAAAGTTGTGACTGAAGATGAACAATTTAAAATTATTATTTTTTCTAAATCTATACAATTACCGCCCTCTGTATACTTTATTTTTTTTTATTGTTGCTTTCAGAGATTTATTCTCGTAGTGATTTGTTGCTTGGATAGTGATCCCTGGTCGCAGCTTAATAGCGACTCGATCACAATATATTTGTGGGCGTTATTTATAGTGATGTTATTATATTAAAGTAGCCTAAAGTAGGCCGCAGCGGCTGCAAAACGCTGTACGTTGAACAACATGTGTTACTATTTTTTTATAATAACTTTTAAATTGCCTGCTCGTGGGGTTGATAACCACCATGCGAACGTACTTTGCAAAAAAGTTCTAGGTGATCTTGGCTGAATCTATATAATGACAAAAAATATTCTGTTATTTTCAATTAAATAATCATACAAATGCCTAACACTATGGATACAAACTAAAAAACCAATAAAACCTGTTTTTCTTTGACTTTTAATCATAAATTGACCTCGTTCGTCTTTTAATTTCTTGACAAAAGTTTCAGCCGTATTTAAAAAGTTCAATATGGTCGATTTATTATGAACATTATTTATTATATGATAATTAATTAAAACTTGCACATGAGCTTGTCTGACATCTTTTATTAATCTGACAGTTGGTGTTGCCACTAGGCATGTTACAGCTACATATATCACAGCCAGCAAGTTACCAAAAACACTAGTGCTTTTTTGCCTTTTCAAATTTGATCATTTTTCAAGTTTCCTCAAAAGCCAATATAGCTGTGTAACTAAGTACCATCCCATTCAATTTTGGGCCTTACTGCGTTTCTCTACTACATTCTCATCTACAGTTAGACAACAATATAACTGAAAATAAACAGACTGTACCTTTAATTTTAAAGCCTCGAAAGACTCGGGTAAAATCAGGATTACCCTCTACAGATTCATACCATTTTCTAAGTGGACGGGGATGAGGTAGGCTCATATTAATTTTTTTCCTAACATAATTATATGCTTTGGGCGAGTAATAATGAGTTAGAGCAAAACTCCGCAACACTGGTGAGTATTTTTGAACGAGTTATTTAATTATTATTTTTTAACTGTCTATCATAGATACTATTCACGTGTTGTCATATTCATGCTCCCTAATATTGAGCATCTTATCTGAGTAGTGAATTATCAGTAAGCTATTTTATTATTTCCTGAAGATTCTGAATTTTCTTCGTTTTTCTGCGATTTTGCTCTCGAAGTCACACAATTTCTGTTTAGTGCAAGCAGCTTTAAGTTTTATGGCTTTTAAAGATTCCTGCGTGAATCCAGGCTGAGCATCGATAGCTTGGTACCACTTTTTAATTGTACGAATGTGAGGCAAAGCCGTTTGGAACTTTTTCCTTACATACATACGCGTACGCCTTTGGCGAATAAAAGTGAAGAGTATTTGCAAAAAAATTTAAAGGAGGAGAATACTTCTGGTTAGTGCTTTGCCCCGAGGAAACATTTTTCTCATAACGCTGGACAAGGTCGGTCACTCCAATGTTTTCTAATTGCGTAACGTGATCAGCGCTAATATAGTTTTTTTCATTAAGATTTTTCAAAATGTCTTTTAAATTAGACATTTTTTTCTGATACCGTCTGGTTTTCTTTTGAAGTCTTTTAATTTGCATTTTTTACTTTTTTATTAAATTTTCTTGAACAGAAATGAATTGGAGTAAGTTTTGCTTTCTAGATCTTCGAGGAGATCGTTTTTTTCTGGGTTTTATTAATGCTCCAAATTACTATTTTGTCGATCATTCAAGTTGGCAGTGACACCATCTACTGTAGACGTTGTAGCACTATTTTCCAAATTAACGTTTTGCTCACTAGTGAAGTTCTGTAGTTCCATTCTGGTTGGAGGTTTTGAAGGAACCGTCTGTAATTAAAAAAACATATTACGTGTTTACATAATTTCTTTGTTTTATATATATATATATTAATAATTAAAAAACAGTTTTTGCAAGTTTCGGGTATTGTAGAATAGTTCAACTTACTAAATTAGGGTCCTTTTGATCCAATTCAGAATAAAAGTACACTCTGGATGTAGAAGGTTCCATATGATTCATCAACATCATACGCAACTTCAATGTTGGGATCGACCATTCGAAGAGTTGTCGGAACTTTCTTCAGTGGTTGAAAGCACTTTGGCTTAAAGTGGGACGAGCATATTGTGTTATTTTTGTTGGAAACCAGCTTGGATCCCTTCCTGTCGCATTTATTCATTTTTCTTTTATTTTCGGATCCTTCGGAGAGCTAAAATTTTGAAATAAAAGCAAGGCATAATTGATGATGTTGATGATGATATCAAGACGATTTTCTTGTTTGATTAAAAACCATCCTCTGGATCTCCAATCATAGATAGTATGTTGCAGGCTTATAAGTGATCTTTCATTTGTCCCCCAAGTCGTCTAGAAATTCATTAATCACTTTTGCATTTGTTCCAGCTACTAGGCCGTCATCAATGTACAAGGTTTTCAAAATGTTCGCCTCCTCCTATGAAACAAACAAGTGTCTGCATCACTTTGTTTAAAGTTCATGTCTAGTAGCGTTTCGGCTAAATAAGAATTCCAACACCTGGGAGCTTTTTTTTAATGTGTGTGAAGTGTTTGTTATTTTTAAAGGGTTTTCTTTATTGTTATTGTTTATTTAGATTTATGTCAAATAAAATTCTGGCACGGCAACAAACTGAATGCACTGTTGGCTAAAAATGCGGCGCACGAATTCAATATAGGGCCTGGAAATTGTATGAGAAGTAAAATAATACATGCGTCAACCCAAAAGCATTACGATTTTATCATAAAAATTTGAACTTTAACGCAGTGAAATGAGATCTAAAATAATAGATTGTTAAAGAGTAAACACTGAACACTCCAGTCGTGCCACGGAGGTAACATAGACTTTTTTTTATTAGATACATGTAAGCACGTCGTTATTTCTTCAAATAAATATTTTCTATCTTTTAAAGGTTATTATTTTTAATATTTTTTTTATTCGGATGGAGGCGGACATGACAAATTTAAAGATCTGTTTTTTGGCATTTCCCCACGAAAACCTAAAAATATGACAGTCAGTTGGATCCTCGTAATTCCCAACAATTTATGATTAAAGACATGTTTATAATTATACAACTTTAATATTCTAACTCATGTAATATTTTACAATACTTTTTTGTTAATTAATAAACTTATGTTAATATAAATTATTTTTTATATTATTTATCCTATCTCATCCATCCCTGCTGTCCTATTCTAAAGGCTTGGGTCGTACTACCTTTACGGGCTTACCTACTTTACATATTGTCACGTACGAGCGGGGGTACGCACTTAGGATTGGAAGGAAACACCAGTTTTTAATTAAACGATTTCATTATGTTACACAGTCGTACGCGGATCCCGTCCGCTGGGTAGCCCCTACACGCACGACTAACAACGTACTGTCCCGACGATAAGTTGTCTCACTCAAAATACCGTCGCCGATATTGCGTAGACCACCTGTTACTGCGGTGTTCAACTCCGAATTTACCGCGCGTAGCTTGCCTGCTTGTTCTGGACCGCCTGTCAAACTACGCTAAATATCTTCTTTACTGAACTGCCCACTAAACTTTTCACTAAATTCACCACTAAACTCGTCACTGTCTTGTATTAAACCTTGTATTCTAGCTCTTTATTATCACACTTGTCGTTTCGCTGTTTTGAACTCAACTCTAAAACTGCTCGGTAGGAGCGCCTTATATACCCGGAAGAATCTTCTAGAATCCACAATTTCGATCATTTATTTACTATCTGTCCCTTTCTAAACATCTATCTATCTCTATCTTTTCCTTCCCGAAATTTATATTCCAGAACATTCGTTTATCATCTATCCCTTTCTAACATCTATCTATCTATCTTATTCCTTTCCTCCCTGAAGTGTCTATTCTAGAACATTCGTTCATCGTCTATCCTTTATTAATTATATCTGTCCTTGTCTTTTCCTTTTGTCCTTCCAGAATCTTCTTCCTTTTTCTAAAACTCGTGAGACCGGCTTACGCTGCCAGAAGCTCCTGCCCTCGGTCACCAGAATATTATTATACTTCACTTGTATAATATTATGGATTTACATTGTTATCACTTGTGGCGTTGCCAATGTCGACGAAGTAACCACTTTCTATCTGATGGGACGTTACCTTGCCTGCTGTGTATTTGGCAGGTATTTGCAGGAGTAAAACAACCAGTGCATTATAACTATGCATAATTTCCTCAATGTTATTTACATGTTCGAACAAAATAATATCCTATCCTACTAACATTACAAACGCGAAAGTTATTAAGAACATATGGACGTATGTTTGTTACTCTTTCACGCAAAAACTACTGAATGGATTTTGATGAAACTTTACGATGATATGGCTTACACATAGGCTATAATTTATAAAGATATGTGTATTATCCAAAATATAACAATTTTCCATAAGCACGCGGGTGTATCCGCGGGCGCATCTAGTTTAACATAATTAATATAATTTGATTTACACAGATTAAATTATATACATTTTAATGAGATGAGACTTTTCTCTATCTATGACAGTTGTCAATAATAACTATAAAATGTGGCCTGGCCAGTAGGCGTCATTAGGGAGTCCCCTGTTATATTTATATACTCTGTGGTAAGGAAGTAGGCTCTTCGTCACACATCGTAGTAGAAAAAATAATGTGACTCGCGCCACCTCATCTGTTACGGGGGTGGCCTCTATAAAATACTGGCGGAGTAAGGTTCACTATGACGCTGGTGTAACAAACTTCTACTATATGCGTCGATTAGCTATTTCAACTAGGTGAGCCGTGCTTGTTTGATAGCTTCGAAAAAAAAAACTTCAACGGACAAGTGGTAAAACGAATCGCAACGGACAAGTGGAAAACGAATCGCAACGGACAAGTGGAAAAATGATTCACAACAAAATTTTAACTTGAAGTGTTACGGGCAGGTTTTCAAATTGGACATTGTAACAAATAGTGGGCTGCATTTATGGTACTAAACTCAACTTTTAAAATACGTATTAAAATTTTTTTCGTAATACTCGCATTTCACAATAAAATTATTTTGTTCTTGTGAACAAACTATGTTATTTTGAATTTTCAGTTCGAGTTTTGTTTAAAACGTGTTTATTTTTCGTAGAAGATTATTTTGGTATTTCAAACTTCACTACAGTTAGTTTTTATTTCAATTATACTGTATAATAACGTTTATTAAAGGGGTGAGAAGAGCAAGCGGAGATCTATAAAGTCTGCCTATCTCTATGGGAATTCCCTCTGTACCGAAATGAAAGAAGAATGCTAATTCCAGCGGCCGGGCGGCCTGTGGAAGAGGTGACAAAACAACCCTCCGCCAGGTGGTAGCGCATTTACCACCACTGGGCTAAAGTATGCCGCTGTAAGTTGCGTTCCGGAATCAGGGGCCAGGTTCCAGGTTTCTATCAAGGCCGGCAGTGTATTGGCAGCACCACTGGTATTGCTAATGTCCATAGGCGGCGATAAACACTTTCCAGCACAGCTGGGCCGTCAGCTTGTCTGCTGTGCTTCAGCTATAAAAAAACAATTTAAAAATTGGCGTGATTATATTATTATGTATTATCCCCGCAAATTGCTATTGCGCCTGGCCGCCGTTTTGCTGACGTAACCGTAGCCGAACATTCAGTACTTGAGCATCACTGGCCGGCGAGTACGCGTACATATCGAGTTGCGGATGACGTCACGTGAATTTTAATTTTACAAGGTTCCAGCGCATTGCCAATTTGCGGCGATAATACGTACCTCGAATGTATGAAATTGTTTGTACTGTATTTGTCTAAACTTATCAGCGGGATTTAAGAAATCTTTTTTAAATATTTCTTATGACTTCAAAAGTGCCATAGGTTATGTTTCATTGGTAAGTATTTTTAAATATGTTTTTGAGTTACTATTTATTATAGTTATTTGCCCCCCTGCTAAAATGTAGATCACAGTTTAAATAATGGTATTAAAACATCAAGTATTTTGTTGTTATTTATTTTGTTCACATAAATTAATTACATAGTTATCGCATAACCTAGCAAGATTAAATATTAAACTATTTTTAGTAATACTCCAGCGATGTTTATATCAATTTAAGCAAACAAAAAATGTTTTATACATTTCAAACATAATTTTTCGAAAATATTAAAAAATACTAAAGAAATCACAGTCTGTTCACTTGCAAGTAACTTTAAAGGTTACTTTTAGAAACGTAAAAATAATTTACTTTATAAGTAACTTAAGTAATATAATTTCTAATGAGATTAGAGCTCACATACTTAAGGAATAATGGTTTAGTTAGAAGTTGTAACTAAGTAGATTTGAAAGCCTAAGAAAGCGATTGCTTAACGTTGTAAAGCAGGATATGATAGTTTTGAGTCTCTTGAACTCTATATCTCCAAAATCACTATTTTCAAAACTGTAATGGACACTAAAGTAATAATCTAACAGGAAGGCAGATTTTGGCAAACGAAAACAGAATTAACTTACAAATACTATTCGATTTTAATCATTTTACTGATTAATGTATGGCAAAGGTATTGCTATGTTCTGTTTGTCGTGAAATTCATTGTCTTCATTGCTTACTTTGATTTGTTTATATTCTTTGATTTCTTTTGGAGCAATTGTTGTTGGAACATCTTGTTTCGTAGGAACACTCTTCGCTTTTTGGAGCGTTGGATTGGGGTGAATTAAACCCTTTGGTGTTAGTGGAGCATCGTTGCTTTTGGAATTAGGAGTTGATTGCGTAATCGCCACAGTCACGGCTGGTGTCTCAGAAGTTTGAGTATCACGACCGTCTCTTTTACCCTGCTCTTCATGAGTTATTGGTGGGTAATGATTGCCGATTCTAGGATCCTGTCCATTAATATCAATCATCAGAGCGTCTTCTTCAGTTGTAGGTAACGCGGACGGTTCAACTACATCAGTAGAAACGGGCTTAGCGGTTGTCAGAAGATTTAACTCGTGGTATTTTAACTCATCATAATTTTCTGGAGTTGCCGCTGTTGTAGAAATTTCATTGATACCTTTAATTCCATTCTTATTTATTACAGCACTGGTATGGGTTTGTGGAGTCTGCTCATTAGATGCAGATTGTTCAGGTATAACAGTTGATGGTGATACGGCTTCTGGGCTAGTGGGTTTTGTGTCATCACTTTTACGCACTAGCCTTGTGCCGTTTTCTAAGTCCTGCGCTATTAATACTGGCACCTTTTGGCTGGAAATCTCTGTATCCTGCGTCGTAGGTGTCGAGCTTACCTTGTGCTCAGGTAGAACTCCTTTATACTCTGACACGGGTACAGCAAATGCTTGTATTTGGAACTCGTATCCCCGGAACACTGCAGGACTCTTTAGTTCAATGGTAACGTTTTGATGACCTACTCCGCCTTCTACTATGTTAGCTTCACCGTCTTTCTCAGGTCGTAGATCGAGAATGTTAATTGAATTGATGATTTCATCGTTAGTAGCGTTAATAGTCACATTATGCACTTGACGCCAAATCGCGGGACTGGCTTGTTTTTTCTCGTCGAAAATCTTCTGACCGATGTTCATGGGACCAACGGCCAAGTCGTTGGCGGTCGCAAGACCCACAAGCAGGAGAATCCCAAAACCAATCATGTTGAATGTTTAGTTGTGACTGAGTATTGATGAGTCTTGTATTAGTTTATATAGAGCACGTTGAGGAAAATTTTGAATGTAATCAAAACCACAATATTGTAATTCACCTTAACATTTTTTATTGCCGTAAATGTATAATGTACGTCTTCCTATAGGGAAATTTTAGGTCTGTACAGTGACAAACAAAATGCGGTCACCAGAATAAATAAAAAAATACCAAATATTTCGCGCTGTAATTGTCTCAACAATTTTTTTCGAAAAGTTAGTTAGAAAATTAGATAGAAAATATTAACTATGGTTGGAATATGACGATACTTAAATGTATATTATATTCATTATTTGTCTATAAACATTTATTTACTTTGTATAAATAATTGTTTGTATGGTATGTAGTATAACTGTTAAATACATTGAATGGCTGTATATATAACATTTGTGTAGTTATTACTAAAATGTAAGTAATTGTACCAAAATTAGGGTGCTTTTTCGATATTAAGTCAAAATAAGGTTAAAAATATCATTATTTTAAATTAAAAAAATTACAGCGTGTTTGGGACATAAAAAGTTAAGTTTTGAATTGTCGTTTTTTTTATTAAAAGATAAAAATCCAAAAACTTGGTTATTTGAATTTTTCACATAAATTTTGAGGTTATGTGAAAAAATAGTGAACACAAAAGTTTTAGATCTTTTTATTACCTACAAATTTGCCATTCTACTTTTTTCATAGGACTTGTAGTTTTGCCGAAAATCGAGATAGACCGTTTTTTACTCTTAAAAACTCACCCCCTTCCACTTTCCGACCTCAGATCGCCCGTAAAATATTTTTCCTATCATTTTTGTTATATTCTCTTCCTTTTCCAATGGGGTTTGTCCTACCATTCTTTTTCACGTTTTACATTGAAAGTTCCCTGAAGCTTGTTTATCTATGTAACTGATAATTGGTTATCGGAAGCATACGTTATATCTATTCGCATTATTAAATAAGCGTTTTTAAAAGGGTAAATACAAGCTTTTGAGATCCTGGATATCATGTAGCAGCAGAATGCTAGCCGAGACAAGTAAAACGAGCCCAAACACATCGTGTCTATCTTGTTTATTATAGGAGTTCCCATGGCTACCTTCCGACTCCATCATCAGATCAGCTCGATGGTCCCTTTTTTGCATTGTCACGCGATATACATATGCGTTCAAATTTAAAATTTAACTTGCAAGATTTCACCCGAACTTACATACATACATCCATTGTTAAATAAAAGTTTGTAAAAATAGAGTAATTAACTAAATTTATCATAGCAAATACATCCTCTTTGTCATTGCTTGTTTAGAACGTGAAACCAAAGACCTATATCTTAAATCAAATCTATACATATAATAAAATTGTAGAGGTCAAATTTCTGTAAAATTAAAAAAAATGCTAAAAACCGAGTCAGGGGGATGTAAGAAGTGAAATAGAACTAGTTTAGATTTTTTTCAAATTTTTTGTTTGTCTGTCTGTTTGTACCGGCTAATCTCCGAAACGACTGGACCGATTTACATGAAACTTTGTATGGTGATAGCTTATATCCCTGGTCAACATATAGGATACTTTTGATCCCAAAAAATTAAAGAGCTCCCGCGGGATATTTAAACAACCGCACCACGCGGATCAAGTCGCGGGCAGAAGCTAGCCTGAAATAATAAAGTCACCTAAAACATCTTTATCACCGATGCTACAATATTTACGTGACAACTATCGACAAGTTGATCTCACGCGTGTTTAGCTTCCTAATTTGATGGAACTACGCACGAGGATCACATCGTGATGAGGTTCGAGCCCATAATGGATATAAATACTTTATCTGTTCTATTGTAAAATATGAAGAGTTCTTACAAATACAATATTTTTATGCAACTTTGTGACTCGCCATTTTCTTGTGTCACACGTAAATTGTCAGATTATTGAACTGTAGACTTTTCTGCATGTAATTAACTCACCTTGTGTTAATATGACGCGCTTGAGTTTTTAAACGATCGTTTTTTTTTTTTACTTTTAGTAACTAAAAAGCAGACAATAAGTATTTCCTACAATATATCGACGTCGGTGCGAAATAAAACAACAATTAGTACATACATACATAACTTCACGCCAGGTCCCTTGCGGGGTAGGCACGAACAACAGAGCGCCATTCAGGCTTATTCTTACACACCTCACTTGCTTCTTTGACATTCATAGCTCTTGTCATGCACGCTCGTCTGTTCTTAAGGCTCCTGATATCACCTTCTGCTAATAGTAATAACCATTAGTACTTACTATATATATATTTTTTATTTTATCCGTGCAGGAACGGAGAAAGAATACAATTTCCTGCGGCCCGGCGGCCTGTCGTAAGAGGCGACAAAACAACCCACAGCCAGGTGGTAGGGCATTTGCCCGACTGGATGGCTACCACCCCTGGTCTATAGTATGCCGCCATAATAACCCTGTGTTGTGTTCCGGCATTAGTGACCAGGTTCCAGGCTCCCTAAAGAGAGCAGCAGCGCATTCGCAGCACCTTTGGTGTTGCAAATGTCCATAGGCGATGGTAACCGCTGTCCATCAAGTGGGCCGTCCGCCTGTCTGCTGATCTCCTGCAAAGAAAAAAACTTGTCTTATGGGTAATAGACAAAGGTTCATTCTGGGCCCGATCCCGGACACCCAGGACATAGTCAATAATGGAAAATTCGTTAACGAATGGTAAACACAGTGAGGTGAGGAACCATTGAGGAACGGAATAAGAATATTTTTTTGAAGTCGGTCAAAAAAGGACTTCATTAAAACATTCAATTTATGGATTTCAGTTTAAAAAAAGCAAAAATAACAGCCCATAAATGTCCCACTGCTGGTCTCGGGCCTCCCACTATAGAGCGCACGGACTTTATAGCCGTCACGCTTGTCCAAGGCGGCTTGGCAGGTTTGACACACCGGTTATCTTAATGTGCAGGTTGAATCACGATGTTTTCCTTCACCGTTGTTAGCACGTGGTAATTGTAACAATATGCACATTAGGTCAGAAAACTGCCTAAGTGGTGCATGCGTTCCAGCCAGGATCGAACCTGCACTCTTTGAGTTAGGGAAGCGTGCGCTAGACATTACGCTACCACGACTTGGTATTGAAGAACTTTTCCATAATTAGATATATTTCGCAAAACGATTCATCATTTCAATGCTAACTACGACACGCTAGGTTAACTGGTTTATATTATTTTTCCTGTGATTATTCAAAAGCGAGTTTCATATCATACTGTGAATAACACTAGGGCTTTTACCGTGGCTTATGACTCAAATCTGTCATATCTTCATACATCACATGATCACACACCTTCGCTTTGCGCTCCCCTAATAACCTCCTGTTAAAGGCACCTGCACATTCTTCAACATTTTACTCCAAATCCTTCGCTGTGCAGACTGTTTGCCTTTGGAACTCGTTACCCGTAGATGTTAGAAAAGCTAAATCACTTGCCATATTTAAAAAACTGTCAGAAACAATAATAATAATAATATAAAATAAAATATCTATTTTTCTATTCTTCTTAATTTAGCTGTTTACTATCCACATTGTACTCTTCTTCCTTTTTTATTTTACTTCTTTTTAATTTAATTATACCTAGACATGTGTTGTTAAAAATATCCTCTCATTGAGGTTGCCTCGAAGAGATCGCTTTAAGCAATAAGGCCACTGTTGAGAGGCACGTTGTCAAATTATAAGGTACTATATTTTTCTTGAAACAGTTATTTTAGGACCACCAAATAAACCACAAAAATCATCGTTCGCCATTTTGTTGCACAAGACCTTTATTTTTGACATTGACAGCTTAACAATGCGTTCCATTTTATTACAGCCGCCTTTTGTTTTGTCGTTAAATTATTGTAATTATTCATTCTGTAATTGTTTATCTGGTGAACAATAGTGTTTTTTATTCTATCCATTCATATAAAACAGGAATTAAGTCGAAAGAGTTATGCAACATTTAAACGTTGTCCTGATTACACTACTTCTAAATGTTTGTCCATGATCTTTATATGTAAAGTAGGTAGTTAGATGAAGACGCATTCTTCTTCCAAGGTAGGTAGGTAAAATAATATAAACCAATTTCCGTGCAAAAACGAGACATCGCTACAATTGTGTGTAATATTTTCACAGCAAAGAAAGATAACAGAATTATTATGAAACAAACTTTATTGGAATAATTTTCGTAATTAAATTCATGTTCAGTTGATTTTGCGGTTAGTCCATTCACAAGACAAGATGACTAAGTGTTTACCAGCATGCCATGGGCATTCTAATGAGCATGTATCGCGTCACTCATTGGAGCCAATAAATAGGGGCCAAGTTTAATGCTTTACGTTTGTTATGTCTTAAAAGTTAAGTTCATGGTCCATAGTTTTGCACTGACGTGCATTCGACGACAAATGTAAGGACATTTCGAATAAATAAAAAGATTTGAATTATTTTGATTATCTAATATATAAAATTCTCGTGTCACAGTTTTCGTTGCCATACTCCTCCGAAACGGCTTGACCGATTTTGATGAAATTTTTTGTGCTTATCCGATATCTATGAGAATCGGCCAACATCTATTTTTCATCCCCCTAAATGTTAGGGGTAGTCCACCCCTAAATATATTTTTTTATTTTTTAGACAAAAATTTTAATTTCTATTTTTTTATGATACAACATACAAAATTACATACAACCCTAAATTATTAACCCTCTGCGACAAACCCCTATTTTTACCGGGCAGGACGACGTCTGCCGGGACAGCTAGTATATTATAAAATTCTAAGGCTGGTGTGCATAGACATTTAACCGATGGTTATAATAAAATAATCGCCAAATAGATATGGCTAAACAGCGATTATTTAATTTTAACAATCGGTTAAATGTCTATACACACCAGCCTTAACATGTATCATTTGTATATATACACGACGAGAACACGGCGCAATTTGTTTAGATTTCTTGTCTGTTGGTCTATTATTGGTCTATTTGTTCAGTATTCACGTAAAAACTACTGGGTAGATTTCGATGCGGTTTGCGCTGATCAACAGCAAATCGAACCTTCAACGCCATTTTATTATATTAATTTTAACAATAGTTTAAAACACCTGTAGAAGCCAAAATATACTTAGGTCCAAATGTTGCTTACGATAAAATGGCGGTAAAGGCTCGAAATTCTTAGCTTTAAAATCTGCGATAAGTACTTTTTATTCTAGGATTACCGAGGATTTGTTTCGGGAATGATTTAAAATGGCCAGATTAAAAGAAAAAGATTACCAATGTGATTGTTTTTCCTGATACAAAGCAAATTTTATGTAATAAAATGTGTGATATTTTTTGTCCCGGGAATCTCGCGGTAATTTTCCCGGGAACGGTTTTTAGTTGTTCGGGTGGGTAAAAGTTAGCTTATTCCGACACAGTTTCCACTAAAACGATAGCTTGCATTCGTTTTCAAATACTGCGGTATTTTGTGTCCCGAGACTCCCGCGACACTTTCAACTCAAGCGTAGGCGCAGTCGCGGGCGTACCCTAGTGAGTGTATAAAAAAGCTGGACGGCAGAACGTGGCAATTACACAAGGTTTCCGTTTCTTATAAAACGTCTACAAAACCCTAACAGCAGCATTTCCAACGAGTCCTACCTAGGGCGGGAGCCAGCCAAAATCCGCCACTAGATAGTTCAATAATAGGGTAGTTGAAAGATTTTTTTTTTTTTTTTTACATGGGGAAATGCGTTGCCGCACCGTCAGCCGCGCGGGGGATCATGCGCGGCCGGTGTGTGGGGCTCCCCGACGCCGGTTCAATACGACCGGCTGCCGGTATACCCACTAAAACCCCATGGGAGCCTTCCTTCCGCCTAGCGCCGGGGTCGCGGTACATGCGTGAGCTTAACCCGCAACCCCGGCAGCGGCCGGCCGCCTCGTAAACAGAGGCGGCCTCTCCTGTGTGCGGGCCGGGGAATGACGTTTCCCCGGCCTTGAGAGGGACGCGCGGCTGCCTCTCGCGCCCTCTCGCGGCATTAGTGCGGGCGGAGGTCTATGTGGATCCCCCAGACCTCGACGCCCGCTGCCACCGGGAGGGGGAGGCTGCGAGGATTACTCCTGCGCCATCACCCCTCCCTCTCCTTCCTCCTCCCCCCGCCGCCTCGCGCACTCAGCAGCGTCAGCGGCGGGGGGGGGGGGCCCTCGCGATAGGGGGGAGGGGGAGGCTGCGAAGGATTGCTCCTGCGCCAACACCCCTCCCCCCTCTCCTTCCTCCCCTTTTCCCCGCCGCCTCGCGCACACAGCAGCGTCGGCGGACGGAGCGGGGGAGGGTAGGTCGCCGGTCAGGCCGGCGGTGGTGGGGTGGACATCACCACCGCCTTCCTCGACGGCCAGCGGAGAAAATCTCGACGCTGGCGGTCGCTACGGAAGGGATGGGTGTTTGGGGAGGAGGTTTGGGAAGGAAGGGAAGGCATTGGGATTTGGAGGCGGAGAGGTGGGACACCACTGTCACGGAGTTAAAGGGGGATGTGACAGTGGCGGCTCGGGGCCCCGGGGACGCGTCCCCTCGTACCGCTTCCTGGACGGAGTAGAGTCCAGGGCGGCACCCCCTGGGGGGAGGGTAGTTGAAAGATAAACCAACTGACATTATGTATAAGCAAGTCATAATTGTAACGAGTCAAATAGCGTATTTATTTTAACTGTAATAAAAGTTATATAATTACATATTCTTTAATTATTCATTCAACATTCATTATTCAAAACCAATAAACATAAATGTAAAGATATGATTTGGTATTGCAAACAACTGATTTAGTATAGTAGTACTGTGTCGCAGTTGTTAGCGCCCACTGCGAGACAACTCGTTTGTTACACTTACATTATAAAACAACAAAAGTATCTTAAAATTTATAGATTTGGAAATTACTTCGTATTAATATTTGTAATGTATGTATAATGTTACTGGGAGTAACAGTGCAACTTCGCTTGCGTTGTCGTGACGTATTTCGTAAATTGCAACGGCAGCACCAAAAAGCGTGGCCGTCACCTTTTTGGTTATATTCGTCTACGGAAACACGTCGTTTAAAAAGTATTCCAAGTATTGACCCGGGATATAAGCTAGCTCACAGGCGACCGCGTGGAACCGGGGAATCCCACGGACTACCTCCTTTTATGAAAGGGGGTGTCCCAAGAGAGGTCATTCCTCTGCATCATCAAATTATATAAACTAGATTTCATTTAATCCGTTTACGCCATGCTCTAATAACAGAGTGACAGATAGATAGACAAAATTAAAAAAAATGTCGAATTGGGAATCTGCTGGTTCGAATTAACCCTCCTATATAGTCCAGTCCGACGAATGATTTCATCAACCCTTGGACAATTATTGTTGGTAAAGTATCGGTTCTACTAAGAAATTAGGAGGCTCGAGTCCATGAGTAGGAGAAATATGGACTATATTAATATTATCCAGAAAGCATGCACCACTCAGGCCGTTTTCCGACACAAAGTGTAATGTAACACGTCTTTCAAGACCACGGTCCATAAAAATGCCCCGGACTTTTGGAGAGCTTGCGTGGAGCTAGGGGAAGGCCAACAGGTAGAGGTCTCTTGACAAATCTTATATATATAAAAATCTTGTGTCACGATGATGTTGCCAATAAACTTCAAAACTACTGAACCGATTTCAATCAAATTTGCATACCGTGTGCAGTTTGATCCAACTTAAAAGATAGGATACTTTTTATCCCGTTGGAACCGGTAGGTGGTGCTGAGATCGTGTTCTAGAATCCTCCTAATCACCTGGACCGATTTTGGTGTTTTTTTTTGTGTGTGTTCGATTGGGTCCCCGGATGGTTTAAATCCACAATTGGAACCGGTAGGTGGCGCTGGGATCGGGTCCTAGATTTTATTATCTATATATATAAAAGAAATTCGTGTTAGTTACACTATTTATGACTCAAGAATGGCTGTATCGGTTTGGTTGAAAATTGTTGGGGAGGTAGATTAGAACCAGGAGACGGACATAGGATACTTTTTATCCCGTTGGAACCAGTAGGTGGCGCTGAGATCGGGTTCTACAATCTGTCAGCTATTTTACTCTAAATGTGGCGTGACACTGACCGGCGTTTATCCCTGTCTACACCATATAATAACCCCAAGGACAAGCCCCGGCCAGTGTAGGACTATTGTGGGAAGTGAGAACAAAAAGTAACGGGCTAGTGGGTCAAATGCTAGTGGTACTAGGGGTCCGGGAATATGGGGACTATGGCGTATGCCCGTCGCAGTGTTCGAGGAACATGGATAAATGGGCAGACGGTGACTCGCCATTCCTGGATTAGTATTATACACAGCGAAAGAGACATTGAAAACTAATTTGTAAACTAAATAATCTCTATTACTAAAAATGACGCGTCAATAAAAACACTAATTAAACAAGGAAAACGTAAAAGATTTAATGACGAATTGAAATAGTATAAATAAGATGATATAAAGTATTATTCCCGTAAATTGC
The DNA here is from genome assembly GCA_012273795.1 of Dendrolimus punctatus. Lineage (NCBI taxonomy): Eukaryota > Metazoa > Arthropoda > Insecta > Lepidoptera > Lasiocampidae > Dendrolimus > Dendrolimus punctatus. The sequence continues at coordinate 13,650,035 of CM022551.1, read as the reverse complement.
TATTGCGCCTGGCCGCCATTTTGGTGACGTAACCGTAGCCGAACACTCAGTACTGTTAGCATCACTGACCGGCGAGTACGCGTACATGTCGAGTTGCGGATGACGTCACGTGAATGTTAATTTTACAAGGTACCAGCGCATTAGCAATTTGCGGGGATAGTAATCGAAAACTTCATTGGTTCAATGTTGACAATAATCTGGTTTTGAACAGGGGCATTTCTCCTTCATTTTCAGCCCTTTCGCCATTTGCTTCATGAATGGATGAACTTCGTCGCTGAAGAACGGTCTAGATGAAATTAAAAAGTATTATAAACAATAAGAAAGAACAGACGAGCGTGCATGACGAGAGCTATGAATGTCAAAGAAGCAAGTGAGGTGTGTAAGAATAGGCCTGTATGGCGCTCTGTTGTTCGTGCCTACCCTGCAAAGGACCTGGCGTGAAGTTATGTATGTATGTATTATAAACAATAAATATCACGCTCTCACAGAATACCGGCTCAATACTTACCTTGAGCTAATCGTATTTGGCTCTGAGTCTATTCAGGAAAAATGTATAATATCATAAAATTATAAAAGTGTAGTCTTTTGACTTTAAGATTTTTTTGTCTGTTCGGAACTCGCATAAAAACTACTAGACCGATTTTGATGCTGTTCCCGCTAATTGATAGTAAATCGTCAGACAAAATCTGCGCCTTTTTTATTTCGGGAACCTGCTGGAATTTTTCATGCGAATGGTTTAAAGTGGACATAGTAAAAAAAACCCTGATTCCAATGCAATTTTTTTTTAATGTGAATGTATATATATGTATGTTTATTAGACATCTCTAGTAGAATAGTTATAGTTGTCTATGGCGTTAGAATTATGTTTTTATACATTTTGTTTTTTTATATTAAAAAATTCACTACCCTGCTGGAAATATCTTTCTGATTTCAAATATTGCAAAACGATTGTAATATATGTCACCTGTCCAACGTGGACGAAGTTGCGGGCAGATTCTTGCAATATATATGTAGGTATCTACATAAGTATGAATATTTGTTATTTCTGAGGAGTTTGTTTGTTTGATTGAACGCGCTAATCTCAGCAACTACTGGTCTGATTTGAAAAATTCTTTCAGTGTTAGATAGCCCATTTATCGAGGACGGCTTTAAGCTATATACCATCACGCGAATACCAATAGAAGCGGAGCACCAATGAAGAACGTTTCAAAATCGGAGGGTTTTTTTAACTTACTTCTTTCTAAACTATTCCACGCGGACGAACGATTCCAACTAGTAAGCTTACCGACACAGCATCCTGTTGATCTGCTGTTGGTATTCTTCGGTGGCTATCTGGCATTTCTTAATTTGTTCCATCTCTTCTTGGAGAGCTCGTTGCTGAATTGATGACACAACTACTTCAATAATGTCACTGATCATCATTTAAATAGTGATGCAGGTGATGATCGGTGGGCTTAAGACTACCACTTTTGGAAAAGCATCTAGTGAAAGTAACATGTGTATGAAAGAAAGAAAGAAAAAAGATTTATTGACTAAAAATACGACGCTATACATTAAAGAAAAAAAACAATAAATTGACATTTTTTTTACACGCAAACACAAAAACATATATGTCGGAGGGAAGCTATAAATCGGATTATTTGTTTTCATTTTAACTACTTTTGAAATTCTTAATTTAATTTTATATGATTTGTTAAATGTTTCTATAACTTAAAGATCGTCTTAACCTAATAAAAGTTATGAATATTGTAATTTAACAAACCACCAATGAGAGTAGAGCATATGACTCGGAGCGGGGTCAGACGCCCTCTATTAGACTTTAGTAGTATCTACTTCGGGAGACGCAGGAGTTTTTGTGGCACATTTGGTTGATGGCAATAGGTCGAGTTGGACCATGGAGTATTTTAAAGAAAGTGTTAAGTTAAGAAGTATGAGCGGTGCCCTGAACCCTCTGCTCGGTCTAAACTATATCAAAATGTTGATCAAATCTAAATTAAAAGTGTATAAACTGTGGCCTTTGTGTTTTATGCTCGCATTTTATCCTGATGACGCCCACTAAACCTGCAATAACTAAAGGAGATGTCATGAGAACGAGGCCTTCTCCGACATATATACAATAGATAAATAAACAAATAAAGGCTCGTACGTCAAGTTTTTTAGCCAACAAGGTTGACAATTTAGCATTGTGCTGTATCGAAATTTTTATAAAATCCCGATACAGCGCTGATTTTCAGCGCCAACCTATATATTTTCATCCATGCAGGAACGGAGAAAGAATACAGTTTCCTGCGGCCGGGCGGCCTGTCGTAAGAGGCGACGAAACAACCCACAGTCAGGTGGTAGGGTATTTGCCCGTCTGGATGGCTGCCACTCTTAGTCTAAAGTACATCGCCATAACAACATTGTGTTGTTAGCAGCACATTGTTGGCAACTTTGGTAGGCTGACTGTCTGATGAACTAGTGCAATATAAAACTAATCTTATCTAAGATGAACTATGTAGTAATGAAATTGTTTAACTTAAGAAAAGTTTAGGTTTATTACTATGTTAATACTATAGCGTGTGGGTTAGAGTGAGAGAGAAGAAGCCTGCCTACCGCTGCCGTATGTGTGAGAGAAAGGGAAGCCAGACAGACTGGCGCCGTAACGCACGTACCTACGTAGCGAAGCTTTACTCTCCCATAATAAGCTATCACTTCAAAAAATGCTCTCTCGCAGACAAGCTAACTTGAAGGACATTCTTAGCAAATGGGGATTGTTCATAAAAAATTACCCTCTGATTTTATATTTTTATTACGTAAAATAGGGTATCTTAAGATACTAATTTGAATATTTTTGTATTTAAAGCGTTACTTTTTTAGGAATTCGATTTTTAAATTATTTCTCCGATGACGTCATAAGGGACAAGTTTACATTGATTTCTTTGACTAGAAAACAAAAATAATAAAACTTATTAATCACAGTAATCTGTGCAACTACTATTTAAATGTCAGTCATTACTCATTACGTAACGTGATCATTTTAGTGTTTTTTGTCGCTAGGCTTTCAATTTTTGTGTTCAACCATTATTATTTTCTACAGTTATCGTAAAAAAATTTAAAGTGATATTTAAGGAAAAATCCATGTTACAGAACTTAAATCAAATAATTTACAGCTAGATTTTTTTTTACACCTGAAGCAGGCAAACAGGCAGACCGCCCACCTGATTGGATTTGGTAAGGTCAAATAAAGGTCACTAAGATCGTACGTTTTTTGGAATTTTGACTAGATAGAAATGATTAGGGACACTATTCCTCGAAATGGTTTTTGAAATAGCTAGATTGAAAAAAAGTGGTCTTCTTGGTATAAAGATGTCACAATAATTAGGTATTACAACTCAGCGTGATAATTACTCACTATGCGTAACAACATTAGTCATTAAAATACTAAATGACAGATTCAATGAACTTTGACTTTTTTGTTATTTTCCATGATTCAATAAGAATGAGATTTGGATGTATGGGTTCTGAGAATTGTATAGGGAAGGAGGAATCAAAATTCTGCTGGACACATAATGCAATATACATACAATCATCGAATTTATATACTAAATGAATAATGAGTATTATATGACCGAAGCGAATTTAACTGTGACCTGCCCAAGGAACACTGGCTTTAAGGAAAAATAGCGCGAGAACCAAAGCTCCTTTTGAGACCCTTGTTCTAACTACTAACTCTTCTTAGCATTTTAATAATATTTTAAGTATTCAAATTCAAAAGTTTTTATTTTTATATTTTTTATTGCAGGAGTTCAGCAGATAGGCAGACGGCCCACTTGATGGAAAGCGGTTACCATCCCCTATGGCCATTTGCAACACCCAAGGTGCTACAAACGCGCTGCTGCTCTCTTAAGGGAGACTGGAACCTGGTCACTAATGCCGGAATACAACTCAAGGTTGTAATGGCGACATACTTTAGACCAGGTGTGGTAGCCATCCAGTCGGGAAAATGCCCTACCACCTGGCATATTCAAAATACTTTTCACTTTTTGAAGGTGATAGGTAGGTACATATAAGTTAAAAAGTGACTTTTTACACTATAGTAGAATTATTTTGTCCGTGCAGTTTGGGTTATAAATCAAGCTCGGCCTCAGCCCGGCTAAGGCGGTGAGCGTGTTGCGCGGGCGTAATGCCATTATCGATAAAAACTCATTCTTATCAAAGAAAGAATATCAATCTTTTAAAAATTTTTTTGGTTGTTAATTTTAAACTTAGATATAAGTATTTATATTTATTTTTAATATAACTTATTACATTCTAAACTTTTGTACTTATAGTTTTTTCAACATAGATAACTAATTAATAATTTATTATAAGTCATTATTATTCTTATTTTAATAAATACGTTGTTGTATCTATTTCTTTTTTCATTTTTATAACTAACCCATAAAATTACAAAACTAAATACACTATCGATAACGCTTATCGACAATAATAATGCGCATCACTATGCCCATAAGGCCCGTGAGTGGAACAGAGAGCAAAATACTCTATTTATTTTATGACCCAAACTGCACGGACAAAATAATTCTACTATAGTGCTCAGGGCGGCAAAATTTTTGAGGGCGACAAAATTTGGAGTGTAGGGCGGTATTTTTTTATGGTGTTCCAGGGCGGTAGTTTTTCATGGGGTCCCAGGGTGGCATTTAAGGTAAATCCGGCTCCGCGGTCAGTATACTAACTTGGCAGGATCGGCACATCGGTTATCTCGTTATGCAAGTTTCAGCGCGATGTTTTCCTTCACCGTCAGCAGGTAACAATATGAAGACAGAACACCTGCCTAAGTTCTTTTTTTATTGCATGAGTTTAGCGGACAGGGAGACGGCCCACCAAAGGTACTGCTTTCTAAAGGAAGACTGGAACCTGGCCACTGATGCCGGAACACAACTCAAGGTTGTTAAGGCGGCATACTCTAGACCAGGCGTGGTAGCCATCCAGTCGGGCAAATACCCTGGCTGTGGTTGTTTTGTCGCATTTTACGACAGGCTACCCCTCCGCAGGAAATTGTATTCTTTCTACGTTCCTGCACGGAATCTAAGTGGTAAATGCTTTCCGGACGGGAATCGAACCTCGTCATTTGAGACGCGTGTACATTGACCACATCTCTGGAAAATAATATCTTCTAATGGAATATACTTCATGCAGATTACAGACCTAGGCTACGTTCCACTTGAGACTCACAACGATCAAGTTCACGACTGCGATTTTTCCCGTTCCACTCGATTGCCGGCGTCCCAATCGTAAATTCAAGTGGAACGGTTATTCGACCCACCTCTTGATATAGGTCGTTGTGAGCGCTGCGTGAGCGAAAATCATGACGCAATTACTGACGTTTTCGCCATGACCATAACGACCGTGGTCGCCATGTGGAATGGCTGACGGAGATTTTTGGGCGTTGTGAGACACTAAAGAAACGCGCCCCTAGTAGTTTCTGGAGTTTATGAGGAGTTTTTGGCGGGAACTGATAGGGAGATATAATAGTGCTGTGTGTGTGCAGTTCTTTTTTCTCAAAATGTTTAAAATTACTTTAAAATCAACAGTAGTTGTAGGATATTTATGGTCTTACTTATAAAAATCTCGTTAAGAAAGGTTTAGCCATCCTTTAAATACGAGATTCTTAAGCCCCTAATCAATGAATATCTTTTTTTCACTTATAAACGTGTATTACCTGTTGCTTACCGCAGAGGAGCACAGACAAACGAAATTTGAATGATTGACGTAGCGTTGTAACAAAATATTCGACTAAAGACCGGAAAGAGCGAAATTCTTGTCAGTAATACGTTTTTTAGTCTGTATTCAGTGACTTTGTTGACACTAACTAGCTGACACTGACAGCTGAGTTGTTTATGTTTGTCGTGTGTAAATAGAATATAATAGAAATTGATAAAATAATCTTTAAATACATCACAGCGGAACGCCATGTGAAAAGAATACAAAAAAACTTGAGTGAACAGCAAGTGTAAGCGTTATAGGGCATAGCATACGTAGCATCCTCCATCCTCCAGCACAATATGTAAAATAACTATATTAATCCTTATTTTTCTTTGAATACTCTACTAACAAATTCCTAATGCACGCTAACATAATATTTTATGCTTTTTTAGCAAATTCTCGAAATGCTGGTGCTTGAGTGTGCGGATAATATTGAAAAAGAAACGAGCACAAACGCGGAAGTCGCTAAAAAGCTCGCTTGGCTAATATGAAAAACAAGGCTAAAAATCTGAGTTGGCTTTTAAAAGAGCGAGAACAATGACTGGTGGAGGAGATTTTCCGCCTAGGTAGCCGGCCTGTTGAAATTCATATTTTGATGGAGACCATATCCCATGAGTTTACTGTGGATTCCAACAATTTTGACAGTGATATTATTCATATTAAATAGGTAACTACAAGTTTTTATTTAGTACATTCAACAACAAAGAGTCACTGTCTCTATGATATATATTTTCGTATTGCTTTCGTTTTTATTGCCACACAAAGCCGTAGTAGATTAATGGATAGTACATAGGGGGATACATGGCCATATGGGCCATTTAAATAAAAAGGTTAGTACATGTGTCCTAAACGCAAAGTGCTCAGGTTCGAATTCTGATTGGAAAACATACATCACTCAGGTGAATAACAATGGAGGAAAACATTGAGATGAATCCTGCAAGTCGGTATAACCAATGTGTTAAACCCGCCAATCGGCTTTGGAAAAGCATATTGCGTATACTGTCAGTCCCTTCGCTTACTGAATGGGACATTTAACCCCAATATTGGTATGTTTATAGGTTGTTATTATTATAGCTTTTGTTTTCAGACATACGGGAGATTACTACAAGGGAAGCCATAAACAAGCATTGTTTGTGTTGGCCAAAGCAGCATAGGAAGAAGAAGTGAAGTGTAAAAGAGAAGCCCTTGAGTGCAAGATGAGGTGTGATAAGAGTTGCATGAAAAGTACATAAAAAATACATAATTGTGTATAATTTTTTATTAAAATTGTGCATTTAAATTTTTTGAGGTGTTTTAATTGTTTAAAAATGTTCCTTTTTATTTGTTCTACATCATCAATAATATCAATAATCTGAGCTGCAAGTAATGGCAGTCCTCAGATATTGGGGTCACCATGAGATTGGTAATTTGCTTAGGTTTAGTGGTTTCTGTAGAATTAATATTGTAATAGACTGCACTCAATAACATTAAGGAAGGTCAGTGATAATGTTGACCAGTATCATGTCATAGAAAGGGCTATTCTTTATCTTCTCCATTATAGCTAAATAAGAATGATAAGATTAAATCATTATTAAAATCTTCATACAGGCACTTCAGGTTGAAGATTTTCTCTATCTGAAAACAAACAAAAAATCAGTAATAAGGCATATATTAATAAGATATAGGGCTAGAAGTAACTATTAGTCAGATATAGGAACTGGCCAAAGGTCATATTTTATTATTATATGAAAAAATATTATTAAATTAATATGAATATGCACCTTGTTCTTCATTCAGCTCGATCACTAAATTATGCAATACTGTACAAACAATAATAGTTGCCTGTATTGAGGTGTATGAGCCTATCATGGCTTCTAATATAATTCGGAACCATTGTTTCCATACACCAAAACATCTTTGAATAACATTACAAGTTTTGATATGACAGTGATTGTAACGCTGCTCTTCTGCAGTGTGGGGCCTCAGCAGTGGTGTTACAAGGTGAGAAGTTCTTGCATAACCACTATCACCAATTAGCCGTTCAACAAACTCATTTTCTTCAAATTTCCTCTTGACTGAGCTTTCTCACTATATCCTTGCATCATGTGTGCTGCCTCTACAATGTCCACAATGTCACAATTTTCGCAAAAATCTGCGTTTCCAGCGACCTGTGTGTTTTGAATAAGATTGCATTGACTTCTTCTGTTAAATTTGATAGCATTTTTATGTACCGCCAACTTTTCGAAGCGAACGCGATTGCTACCTTACTCCATATGTCCACCTCGGGTATCCACTTGCAGATCAGCTCTTATTTCTATTACTTTGCACATATTCGTCTTACTGAATCTGTATCATAGCCTGAACTCATCATCTGTTAAATTATGCAACAGATTGAAACGAGCTCTGTATGTCTTTCTCCGTCTTCTTGTCGCAGCAAAAGTATGCAGCTCCTCGATATCATGTATAAAATCGTAGAGATTGTCGAATTCCATGTTTTATACCAAGAAACAAGAAAACAACAGCACACACCAGTATTAACTGTAATACATACTAAACAAAGCTTGTCGGGTTAGAACTTAGAACTGACGGAGAGAGCAGTAATAGTCCAAGAAATAACCACAAGAGACAATAGCGCTAGTGTCGGTAAAGGGTACAATAATGAAGTTATTAAATTATGTGCCGAGTGAAAATATTTAATATTGTGGCGACCGAGGGTAGAACTTTCTGGCAGCATAAGCCGTTCTCAAGACTTAGAAAAAGGTAGAAGATTGTGGAAGGAATACACAACATTTTAGAACGGAATAGATGATGAGCGAAAGTTGTAGAATAGAAGGTTTGGGAAGGAAAAGACAGAGATAGATAGATAGGAAGTTAAAGATACTTTAGAAAGGGATAGATAGTAAATAAAAGAATAATGAAAAGAACATTGAAAGTATGGGTTCTAGAAGATTCCTTGCGGATATATAACCAGCGTAAGGCGCGCCTACCGGTAGTTCAAAGAGTTCAATTGAAGACAGTGAAGCGACAAATGCGATATGAAAGAGTTGGAAAAGAAGTTTAATAGAAGACTGACAAGTTTAGTGGTGAATTTTGTGAAAAGTTACGTGGACAGTTCAGTGAAGGAGGAGTGTAGCGTAGTTTAAGAGAAGATCCAGAAGCGAGCTACATGGGGTAAATTCGAATGTGGGCACTGCAGCAGCAGAAAGTGGTCTACGCAATATCGGCGACGGTATTGTGAGTAAGATATAATTGTCAGGACAGAGCGTTGTTAGTTGTGCATGTGGGGCCAACTCTGCGAAGAGGAATCGCGGCTGTGTAAGTCGATAAAAGCGTTTAATTAAAAACTGGTGTTTCCTTCCAATCCTACGTACTCCCGCTCGCACATAACAATGTTTTTTTAGTTATTTTAATTGTTATTCCTTTTTGAATACATAATACCTTAGTGATTTTACATTGCTTGTATAAAACTTTTTAGCACTTTCTTCAATAAATATCCCTTTAGCTACGGTAGGTGGCGACACCAATTCAATGCTTTTTTACTGATATATTTTTATACACAGATTCGATCCCCTTATTTCTGCACTCCGTGAGAATCAGCTGTTTCAAATGTGAAAAGCCATTTTGCCTTTTAGCAGTCATTTAAACTACCTCTCGAGGTTGGTTAAATTTGACAGTTATTTGTGAGTTGCTTTACCATCTTTTATCCTTAAAAGGAGGTTATGGGTAAGATTTTCACTAATCAGCTGCTAAACAGTTGCTTAAAATTTAACCAACGTTTATAAGTAAGACCATTGTAGTTTTAGAGTAGTAATTATGTGTTTATGTGAGAAATGTGAACTGTATAGTCAAATATGGCTTTCGAGTTGTCACAAGAACTCCGTTGAATGGCGTCAGCTGATAACCTTAGTAATTTTCAAAATATAGTCATTTTTATGTTTTACTTTGCACCGACTTCGAGATGTTTTAGATACTATATATTAATAATAATACATAGCTTTAGAAATAAGTTATTTTATACATTTTAGTTTTTGAAGTCGGTTTTTTTAAACGAAGTTTTTTTTTATTTGTTACTTTTTAGTGCCTAGCTATGTATGGGTGGACTTACGAATGGTGCCGCGCTTCTTAAAAAATATAGGTCCCAAGAAACGGGAAGATAAAAATGTTCGTAAAATGTAAAATAGTGGGCCAAACTATGTGACATTTTTAGGGGACCAAATAGCAACTATTCCGCATCAAACTAAACAAGAATCACGTAAATCGGATCATAAATCTCGGAGTAATCGGTGAACATACATAAAAAAAGAACCCAACGAATTGAGAACCTCCTCCTTTATTGAAGTCGGTTAAAAATGGCTACGCAACGCCGAGACAGACATACCTTTAGCAGATTGTTATACTTAATTTGCTCCGTCAAGTTCTTTTGGTGTAATTTCCTTGCTTGGGCGTCGGTTAGCTGCTTGTGCTTAACTAACTGCTCCAACTGCCTCTGCACTTGCCTTTGGTATTCATCATCTTCTTCTTTCTTCTTCTTGAGAACCAATTTTGCTGCTTGACGGTCTTTTATTTGATCAACCATAGCATTGCGTACGTCCTTAAGGAAACGAAGACATTTGAAGTACATGAATTATTCCTGCACAAATGTACCAAGTCTGTTTAGTAGTGATTTTCAACCTGTGGGTCGCACCCCACAGGTTGCCCCCCTCGGGGGGTCCCGAAAAAAGGGAAAAGGCTATTTAAATTTATACCTCGTACTTGGGTACTTTCTACGCTCAGTAGCTTTTTGTATAGGTCCTAATAATTAATATAGGTAACAAATTAGTGAATAACATAAACGTAGTCTTTTAAATTACTAACTTTTTATCTGTCTGAGGGGGGTCACCAAAATTATTCAACTTGCAAAGGGGTCGCGTATTTACAAATATTGAAAACCACTGGTTTAGTGAATTGTGGCATTTCGAGTTGTTCCATTATTTGGCGTCAGGACTATGGAGGGTAGAGGTAATGAGAACCATCTTGAATGAGAAGTGGCGCCATTTTGGGATCAGGGTGAATTTTAAAGAAAGCGCCAAAAGTCATTAGAATACTTTTAGATTTATAAAAGTAAATATTACAAAATCACTAAGCGTATTATTCGAAATTCACGAAATAAAATCACTATTCACATAACAATTCTTTGGTGTTATATTTACTAAATTACTTTGTATTACGTAAATAGTTGAAGTTTTATCATGGTGTACTGTCACCAACTACTCTAGTCGCCAAAGCTATTATTGAAGTGAAACTTCTTTATCTAAGCTTGGCCTTCTAACCTATATTTAAAAAGTTCGGATTTGTGCATAATAAATAAATGTGCCGTGTATCTATATACCCATAATTTTATAATCTTTATCTACACCTATTTGTTTTATTGCATTATCCAAGTCTTCGAAGGTATTATATAAAATTGCTGGTTAATGTGTTTAATTCTATGTCAATTATCACTTTTTTTAAATTGAGTAGACATTATACACAATATTTTCTTAAGTTTTCGCGACTTGTACACATAATAAAACTACGTTTTAACGGTGTTAAGCGCGGTAATTTATTTTATTTAGGTTTATCCGACGTTTCGGCCGCTTTTCAGTGGCCGTGGTCACGGAAGACAAAGATGACAATGTCCTCTTTGTCTTCCGTGAATAACTAAATAAATTACCGCGCTTAAAACCGTTAAAACGTAGTTTTATTAGACATTATACATAATGGCTAGATAATATATATAATATCCGGATTTATTACTCTGGCTATAACATATACAGCGTGTTTCAGACCTTACGACAATAAATCAGACCACGTTTTCGTCATGACGTACTCTACCCAAATACAAAAACGAATCAAGGTAGCTTCTTTGGTTTAGCCACAGGACCTCATTTTGCATTTCAGAATTTTACAACAACATGTATCTGTTATTGTGACGAGATCGGTAGGTTAGTGACCAAATGTATCATGTAACCAGCTCGTCTCTTCATCATTAAACGCGGAAGATGATCATTCTTAGCAAGGCCAGTGAACCAGTATTTACAAGATGTTCTGTTTTTATTGTCTTTTTATCGTAATTAATTTGTTCGGAAATTGCTTTTTTAAAATTTTGACATTACGGTTGATTTGATAGTGCCAAAAACTTTGTATGGAGTAAGACTGCTAAAATTATGATTTATTGTCATTTGAAATGAAACACGTTGTATATTAAAGTGATCAGCAAAATCATAATTTAACTTTATTTAACCAATTTCTGTAAAGTTACATATAGTAGATCATTTTTCGAAAAATAAGGTCATAAGTTTCACTTTTTACGCGTGTACACTAGTACACGCACACATTTTTTTTTAATTCGGCATACTTCGATTCGTCTACAATAGCTACTTTCATACCATTCATTCTATACCAAACGTATTTAGGCAGTTTAATATCATTAACTAAGTGTGGCGACATTAGTGCCAACATAAAAACAAGCACGCAAGCGCGAAACAAATATTTATCTATGGCAAGCAAAACATTGCGCCGATTATTACAAGCGCGCGCCCAATTTTTCGCGGCAATTTACTTGCCGCGAAACAGTCGAAAACCGAAGTTATTTCGGGTCATCTCGACACAGTCCGACTCACGTCTTCAACGCGACCGCACGACATACGTGCTCGTGTACAAACATTAGTTTTCGCGCTCGCTGCTTGCCTTCATACCAAAATCCTTCTGAACAGTATTGTTAAACATTGAGAGTGTGTGATTAAAAGTGTACGATGCAAAATATCTTTCATTGACCCGTACACCACCCAACGGCCACGACGGCCGCAATCATCACACATCATCACCTCCTCATAAGTAATTGTATTTAAAGCCGATCGTTACGTAAGCGGCCCTAAGTATTTTACTTCTGTGCTACTATATACATATATACTTACTCTATTGGTTTTTTGTGACCACGATAAATATTCGCAACGTTTTATGTCCGTCTTCTCCTGTATTCTTTTCGCTTCTTCTTCGAATAGACTATCGTTGGCATGCTCCATTTCAGCTATCTCGTGTTTTAGCCCAATCATCTTTCTGTTGCATTCGTCTAATTCTCTCTGAAATATGAACAATAATTCGAATTCAAATTCAAAAGTTTTTATTCAAAACAAATTCCTAAAGAGGTTAAAATTTTATTTTATTTCCTAATGTATGTACACCGCTTCGCAATGTGTTATTGCTGCAAGAAAAAGCGGCAAGAAACTTCCCAGCAACACGTCTAGCTTTCTTTATATTTCTTTTATTATATCTCAAGTCCTTTTTTAAAGTTTTATACAGAAGTATGTTACAATAAGAAAGAGACACAATAAAAGGATAGAAATGATATAGAATAGAATAGAATAGTTATTACAGTCTAATAGCCGGTTCATATATCTTACTACAAAAGTCAAGCACTAGAGGTGTTGATCCGCATCGCAGCCGCAGGGTAAACTCTAGTTACATATATAACGAATTCCAGCCAAATCGGCCTAGTAGTTTTCCCGTAAAGTGATAGCAAACAAAGAGACGAATATATTTTTACCCCGAAAACTGTAGCATTTTTCCGTATAAAAAGTATCCTATGTTCATCCTCGGCATCGAAAATATAAATACCGAGTTTCAGCCAAATCGGTCCCGCAGTTTTTCCATGAAAACGGAACAGACAGACAGTTACTTTCGCATTTATAATATTAATAAGGATTAATTCATTTGCCTATCGGTCAAAGTTTGATATGAACCCCACACAGGTAATGTCAATTAGGTACTTAAAAGTTAAATCAATAAAGACACCTTATCAGCGCTTTCCATTAGTAGCTCACAACGCCCAGAATGCTCCGTAATCCGTTCCACCAGGCGAACGCGGTCGTTATTGTCGTGCCGAAAACGTCGTTAATGACGTCATCATTTTCGATCACACAACGCTCATAACGACCCACGTCAGGAGGTGGCTCGAATACACGTTCCACTTGGATTTACGATTGTAACGCCGGCAAGCAAGTGGAACGGGAAATCGTAGACGTTGTGAGACTACTTACATTTTTTGGTTATTGTCGTAATTAAATTTTATTCTTGTAAATCCACAAAAAATCGTTTTTGCTTCCACTACATACAATTACGTGTATATTCAAGATTTATTATGGAAATCCAATGGCTAAGTATATTCTCGCCTAATGCCCTCTATCCTATCCTTAAAGCTAACAACGCCTTGGCGTCACCCCTGGTATTGTAAATGTCTGTAGACGACACCAAACATTTTCCATTAGGTAGGATAGGGCCTACCTGTTTACCAGCTAAGCAATAAAAAAATGGAAAAGCTCCCATACTATGAAGACAGACGGACCCTCATGACAATTCGATAGGGGTTCAGCTATTGCCAGAACGTCTACTTAACCCTTTTTATTAAGAATATGTTGTTGAAGAAATATATTATGTGGTAGTACTCAAATTCATAAAAAAAGATTATTTAAGATTGGACACACTGTTTCTTCTACTTATTAAAACATTTCTCTTACAAATGTTTTCCGAATTAAACTTGATTTTGATATTAGTATTTTTCAATTTAAAGGCCTATAACCTTAATATAGTGTTTTACTAATGATTTCTAATTTAGATTCCGAAGAATCAAGAAACTTAAAATTACCTCTCTTCTTTTGGCCAGTTCATCCTTGGCCTGTTCGTCAGCCAAACCCTGTCCTGCCAACGAATCCCAAGTCTCTCCAATGAGCTTCTCTTCGGCCTCTTTCTTGGCGAGAGTCTCTTGCCTCTCAATTATCATTTCCTTCCTTTCTCTCGCTGTTTCCATACGTTTAGCCACTCGTTGGCGTTCGGCTATCGAATTTATTACATATTTGCAGTTCAAAGTTTATTTAAATCAAAAGTTGTAAAACTGTTAGTAACAAGAAATCTAATATATAAAATTCTCGTGGCACAGTTTTCGTTGCCATACTCCTCCGAAACGGCTTGACCGATTTTGATGAAATTTTTTGTGCTTATCCGGTATCTATGAGAATCGGCCAACATCTATTTTTCATCCCCCTAAATGTTAGGGGTAGTCCGCCCCTAAATTATTTTTTTTATTTTTTAGACAAAATTTTTAATTTCTATTTTTTTATGATACAGCATTAAAAGATACATACAACCCTAAATTTTCAACCCTCTACGATCAACCCCTATTTTTTACCGGGCAGGACGACGTCTGCCGGGACAGCTAGTATAGAAATAAAAAAATAAAAATCACAGACAAAGTCCATAGAGGAAGTCCAAAACATAGAGATTTTCAAAATTCTCCACCTCATAGATAGAAATATGGTTCAAATGTTGCAAGGGAATACAGTTGTTATAACTTCGGAATCAAATAAAAATGATTTAGAAATATCAACATGACTCTAAAGACCCGCCTAAAAATACCTTATACGCCTATATATTATGTCTATAATAATGTTACGAGCAACACAGGACTCGAATTAAAATACCGTTGGAATTACTATAGAGTTTATTAGAATTGTACAAACACGTATAAAACAGGTACAAATATAATTAGACACTGTATAAACTGCACGCAAAGTCCGTCACTATATCGCTAAGCGAAATCACTATACATGTCTTGTTAGTATTGTAATCGTTGCTTGACTGCCCCACCCCGCCGTTCGGGCATTGTTTTATATTAAACTGTATAATACCGACAAATGGGCCGCGTTCTCTTAGTTAATCCACACATCTGGCAAGCTTCACGATGCAATATCAACAAGGATTAGTTCGACACTAATGACGGCCATAAAAAAAGTACGATAACAATAGGATGTTTTTAAATTTTAAACACGAAGTAAACAAAAAAACTCCGAATGCAGGAAAGATAATAAACTGCGTTTTACGACAGCCAGGTGTGCGTTCTTTGTCGGTATGGAACAACAATAAATCTGTCAAAGGTGTCGAGTTAGTCTAACGAATAAGAAAAAGTAGATTCTGTCCGTTAGAGCATCACGTGGAAAGCACAAAACTTATTTGAATGTAACTCAATATAGATTACTACCACATTACCGGGGGTACAAGGTGTATACCCCCGGTAACAATTTCGTGGATATTTACGAATGTAATCATTTGAAAATATAGATTTCCAAGTTACATCTATAGCAGCAATCCCAAAGTTTTAGTGAGAATTCACCAAGGCAGCAGTAGTATATAAAATACATCTTCACGTTAACTAAATAAAAAACTATAGGTTTTGAAAAACATTGGAAGATTGTGGATTTGTAACATCACTAATTAACTTTAATTTGGAAATATATAAATTAAGAAATACGATTTTACAGTAACACAAATGACAATGTGACAGATATAGACAACATAAAAACAAAATAATAGATAACTAAAATACACTATTCACTATTCATCATGTGCCATACTTAGGTGTGTGGTTACTTCATTAGGGGTTTTGTCAAAATCTTTACAAAACACTACCAATAACGCATCTAAAACTGTTTTAATATTTGATACCTTCCTCCTCCTTTTTAATGTCCGCGTCCCAAATTGCTTTGAACCTGAGACTCTCTTGTTTCAACATCTCCTTTTCTCTCTCTCTCTGAATCCGTCTCTGTTCGAGTTGGTAGTCCGTATATTTCTTGCATTCAATGTCACGGCGCAAGTGCTCAATCACGTCTTGTTCCATTCGAGCTGCCTGAATTGTTGCATTTTTTATTGTGTATAGATATATTTTTTGTATTTTATTTATTATAGAATTTTTGAATTAAAATCTTTAGGTTTAAGATTTTAATAAACTATATACATAACTATATAACATTGTATTATTATAAACTACATTACAAAAAATAAAAAGACGATTGATTAAACATGATAATTACAAAGTAAAGATATGTTACTGGGGAGTTTGTTGCGCCGCTTCTTCTCCTTTAACAGTAACTAAAATTGCCTTGGAAGCGGTGGTAGAGTCATGACTTTCAATAAGTAATCTGTAAGATTCCATTTTGAAATAAATAAATTCATTTTCATTTTCATTTTCATATGTAGTGTACTATACTATGTACTACACTATACTATGCTATGCTACACTATAACTTTCGCGTATGCGAAAGTTGCCATTTTTTGTTATTTACTAAAATCATATTTGGGGGGGAAATGCCATAGTCACCACGCTTGGCATGCGGGTTGGTGACCGCAGTACCGGCTTACTCGCATCGGAGCTGCTGCCCGGCTCCGATCAGGGGATTTATGTAAGCCGGATTTTTGTTGATGGTTATACCGCCATCGGTCGGTCGTCAGAGCCTCGTTCGTTGGCGGCAGGGAGTACCACGGGCAGGTGAGGTTGACGTTTGGGTTGAACCCATCTAGGTTTCGCACACCCCTTACCCCCCTAGTTATGATATATTATATGTGGCGCGTACTTGGGGAGGCCTACGTCCAGCAGTGGACTGAATTTGGCTGAAGATGATGACTAAAATCATTGCATGTTACAATTTAGAAAGTCTTACCAGTACGCAAGTGTACCTAAATTGAAGGGTAATCCAAATTGCAGCCTTATTCAATCAACTAGTTTGGATTTAAACACAATTTTATACCTTGTGTAAAATTGCACTTTTGTCTGCACGCCCATTTGTTATGAAGCTCTCGACATGATAGGATATTCGGCAGTTGCTTCTTTTTCTTTAGCCAATCTATGACCACTGCTGGTCGTAGGCCTCCTCAAGTCTGCGCCACAAATCCCGGTCTCCCACCTTCCTCGTCCAGACCCCTACCAGCGACCTTACACAGATCATCGGTCCAGCGGGCCGGAGGGCATCCTACACTACGCCTGCCGAGATGTGGTCTCCACTCAAGGACACGTTTGCTCCATCACCCGTCAGTAGTCAGGCCCACTGCCACTTCGACTTATAAATTTTGTGAGCTGTCTCGATTACCTTGGTTCTCTTACTGATATCCTCATTTCGCTCTATATCCCGCTGAGTGACTTTAGATTTGAGGATCATATTCTGCCTTTAATATATGAGTAAATGATCAATAGCAAATACGTAAAGCCTCATGCTGAGGAAGTTAAGCTTGTGTTATTGATAATATACAATAATTCACTGTCCATTCCCAAACACCCAGACCTTAGTAAACATTTAAAACGGTAAGTTCGATTACGAAATCAAACAAGCCAAGAATCAAATACGGAACCAGTGAACGAGGTCGGCAAAGAATTAGACAACACCTTATTTATAATATGCTCATTTTTACGGCATGTGCGGCAGCAACAATGAAAATGACGAAGGAAGTAAGCAACTCGAGTATCAAACATCTATACAAGTCGCATTTACATATTCGCATTGCCTCTTTCCCTAACCACTTTCCGGCTTGTGTCTAAGAAGTGAACATAATGTCGAGGCAATAGAGGCTAGCAACTTACCAAAGCATCAGATTCTTTCATAGTGACTTCATACCACATTCTATCAAACTCTCGTTGGGCTTCCTTCCTCGCTTTCTTTTCTTTTATCTGGTAGAGTTGAACCTCCTCAGCTTCTTTCGCTCGGAGTTTGTATATGCAAGGCAGCACGTGGACACATTTCGATCTGAATGTTAGAACTTTGTAAGGGTATTCTGATGTAGTAGCCATGCTGGAATCATTATCTTGATTACATCTAATAGGGCCGGCTCGATCGGTGTGATATGAGCACTCATAGAATACCAGCGTGAAACGTTTAACCTAGAGCTAACCGTATTTTGTACGATGAGTGCGAGTTACGATGGCTCATTTTCCACTATCACATCTTCCATATCCCATTACCCTATTCCATTCTTCTATTGCATCCCCTCTACCTTATACCTCTTCTCTGATCCCTGTAGCCCATAGTAAATAATGGCTTCGCCTGAAGGTAACCACATTCTATTAAGTAAACCATCTGTCCGTTTGTCAGATACGCAATACTCACAGCGGTGTATCTTTATATTTCTCCTCGTGTTCCTTTTTGCGTTTCTCAAGAAGATACTGAAGCCTGTTTTTCTTTTCCTGCCAGAGTGCCTCCGCACCCGCTTGCGCTTGTTCTACGAACTTGCGTATGTTTATTTCTTCTTCTACTTGGAATAGATCTATTAATCTGGGTTTAGGAGAAAAAATGTTAGATGCACTTTAGATATAGGAAGCTATAAATAAAATTGAAGCGTCTTTCTGTGATTTCAAAATTTAAAGGTAATTAGTTATTCAGTCAGGCAGTATATTTATATCCATGGTTATTTATGTATTCAATTCAACCAATACTCTTTGTTGTAGACCAACATAATAAAACGTAACACATTTTTTAAATTACTGTAAGGCAGTAACAATGGCCGGCTTTATGACTTTAAATAATCTCTTCCTGGCAACTTTTGGATGGATAATCTCTTATTAAAATTAGCGTGTTAGTCCGGCTTTAGTCACTGGTAAAGTTATTGGAATTCACAAAGTCAAGCGGGCTTTATTTATGGTTAACACGTCTGTATGTGCGTGAGACCAAATGCGGGTAGCAGACTCGCAATGTGCAAACACGACTAAAGTCACTTGCCTTTGTGAAAGTCAAGAACAACAACAGCCAGTACCTTATGCCCGATTTATATATATGTATTACTATCTATCCCTTTGTCATTGGTAAAAAATTGATATTACTTACCTAAATAGAGTTCAATGTCAAATTTTACCATTTTGATACACTACTACTAACCCAAGTTGGGAGCGTTCTTTTTTTACTACAATGCCGATCCAATAATTAAATACATTTAACTATCGAATATTAATCTTGATTATTGCACAATAATTAGTCACTTTAGAGCGCTACTAGGACATTTGCATCGAACGAAAGCCCGAAGTAAGAATCTGGCCCCGACCAAAGTCGGAATCAGATAGTTTCGACGTTTCGCGCACGTTATTGGAGTCGTTACATTCGAGCGATGATAAATTACCCTCTAATATTATCCACACAGTAACTCAACTTATCAACAAATCATCCTAACAATAAGGCAAAAGAATGGATAGTACATATAGAAACCAAACATAAATTAGTAGTAATAGAAGCTGATAAAGGAGTGTTGGTGCCGACCCTGATGTATGGTAGTGAAAGTTGGGTATGGCAGAAGAAGCATGAAAGTAGGATAAACGCAGTTGAAATGAGAGCTTTGAGAAGTATATGTGCGGTTAGCTTGAATGATAGGATAAGAAACAGTGTGCTAAGGGAACAATGTGGTTTGAAAGAAGATGTAATAACAAGAGTTGAAAAAGGAATATTAAGGTGGTTTGGGCATGTAGAGAGGATGGATGAAAATAGAATCACAAAACAGGTATATGACAGTATTGTCAATGGTAGAGCTGTTGCCGGTAGACCGAGACGAACATACCATGAACAAATATCAGAACTGTTAAAAAAAGGTCAGGTAAAAAGCATTTCAAATAAACGCGCATGTATGAAGAGGTTAATGAAAGTAGGTGAAGCGAAAGTTGTTTGTCAGGATCGTCGCAAGTGGAGATCCATAGTCTCTGCCTACCCCCATGGGAAACAGGCGTGATTTTATGTATGTAGAAGCTGATAAACATTCTGACCTTTTTCGTTTCGTTTCGAGGTCCCCCTCATACGACTGTAAACAGAGGTCTACACGACGTGCAACGTTGTTGATTAACGATCTGAAAAAATGCATATTATTTTCTTATTGTGGGAAATTGATAAACAGGCAGACGGCCGATCTGATAGAGTGATGTTGAAATTTTATGTGTGAAAGAATGCTGCATCAATTAAAGACTTCATTATACTGCTTGAGACTTTTATTTATTACTAACCACATATTACAATTGGACACGCCCATTAGTAACCACACATATCAAAGACAAGAGGGAGAAAGAGTGCCGCCCCTGTTCATAGACTCATCGGACTGATATTCTAAAAAGTGACTATCGCAATAAGTAGAAATTTGCAAAATCGCAAGCGTTGCTAACGTATAATATCTTTTAAATTTACAACTCGCGAGACTCGAATTAAAATGCCAGTAGAATTACTACAGAATTCATTGGAACTATACAAACACGTTATACGCAGATACAAATATGACCGAACACAACAAGTCCAAACGTAATACAGAAGGTCGTAATGCAATAAAACGCGCAAAGTCCGTCACTTATTAGATTCCGGATTGTAGTACACACGTCTCGTTTCTCTCGTGGTTATAGCTCAACTGACTGCTCCCTCAATCGGGCCCTGGCTTTATACTGCACAGATGCAATATGTCCGCCCGACCGCGTGGACCGAATTTCCTAGAATCAGCTTGTACTTTAAATCCGTAACACCTGGCTAATGATCACAATACAACAATAGGCCGTATGCCAATAAGTGAACAAACGAAGACAACCATAAAATAATGTAAATGTTATTAGTTCAAATGTCGACGGGTAATAAATGTGCTTAGTTTCGGATATGCAGGTGGGTTTTGTGTTTCTCTGGATCTCAGTTGTAACTGTATAATTGGTATGGAGTCGGGTCAAAATTATTGCCCGGGGTTTGGTTTTTTTTATTACACGAGTTCAGCGGATAGGCTGACGGTCCACCTAATGGAAAGCGGTTACCATCGCCTATGGACACTTACAACACCAAAGGTGCTACAAATGCACTGCTGCTCTCTAAAGGTTAACTGGAATCTGGCTACTAATGCCGGAACACAACTCCAGGTTGTTATGGCGGCACACTTTAGACCAGGGGTGGTAGCTATCCACACGGTCAATTACTCACATACACTTGGCTGTGGGCTGTTTTGTCGCCTGTTACGATAGGCCGCCAGGCTACAGGAAATTGTATTCTTTCTCCGATCCTGCATGGATAAGTTGGTCTAGAAATGTCAACTTATGGGATTATACTTGTTTTTTAAATGCAGGATTTTGAGATCGTGGATATCGTGTAGCAGCAGAGTGTTAGCCAAGACAAGTGAAACGAGCCCAAACACGAAGGGTCTCTCTTGTTTAGTACAGGAGTTCCTATGGCCACCTTCCGACTCCATCATCAGATCAGCTCCATGATACCATATTATTGCATTGTCACGCGATATACATCTGTGTGCAATTTCAGCTCCATCGGAAACCGGGAAGTTGGTCAAATTTAACTTGCAAGATTCCACCCGAACTTATATATTATACATAGAAACATTTATAGTTACATGCATTATAAGTTAAATAAAAGCTTGTAATAAGTAATAACGCACCTGCGATCGCATCGTATGAAGAAATCACTGATTTGTTGGTCCTTGAGTTTCTTCAGTTTGTTCTCGGCGCCACGTCTCTGGTCTTCTTCCTCAGCGCGTAGTTTCTTCACGAATCTCCCGTAACGAGCAGTTGAATTCAATACTCTTGAGACCTTCAACACAGCTAAGGCAAAGTAGGGAAAAGGCCAAAAAGGGAAGTATGACGTGATAAATATGAAGTTTGTTCTACAGTTATTGTGAAAAGCGTGGGGTGCTTGACATCAAATACTACGGATATTTCACTAATCCTGAGGACATGAGCCTCTACCAAAATTTATCGAAACGATTCATTGACTCTTCAGGTGATCAGAAGGCTGGTGCTTACCTCGGCCAACGGATCAGTATAGCGATCCAGCGAGGAAACGTTGCCAGCCTTCTGGGCACCTTACCCATAGAAGACGGTGATCTGGGCTCAGTATTCTACTTATAGTCTTGAGGCTCTATGGGTAGAATACTATACAAATAAGTTTTCTTACATAATATTCAATAGTGTATAATTTTATAATTGTTTCACATTATAATAACTAATTTCACTGTAATTGGTTGACAAAATCAACCATAGCGCGAGCGATTTCTATATCTATAAATATCATAAACGCAAAAGTTTGTATGAATGGATGTATGTTTGTTACTCTTTCACGAAAAAACTACTGAATGGACGCTGATGAAATTTTACAGTAATATAGCTTACACATCAGTATAACACAGGCTATAATTTATAAAGAAATAGTGCAAATATAATGATTGATGACGCTATTGCGTGCGTTTATTCCGCGTGCAACAATGATCTGGAAGGAACTTCCCGTCGAGGTTTTTGCTTTACCCTACGAAATGGGGTTCCTTAAGAAGGACCTTATAAAATTTCTTAGAGGTCGGCAACGCGTTGGTTACACCCCTGGTGTTGCAAACGTCCATATGCGACGGTAACTACTTAATACCAGGTGAGCTGTCTGCCATCTGGCCACCTGCTTTAGGCATTAAAATAAAAAAACTCCATGCTTTTCAAAAAAACTGTTTCTACCTACTCATACCTAAAAAATTATGTTTTTTTTTTAGTTCGGTTTTTTTAAATATAAATTTTATTTTATTACATTTTAGTTTTGAAACCAACTAAAAGTAATTATAATCAAGAAACTCGATTCGTAGTATATCGTATATGTGATAATAGATCTAAAATGTGGAACTCTCCTTTGCGTATAGTTTATAGTTAGCCTGTTGTACAGGACACGCGAACAAAGTTCTGCTACTCAACTATCCAGTGCAAATTTTAAGTAGTGGGTGGGCATAGTGTGTAGGGGGGTAGGTATACTAACCCTTTCTGCAACTCCTAGGGTCCGGAGTTCTTGAAATATATATTATTGGTAAACATAACCTCACCTACTTTTTCACTGGTGCAAGTTTTCAAATTAATCGGACATTACGAAATTGAAAATTACGTATGTTGCATACAACATACATTACATAAAAACGGCATACATACAAGTAAAGCTACTAAAATTGTAAAAAAGACATCGAGATTTTAATAAAAACTTTCGATGAAGACTGATGTTGCTATTGTGAGGTATTTCTTGGGACTCTGCTTTGATTCTGCAGCCAGATGACAAAACAGTGGTAATTAATAATTGTAAAATATATAATAATAATACCGAAGTAAGAAAGAGGGCTGCGACTTAACAATCCGGTACACAAATGTTAAGTTGTTGGTGGGCGAAGTGAATAGGGGGAGGTATACTCACCCCTACGAGAACCCCTAAGGTCCGGAGGGTTTCAATTTTTTTTCGTTTATAATCATAAACTCATTTATGTTGTAAAATTGTGCCACTTTTGATAATAAAAAACCGTGATTTGAGTTTATGAATGTACTCACGAATTGTTTATGAATGTACTCATGAATAACATATAACCGCCAGAACTTTTTATAACACTAAAACTGTTTTTAATGTAGAAATAAACTTTCAAATTTAATTGACACATAAATAAATACAAATAAATGCTAGAGTAGGTAATAGACATGTATAATAATCGACTGATTAAAAAGTGACAGTTTTTACTGTCACTTTTGTTTTTAATGGCTTGGCTAACAAGGTGTGATGATAAAAATAAATTAATCGATATGTCATTAATACTTATCGATTTGTAATTGAGAAATTCGAAACCATGTAGCTCACGATTTAGAATTATTTAATAATTTTCAGAAATCGATAAATATTTCTATGAAAAAAAATATTGTTTTTTTACCATCTTTATTGCCGCCATTTTATTCCTTTTCTCTATTAGTTGAGTGAATGTGTTTTCTTCTGTTAACTTTTTGTTTTTCTACGACTTGGGCTGTGTTTTATAATAATTTTGATTCTTTTTACGTTGACTACTGGCTTTCTTTTAGACTTTTGTTTAGTTTTTCATAAAATATATTTATAAAGTTACTTAATTTATATAGACACCATGTTCTATTTAAAGAGCCGAGGAAGCGTAGTCAGTGTGCCGCGGTAGCGGCCGGCGAGTGCCAGAACCGACTGGTAACCATTAACTATTTATTTTATACACAAACAGTCGGTTATGTTAGGTGATATTTAGACCAAAGTGCACGAGCCGAGCGAGCGAAGCGAGCGTGCCGCGGCAGCGGCCGGTGAGTGCCAGAACCGACTGTAACCATTTACCTTTTTTTTTGTACATACAGACAGTTACGATACCTTGAAAGTCTCATATGAAACATTTGTTTTATTTATCAATTTAGTGGACGACTAGCAAGTTGGCTTTTAATATGACAATGAATCAATATATTAATGATATCAATTTTATTTCAATTTCAATACACTGCTGATTTTTTTTAAAATATTGGTTAAATATAAATTAATGCGATTACGTAAAAAAAAAATATCGTCTTTATTGGTCGCCATTTTGAATGGTTACTCTTGTATTGTATACAAATGTGCTCTATTGTGTTTTTTCTTCATTTTTCTCCAATTAAGCTGGTTTTTGGGTTATTTTGGCTGTTTTTATGTTGATTACTGGCTTTTTTGGAACTTTGAAAGGATTTTTCGATTTCAGACCTATGATAGAAGTGCAAAATTAGCGAAAAAAATCAGCGAAAATAAGTGAGGTTATGTTTATTAAAAAAAGTTTATTTCAAGACCGCCGGCCCATAGGGGTTGTAGTAAAGGTAAGTATGCCTCTCCCCCTCCCCATTTCACCACCCCGCTACATAAAATTCGAATACCGGAAAGCTATACATTTACCAGAAAGAGAGTTGGTCTGAAAGAGAGTGTCGGGGTGAAGATAAGGAAAGGAATGCTCCCGTGGTTCGGACATGTGGAAAGAATGTATGATGAAAGAATGACTAAATAGATATACAATGCAAAAGTGGATGGATGCATAAGTCGCGGAAGGCCACGACACACCTTCCATGATCAAATTGATCGTGTACTAGTAGAAGGTGATGTCAGGAGCCTTAAGAACAGGCGAGCGTGCATGACAAGAGCTATGAATGTCAAAGAAATAAGTGAGGTGCGTAAGAATAAACCTGTATGGCGCTCTGTTGTTCGTGCCTACCCCGGAAGGGACCTGGCGTGAAGTTATGTATGTATGTATGTGTATATATATATATAGCTCTTTGCAAAAACTGACGACTATTTATAAGGATTTAATTGAAATATATAATTTAATACATACGTAGTAACAGTCCGGTACTCCTCTGGGCCCAGAACCATCTTTTGGTATCTTCTGTGTAGGCGCCTGTAGTGGCTCCATTATTTACAGAAATATTCAACAAATTTTACAATTTTTCATTGAAATATTGACAAATTAAAGTCGATGACTTTGTAAAAAAGCAAATCTCATGACACATAACGAAAAAGTTTATAATAGATACATACAACCTTTTTTTATTGCGATATTCGGAAATAGGCAGATGGGTAGACTTTTGGAAAGTGGTTGCCTTCGCTTGTGCACGTTTGCAAGACTAGGGGCGAATACAACGCATTGCCAGCCTTTAGGATGGTATATAGGGATCAGACAGAAGGGATAGGAAGGGGAATGTAATAGGAGTAGGGGAAATTGAACCATCGGAATTCTCACTTAACATATTATTATTACTACCTAGACGCCGACAAAACCAATTTCACGCCGGCATTTGGACTTCCTTAGTTTCCTTTGTGATTAGAAAACAGACAATGGGCTGTTTTCTAATAGTTGCAATCTTTTATGGCAGTCATTAGCCAGGTGTGTCGGATTTAAAGTACATACAAACTGATTCTAGGAAATTCGGTCCACACGGCCGGGCAGACATATTGCATCTGTGCAGTATAAAGCAATGCTCCCATTGAGGGACAGGGCAGTCGAGTGATAACAGCGAAGCAAGACGTGTGTACAGTCGGGAATCTTTTAGTGACGGACTTTGCGCGTTTATTGAATTACGACCTTCTGCATTACGTTTGGACTTGTTGTGTTCGGTTATATTTGTACCTGTGTTATACGTGTTTGTACATACATAACTTCACGCCAGGTCCTTTGCAGGGTAGGCACGAACAACAGAGCGCCACACAGGCCCATTCTTACACACCTCACTTGCTTCTTTGACATTCATAGGTCTTGTCATGCACGCTCGTCTGTTCTTAAGGCTCCCGAAAGTTTGTATAGTTCTAATACTATACAATAATTCCAACGGCAATTTAATTCAAGTCTCGCGGCTCGTAACAACATGTACCACGATTCGGTCGAGACTAACAGGCTATTCAAGCGTGTCAAGCATATAGAAACGCTAGCGGGTATCCTTAGTGGCGAACACTATGAATAAACTACGGGTTGTTTTGTTGTCCCTTACAAAAGGCCTCTCAGCCGCAAGTGCATAAAAGGGTGTATTTCCTCTTTAAAATATAATCTTTGTTAGTAATCAACCTATTTCATAATTTAACACAGTCACACTCTAGGTATACTAGGGATTCCCAAAGTGGTCGAAATCCGTTGCCCAAAGGTCGACATAAACGAAAGCTGCTTTAGGGGGTCGCGAGGTCTAAAATTCGACCCCAATTAATTAACACAAGTTAATTTCAAATTTTCATACATAAATATTGTCACGCCACTTTCGCATTGGGATAGGCAGAGACGATGGATCTCCACCTCCTACGATCCTGACACTTTTCGCTTTATCAACTTTTTTTATTAATCTTTTCATACATACACGCTTATTTAAACTACTTTAATCTGACCTTTCTTCAAAATATCTTCAATTTGATCATGGGGACTACTCTCGGCCTACTGGCACCGACTCCACCAGTGACATTGCTGTTATATACTTGTTTTGTGACTCTGTCTTCATCCGTTCTCTCTACATGCCCAAACTACTTACCAGACTTTCAAGATACTGTATAGGTTGTTTTACGTGTACTAATCTCTTATAAGAATGAATAATAGATAGATAGATAACACTTTATTGCTCACCAAATACACAATCTCAAAATATACCTACAATTACAATATTGTCATGGTAGAAACAAAAAGCGGCCTTATCGCTGAAAGCAATCTCTTCGAGGCAACCTAACTTAAGGAATAATTTAATCTAATCTGGCGATGTAGGTGGTGCAGATAATTAAATATCAAATATCATAAATAAACATACTTAAACTAAATCACTACATAGTATAAAACAAAGTCGCCTTTTCTGTCCCTATATCCCTATGTGCGCTTAAATCTTTAAAACTACCCAACGAATTTTGATGTGGTTTTTTCCAATAGATAGAGTGATTCAAGAGGAAGGTTTATATGTATAATACATGCATCATATACTAAGGCAACATTGCTAATTTTAGAGGTTTCTATGTAGTGATGCCCGTGCAAATTCGGAGCGGGCCGCTATGTTTTTATTTACAACGTTCATAGTTTTTCTGTAGTGTATTTAATTTTGTATCAGCATTGCACCCGTGCGAAGCCGGGGCGGGTCGCTAGTAATTTATAAATTAAATACATACATACATATATATTAAATAGTCTATAAGAATTAGGCATAATTATTTAAGGAAATGTAGGCAGGAATAATATATTGTATTGTAGGAATAGTATGTTAGTAGGAAGTATCATTGTAGTTTTAAAAAACTGTAAAAGTCAATAAGCGTGCACAAGTTCGTGCAATATAATATGTTCGTGCGTACAAGTGAAGACAATACAATAAAGTAATTAATTGGCTATGAGGGTCTGAGGAATCAGTTAATTTTGGAAAAGGGATCTCTTGCCCAAAATAGTTTGGGAATCTCTGCTCTATACTCTCAATAGCATAAAAATATTATTCAAATAAAGGAACAGAAAAGAAAATTTTCTTTCCAATAAAACAAATACTGTAAAGCAACTTTTCATATATTTTACGAAAATCAGCGTAAATCTTAGAAACTAGTTAACAGGCCGCTCCACTTACTGGCTGCGGCCGTAACAAAATTGTAGAAAGAGATCATAAAACAAGGTTATCTTTGTTACACAAACTTTATCACGAGGTATATTTATTTTCACGATTTGTTCTAATGTAAAATCACAACTTTAAAGATAGGCTAATTACTAAATATAACAAACACATGAGAGAAATAGTTAAAATAAAATCTTATTTTTCAATATAATTGAAGACGGAGTGGATGAAGGTGATATGTCGCATATTCGGTTTTTTGCTTTTTTTGCGTAGATGAAGATTATAAGTCTATACCAAATGAATACAGATCTTAGACCATAGATATAAGGCATATTGCAAAAAACTTGAAAAAGTTGTCAAGTTCAGTTCAGTTTAATATAAAAGTAAAACTTTTATCTCGATTTACTCAGAATTGGAATTATGCGACTTATCACCTTCATCCACTCATGTCTTCAATTCTTGTCGTGCAGCTCTGTTCTTCCAAATAAACTGCCTGTATCTTACTGACCGTTCATTTGCCTTAATATCGGTAAAATTTAACATAAGGGTCCACAAAATACGTCACACGAATTTCATGATTGTCGAGTGGCATAATTCGCTTAACCCGTAAAAGGGTCCAAAATTTTATTTTATTTGTGTCCATAATCTGCCAGCTGCCATCAAAATTGGCACGCCAAAACCAAGAGAATTATATCGTCTCTTTTATTTTAATACAAATTCTATGTAGTTAGAGAGAGAAAGCATCAGTTTAACGTTCGTTTCAATTTCTATATGTGACCACAAATTTGTGGTGCTTCCCAACAAACCGTGTGACAGTTCGACAACAAATTTGTGGTGGCTCAGTCTGAAAAAGTTAAATATCGAGGGCTTCATAACAAATGGGCGTACCTATACGCAAAAATGTCATTTTTTGTTGTTTACCATCAGCAGAAACCAGTCTAATAAGTCTGTATAACCACACACTCATTCGTTTCACTTGTACACACATCATAAACATACACACATATATCTATGCATTTCCACATGCATTAACACGAAAATTTCAAATGTGTAAACTTTAAAATAATTTTCTTTTGAATTATATAGCAAACGAGTTGTCTGGAAGTGGGCGCTAACAACTGCAACACAGTATTATAGTACAGCAGTTGTTTGCGACACCAAATTGTTTCTGTATACTCTGTTATTGGTTTCGAATAAACTCTTTAATTATAAAATCTATGTGTATTGCAATTTAGAAAGTCTTGCCAGTATGTAAGTGTATCTTAATAGAAGCGTATTCCAAATTTCAGATTTTTACAATCAACTAGTTAAGTTTTATTCACAATTTTGTCCCTTGTGTAAAACTGCACTTTTGTCTGTACGTCTATTTATTATGAGGTCCTCGATATATTCGATTTTGAAATGTGACGTCACGAAATTCAAGACCCCTCCAACCCCTTGTCACACAACGTCACACTTCGTGTGATGTAATGGATGATCCATAAGCTCCATACAAATAATCTCAAAATGCAACCGATGGTAAGACAAATGAATGAATATTATAGTAAGATATAAGAACTGGCTAATAGACGCCATATTGCATTTAAGAGGCTAACCTTTAGATTAGTCTTACACACATACAAAATACAATAACAGCCCGTGAACGTCCCACTGGTGGGCTTGGGACAGTAGAGGATTGAAAATTTGGGTTTGTATTTTTTTAATGCTATATCAGAAAAATATATAAAAATAATAAAAAAATAGGGGTGGACTACCCTTAACCTTTTAGGGGGATGAAAAATAGATGTTGTCCGATTCTCAGACCTACCCAATGTGCACACAATATTTCATGAGAATCTGTCAAGCTGTTTCGGAGGAGTATGGTAACTAACACTGTAACACGAGAATATTGTATATAAGATATTATATATATATATATATATATATATATATAAAACTCTACTTACCATCTTACTATATAATACTGGTAACTTACCATAGTGCCTTGTGAGGAACTGCCAGTGCTGATTTTCAGTTCAGCCGCCATTAAATCAGAATTTACCCAAAGAAAAAAATCTTCTATAAACAATAATAAACATTCGTACTATTATTGTCGAGATTGGTATATAGAATAAAGATTTATCGTCAGTAAGTTCTGTCAATTTGTATTGTGGACTGTGTTAACAATTCACGATAAAACTATTTTACCACTGATTTATCTTGAACGATGGTTATTCCTAGACTATGAACAAGTTTCTTAACTAACTACCCAACAAATACTTATCACATTTACTTAAGAGAAATTGTTAAGTAGATATTATAAAATTGTATGATAGAATAGAAACATAACAAGTACACTTCTGTGAATGATTAAAGAATATCGAGGGGTGATAAACTAATTGACTAAGTGACATTTTGTAAACATGTTACCAGAAGTTACAAAATACTAATTCATCATCAATAAACTATGTAACACAACATTCGAATATCCAAAAAAAAATCTCTGTAAATGTCAATAGGAGTTCTAAATTCTCAATAGTTTTTGTATTCACAAAATGTCGCTTAAACTAAAAAGGAAAAATAAAAGAAAAACAAAAAAGTACATAAAATAAAATAAAAACCTTAATATTCTCAAAGATTTTTTTTATGAAAAAAAACCTTATTTAAGTTATGAAGCCTGTCAAGAGAATCGACTGTGGCTACGTTCCATTAGAGACTCAAAAGCACCTTGCCGGTGTTACAACCGTAAACCCAAGTGGAACGATTATTCGACCCACCTCTGGACGTGGCTCGTTGTGAGATCGAAAATGATGACGTCATTAGTGACGTTTTCGCCACGAGCATAACGACGCGGTCGCCTTGTGCAACAGCTCACGGAGCATTTTGAGCGTTTTGAGCTACCAATGGAACGCACTTTATGTTTCTTAATCCATCTTCTTGAACTTTTCCTTGAACTTGGTGCATTTTTCGTAACAATCTATCAATCTAAACATAGAAATACTTAACGACCATTTTAAGGCTGCTATTATAAGAGTATATAGTAAAAAAGTATTAAAAAAAAACTTAAAAATAAATCAACAAAAATATGCAACATGCTCTAACTATAACAACTTAGGATATAGGTGCAAATTTAAGTATAATTCCTTTGGATACTGGGAAAAAATATATAATACTATTGGCACACTCGCAGCGAACGACACCCTGTGCATTTATTCAAGGTATTAAGAAATCGTCATACTTTTAATTTGTAGTCACACAACAATATTATTATCATTACATACAAAAAAAAAAACAAACAATTAGGATTTCTTCACGTTTTCAATTACAATACAGTGCCAATAATTGTTCAGGGATGCCAAAAATAGTAGTTTCCTCTATACTATATAATTAAGGCCTTGCGTAGTACTTTTCTAAGTAATGTCTATATTCAGTCAGTACTTGAGTATTATTAGTCTCTTCACAAAGCATTGAGCAAAACATCCTACAAACTAAAAAAACAACAACAATATCTGTTGTATGAGAACACTGGGATGACCAGAAATATCAGTAATAATTTTCAAAGTACATACTCAAAATATTTAAGTAAATAATTAAAGAAAGCTTATTAAATGAATTTCGCTATATCGCTCCTATTACCATACTTTTGATTCAACTTGACAGAATTTACTCACAAGTCCGTAATATTACATAAATCTTAAGAACATTACGAGATAAAAAAAAACATTTGAAACCGACAAGACTTCCAACACATACAATTGTTTTTAATTTAAAAAATATTTTTTTTGTAATTATACAAATGTGTATGAAAAAAATCTAATTTCTGTGAAATAACCGCAATTTCACAGGAACTTTTACGTAAATTCCGTCAAATTATATGTATCTTTAAAATTTGGCTATGCAAGAGCGAGACAGCGAACGCGATTATGTAAATCGCCCACTTAAAATACATGATACAAATTATGAATAAACAAGTCCGAAATTTAGAATCCGACTAAAATAATAAATAAACAAACTTTACTGCATTTTCACTTTATGACGTGATTTTGTTATTCAATGCATCGTGAAACGGATGTAAACCATTGAATTTAAGTGATACTGCATTACTATTGTAAATTTAATCATCGAACTGTTAGTTTTTTACAGAATTGTAAAAAAATAAAAAAGTGTAATGAAAATTACATTTTATAGCATTTAGACGCGTTCACATGCACGTACTTCACACTGCTTTAAATAAATTAAGCTGAAACTATTACTGTGATTAAATAATAGATAAGCTTTCGACGCCTATTCAAAATTGCATTTATTTTGTTAATGTATTTATGAATAAAATTATTTCTAATAATGTACTGTGGTTGGTAAAATGTACAGCGCGTTTACAATTATATAACATCTGTATAAATTACTTTCTTGCAAATAAAGATATTGATTGATTAATTCAGAATGAAACCATTAATACAAAAAAGTTTCCAAAAGTGAACAATAAATATCTGAAGTAGGTTTATGGTGAAGAGTCGATCGATTATGTCTATTTATAACACATTTTTTCATAGATATAACGAAAACACCTTAATTTATTATGAAAGGTATGATAGTTTTAAAAATTGAAAATACTAAATTGCCAAGACAATGTCAAACTTGTGTCAAAATACATCATACATTTCTTATAAAAGTTTTATATTAAAAAATTGAAATTTTATTTTTAATCTTTAATCATAAAACGTACCATAGACCAGTCTAATGATCCATGAATATTATCGAACTATAAAATAATTTTAGTCTGCATCTATTACTATTTTATTCGGATTGTAGTTTATGGCGAGAAATTAAGATTACTCTGGGTCAGGGGTCGGCAACCTGCGGCTCGAGAGCAACATGTGGCTCTTTAGTTATAGATCGAGGGCTTCATAACAAATGGGCGTACAGACAAAAGTGCAGTATTATACAATGCACAAAATTGTGAATAAAACAAAACTAGTTCGTATATGGCTGAAATCCGTAATACCCTTTTTCTTGGGTACACTTGCATACCAGTAAGACCGAAATTTGTAACATGCACATTTTTTGTAAAAATCAAAAATTACATTTTTGCGTATACCCCTATATGTATGAAGTTCTGGATATGTAAAAAAAGATATGGCTTTCATTGAGTTTGTTTGCCCAATTGTTTGTTATTGAAGCACAAGTTAGTCTTGTAAGTTAATAAGTTAATTGTTGTTGTCATTTTTGTATTTAATAATAAGTAATTAATAATTGTCGAATAATGTCAAATAAGTATTATCTATTTGTTGTGAAAAACACTATTTATACATGAATAAATAGATTTGTTTGTTTCTATCGAACACTTAATTTTTGCAAGTAATATTTATTGTTGGCAAGAAAAAAATTGTGGCTCTTTGAAAACTTTGAAATGTAGTAAATTGTATTTTTGATTCTTCCGACTCAATAGGTTGCCAACCTCTGCTCTAGGTGGTCTTATAAAAAAAACATTACACAGTTAATTAACAAAACGAAAATTTGATAATTGAACCAAACTTTAAATCACTCGTTAAAAAAATCCAACTTACGTTGTACAAAGTTGGATAACAAAATTGGCACTCTAAGGCGTAAAGTTTAAATCAGCGTTTTTCAATCTTTTTGAGTACGCGACCCCTAAACAGGAAAATTTTTGCGACCCCCTTGAGCCATAGACAGACAAAAAAAGACGGTATGCATTTTGGGACCCCCAACAGAAGTGATAACTTAAAATAATCTAACGTGAGAGAAAGGGAAGCCAGACAGACTGGTGCCGTAACGCGTTACGTAACGAAGCGGTTTCCCATAAGAAGTTATCAATTCAAAAGTTAATAATTTATAAGACTACGTTTATGTTACCCGTATTCATTATAACGGCCTATATAGTCTGCTGAGCTTAGTACCTAGGGTAGGGGTCGGCAACCTGCGGCTCGCGAGCCACATGTAGCTCTTTGGATGAAAACCGCGGCACTTTTAATATATACGTAAAAAAAGAGAAGGCTTTCATTGAATTGGTTTGCCAAATGGTTTGTTATTGAAGCATAAATTAGTGTTGTAAGTTAATGTTTGTTTTCATTTCTTAATTTCATAATTAATTATCTAATAATGTCACATGCATTATTATCTTTTTATTGTGAAAAACACTACGTATATATGAATGAATAGATTTGTTTGTTTTATCAAAAGACTTAAATTATGCAAGTAAAATTTTATTGTTTGCAAGAAAAATATTGTGGCTCTTTAAACACTTTGAAACTTGGTAAATTGTTATTTTCGATTCTTCCGATTGAAAAGGTGGCCGACCCCTGACCTAAGTTATACATTTTAATTGCCTTTTCCTTTTGCCGGCGACCCCCCGAGCAAGGCTCTGCGACCCCCGTAGGGGTCACTACCCACAGATTGAAAACCACTGGTTTAAAAATAAACAAAAATAAATAAAAAAGATTCACTTATATAACTCTATAAAGAATATTATATGTATGTCATTCAAGTCTGGTTGTCTAACAACTTGACCTGAATTCAAGTTGGTGCAATTTGGCAAAACGTCCAACTTGGAAAGTGGTACGATCATGATATTTTCTCCGAAACTAGATGGCAGTCTTTCGGGTAGTCGCAATATATTGCCTTGCCATACAATCGGTTCCCCTGTTACTTTGTTGAAAATCGTAATTTTACTCTTATACAATATTTCACATTCTTCATAGATTAAAACCTGTGAAATAAAAAAATCTCATATATATAAAGCTGAGTTTTTTTGCTTGAACGCGCTAATCTCATGAACTACTGGTCTGATTTGTTTCTTTCAGTGTTAGATAGTTCATTTATCGAGGAAGGCTTATATAGGCTATTAGAGTTTACCCCCCGCGGGTTAACCTCTAGTGCGTGTCTCTTTTTTATAGAGCAAGTGCTGCAGTTTATACTATATTACATTTTTATGTGTTTGCCCACGGAAGATTCACTTCATTTTATATCGCTAATTATACCATCCCCCGTCTATCTGTCAACAAAATAAATTACAAAACTTGACCAAAAAGGCCAAAATGGTCTGAATGACCAAAAGACCACAGTAACCGACATGGCCAAAATGACGGAATAGGCAAAAACGACCAAAAAGGCCAAAATAATCAAAATGGTCAAAATGACCAAAGAGGCCAAACTGACCGACATTGCCAAAATGACCGAAAAGGCCACAGTGACCAAATAGGCCAAAATGACTAAAAAGGCCAAAATAACGAAATATAAAAAACTAAAATGTATAAAATAACTTATTTCTAAAGCTATTATTATTAGTATATATTATTTAAAACATCTTAAAGTCGGTGCTTAGTAATTTGCAAAATATTATAGTAATTTTTATGATTTACTTTGCACCGACTTCAAGATGTTTTAGATAATATATATTAGTTTTTTTGGTTATTGAAGTCGGTTTCTGTAAACGAAGTTTTTATTTGTTACTTTTTAGTGTCTAGCTATGTATTGGGTGGACCTACGAATGGCGCCGCGCTTCTTAAAAAATATAGGTCCCAAGAACCAGGAATAAAAAATGTTCGTAAAATGTAAACTACTGGGCCAAACTATGTCAAATTTTTAGGGCAGCTATTCCGCGTCGAACAAAAAAAGAATCACGTAAATCGGATCATAAACCACGAAGTAATCGGCGAACATACATAAAAAAAGCAACAAAAAAAAAGATCCCGACGAATTGAGAACCTCCTCCTTTTTTTGAAGTCGGTTAAAAAGAGTTATTGTGAGAAGTGGAGAGCCGAAGGAACATAATGTAGATTCTCATACAAATAATATAAGACACAAAAATAAGTGTATGTAAAGTGAATGTTTACTCACATTGAAGGAGACCATCAAGTGGTCCGGGTCCTCGTACTTGGCACTCAGGACATACAAGTCACAGTCGTATTCAATGACCTTACTGATCCACTGGCCTCGTACCAGACTGGCCAGGGTGTATGTGATGTTCCACTTGTTTGCCACTTCTTGTAAAATATCTTCGGAATGTTCCTGAAAGGGTTGTTGCTATGAAGTATTAATTACTTGCTGACCCGGCGAACTTCGTGCCGCCATATTATCCGAACTCCTAAAAGACTGCTTCATGACACAAAAACTAAATCACCAAAATCGCTGCCGCTGATTAGGAGGATTCTAAAATCCGATCTCAGCGACACCTACCGGTTCTAATTGCGAATCTAAATCATCCCGCAACCCACACAAAAACAAAATCACCAAAATAGCTCCCGGTGATTAAGATTCTAGAACCCGATCTCAGCGCCACATACCGGTTCCAATTCTCGCTGTGTAGCATCCCGGGACCGACTCAAACCCACACAGAAAATGTCATCAAAATCGGATGTATAGTTTACGATTTTTATATATCAAGATAGAATAGAATGTACTTTAAACCTTCCAAAAGCTGGCAACAAAATTGCCGCGCCAAAACCGAGAGAATTGTATCGTCTTTTTCGTTCTAATACAAATTCTATGTAGTTAGAGGGAGAAAGCATCAGTTCAACGTTCGTTTCAATTATCTGCATTTGACCACAAATTTGTAGCGGTTCCGTCTGAGAGGGTGTACAAAAATGATACATAAAATCAAGAATATTTTAATTTACAAGTATAATCGGTCATTAGCCCATGGCGATTTCTTCCAGACAACCCTTGGATGGAGTAGAAGAAGGACAACAATAAATTGTAAATAGTCATATATAGGATAATTTAATAAATATTGTTACGAGTTTGGCGAGACTTGAATTAAAATGCCGTTAGAATTACTATAGTTTATTAGAACTATACAAACACGTATAACACAGACACAAATATAACCGAACACAACAAATCGAAACGTAATGCAGAAGATCGTAATTCAATAAAACGCGCAAAGTCCGTCACTATTAGATTCCCGAATCACACGTCACGCCCGTGTCCTAATCGTAGCTCTCTTCATCAGCCGTCGTTTTAAACTCCACAAATGCAAAAGAATCCGCAACACCTGACTAACGATGCTAATATTATTATTACAATAGAAATTAGGCTATTCTCCACAAAAATAAGTAACGTATGCCAATAAATAAGTGAACAAAAGAAGACTGTCAAACTAGTTCAAATGCCGAAAGGTAATAAAATGTGCTTTTACAGTCTGTAAGTGGAATTTGCCTTTGTCAGCGCCTAGGTTGTAGCAATATTAATAAAAGAATAAAAAGTATAATTAATTTAAAATTTATTAAAAAACTAGCTGACCCGGCGAACTTCGTACCGCCATATTTTTTGAATTCCTAAAAGACTTTGTTTCATGACACAAAAACAAAATCACCAAAATCGCTCCTAGTGATTAGGAGGATTCTAGAACCCGATCTCAGCGCCACCTACCGGTTCCAACGGGATGAAAAGTATCCTATCTTTAAAGTTGGATCAAACTGCACACGGTGTGCAAATTTGATTAAAATCGGTTCAGTAGTTTTGGAGTTTATTGGCAACATCATCGTGACACAAGATTTTTATATATACAAGAAAAATAATGAAATTATTTAATTAACACTTAATTTTATAGTAGTTTAACTGTCCTAAATAAAATTATATTCTTTCTTCCCACGTCCCTTGTTATGCTACCACAACTGACTTACTTTCCATAGAACGAATGTCATACCTGTCTAACGTGGAACTCGACCACTTTCGAGGGCCCCACCCAGTTGCACAAAACACAACTTAATGTGTCCATTTCTATCGATACCCTGTAGTCCTAGAAAAAAAAAGTCTAACTGAACAAAAAACTTCGCCTTAATTTATAACTTCCTATTTAAAATCAATAATAGTTAAAAAAAGAAACTAAAAAAACACGCTTTCATAAAAGATCCAATTGAAAAACAGAAAATAAAATTTAATAAATTTGGTTTCTGATGAATGGGGTCTTAAAAAGAAGCGTGGGGTGAATTCAAAGCGCTTTTTATGATATTAAAGAAGAAGAAAAAAAGAAACCAAATTTAGTAAATTTTGTTTTCTGTTTTTTAGTTGGATTTTTTATGAAAGCGTGATTTTTTAGTTTTTTTTAAACTATTATTTATTTTTCATTTTTTAGTTGATTTTTTTTAAATGTTTTTAAATACAAGCTTTTGAGACCCTGCATAGCATGTAGCAGCAGAGTGCTAGCCAAGACAAATAAAACGAGCCCAAACACGACGGGTCTATCTTGTTTAGTACAGGAGTTCCTATGGTCACCTTCCGACTCCATCATCAGATCAGCTCCATGGTACTATATTATTGCATTGTCATTGACCTTTGACAGGTGTGCAAAGTTTGAATTAAATCTGATCGTTCAAAGTAGGACAAATCGAGCTCAAAGGGGTCGGTTACAAACAAACAAACATACATACATACAGGTGAAGCTAATAAAAGCGTGTTAATAGAATGCTTTCTATCAATACTAATATTATAAAGAGGTAAAATTTGTGACGTTGTAGGGGGATAATCTCTGGATCTACTTAATCGGTTATGAAAATTCTTTCACCGGTGGAAAGCTACATTATTTCTGAGTGACATAGTGTATATTTGATTGTGATTCATCATCATCATCCGAGCGTTAAATCCCGGTTGCGTTCGGAGCGATCACTTCGACGCCCAGGGTCCGCTTTCCTACTTTTTCTTCTCCACTTCGCGTGATCTTCGGCATCCCTTGTGTTGAGACCGTTGGTACGCATGTCATCCCTCACAACGTCAAGCCAGCAATTTTGGGCCTACCCCTTCGACCGGGACCTGGCGGAAGCGGCATGCCTAGACATTTGTTCCCCAGATAGTATTTAATAAAATTCCCGCGAGATTCCCATAACACAAGAGTATCGCAGCATTAAAAAAAATAGTAAAAACTCTGTCGGAATAAGCAATTTTTTATTCGCCCGAACAGCTTCAAACCGTTCCCAAGAAAATTCCTGGGGGATTCCCAGGATAAAGAGTAGCGCATATTTTTAGTCTAGGATTTGTTGTCGATCAGCGAAAACCGCATCGAAATCATCCCAGCAGTTTTTACGTGAATCGCGAACAAACAGACAAGAAACCTAAAAAAATATGCATCGTGTTCTTCACATTTATATAGTTCCATTCTTTTCCAGTTGTTTTATCGTATAGACTGGTAAACAAGTGTCTTTTGGACCAACTTTTTTCAGCAGTCTCCGAAAATTATAAATGAGGTGTCATTCGATTCGGAATGGCATCTAGATGATTTTTGAAAAAAATGAAGTTCCGCTTGCAAAAATTGTAAAAGTTATTAACAATTAACTAAAAAAAGGGGGGGTTTAGTTTTTTGCAAATATCTCAAAAAGTAATAAAGATTTTTCAAATTTGAAAAAAGATTCGAAAAGAGGAGGAAATTTTCTAAAAAATGTCTCGACTCCCGAAACTGTAAGATCAATATTTATAATTTTCCCAGAGGGATGAAAATACGGCCGAAAACGGGTACTCTGGCTTACGCAAGCCACAGCCGCATCGGCCCTTTAATGAATAAATATTATTTTAACATACTAAATATGAAAATAAAAAAATGAAAAAAATGAGGCACTAACTGAATAGATGAATGAACAATAATCTGCTTGAAAAACTTTTTTATAACAATTTTTCATTTAGTTATTCAATAGTTAATTAATAACATTTTTTTGCTTGAACATTGCAAGTGTGATAATTGTTACTGTAAATTTAAGATTTTTTCCTTTCTTGGAGAAATTCTTGAAAGGCTTTAGAATAGAACCCCGTTGGAAAAATTAGAAAATGTTTATTTTCCATTTTTTATTAATAATTTTCGTTGTTTTAAACTTTTAATTTTGTAACAATGAAAAAACTAAACCCCCCTTTTTTTTAGTTAATTGTTAATAACTTTTACAATTTTTGCAAGCGGAACTTCATTTTTTTCAAAAATCATCTAGATGCCATTCCGAATCGGATGACACCTCATTTGTAATTTTCGGAGACTGCTGAAAAAAGTTGGTCCAAAAGGCACTTGTTTACTAGTCTATTAATAGCCTTATTGTACAGACTCGGCATGTTTGGATTTTTACATTATAGATAAAATAAGGTTGAAATCTCTATTTAGTTTTTCAAAACAATTTTTTGTTTATTGCATGAGTTGAGCAGACAGGCAGACGTCCCACCTGAAGGAAAGCGGTCACCATCGCCTATAGATATTTGTAACGCTAAAGGTACTAGTGCTGTTGCTATGGCAGCATCCTCTAGACCAGTGTTTTTCAACCTTTTTCATGGCACGACCCCTTTGGTATAAAGAAATATTTCGCGACCCCCCCTACCCGTTGCTTTTATTCATGTATTTGATTTTGTGACAAACATTCAATCCAAAATATTTATTCATTTTCATAATTAGGGTTCGAATAAATACACAATTAAGTACTTAAAACATTTTTTTTTACGTGGAATGCGTCGCCAATAGATAACGTAATTTACGCGCATAGGTACGACCACGTCCGATGCCGGCCGCACCGCATAAAAGAGAAAGCGTTGCTATCGAATAGCTCTTCGTGTATCTAAACCAGAAAAACTTAATACTATTGCCGAAAGTTTGATTTTACCAGCGGCTTTAGATATGGCGGAGATTATGTTTGGCAAACAAGAGGTTGAAAAACTCAAATGTATACCTCTTTCTGGCAGTACCATTCAACGCAGGAAAAGCGATATGGTGACTGATGTTCGTGATCAAGTCATAGAAAAATAACAACCTTTTGCAACTTCGCTATAGAAGCTTCGCGAACCCCCTAGGGGTCGCAACCCACACGTTGAAAAACACTGCTCTAGACCAAAGATGGTAGCCATCCAGATATTTAAATCCTACCATCTGGCTGTGGGTTGTATTGTCTCTCTGTCGTCAGGCCGATGGCAGCTTTTTTGTTAGTCTGTTTAAAGACCACGTTTTGCATTCATACGTTACGTACATCATTAGATTATTAAAATAATTTCCTTTGAGTTAGTTTGGATGAGGACTCACCCGATCCTGGCTGATGATCTCCATGGCATCTTCGACCATTTCCGGAATGGTCACATTCGCCCCGGTCTCCTCCGGACAATCCGTTTGTACCAGCGAATCGTCCGACACGCTTAATACTGAAAGGTAAACTTAGTTATTTTAGGCTAACTATAATACAAGTGACTGATAAAAATGGGTTGGGTTTACATATATATCCCCGGATGATTTTAATGGTTAATGTGTTTAGGATTATATTTAAGACTTATTTGTAACAACTGAAATTGGTTTTGAGTGGAAACAATACATATTCAATTAATTATCGAATTTTAAAATTCACGACAATGATCGGGTAATTTTGTTGCCGAGACGTATTTTTGTGCACCGGAAAGTGTACATTTTGAAGAGGACGGTATTTATTTAAATAAGAAACTATGTATCCGAAAATTTAAATATGTGGAGTTTTAAACAGTCGGTTAGGTTAGGTTTTGTGTAGACCAAAGCGATTGGTAACCATTCATTATTTCTAATAATATAAAATTCTCGTGTCACAGTTTTCGTTGCCATACTCCTCCGAGACGGCTTGACCGATTTTGATGAAATTTTTTGTGCTTATCCGGTATCTATGAGAATCGGCCAACATCTATTTTTCATCCCCCTAAATGTTAGGGGTAGTCCACCCCTAAATTTTTATTTTTTAGACAAAATTTTTAATTTCTATTTTTTTATGATACAACATACAAAAATACATACAACCCTAGATTTTCAACCCTCTACGATCAACCCCTATTTTTTACCGTGCAGGACGACGTCTGCCGGGACAGCTAGTATCTTATATATAAGTGAAATATTAGTGAAAAACAGAAGTGAGGTTAGATTGACAAAAACATTAATAACTCAGGAACTATACATTTCCGCCACATAGGAGTTGCAGAAGGAGTAAGTTTTCCTCCCCCCCTTCCCCCTCCCCCGCTCATTACTTATGATTACGGGGACATATATGTAAATCACACCCAAACATATATACGTAATACCATGGAAAATATTTTCCGTCTGTCTGTGAATATAAATTTTACTAAACTACCTTCAGTATATCTGGACAATTGTCTCCAGAGATTAAGATTGATGGATGTTGGGGTGAGGATGGGTGATCTAGTTGTTAGCAGTTTGCTGTATGCGGATGATGCCGTGCTTTTAGCCGAATCGCCATCAGAACTGCAAACACTAGTCACAATTATGAAAGATAACTGTCAGGCGAGAGGCTTACATTTGAATACGAAGAAAACAAAGGTTATGGTGTTTGAAAGAGAAGAAACCAGAACGAATGCAAGTATAATGGTCAAAGATGTTATGCTGGAACAAGTGAATGAGTTTGTATATCTTGGATGTGCTTTTAGCAGGGATGGAAGGTACACCGCTGACATAGAAAGAAGAGTTAATTTGGGGAATAGTGTGAATGGAGCGTTAGGTAAACTTCTAGGTGCTAAGAACCTCAGCC
The DNA here is from genome assembly GCA_012273795.1 of Dendrolimus punctatus. NCBI lineage: Eukaryota > Metazoa > Arthropoda > Insecta > Lepidoptera > Lasiocampidae > Dendrolimus > Dendrolimus punctatus. The sequence goes on along the minus strand of CM022551.1, from coordinate 13,607,207 downwards.
AGAAGGCCCAGCTTGCCATACACAACGCGGTGCTGGTACCTACGCTCACGTATGGAAGTCAGAGTTGGGTATGGAATAGAGAGCACGAAAGTAGAGTAAACGCGGTCGAGATGCGAGCACTGTGCAAAATCTGCGGAGTGACGCTCGCGGACCGCGTTCGTAATACCGAAGTAAGAAAGAGAGTTGGTCTGAAAGAGAGTGTCGGGGTAAGGTAAAGGTAAGGAAAGGAATGCTCCGGTGGTTCGGGCATGTGGAAAGAATGTATGATGAAAGAATGACTAAACAGATATACAATGCAAAAGTGGATGGATGCAGAAGTCGCGGAAGGCCACGACACACCTTCCATGATCAAATTGATCATGTGTTAGCAGAAGGTGATGTTAGGAGCCTTAAGAACAGACGAGCGTGCATGACAAGAGCTATGAATGTCAAAGAAGCAAGTGAGGTGTGTAAGAATGGGCCTGTGTGGCGCTCTGTTGTTCGTGCCTACCCCGCAAGGGACCTGGCGTGAAGTTATGTATGTATGTATGTATGTACCTTCAGTATATGCAAGGTCCTGCTGCAATGCATTATCGCTGGTGTTCTCTGAGCAATTATAGCCTGGCGGTAAATTAGACCTAACCGGATTAAATTCTTCAATTTCATGCCGCGAGAACGCTGTAAAATAAATAATTTCAATTATATCATTAGTCGAGATTTGTATTCTAGAATATTCTAAAATAGGGTTTACGAACATTTCGGCCTGTCCTATTAACAATGACGATACTATAAGCACTATATCGCAAGAACGAGTTTTTAAAGGTCTGAAATTACTTAATCAAATATTCACTTCCTGAAAATTTCAAGCCAGAAATAATTATTTTTATCTTTTAGTGTGAACCCTTAGTGGAACACTCATAAGCCAATATATGGCGTTGTGCAATAATTAAGATCGCAAACGTTGTCCGATATTTACAAAGAATATATAAAAATTTCCAACAGTAATAGATGGGTCTCGGCTTGCGAGGAACAACACTAGCCTCGGGAACATCTTCCTTTAATACGGAGGAGCATTCCGTGATCTGTCTCGCTTATCTACCCTATACCGAGCATCCTCTTCAAAGAAAAAAATATTTTAGATCACTAAGCCATTTGGTATAATTTTTGAAATACTTAAAAAAATAAAAACTTCAATTAGTCACCTAAAATTAAATTTTCAACCGATTTTTTCGATGATGTGATTTTTAAGTCACAGCTGCGTAATTCTTATTAACTATACAAATTGTAATAATTTAAAGATTATTGTTTTTTAGTCAATAAATAAAACATCCGATTATTATATGATTTCTTCAGTCACATCCTTAGACCATTAATCTATAGACGGATTCTACATAAACAAAAGTATTAAATGTAATGAAGCATCTTTACAAACTTATATCTGTAAACTTTTGTAGTACTAGAGTTTTCTCCAGGGCACACCCGAGACAGTGGCTCTATTTTAGTGACTCTATTTTACTTACATAGAAACTTAATTAGGTTTTTTGGACTTATATACTAGTCAGTAAAAAAATACCTAAGCGATGGTGAATACCTCAAAAAAATCCGTTGTGTGATTTAGAAGAATTTAGCGACATACCGAAGACAGGCGCGGTAAGCAACTTTGTTTAAAGATAAACATGCATTTCTTATTTCATGGCTTGTGTCTGAGTGGGTTATAAAAGAAGTGGGAAGAAAAGATAGCACTGGAAACTATTATTGCATAATAATTTACTACTTAGGGACCAAGATATATTAATAAAAAATAAAATTATTTTATTCATGCATACATAATGGACACTTTTAACAACTCTTGTTTTGTGTAAATTTTTCATTAAATATTGCAGCGATGTAATATGAAAATGAATTTTCCAAAAACCCTGCATTCAAAACAACTTTCACAAAACAAATATGGCCTTACTTATAATCGTTTGTTAAACTTTAAGAAACTGATCAGCAACTGATTAACGAAAATCTTACCCATAAACTCCTCTTGAGGTGGTGGTAAAGTAACTCATAAATATCTGTCACAAATAACCAACATCGAGAGGTAGTTTAAGTGACTGTTAAGAGGCAAGATGGCAAGTTTTATTTGAAACAGCCATTGATTAGGGGCTAAGAGTCTCTTATTTAAGAGATCGCTAATCCTTTCTTAACAAGATTGTTATAAGTAAGGCCCTTAATGCAGACGTTTATTTAAGTAATTTATTATTTTGTTTAATACTTTAAAATATATGTAATATTTTTAAAAAGTAGTTTATAATTGAGGCTAGAAAACCTAAGAAGTAATACAGTAAAAATTCATAATTAAACATTATTGGCATATTTACTGATCGACTAATTACGAAAAACTGGTCGAGAATTTTTCACTTCCAAGTAATACAAATCTTAGTGGTTAACAGGCTTCTTATGTCAAAATCAGCTTCCTTTAGCCGGCTTCAATGGGAGAGTTCGAGACACCGTCTTTCTATTAATGGTCATTTATCAATATATGTACTTGACGCCAAGTAAAATACACATAAAGTCGTTTTCTTTGAATAAAAACAATTATATATAAACTTACGTGCAATACATTCCGTGGTTATGATTTGTGCTGGTGGCTGAACGAAGCTGTAAGCAACATAATTACGTGCAAGCAAATGAATAATTAAAAAGCAAACACCAATGTGCAGTGGAGTTAATACGTAGAGGGGTTACCATATAAGCCGGCTTTAGAAACTTAACATTTTTTTACTTTTTTTGAAGTGAAACTTCTATATAGAAGGTTTTACGATTTTTCGCTCACGAAAAAGCGTCACGACCGCGTGGTCTAATACTTACATTTTTAAACTCGTGATATCTTTTGAATCGAATGTCCGAATTGAATAATTCAAAAAGTTATATAAAGGTATTTAAGCAGGCTTGAATATGAAGTAATTTATTTTGATAAGGATGAATACCGAGATACAAATAAAGAGCCTTTTCTACCGGCGGCGTTTTAATTAATTTTTTAAAATAAAAGAACACTTATTGTGGCATAACTGTAATTATTACACATATGCTGTCGCGATACTTTTTTGTGATTGCTTATAGGCAAACTGGCAGACGGGTCCACTTGATGGTAAGTGGCTACCGTCGCCCATGGACATATGCAGAATATGTTAACTAAAACATTACGAATGTGTCACAATAATTTGATTTTAACTTCATATATATTTCTAAATATAAAATAAATTCTTTCTCTTTCAGAAATTTTCTTCGTACATTCGTAATATTATCGTTTAGATTTAAATCTTCACAAATGTGGTAATGCGCGAGTGTGACAGCGAAGTCCATTTACTTAGGTTTTTAAATAAAAGCTTTGGGGATCCTGCATATCATGTAGCAGCAGAGTGCTAGCCAAGACAAGTAAAACGAGCCCAAACACGACGAGTCTATCTTGTAAGGTACAGGAGTTCCTATGGCCACCTTTCGACTCCATCAGCAGATAAGCTCCATGGTACCATATTATTGCATTGTCACGGATATACATATGCATGCAAAATTTCAGCTCAATCAGAAACCGGGAAGTTTGTCCAAATTTAACTTGTAAGATTCAACCCGAACATCCATTACAAGTTAAATAAATGCTTGTAATTAGCAAGCGAAAGGGAGAAATGATAACCACGCAATTGGATTTTTTGGCTAGTGTTTGGGATATATTACTCCAAAAACATATTAGAAACAACATGTTTTATTTCAGTACCAAACACTGAAACCAGTGAGCATTTACTACAGTACGTGCAAAACTTAAATGCATGAAAGAAGTTAATTCCAGTTTGTCCTGTTTTGAATGTTATTCCTGTCAAATGTTTGACATTTATTATACATGACGTTATGTTGTGAGGAAAAGATACAAGTGTCAATAGTGGGCGAGCGAAACACAACACTCTCTTGGACAATTCTGTAGGTACTACCACGTGTATCAATAATTTAGGTCTCCGCAATGACCTGTACGAACTTCACGGACGCATTTATGTTTTGTACACACTATATTACACTCCGGCAGTATCAGCGAAAGCTAGTAAAAATCTCCAAAAATTCTAAAATAACGCCTTTTACAAATTAATAGCTGGGCTTATATATTTTTTTTATTTAGCTCCCATTTGAAAAAGCTAACAGGCATTTTTTCATTGATTTCCCGAAATCCACAGTCCAGGTGGAAGGAAGCTGCAGTTAGAGAACGAAGGTGAAACACACGATACTTAACCTTCATTTATTAAGTCATTTAGAAAATTATTAGAACTAAAAACGTAAGGTTTTTAGTTCTAAAAATCTTCAATGTTTCTAAGTTTTTTTAATTAAAAGTTTTAAAGTTAGTTTAAACTCGACCAATACTATATTAAGAAATGTTAATTCAGTTGTAATTTCCAGAGTGTGAAAAATTTCAAAATCCAGTTGTCAAAGCTTTATGCATTTGTAACCAAATTCTAAAGGAATCAAGGATAGCAATTTTTAAACAGAATTTGAATTACAAGGAATATAAAAAAAACTTTGTTTTTCTAACAATATTTTGTCCATTACAATTGAAATTGCAGGTCTCAATATATTTGTCTAGACTCGAAATTTGAGGGATATATTACCGAAGCATTGGCCTGTAATAAAGAATATGAAAACCATGTAAATGAATAATGTTAATATTGTAGTAAAACATAGTATAAGATGAGATAAGAATGGGCCTGTGTGGCGCTCTGTTGTTCGTGCCTACCCCGCAAGGGACCTGGCGTGAAGTTATGTATGTATGTATGTAGTAAAACAAATATAAGAACAAAAGAAAAGCACAAATAGAGTTGGCAGAATTGTGAGCAAGGACTTTATTAGAATTCGTAATGCAACAGAGGAATATTGCATGAACCCCATAATTATGATTGGGAGAAGGTGAAAAAAGGCTGTATGCTAAAACATGATATTATTTATATGTACATTATATACTTGTAGTACTTACGGCGTGACAACAGTTTTGGTATTGTAAACGACTTTCGTGTCACCGACTTTAACACATTTCATCGGAGGGAACAAATCGTTTATCACAATAAGCGATTTTTTAAAATTGTAAATTGTCTCCAGTAGGGATGTGTTCTCTAAACTCGTTGAAATATTCACTAGGCTCCCTGAAGTTGTCACTAGGCTCGCTGATGTGTTCGCTAGATTCGCTGATGAGTTCGCTAGGGTCACCTCTGACGTGTATTGGTTAAAATATTGAGCTAAAAAACACAGTATGGTTACTTTGGAATAAACTAAAAATAAGACAATATAAAATCGAAATGTGTGCTGGGACGCATAGTAGAAGTGAAACTTTAAAGGACAAGTGGAAAAACGAATCGCAAAGGACAAGTCAAGACAACTTTCCATCTGCCCTGCAATAAAAGAAAATAGGATTTTATTTTATATGTCTAATAATGTGTTTAAATTTAAAGCTTTAATTACTTCCTTTTTATCTACATTAATGCCTTTTGACGAAGATAATCAAAAAAGATAGTCCTACTTGCGTCTACCCTCTATAGATATATATTACCTGTTCCTGCGTCATTGCTGTCATCCCCGTAAATTGGTCGAGTTAAGTCACGGCCAGTTGGATTAAATTTTGTAAACACGTCAACTATCTTCGGAAGTGTCACAGTGTTTGTCCTTGGCATGTTCGTCACTGTTTGGGACCTCAGCATAGTGGACCTAACATTCCTATGGTAGTATGTGTCCTGATCAGGTATATCTATAAATTCATACTATTTTTATAAATATACGTCCGACAAACACATACATTTTATAGGGTATTATCCCCGTAAATTCCTATTGCGTCTGGCCGCCGTTTTGCTGACGTAACCGTAGCCGAACACTCAGTACTGTTAGCGTCACTGGCCGGCGAGTACGCGTACATATCGACTTGCGGATGACGTCACGTGAATGTTAATTTGACAAGGTTCCAGCGCATTTGCAATTTGCGGGGATAATAGGCTATTAAGACTTATGCTATGGGTAGTATACAAGATACAATTTTGGAAAAGGTCGCAGACAACTGTTCCAAGCGTTTATTTTACTTTTGACTTTTGCATGCCTATCAAGTTACTTATTTCTTGACAGTAAAGCCCACATTAAATAAATGACAATTGTCGTATTTTATTGTTGCGGGAGGCGTAATAGCGATATTCTGCGGTGACGCAGAGACTATTAAATTATCTAGACTGTACGTAAATAAATCGATTTGAAAATATGTTCTACTTGAAAGAAAAATAATACCGCAATTATTACGAGTGTCGTTTTATTGGCTTACTAGCTTCTGCGCGTGACTTCGTCCGCGTGGAACAGTAAATAAAAAGTAAGATAAAAAACCCCCGATTTTGAAACATTTATTGGTGCTCCGCTCCTATTGGCCTTAGCGTGATGATATATAGTCTATAGCCTTACTCGATAAATGAGCTATCTAACACCGAAATAATTTATCAAATCATACCATTACTTTAGATTAGCGCGTTCATGCAAACAAACAAACAAACTCTTCAGCTTTATATATTAGCATAAAATTTAAATATGTAAAATATTTACATTCAAATGTAGGTATATTTATTACAAGATATAGTATTTTTAGAAAAAATATATAGACATATTAAACTGATTAAAACTTATTTATATACCTAAGTAACAAATCGTGTCGGTAACATATTGAAACATTACTAATTGATCCGCCATTGAGCTGTCAACAGTAAAATAAGTGCTTACAAAGACTAGAACTATAGACCATACATATCATGTAACGACAAGCTCATTTACGAATATACCATGCCCAGGAGTCAAATCCGTCATTGCATCATTAATCACTATTTGTAAAAAAGAGAAGAATCACGTAAATCGGATCACAAGTCCCAGCGTAATCGGTGTACATATAGATTTTTTTTTTCATAAAGTGTTCATAAAATGAAAACTACTGGGCCAAAGCATGTTACATTTTTAAGGGACCAAATGGCAACTATTCCGAATCGAACTAAAAAAGAATCACGTAAATCGGATCATAAATCCCAGCGTAATCGGTGTACATATAGATTTTTTTTCATAAAGTGTTCATAAAATGAAAACTACTGGGCCAAAGCATGTTACATTTTTAGGGGACCAAACGGCAACTATTCCGAATCGAACTAAAAAGAATCACGTAAATCGTATCATAAATCCCAGCGTAATCGGTGTACATATAGATTTTTTTTCATAGAGTGTTCATAAAATGAAAACTACTGGGCCAAAGCACGTTACATTTTTAAGGGACCAAATGGCAACTATTCCGAATCGAACTAAAAAAGAATCACGTAAATCGGATCATAAATCCCAGCGTAATCGGTGTACATATAGATTTTTTTTCATAAAGTGTTCATAAAATGAAAACTACTGGGCCAAAGCATGTTACATTTTTAGGGGACTAAATGGCAACTATTCCGAATCGAACTAAAAAGAATCACGTAAATCGTATCATAAATCCCAGCGTAATCGGTGTACATATAGATTTTTTTTCATAAAGTGTTCATAAAATGAAAACTACTGGGCCAAAGCATGTTACATTTGTAGGGGACCAAATGGCAACTATTCCGAATCGAACTAAAAAAGAATCACGTAAATCGGATCATATCTCAGAGTAATCAATGTGAACGGAATGAATTTTTTTTTCATAAAAAGTGTTCGTTAAACGAAAACTACTGGGCCAAACTATATTAAATGTTTAGGGGACCAAATGGCAAGTATTCCGCATCGGCCAAGTTGAGAGCCTCCTCCTTTTGAAACTAGGTTAAAAATGACAAATATCACAAGAGTGCAAACAGAGAGACATATGTATGTGGCGATTTTATAAGGAATGAAAAACGAAGAGACGATCAAACATACCTCTCTGCTCCGCAATCGACTGCCCATTTTGGGACAGTTCAAATGTAATATTGGGAAATCTACTACTCAATTCTTTATCAGAATATATGTAGTCAGTGTCACAATTCACTTCCGAGGTAAATATGTCTTTTACTTCTGATACGTTCTCGTAAATTGGACTTATATTAGACATGTTCTCGTTGTTAACGCTATAATCTGTTTCAGGAACTCCACTATTATAAGAATTCGTTGAATTTTCAGCAACATTCAGTGGTGATATACCGCTGATAGTACGTTTTCTGGACTTTTTCGGGGTACTCTAAAAATTCAAAATTGAATGTATATTATCATTTAGGCTGTCGGCAGACGCACTGGCATGAAGCATACCACCTAAACGAACAAATCCCTGTGCGTCCATCTTTTTTATACACACCGCAAAAGATTGGATTTCACTGCTGGAGTCTGTTTTACCAGAAACCTTCAACCTCGGAGTCATAGTATCGTGTGAATAGGCAGCTCCTAGGTAACCATGGTCCATCTTAGATTATATTTAAAGACATGAGTGGATGAAGGTGATAAGTCGCATAATTCCAATTCTGAGTAAATCGAGATAAAAGTTTTACTTTAAATCCAACTGAACTTAACACCTTTTTCAACTCTTTATTTTTTTAAATATGCCTTATATCTATTTTCTAAGGTCTGTAGTCATTTGGTATCAACTTATAACCTTGATCTACGCAAAAAAAGCTAAAAACCGAATATGCGACATATCACCTTCATCCACTCATTCTTCATTTGATCTAGATAGGAAGAGTTAATAATCAAACGCGAACTTATACTGCAATAAAAAATGTTTGTTGGTATCTAAGCTGATTGTCTCTGGTACTTCTAAGGTTAGAGATATGAAATTTAACACACATGTAATGTCTCGTCTCCTAATAAATTGGAATAAGACATGCTAATGTCAGTGAAAGGTGCCGGTAGTGAATCTCTCAAATATCCCCTTTTGTGTGTATAACTTGGTTCGGAAACTGGTTGTATATTTGACCAATTGACCATTGATTATTGACAATTGACTATATACCATTGACCATGCCGGTGGCTCGCACCATACTCACTAAGGTACGCAGACGTTTAGCTGCTAATTCGGTCATTGTCAATTTTTGAGAAACAGGTTTATTTTGAGCCTTATGCTCTATTTTAGTCAAAATATTAATATTTCAGCAAAAAAACAACATTAACATATTTAATTCAGCAATTTTATAAATATTTTGACATTTCGTCACAAAAACGCGTCAAGCTGTCATGGCGTCTCGCGTGACGTCACAGTGTGCAAAACAAACATCTGTTTCATTGAAGTGTTATCTGAGAAGTCATTGATAGTCAGTCTTGTGTTTTGCACGCTATGACGTCACGCGCTCTGATCGCCGTTCATTGTCACGTGGCTAATGGCTGCAATATAACAATTTTATTTCTCAAAAATATCAATTAATATTTAATATTTTAGTTAAAACAATTTATTTTTGTCATATTTAGATCGTAATCTACGATATATATTAAAATCAGCCTACAATTTTCATACTGTCAACTACCGAATTAAGCGAGCTACATATTCGCGGTGAGCGGACGTGGGGGTATACAATAAAGGTTTCACGATTTAACTGTAATGTATTAATAGTACATTATGGTGCTAGTGTGTAACATTGGTGATTACCGCCGAGGCGCCATTGAGACTCGAGCCGTAGGCGAGGCTCTTAAGAGAGCCGAGGACAGTAATCATCAATACACACGTGTATCATACGACGTTTTTCAACACACTTGTCAATAAAATAACAACAAAAACTCATTTTATTTAGTAGATAACAGTTTTCCTATGCGCGCGCATTGCGATCGGCACAGACTGAAGGGATGAGGTTTTTTATTTATTTTCCGCGCATAGGGTTTGCGCCTATTCTGCCACGTACAAGATGGGGAATTTAAAGTTCTCTTTTATTACAGAGAAAAAAAATTATGTATGAGTGAAAGTTTTATTTATTAAACACGTACGAGTTAAAATTATCTATTTAAATAAGAAGTTGCATGAAATGAGCAAGCAATAGGAACATTAATTTATTGGTTCTATAGAACACGATCTTTTTTTTGAATAAAAACTTTTTTAAGAACAAAGCAACTTAACCAATAAAATAAAAAAAAAAATCTATAACTCACTAGGGAGTTATTTTTTTAGTCACACTTTGATTATGGGTGTCATTCTGTGCCTAATTGCGGTGACCATAGAGCCACTTTATGAGCAAGTGTGTTGAAAATTGGAATTAAAGCATACCTCTCTTGGAACGTCCGCTAATTCGTTGGCCCTTTCAGGATTATCTTCTATAGCCATTAGTGCATTATCATTATCTCTAATTCCTCTTTTCTTTACATATGCAGTTATCTTACGCTTGCATTTCCCATCATAGCTAACGATATTGATAGTCGAGTAATTATTACTCTCATCAGGATTAATTTCAGTTAAAATAACACTCTGCCTCCTAACCGAGTTACTACGTAAAATTCTTTTGCTTCTCGGTGATGTATTATTAAATTCATTTCCGCTAGCACTTGGTGCATTAACAACGCATCTCTTTCTTGGCGATGGATGATAAGTAACCATTTTCATACCGCACGTAGAAGGCATGACACTGCTGTTCTCGTTACTTGTTTGTGCTTTGGACACATTCAATTTTGCCTTTGGTATTTTGTATCTGGTCAGTTGTGCTTCGGGACTGTAGCGAAATAACAGCTGGCTGTGACGTTTCGGTACACTACGTGTTGGGAATGTGATATTGTTAGTTGATGATATTTCTGAACCCTGAAAAAAATTATAGAAGAAAGAAAAAGATTTATTTAGAACTACAATAAACACCACTTAAACTATTTAAATTAAAACAAATATGTAAATGTAAGTTGTTAAGATAACCAGCGCTGATCTTCCGCTAGGACCGTCTGTGACATACACGGATACCGGCAAACGAAAAAAAAACCATAAACAATACTAAATAATAAAAGACTAAATACACATTATTTATAAAAAAATGACAATGTTTTACATATTATTTATGAAATTAGATAGAGCAATAGAGAAGAACTAGATTAATAAATTATCTCTCTTTTCTTTCATCATATCCCAATTACTTGGGGTAGGTCAATATTTGGATTTGACAACTCGCTCCCGGCCGTGGTACGCACCATGGTCGGGAGCTCCACCGGATGGGACGCCGTCTCCTCCTTCTGCGAGCAAGTCATGTTTGCAAAGGAGGAGGCGGAACGGGAGCGTGAGCGTAATTCCCTGCTCCGCTCCCGACAAAGGAGGACGCGCCGACGCCGGAGGTCTGACCTAGACCTTCGGCCACCGTAAGCGGGGGGCGCGGGTGGGGCCTCTAGGGGTATAGAGGTTCTCACTCACCCGCACATGCCGTCGAGATGAGAGCGCGAGTGTTCCGCGCGCGCTCATCTCTCTTCCCGTGGGGCGCGTTACAAACTGCCCCACGCCGAAAAGACCCAGTAGTAGCCGGGGGTATAGCCCCCTGGCATTGGAAGGGGCCCACGCCTGCCAGGGTAGCGGAGTTGGGAAAACCGGCATAAGGCGCAGGACGGAACACCCAGGGGTTTTAGTGGGTATCCCTAAGTGGGGAGTGGCAATGGCGTGACACCGGTTCTGACCGGGTACGCCAGTGCCACCCCCGATCTGGCTAATCCCACACTATCTCACCGGGTCGCGAGCATCCCCCAGGCTTCTGTGCCCGTCGCGGCTTAGTCCTCAAACGGATTTCTCCTGGCCAATAAAAAAAAGGTCAATATTTGAAATGAAATGAAAAAAACTTTATTTGTAAAAATACAGGTAATAGTTACAACTAGGTGTTAGAAAGTCGGATGTCCTCACTGTATTTGACCTACACATGGTCATACAAATATTTAATCTAAAAAAAAAACACAACAATTCTACTAGTATACAAGTCATTGTTCGTATATTATAAAAAATAAAAACACAGAAATGAAACAATGTACATACATACATACATAACTTCACGCCAGGTCCCTTGCGGGGTAGGCACGAACAACAGAGCGCCATTTAGGCTTATTCTTACACACCTCACTTGCTTCTTTGACATTCATAGCTCTTGTCATGCACGCTCGTCTGTTCTTAAGGCTCCTAACATCACCTTCTGCTAACACATGATCAATTTGATCATGGAAGGTGTGTCGTGGCCTTCCGCGACTTCTGCTTCCATCCACTTTTGCATTGTATATCTGTTTAGTCATTCTTTCATCATACATTCTTTCCACATGCCCGGACCACCGGAGCATTCCTTTCCTTACCTTATGAAACAATGTCAACAAGAAAAATAAATTAAATGTCAAAATCGAAAGATATAAATAAAATGTAAAATAGTATTAAAATATCATGTCTTTATCATATTTAAGGAAATCATTAATAGAGTATATCATATTTTCCAGTAACCATATTTTTATAATAATTATATTTATTATAATATTTCTTTTCCTTTTACACTCTTCAAATCTGACATACATCTTCTGTCACACCCAAATATCACCATATCATCCTTCACACAATCCATCCATCTTTTTTGGTCTAGTTTAACATTATTTTTGTCACGTGACTTTAATCCCTCCTCATTATATGCCCATACCAACTTAATCAGTCAATTTCTCAATTTTTCAGTCACAAGTACAACTTTCTAAGATCCCCTTATGCACTCGTTTCTCGCCTTATCCATTCTTGTAACACCACACATCCATCTCAACATTCTCTTGTTTGTAGTTTATCACTTTGGTGGCCCAACAATCTGACCTGTATAGCACGGCTGGTAGTATGACAGATTTATATATTTCACTTTTTAGTTTCAATGGGATTAGTTTGTCACATATCACACCGGTTGCCTCCACTTGCCATGCTACGTTAATTCTTCTCCTTACATCCCTCTCCATATCACAATTGATCAATCACAATATTGATATCACAATAAACCCTGCAAAATATAACTTCAAATATTGGCAATGGGTTTTGTTAAAGGGTTGACCTAGATAGCCTTGATGGAAACCGGTTGCCATCGCCTATGGACATTTGCCACACCAAATGTGTTACAAATGCGCTGTTGCTCTAAAGGGAGACTGGAACCTGGTCATTAATGCCGGAACACAACTCAAGGTTGTTATGGCGTCATACTTTAGACCAGGGGTGGTAACCATCCAGTCGGGCAAATGCCCTACCACCTGGCTGTGGGTTGTTTTGTCGCCTCTTACGACAGGCCCGGCTGCAGGAAATTCTATTCTTTCTCCGTTCCTGCACAGATTCTTTTTCCCCCTTAAGAGTTGAATCTTCAAAAATTCTTTTTTAGTTCTCACCTACAGTACAGAAAGAACCCAGCATGCTAATTTTCATGGTCCTAGCACCAATAGCATTGGACATAGCATTGACATGTTATTCAGTGAGCTCAAGTATATAATTGTATATGTAAGAAAAAAATATTTCCAAATGCGACAAGACTAACAGATTACAAAACAATATTTAAACATTTGTGAAATTTGAAATAAATTGATTAAAACAGTTTCATAGCAAATTTTTTATCTAACTAGAACAAAATAATATTTCTTATTTGCAGAAAGTTAATGAGATATTGGATACCTAGTTTTGATTTTAGGCTCTGACTTAACAATCCGGTACACAAATTTTAAGTAGTGGGTGGGCAAAGTGGGTAGGGGGGAGGTATACTTACCCCCACTACAAGTCCTAAGATCCGGAGGTTGTAATTTTTTTAAATTTATAAACATAACCTCACTTATTTTTGTTGTAAAATTGTCACTTTTGATAATAACAAAGCGTGATTTGAGTTTATGAATGTACTCACGAATTACACATAACCACCAGAACTTTTTGTAAAACTAAAACTGTTTTTAATGTAGAAATAATTCGCAGGCCGCTGTGCCGCGCCAGGACGAATGCGAATGCTAGAACCGACTGGTTACCATTTACTATTTATTTTATACACACAAACAGTACGAAGCCTTAGAAGTCTCATAAAACATTTGTTTTATTTATCAATTTAGTGGACAACTAGCAAGTTTTTTAATATCACAATAAATCAATATATTAATGATATCAATTTTTAAGTACATTGCAGAACATTTTTTTCTTTTATATTGATTAAATATAAATAAATGCGATTACTTAAAAAATCGTCTTTATTGGTCGCCATTGTGATGTGATGTTTCTTCACTTTTATCCAATTAAGCTGGTTTTTGGTTCTTTTTATGTTGATTACTGCCTTTATTTTGGACTTTGAAAAGATTTTTCAACTTTGGACTTATGATAGAAGTGCAATATTAGTGAAAAAATAAGTGAGGTTATATATTAAAAACAAAAAAATCAAGGTCTCCGGACCTTAGGGGTTGTAGTAAAGGTAAGTGTGCCTCTCCCCCTCCCCATTTCACCACCCCGCTACTTAAAATTCGTGTACCGGAAAGCTATACATTTACCTGATTTTATATGAATCGAGTCAAAATTACCTGCACACTCTTCTGGTTCTTCATTCTCCTAACTGCAGAAGATAATGCCCTTTGTTCTTTTACATGCTGGATCAACAACTCTAATTCCTCCCTCGTTTTACACGTTTTCGTTTGAATTAGTTGGATAAGAAATACTCTCTGGAATTTCAAATAAAAATAAATAGATTACTTTTTATTAGAGAAAATTCCCAGTTCAATTGCTATATGACATTTGGACAAAGATTGGTCACGAAAGAATATATCTTTAAGTCAACTGATGACAGTAACAAATCAGACTAGAATTGGTAATGATGGTGTACATTAGGGTGGGTCAAAAAAAATTTTTTTTTTACAAGTGACACGGAAAAATCGGTTGCTAGACAGCTTAAAAAATTCTCACCAAGCATGAGCTCTTTATTTTAATAGGAAGATCCTCCGCATCGCAGTTTTGTATTTTTTTCTCAGTCCAATAGAAAAAAATTCATACATCATCATTTATCAATTGAACAGAAAAATGTTTTATTCATCCCTACTACTCCACAGTATCTTAAAGAACGCTTCGAATTTATTTCTTGCTCTCACAATTTACGCCCTTCCAGTCAACATAGACTTATTACTCCTATTCATAGTACAACGTTCTTCAATAATTCTTTCACGGTTAAGGCTGTCCAACTTTGGAATTCATTGCCTGTTGCTGTCAGACAAGCAAAATCCCTAATAATATTTAAGAATTTAGTCAGAAAATTCTATCTGCAATATAATGATATGTAATTTTATGTAATTAGTATATATTATATTGCATATAGCTATATGTCTATTATGTTTAAATAGTTGCATATTATCGCTATACATAATATATGTATATAACTTATGTGTATATTTGTATATATAGTATAGTTATATATTTATTAATAAAATTTAAGTAATCGTACAATAATTATGTATACCACCGTCGCCACTTCAAATCGGAATATTCTTGCCACGGGTTGTCTGGAAGAGATCGCTTTTTAGCAATAAGACCGCCCTTTGTACCCTACTATAATAATACTAGTTCGTAAGCTTTTCTGTAATGGTGTACAATAAAGTGTTATCTATCTATCTATCTATCTATGTTCCCAGAGAATTTTTTAGGAAATTTAATGCTCTACAAAAAAGGTATCTTATATTTTTTCCGTAAACCTCACCATTTGAAAGATATTAAGGATTTAATTTTGATTATTTTAAGATAAATTTCATTTTTGTTTATGAATTTTATAACTCGACAATAAATGACTTTTACAAAATGCACAATACAAATTTTTGATGGAAATAAACCGCTTTATGAAAATGGTTTCTTATGTAAAAAAAATTCCAAATGTAACATACAAAAGACAATTAATTTGTATATCTATCTATATATAAAAGAAAATCGTATTAGTTACACTATTTACAACTCAAGAACGATTGTACCGATTTGGCTGAAATTTGGTGGGGAAGTAGCTTAGTACCAGGAGACAGACATACAATACATTTTATCCCGTTGGAACCGGTAGGTGGTGCTGAGATCGGGTTCTAGGATCCTCCTAATCTCCTGGACTAATTTTGGTGAATTTGTTTTTATGTTTGAGTGGGTCCTCAGATGGTTGAATCCACAATTGGAATCAGTAGGTGGTCCTACATTTTTATTTTTTCAAAACAGAACAACATCTGTCAGGGCGGCTAGTGTATATATGTATGATGTGTGATTTGGGAGATGTGCGCTTAAATCAGTGCTTTGTTGGATCACATTTCAGCACTGAGTGCCAACCTCTTCATCGGGGTTTTCCTCAATGTATGATTGCAGTATGAAAAGGTTCATCAGTTTTCAAAATGGTTTATTTAATGTTCTGGGAGCATATGTTACCTTTTCAAACTAAATCACAGAACAGACAATTTCCCAAAATATTATGTTTAACTGTTTGACAATTAAGTTTGAAATTACTTAGACCAAAGTTGTTTGGTTTTCTATATTGTCTTAAAAGATTGTTTAGGCATGTAAAACCTTTTTTTGTTTTAATATTTATAATATGATGATGATAATATCATGTTTTTTCTGATGATTAAAAAAACTATCATTGTCATTGTTGGGATCTCCAACAAAAAGTATTTATTACTTTGGTGTGGCATAGTACTGGCCACCAATACAACATATTTGAATTTAGAACATAGATGTTTCTTTGTTTTTTATCTGTATATTTTTTCCCTCCATTGCTATTAAAATCATCATAATAAATTATGCATATGTAGTTTCTTTAATAATTAAAATATCTACAATGCACATCGAATTAATATATAAAGAAGTGTTTAACAGTCATTGTCAATGTTGCAATTTTCTTTTTTCATGTTTTTTTTCCTTCTTTCTTCTTTACCTTTTCATGCTGCAACTGTTTTTAATAACATGCAAACTCAATTGGTTTTTGTGATAAAGCTTATCATAATATGAATTATGATCCATGTATACACCATGTTTTTAAGCAAATAAATGATTGATTGAATAATTAATTGGTACTTTTAATATTTCATTTCTTTTTGCTGTACTCATCCCATCTTTCTTGTTTATAAGTTTTATAATATAGCCTTGAATCTAAGAAGAGAGGTATTTTTAATGTTTCCTGTTAAATTTTAGAATCTTTCTAGGAAATATTTTTTTTGATTTAGGTAAATGCCTTCCTTACCTTACCTGTCTTTTCTTCTTTGCATCTTTATTCTCTTACTAAAGGGTATGAATAGCTTATCTACATATTATTTGTTGTATTTATTTTTATAATACAAACTAAGCAATTAATTTATTACTAGGACTTTTCACAGTATTTAGCTATTTCGTTCTCCGCCTTGCATTGAACAATAAAGTGCATTATTATTGCGAAGCTCATCAGTCGTATAACAACAACACCTAGTAAATCGCTAGTCCTACACAGCCATAGTATGGGTACATGAAGTTTATTTATTACGCTAAAATAAAAACCTAACAAAATAAACAATACGTACCTGAACATTAGCCGGCAAACCCATTTTTTTTGCGATTTTCTGCAGCCATCTATATGAGGCTGTCTTTAAAATATCGCGAGAATATACGACCGCGCTATTCATTTTAAATGATTAAAAATTAACAAAACTTAAGATACTTCGAAATATAAAGTTAAGAAATCCACGGATCACATAGTATTAATAAATAAAGTTCAAAACATTTTCCCGGCCATCAATTAGAACGGTTTACAAAAAAAGAAAAATAAATATAGAGTATAGACAGTAGACAGAGAATTCTAGGTTTCTCTGTCTATGGTATGCTCCAGCTAATGTATAATCGAATAGGTTATAGCTGTTATTCACAAAACAGCTATGTCTATGTTGTCCATCAACTCGCCAGCTGGCTTATAGTTCTTGAATGAAGGCGAAACCCTGATAAGTTTACATAACGCAAGCTCATGCAATGATTAGACCTTCATCACGCTATAAATACTGAAAATGTCTGTTGATTATGGTCCATTTGACCCCAATACAGGTATAAATAATCTGTGACCATGAAGTTGGATCCTGGTGACTTTGAAAGATAGCAGTACCAAAGGAGAATAAAACTCCACAGTATTTTCGTAGAAGTATAAAGTACAGTTTTTTTTATATAAAACTTAACATTGTAATATGACATTGTTAATAGGAGGAACGGAACTTTGTAATTTATACAGGAGGGCAATTAGTTTCGGTAATTTTAAACTAATTTTTTTGCAACGATCTACATTAATATAATAGGAAAGTGTACATTTATTTTAAAATATGTATCATATTGTTTAAATATATAATAGTAGTTGTAGAATACTTAGCAAAAAGTGCGTTATTTTGTTGAAAATCCCAACTATCTCCTAAAATATTGATACCTTCTCAAGCTGCCACATAAACCAACTAACTAGCAACAGCACCGCTGCTCGATATTCATGAACGTCACCATCAGCAACACTAGCTCTGGTACCATCAGTAAAGGTAAGTGTCACAGATCACATGGGCTAGGTTTTTTTTTTGGCGGGAACTAAAATGAATGTTGTGCTGTGAAGTGAGGTGCGATGATGTGTGATGTGTGATAAACAGCGTTACCAGATGACCATGTCAATTAACCCCCATTTTTTTCAAAAATCCCCAAAAATAAGCTTTTTGAGAAAAAAACCCCAAAATAGTTTTTACTTATTTTAAAGGAGAAAAAAAGCAAAACCTCCGTCGTAGCGAAAACGTCACTAATGACGTCATTATTTTCCCTCACGGGGCGCTCACGACGGCTCGTGTCAATAGGTGCGTTAAATAACCATTCCACTTGAGTTTACGATTGTGACGCCAGCAAATAAGTGAAACGGGAAAAACCGCAGTTGTGAACGTGATCATTGTCAGTCTTTAACGGAAAGTAGCCTATGGGATACGACGCATACGAGTAGAGACGGCATAAAAAATAAATAACGAAATATTTCCCCCCGAAAGTACCCCTAAAGAATCTTTACCCCGAATCTCCCCCAGACGTGAAAAAAACCCCGAATTTGCAGGTATCCCCCCCATCTGGCAACGCTGCTGGTGATAAATGTCCCGAAATGAACTTCGGTTCTCGACTGTTTCGCGCCAAGTGAAATGGCGCGAGTTGTGCGCGTGCTGTTATAAAACGGCGCGATGCTTTGCTTGCCACAGATAAATATTGGTTTCGCGCTTACGTGCTTGTATTATGTTGGCACTAATGTCGCCACAGCAGTTTTATTTTCTAAAAATGGGTAAAAATATTCTAAAATGAACAATAGTTGTAGGATGTTAATAATTTTTAGTAGTAATTATGCGTTTGTGTGTATCGAGTTTTCAGAAGAACTCCATTGAAAGGCGTCGGTTGTAGCCTATAAACAACTGCGGTACTATTCGAAGACTTATACATCAGAATTGGCTGTATGGACTAAGATTCCTTTGCTTACCTTTGTGGCGAATTATACTACTACTTACATAGGCTACTGTGGCGACATTAGTGCCAACATAAAAACAAGCACGTAAGCGCGAAACAAATAGTATTAATCTGCACAAAGCAAAACATCGCGCCGTTGTATGACAGCGCGCCCACAAAATTTTCGCGGCAATCCATTTGCCGCGAAACAGTCGAGGACCGAAGTATTTCGGGTCATCTCGACACAGTCCGACTTACGTCTTCAACGCGACCGCACGACATACGTGCCCGTGTACAAAACGTTAGTTTTCGCGCTCGCTGCTTGCCTTCATACCAAAATCCTTCTGAACTATAATATTGTAACATTGAGAGAGTGTGTGCGTGATTAAAAGTGTACGTCGCAAACAATATCTTTCATTGACCCGTACACCGCTCAACGGCCACAACGCAATCAACCATCACCATATCAGCCACCATCCTCAAATGGTGACCACCTCCTACACGCAAGAAGGCACAAGCACAACGCGCACGAAACGAAAAACAAGGACTCATCAACCACACCCACGTCCAAGGTAACTTCTACAAGTGCAGAGCAGACATACGCTGGTTCCTGTCGGCGGTGTCACGTCTATCGCTACCTGCATACACGACTCTGTTCCCGGGTGCCACTCATCCCCTGCACCCTCGGGTATAGACGGCCAACACACCACGGACGGGTGCTACTTCGCTACATGGTTCATCGACAGCTAACAGCTAACCTGCAGCCAACCTAATATTTCTTCAACATCCATCGCGGACATGATAATTTTCGCCGCCACAAAACTTCGAGTTACGATTTTTGCCGCCAACTCTAACTTACGCGCCCAAAATCGGTGCACAGCAACGACAATTAGCGGCCGGCGACGAGGCAACCATCGGCTGGTTGCTTAGCAACAACGAACGATTGGCGCCCGGTAACAACGAACCGTCAGCTGTTGCGCGCCAACATCACAGCGAGTTCGCGCCAACATTACATCAAGATATAAGTGTGCTTCAGTTATCGGTGAGCGAATTTTTTTAATAACAAACAAAAGTGCAAATCTAATCAAATTTCAAAATAGTGAAGTGATTATAACCCGGTACAATATATTCGGACTACGTTTTTCAGTTTTATAATATTGTTTACGTTCCGAATCAAAAATCAAATATTGAATTATTGTCTTTATGTACATTTAATGACTTAACTTTGTAGGACTTAATACATTTTTTTTTCTCAAAATAAATAAGCAAACATAGTAAACAATTTGATACTTGATCATTGGAATAAAATTATTTATTGTACATATTCCACTAACAAACAAATACTTAAACTATTCACGCTTTTGTGTACATATATATTTTATATTAATTGTATTTTCGTGTTTATAACTAATATTGTTTTGTGTATTTTGTTATAGACTAGTAATTGTTTTTTTCTTTTCTTTAGTGTGTAAGGTGTGTATATATTTGTGTATTTTGTAAGCTATTTCTTTTGTGTATAAATTATTATTAGGATTATTATTATATTGATTCATTCATACATACTAAGTGCTAGTTTTGTCACGCGGTGTCACGTGGGTCTTTTCTAACATCAACTCCTGATACTTCCACTAGCCTGTCATTCCAGTTTACTTTCTTTCCCAGTAACGATGTATGTTTGGACTCCCTTCTTCCACCACAATGACGTCACCTGTAGAGCAATTAGAGCTGCTTCAAGCTCAACTCCAACTGCTACAGGACAGCCAAGACAGTCGAACAATGGCAGTAACTGTCAAATTCCCAGCTTTTTGGGCTGACAAGCCTTCCGTCTGGTTTGGCCAGGTGGAAGCTCAATTTGAACTTGTTGGGATCACACAAGACAGGACAAAATACAACCACGTCATCTCTATTCTGGATTCAAGAATTGCCGACGAGGTTGCGGATATTATAGAGCAGCCTCCGGACACCAACCGCTACCAGTACCTAAAAACGGAGCTCATCAAGCGCCTCTCTGCCTCCAAGAAGGACAGGATCAGGCGGCTCCTCGGAGAGGAGGACATTGGTGACCGCAAGCCATCCCAATTCTTGCGACGCCTCCAGTCCTTGGCAGGATCAGATTTCAGGAACGACGAAGTCATCAGGCAGCTGTGGATGCGTCGCCTTCCTGCAAACGTACAGGCAATCTTAGCTGCACAAGAGGACCTGCCTTTAGAAAAGGCAGCCGATATCGCAGACAAGATCTTGGAAGTGGCCACACCTGCGGTTCACGCCGTTACAACTAAATCTCCTGAGCTCATTGAGCTCGCCAACCGCTTCGAACAGCTTACGAAGAAGGTAGAAGCACTAACGGCAGAATTTCGGGCACGTTCACGTCAAGGACGTGACCCAGTTAGATCCAGAGCTAGCTCCAGATCTTCAACCCGCTCCTCCCCCTCCACCTCCTTATGCTGGTATCACAAAACATACCACAAAAAGGCCAAGAAGTGCGTTAACCCTTGCTCCTGGGTAAATCAAGATCAAGGGAAACCCAAAATGCAGTCAGTAGACGCGGCGACTGACTGCAACACTTTCTGCCGCCGGTTATTCGTCACAGATAAGACGACAGGGCTCAGGTTCCTAATTGACACAGGTAGCGACCTCTGCTGCTATCCTCAACGGTTAGCCAAAGGTCGTGCCAAGTCAGCAACCGATTATCAATTGGCCGCAGCCAACGGCAGCACCATAAACACCTACGGCAGCATATCCCTTTGCCTCAATCTGGGCTTGCATCGGAACTTTCAATGGAATTTCACCATCGCCGAGGTAGAAATCCCAATAATAGGCTCGGATTTTCTTAGCTTCTACAATTTGTTGCCAGATCTCCGCCACAAACGCCTAATTGACGGAAACACAAGCTTGACAACTGCTGCTACAATTGCACAAGTCAACCAAGTTAGCGTGAAAGCCGTGTCAGTCATGGAATCCTCAGCTTACTCCAAGCTACTCCTTGAGTTCCCGGACTTGACCAGACCTCCAGGCCTCCCACGGCAAGTGAAGCATACCACGGTTCATCACATCGTGACTACCGATGGCCCGCCTGTCTCTTGCCGTCCACGTCGCCTCGCACCTCAGAAGCTGGTAGCAGCTAAAAAGGAATTTGAGGACATGGTCAATTGCGGAACAGCTAGACCTTCGGACAGTCCTTGGTCTTCTCCTCTACACATGGCGAAGAAAGGGGACCAAGAGTGGCGACCGTGTGGCGACTACCGGGCTCTCAATGCAAGAACTGTGCCAGACCGGTATCCCGTCAGACATATCGCCGACTTCGCACACAACATCGCAGGTTCCACTATCTTCAGCAAAATTGACTTGGTAAAGGCTTACCAACAATTGCCAGTTCATGAATCTGACATCTGCAAGACCGCAATAACTACTCCATTTGGTCTGTACGAGTTTCCCTTCATGACCTTCGGTCTTCGAAACGCAGGACAAACGTTCCAGCGTTTCATTGACGAAGTCATGAGGGGACTCGACTTCTGCTACGCCTATGTTGATGACTTACTGGTCTTTTCAAAGACACCAGAAGACCACCTGGAACACCTGCGTACAGTTTTCCAGCGCTTGGTCAACTATGGCTGCGTAGTAAATGCATCAAAAAGCATTTTCGGCGTCGACGAGGTTACTTTCCTCGGCTACCGTATCAACAAAGACGGTACACGCCCGCCTACAGAGAGAATCGAAGCTCTGCAAAATTATCCCTTGCCGAAAACCGTGCAAGGACTTCGCAGATTCTTGGGCATGATAAACTTTTATCGCCGATTCCTCCCAAAGGCTGCAGAATTGCAAGCTCCGCTCATAGATGCCTTAGCTGCATCCAAACTCAAAGGACCAAAGCCAGTTCCATGGACGCCCGAACTTGAACTCGCGTTTCAGAAGTGCAAGGATAGCCTCGTGAGTGCTACTCTCCTTGCTCACCCAGTCAGCGATGCTAAACTGGGACTCTTCACTGACGCCTCTTCAGTTCACGTGGGATCTTGCCTCCAACAGAAGATAGGCAACCAATGGCAGCCTTTGGCCTTTTTCAGTAAGAAACTTACTGACAAACAATCACAATGGCCCGCGTACTATCGTGAACTCCTCGGGGTATACGAAAGCGTACAACACTTTCGCTACCTGCTCGAGGTTCAACACGTGACAATCTACACGGACCACAAACCGCTCATCTATTCTTTCACTCAACGTCGAGAGAAGCTTCCTCCTGTTCAGCTCAACCAGCTGTCCTTCATTTCCCAACTCACAACAGACATTGTACATGTAAAGGGAGAGGACAATGTGGTTGCTGATACAATGTCTAGAATAGAAGCCATCTCCATAGAACAGAGTTTCACCGAGTTAGCGAAAGAACAATCCACACATGCTGAACTGCAGGATGCCATTAACAATTCCTCCCTTAAATTGGAGAAGATCTGCATTCCTGGCTCCGATATTTCCATCTACTGCGACACATCAACAGGAAAGCCACGACCATATGTAACACCATCCTTCCGCCGTAGCTACTTCAACCAACTGCACAACCTCAGTCACCCTGGTGCGAAGACTTCTGCGCGCTTGGTGGCGGAGCGCTTCGTTTGGCCGGCAATGAACAAGGATTGTCACAGATGGGCACGTGAATGCCTGCAGTGTCAACGCAGCAAAGTGTCGAGGCACACTGTAACACCCTTGGGTGGTTTTACTGCCCCGACCAACCGCTTTCGCCACGTCCACATAGACATTATTGGACCATTGCCTTCCAGTAAAGGCTACCAATATTGTCTAACAGCTGTGGACAGATTCACCCGTTGGCCAGAAGTTTGGCCCATGGTCGGCATCACCGCAGAAGAGGTGGCCGAAACATTTACAACGGGCTGGATTGCTCGTTTCGGGGTTCCTTCCATCGTAACCACGGACCAAGGCCGACAATTCGAGTCTGCATTATTCCAGGCTCTTCTAAAGCAATGCTCAGTGCTTCGCTCACGCACCACCAGCTACCATCCATGCGCAAACGGTATGGTGGAGAGACTGCACCGCCAGCTAAAAGCAGCCCTCATGTGCCATGGAGGTACATGGTGTGCTGCCCTACCACTGGTGCTCCTGGGCCTGCGAGCCGCTCTAAAAGAGGACTTGCGAACATCGGCCGCTGAACTCGTGTACGGGGAACCACTGAGGCTACCCGGCGAATTTTTGAGTCCCTCAATTGGGAACAGCACATTAGAAGATGTGTACAACTTCACATCGCAACTACGGAAGCACATGGCTGAACTCAAACCAGTCACTGGATCACATCATTCCCAACGTCGGCCATTCATATTTAAGGAATTACACGACTGTACTCATGTATTTCTGCGGGACGACTCTGGGAAACTCACTATGAAACCACCCTATACAGGACCCCATCCAGTAATTAGCAGGGATGATAAAACCATCTGCATTACTGTGGGGAACAGGGACACAAGAGTCAGTTTGGACCGTGTGAAGCCAGCGTTCATCGAGGGGACCCAAATTTCTTCACCTCCCCTTCCACCGCTTCCGCTTCACGCTCCATCCACACCGCCAGCTCCAACCCCACCAACAACTCCGGCTCAGGCCAACCCACCACTACCTCCCAACACATCTTCTCCACATCCCAAGTATGTCACTCGCTCGGGACGTCACGTTCGTTTCAAGACGCCCGTGGATGTGTAGTATATGTAAATATTTTAGACATAAGTTTTTTTTATATTGTAAGCCTTATTTTGTTATTTGTTGGGGGTACTTTTCTCCGTGGGTGGGTGGTGTGGCGACATTAGTGCCAACATAAAAACAAGCACGTAAGCGCGAAACAAATAGTATTAATCTGCACAAAGCAAAACATCGCGCCGTTGTATGACAGCGCGCCCACAAAATTTTCGCGGCAATCCATTTGCCGCGAAACAGTCGAGGACCGAAGTATTTCGGGTCATCTCGACACAGTCCGACTTACGTCTTCAACGCGACCGCACGACATACGTGCCCGTGTACAAAACGTTAGTTTTCGCGCTCGCTGCTTGCCTTCATACCAAAATCCTTCTGAACTATAATATTGTAACATTGAGAGAGTGTGTGCGTGATTAAAAGTGTACGTCGCAAACAATATCTTTCATTGACCCGTACACCGCTCAACGGCCACAACGCAATCAACCATCACCATATCAGCCACCATCCTCACTACGTTCTAAAGTTGGTAAATATAACCATTAACCAATAAATTTACCGGTAAAAAAAATTAACACTTCTATTCGATAAATAAAATTAACCAAAACGGTAAAAATACCATTTAACAAATACACTGCGTGTAGTCGCGTAGGTGGTTATTGGAAATTATATACATGCAAGTTTCAACTTTATAACCCGCAACACATAAGATTTATTCTCGCTTTGTAGATGTTTTCAACTTATCATGTAAATATTATTATATAACAACAGTCTATAAGAAAATAGTTTTCAAACTAACGAGACTAACAGAATATGTACCTAGGTAGTTAAATAGATAGATATATAGATAACACTTTATTGTACATACACCATTACAGAAAACTTATGTACTAGTATTAATCTAATGGGGATTGTTCACAAAAAATTACCCTTTTGATTTTATATTTTTATTACGTAAAATAGGGTTCAAAAATTAAAATTAGTTTAAAGATACTAATTTGAATATTTTTGTATTTTGAGCGTTAGTTTTTTTATAAACCGATTTTAAAATTATTTCTCCGATGACGTCATAAGGGACAAGTTTACATTGATTTCTTTGCCTAGAAAACAAAAATAATAAAAGTAAGCTTTATCTATATATAATTATAGTAATCTGTGCTACTATTTAAATGTCTCTATCATTACTCATTACATATCGTGATCATTTTAGTGTTTTTGTTGCTAGGCTTATAATTTTTCGTGTTCAACCATTATTATTTTCTATAGTTATCGTAAAAAAAATTAAAGTGGTCTTTAGGGAAAATACATGTTACAGAACTTAAATCCAATAATTTACAGCTAGATTTTTTTACACCTGAAGCAGGCAAACAGCCCACGGCCCACCTGATTGGATTTAGTAAGGTCAAATAAAGGTCAAACGCATTTCTTACAAAATACAAGAAGATCGTACGTTTTTGGAATTTTAACTAGACAGAAATGATTAGGGACACTATTCCTCGAAATGGTTTTTGAAATAGCTAGATTGAAAAAAAGTGAACAATCCCAATTGGGTACAAAGGGTGGTCTTATCGCTAAAAAGCGATCTCTTCCAGATAACCCGTGGCAAGAATATTTTGATTAGGAGCGGCGATGGTAGTATACATAATTATTGTACGATTACTTACAATATCTACTTGTAACAAAATAACATGGACAAGCGGACGGCTCAACGTTGAATACAGTCCAAGGTATCGAGCTGGTATGCTGATGCTTCAGTCCACAATCGTGAGCAATACTCCATATTCGGCCAACTTGGGCTTTATAAAGCACAGGGCGTTGCCGCAGAGTGAAGTAGTGCTTTGACCGGTTACGCACGCCCAGCTTCTTGGAGGCCGTGCCACCAAATTGAGTGGGGTTGAAATGGTCAAGGTTTTATCTCTCCCATTCAGAGACACTGTCTAAAGAGTTCTCTAATTCAGACACAAGTCTAACCCAACTTTCCTCCACATGATCGGACAACCTATGCACGACCAGAGTACTGCGCGATATGTTATAGCAATCTGGTGAAGTATAAAGCTGGGAATGCTAATTTGTTGCGCGAAATACGAACCGGCCTTCTGATCACGGGTGATATCAAAGAGTTTCTTACAAATTCTTTGAAGAAACCCTTTGCCGGTGAATCCCACAGAGGCCACAGACCTAAATTTTCAACTCCAAAGGCACAAATATGTAACCCCCTTACGAGGGTTAAATATTTGCGCTGTTTGAGATTTTCAGCTTTTGAAGTAGCGTTGCCAGCCCTTGACTTAGTCATTAAAAGATGTGAAGATGCCAGAGTGCCAACTCATGTCCCATATTCCAAGGAATAAGCATTTTTCAATTCGGCCTCTTGCCATCGCACACCATGTCATTCTGTTCTAGGGTGGCTGGAACGCCAACGCTGACAAGAGCTCTGCAGACGATGTTATTGAAGCTGGCATGGCGAGATCTTCAGCCAACACTGTATAAACATGATAACCCGTGCTGTCCATATGAGTCCACCATAGTTTCACACTGGCAGAAGTAATTATATGAAAGGCAATTGTGTAGGTCTTTTCTGGTTTGACTCCATTAACCTTCTGAATGGATGTACGGGATTGCTGCTGAAAGATAGAAAATAAAAACAAATTAATTGGGTATTCTGAAAGGCCGCATCGAATTGTGTGGTTTATTTAGATTCTTAAATATTACAAAGTACACAGTGATCAAATTTTTCGCAAGTGTCTACTATAAAGCTAAGGAAAACTCTATTGTCTCTAGGAATGAAATTCACTCAAAAACTTGTATAGGTATATAAAAAACTGTTTAAATGCTGAGATACTTTTTGTCTCGGAAATCCCCCGGGAATTTCAAGTAAAGCGTGAAGGAAATCGCAGGCAAATACTAGTAAATAAATAACCATGTGGTGGACATTTACCCGACTGGATGGCTACCACCCCTGGTCTAAAGTATGTCGCCATGACAACCTTGAGTTGTGTTCCGGCATTAGTGACCAGGTTCCAGTCTCCCTTAAGAGAGCAGCAGCGCATTTGTAGCACCTTTGGTGTTGCAAATGTCCATAGGCGATGATAACCGCTTTCCATCAAGTGGGACGTTTGCCTGTCTGTTGTAATCCTGCAATAAAACAAAAAAAAAGTCATAGAAACCGGCTATTAGGCAAGATAGCTTACAGCTGCATAAATGAGCTAATTAGCTCGAAGGAAGCAAGTATAAAAATCATTGGTTGTCCATTATTTACCTCTCTGTGCTTTGTGTCAATCCAAATCTTTTCTCCATCGCTTCTTTAAACATCACGCTTTTCTTTACGAAGGCTCTTTCTTTGTTTTCTATTTCTTGAAGCTCAGATTCCTATAAAGAGTGCATTTTATTTTTATATTGCTGGAAGACACTAAAAAGCCCGACGATCCACCTGATAGAAAGTGATCACCGTCGCCTATGGACGTTTGCAACACCATAGGTGCTACAAATGCGCTGCGGGCCTCAAAGCGGAGACTTGGACCTGGCCACTAATGCTGGAATACAATACAAGGCTGCCATGGAGGTAAAGTCTAGACTAGGGATGATTGAGTACCTTATAGAAGCCTACAAACTTACTATAATTCAATATGAATCAGATCGTTTATGTATATACTAGCGGCCCTGGCAGACGTTGTCCTGTTCTGAAAAAATAAAAATCTAGGACCCGATCTCAGCGCCACCTACCGGTTATAATTGCGAATCTAAACCATCCGGGAACCCACTCAAATACAGTAAAACAAAATCACCCAAAACCGTTCCAGGTGATTAGGAGGATGCTAGAACCCGATCATAGCGCCACCTCCCGTTTCCAACGGGATAAAAAGTATTCTATGTCCGTCTCCTGCTTCTAAGCTACCTTCCCATCAATTTTCAGCCAAATCGGTAAAGCCGTTCTTGAGTTATAAATAGTGTAACTAACACGAGTTTCTTTTCTTAGTATAGATTATTTTTTGGAGATTCGTATCTAATTTCGATAATGTTACTTACCATATGCTTTTGACTTTTGTAAATTTGTTCAGTCAGATCTCTTCTGTACTCCATCTGTCTTTGAATTTCGGCCTCTGCGTCAGATATTTTCTTTCCTAGCTCTTCAACAGCTTTATGATTTACTGCAAGCATTCTTCGTGTTCTTTCTTGCTTCAATTCCTCTACTATTTGTTTTCTTTGTCTAATATGTTCTTTATATGCCGCAGCTGCTTTCTATGTAAAATTGTATTATGTACATCATAGTAATTTAATAAAATATTTTTTGCAAATAAAGGTTTTCTTTCTTTCTTTGAGTGATTATAATTTTTAATGAAAAATAACATAAACAATTATAAAATATAACTAAACAAAATAAAGTTTTAGAAAAACTCTAGTAAAAGAAAAGTCGAAAACCCTTAGATAAATAAATGCCGAAGCATGCTTTAACAAAATAAATACTACGCATTAAATTTCGTTTAGCCAGGCTTCGGCGATTTGGTCGCAAAATACTGTTTTTTCTATTCACCTTCAGTCAAATATTATCAAGCTGATGGTGAAAATAGCTCTAAAATCTGTTGCGTGGTTTAAAGGTAGACTCAGCAGATACACAGACAGACAAACGCGGGAAGCGTTCTTGTTTTGTATGACGTTACGTGCGTTGTAGCCCACTGACGGACTTCCCCACCTTGACTATATATGAAAAGTTATTTACAGATCATTGAGTTATTGTAACTCAATGTTACAGATGTAAAAATTATATAGTAGTCCGGCATGCACACAGATGTTATATATACCTTCGAATGCATACAAGGCATACAATACAAGCTGAAAATCAGTAAAGTTGTTTAAAACATAATTATAAATGAAAATTTTAAGTTTCCCAGCAATCTCATGTTTGGACAAAATTTTACTCGAGCTCAAAGGTAAAAAAATGATTTTTTTCGCGATTTTCAGCAAAACAGTAAGTTTTATCACAAAAGTACTTCAGACAAAAATTGTAGATCATGAAATTATCTATAAAAATGCAAAAGTACTTTTTTTCCTACGAGCCACCGTTTCTGAGATATAACGATTCAAAATGTTGTAAAATATATAACAGCTCTAGAGATGTATATACGTGCGGTAATCATGCATATTATGAAGATAACAACTTTGACAAGTATAGCGTCTCTCACCTTCTTCGCAAGAAGTCTATCATCTTCAATCTTTTGAAGATATTTATCTGTCTTCTCCTGTTCTAAGCGCTTCCATTCATCAGCTATTTTATCGGCTTCTTCTCTCAATGCTGAAGTAGTTCTTCTCTCAAAATTGAAGTTCTCTAAACAAACCCTCTTCTCCATTTGAAGACTGCGCTAAAGTCGCAAATCATTGGAGAATGTTATTCAAAGGCTTAGACTTGGTTTAATTATAGAAGCAGAACATCGGACGGTGAAAAAGAAAATGGACCTATTTCAAAATTTTGGTACATTGAACTGAGTACTACTTGAAAAAGCAAGTAATCTTACATAACTCGAGAAATCGATTTAGTTAATAGTATATCTAATATATAAAATTCTCGTGTCACAGTTTTCGTTGACCATACTCCTCCGAAACGGCTTGACCGATTTTGATGAAATTTTTTGTGCTTATCCGGTATCTATGAGAATCGGCCAACATCTATTTTTCATCCCCCTAAATGTTAGGGGTAGTCCACACCTAATTTTTATTTTTTATTTTTTAGACAAAATTTTTAATTTCTATTTTTTTATGATACAGCATTAAAAGATACATACAACCCTAAATTTTCAACCCTCTACGATCAACCCCTATTTTTTACCGGGCAGGACGACGTCTGCCGGGACAGCTAGTAATGTATATTATGTTTTACCATTTGAATCTGCTGTCTTTCTTGATCTCTTCTTAAACCCTCTAATGCGACTCTTATTGTCTCATTATCGATTATTCTCTCGTTCATCTTCTCTTTGTGAACCCTCGATATCTTAATTTCGTGTCCTTCTATAAAGTTTTTCTTATTTACTTTCTGTTGCTCTTTCTTTCTTCTGATAGCTAAGGAATAGTAGTTTGTTACACTTTTACGAGTGAATGTGACCTATTTAGGCTTGAGATGGTTTGGTGCACAAGCGTAGAGAAGGCGCTAATAGTTTGAGTGTCTAAATACACCTTTCACCCGATGTTAAAACTTTTTTAAATTTCGAATATGAGATAATCTAATATATAAAATTCTCGTGTCTCACTTTTCGTTGCCATACTCCTCCGAAACGGCTTGACCGATTCTCATGAAATTTTGTATGCATATTGGGTAGGTCTGAGAATCGGCCAACATCTATTTTTCATCCCCCTAAATGTTAGGGGTAGTCCACCCCTAAATTTTTATTTTATTTTTTAGACAAAATTTTTAATTGCTATTTTTTTATGATACAACATACAAAAATACATACAATCCTCAATTTTCACCCTTCTACGATAAACCCCTATTTTTTACCGGGCAGGACGACGTCTGCCGGGACAGCTAGTATAATATAAATTTATAGACCTGGAGTCTGTTTTTTACTAATATATTGTTATTTTGCAAGTATAGCTATACTCATATAATACTTTAATTTTAGTTGATAATAATTTATTTAGAACTTAATTTATTTTTAATTGTTATGTATATTTTTGTTGGGGAATTTATCTAAATTAAATAATAATTAAGTGAAAAGTAATGTAAAAGAGGAAGTCGGTTAATAAAATGATGTTACGAAATTGTTGATATTTTTCTACGACAATTTACCGCAATTTAACAGTCGCTGCAAAAAAATTGGGACATGAGTCGCATTTATGTATTGGTTCGCATAGTTTATATTTTTTTTGATAGCAGGGGAAGTCGTTTCCCAGGGAAGAAAAGTTCTGTTTTCATCCCTGTGTTCAGGAAACTCCAAGCGCGTGTGACGTCATAATGTTAGTTTTCACTCATTGCAGTTGATAGAAAAATAATAAATACAGTGTTTTGATCTATTTCATTTTGTTGTCATTATTAAATATTTAAATTTATATTAAAAATGTCGAACCTCAAAAGTTATCGTTCTTGTTTTGTACCATTATGTACGAATACTACAAAGGCAACTCCTGATAAAACGTTTTTAAATGTTCCCCAAGATGTCAAACGTCGAAATAAATGGTTTCAAGCAGTGCACCGTGATAATCCCCAAAACAAAATCGATTTTTTTTGTTGTGAAGATCATTTCGATGTAAGTATTTCTTAATACCATTTTTATTAATTATTATTTATCTAAGTATACAAATCAAATAATTATTATATATTTAAGTAAAGTTCAGTAAATAAATTTTTTTAACTGGACTCCAAATCATAACCTTTATAATCATAGCATTAAATTTTTTTTTATTGATAATTTAAAGTGCTTAAATAATAAATTTATGTATCTTTATCTAATGATTGGGATTCAATTTGATATATTTATATTATATTATATTATACTTAGTTGAACATAACCTATAGCTTTGTCGCCGTAACTCTCACGCGATGCTCTACAATTTATGAAATAAATAATTATATTTAATGTAATGGAGAATAAATACTTAAATATTTTCATTTATTATATTATTTTTTAACAGACTTACCTTGATGCCTTGGCACCTCGAACTTCAGCAGAATTAAACCGAACGTCATTTCTTTAAAAATCGGTGATCATAAATATATCAACATCAGGAATGTTATCAGACTTTGCCTTAATAAATCCTTTATCACACATAGCTAATCGGAACCAACTAACAATTCGTATTTTAGCAATAAATTTTTAATATTATTGTCTAGTCACGTGTAATAGCCGTAAACGCTGTACTGCTATTAAATAGCTATAACATTATGACGTCACAACTATGGTGACCAATCATGGCGCGCTTATAGTCACGTGATTTTTATTTAAATTTCATCGATTTTTAATTGTTCATAATTAATTGAAAAAATTTTTTTTGAAGTTTTTTGCATTAAATATCAATATTATTAATAATAAAGTATTAAAATACATAAAAAAATCATTTTTTTTTTCAAAAACCCAATTATAATAAAATTTAATGACATTAACACAAACGGTCAAGTGCGTTGCTGTCCACGAAATGTGACCGGTTTCTTAGAGATGATATTATGCCTTTTTAAAAGCCAGGAGAGATACATTTTTGCACTACCTCCGGACCTGGGGGCAGACTTCGGAGAGTGTGTAACTGACTCGTAAAGGCCGGTCCTCCACGCTGTCTTCCGAGCGGAAGTTGCGAGGAACCGTCAGGCTACCCACTAAACCTGAACCTGTGCCCAGTCCTAATCCATGCTTTTATGAGCCACGGGAACTATTGGACATTCTACCGTGACGTCTTTAAGCATGCCTATCCTAAGGTGCCTCGGGATGGGTTTTTCTAACTCATCGATAGGGGAGGAAGTCTACGGAAGTTACCCAATCTCCACGGCCTCCTATGATGGAATACCAAAGTTTCCAACCGCTTGTTCGCTGTTGGTCAATGGGGTCCGTGCACACGTTTTCCTCTCTACCTCTTTCGGCGACTTCCTCGTAAAAGAAAGTAGCTCTTACACCTCGCTTAACCTACTCGTCTTACCTATATATAAAAACAAATAAAAGATATTTTATTTTGTATGTTTAAGAGTGTATGACTGTATGATCAGAAATGAATGAGCTACGTCTAATGAACTGTGGAATTGTTTGGTTCTAGAAAAGATTTCTTAATTTCACATACATGGTTTGACACCGTGCCACACTTGGGTACTTATACACGCAGCGATTTTTTTAAATATTAAACTTCAATAAGTATAAACCTTCAAAATGATCTTGCTCCATCTTCTTTTTCATTATTTCCAATCGTCTGTTTTCTTTATCTCTTTCCTCTTGCAATATTTGTTGTCTCTTTCTGTTAGCACTTTTGATTTGCTCGTCATATGATTTTCGTCTTTCAAGCATTTCTTGATATCTCCTTTGTGCTGCCATCGACTCGGATATATCCTAGATAGAATAACAAGGCGTGTAAATTAGAAGCTAGGTACACTAGATCATCATACTGATCCGTTGTTCGAGATTAGGCATCAGTCCCAAATCAAGACGCTCTAGCGCCCGAGAATGTGTTTAGAACTATAACCGTCACCATGGTCAGTTGCGGTTTGGACTCTTAGGAGGGGTTCTATCTGCCATTGCGATAACAGCGCGTCGGTGTTCCACGTCCGTTAATTTCTTTTCTCATAGGGCAGGTTACATGCGCCAAGCATGCGATGACTGTAGACACTGGGGGGTACGGCTTTTTCCCGGCAGTGTTGTTTTTTATTTGAGACTTTTGCCTCATAGCCATGTTAGCCCCATCATCTCCTAACGTACTATAACATATAATTAAATATTAAATAATGAGCTGGCTAACAAACTAGCCTTCTTTGAGGCTGGCTCTGCCAGAATTTCTATGAAGATACCTACATCAAAACGATTCAGCCCCAACTCCCCCATCAATTGTTCTATACCATCTGTATTTCTGCTGCACTCCATTAAAAGATGTTGGACATCTTCACGAGTTCCACACACCAGGCAGTTGGAAGAATCAACCTTACCCATGAGGTGGCTAAAACTTCTTGTAGGGAAATGACCGGCTCGGATTCTATTTAAAAGCTTTATATATGGCTTGTTGCATTTCCCTACCGAAACCCATGGAATTTGGGGGGTTGAGACTGTATCGTTTTGTACCATATGCCTTTTTCTTTACTTCTCTCATCAAAGTATTCTTTGAATTTAGGAAAACATAATTTTCTACATGTATGTAGATATTCTCTATACTCTGGTTGTATAGAAGTTGGGTCCATTCGATCATTGCAACTGTAACTAGTTTGTCAGCTATCTCATTACCTTTTAACCCAATATGCGACGGAGCCCATTGTAACTTTAAAACTATATTTTTCTGATAAAAGTGGTATATTTTCTCGACAATTTGGTATGCAATCGAAATTCCCGGCAGTGAATGAAGCTTACTGGCCACCACCTTCCAATGTCCGTAAAGTTGGTTCTATGCAATTTATCTGCCGCCCTGGCATAAGGGGAATGATGGAACACTGAGGACTTTTAGTGGATATTTCGGCAAAATTAGGCGGCGAGGGTGAGGGTTGCCGTTTTTTGCCAAATAACTACAGAATCTTAAAAGCATCCTTTTTTATTGCAGTAGTTCAGCAGATAGACAGACGGCCCACTTGACGGAAAGTGGCTACCAACACCTATGGACATTTGCGACACCAAAGGTGCTACAAATGTGCTGCTGCTTGCTCTCTTAAGGGAGACTGGAACCTGGTCACTAATGCCGGAACACAACTCAAGGTTATTACGACGGCAT
Source organism: Dendrolimus punctatus (assembly GCA_012273795.1). Lineage (NCBI taxonomy): Eukaryota > Metazoa > Arthropoda > Insecta > Lepidoptera > Lasiocampidae > Dendrolimus > Dendrolimus punctatus. The sequence continues at coordinate 13,571,818 of CM022551.1, read as the reverse complement.
ACTCTAGACCAGGGTTCGTAGCTATCCAGTCGGGCAAATACCCTACCACCTGGCTGTGGGTTGTTTAGTTGCCTCTTACGGCAGGCTGTCCGGCCGCAGAAAATTGTATTGTTTCTCCGTTTCTGCACGGATAAAATCCTATGTTTGTATTCGTTATAGAAGGTATTATTACAACCAAGTTCCGTATTAATAGTTCATTCCCAAGAATGAAAAAAGGAATAAACTAACTAACAAACCTAATCATTACCTTTCTATACACGTCATCCAGAAGGACTTGGTGCCACATCCACTCTTTGTATTCCTCCTCTTTTTCTATGATGTTTTTTTCTTCCATTTGTAACTTTTGCATTTCTCTCAATGCGATTTCATCTTCTTTGGTACCGGACATTCCTTTGGCGCTGTGAATAGACACCTAGATAAGGGCATACTAGAAACACACAAACAATCAGTGAAAAAGTAACATTGAAAGGCTTGTACCCACATTTATAGATTATACCTACTCGTATTAGACAGGCCTTAAAGTATTAAGGTGCATCCACACCGCAGTATTTTTTTATGGAGCAACGTGTCAAAGAACTATTTGTGAGTAGTATATATTGCGTTAAGTAACGATACGTATGTTCTTTAAACAGTCGACAAGTGGTAGCAATCGATATCATTTGTTACAGAATGTGTCCTGCAAAATGCATTTTCCATAGAGAACGGTACATGTTTGTTGCTTGCAGAAGTTTGTATATGCGGTATAACTCGCTTATTGCTTAAAGTTACTATTTGTTAATTATTGTTATGGTTTTTTTAAGACAGAAAAGGTTGAATGCATTGAGCAACAATAAAAAAATCACAAAAAGTGGAAAAGTTACAAAATTTCACCTAATATCGTGTTGCATTGCTCTACAAAAAATAACTGCTCAGTGCCTCCACCATTAACTTTTATTATTTTTAAATAACGTATAGTTAAAAATAAACAATTGGTACATAATACTAATGCTTTAAAAAAATCACATTGTTGATAAGTATAGAAAATCTGAACTCCAACAAACAACATACATTTTCTCCCTTTCCCAAGCCTTCAAACATGCCCTTCCTGTCTCCATTTCAATTATCTGTTCATAATTATGCAGTTTTTTCTCTTTTTCCTTGCAATACCAGCATTCTTCTCTTTCTTGTTTTCTCAGTAGTTCTTGTTTCAGATCATTGCATTCTTGTTCTAAAAGTGCTTTTAATTTTAATCTTCTCTGTCAAAGTTTTGTTTCTTCTTGATTGAATAGTTCTTCCACTTTCTCTGCTGTTCTGTTTGTGACTAATCTGTAATTAAGAACTATATTGTATTCACAGAACAATTATAAAATTACATATAATTGAATACAATGCAAGAAAACTTAACTTATTTGTGTTGTATTCTACACATACTCCCTCAAGACTGTAAGTAGAATACTGAGCCCAGGTCACCGTCTCCTATGGGTAAGGTCCCCAGAAGGCTGGCTACGTTTCCTCGCTGGATCGCCATACTGATCCGTTGGCCGAGGTAGGCACCAGCCTTCTGGTCACCTGGAGAGTCAATGAGTCGTTTCGATAAATATTGGTAGAGGCACATGGCCTCAGGACCCCACGCTCATGTAATTAAGTATTATTAGTTATTCGTTTAGTGAGCTTTTGAAACGATTTTGTACTACCATGTATTGTGATTAGTAATTTCTATATATTGGAACTTATGGAGGAGTGAGAGGCTATTTGTTTTAAGATGATCTCTTATACATTTTCCATTTTCTCTTGAAACGAATAGTCTTTCACGCCTCAAAATGTATAACCATTGGCTTCTGTAGGCTTAAATACTACGAGAACCTCAAGAAGAGATTTGTTAATACAAAATATTTTCTTCTTTTAATGCACGGACAATGCATAATAAAAAGTTCGACCACAACTTCGCCAGTGTAACGAGACCTAATAAAGCGTTTGGCGTTAAGATCTTAAAAACAAAGAATGCCATACTTTTGTAAGTGCAGAGCGTCGTAGCCTACCACATCTGTAGATTTCTTCATATCTTCAACATCCACTACAGGTTTCATTTCCATACGTTTGCGTTCCTGAAATTCGTTTAATTTTTCATCGATGTTGTGGGAAATCGGGGTAATGGAGCTTTCTGGGTACCGCTCACAAGTATAACTTATGCAAACATTGGATATATCTGTACTAATATTATAAAGAGATAAAGTTTGTGACTTTGTGACGTTGCAAGAGGTAATCCCCGAAACTACTGAACCGATTGAAGCTATGTAGACCTGATTCAAATCTGTGTTTCAGAAAATAACCCCACACTGCCGATATTTACTTCTAAACAGCGCGTAATAAAACTTCCAGCGTGACGAAATATTGCAACTGAACATGCCTACGCGCACCGCATCCTTACCAACTCGATTGATTATATTTTTTATAGGTTATATCATATGTTACTGTTATTTATTTTATCGATGTACGATTAACAGCAATAACAATACACAAGATTGAAGAACACGTTTAGAGGTTACTTTGCAATTATTTTCTATCGAGAAAATTTATCGAAAATGCGTTTTGAATATAGAGGTTACCCCAGAAATATGATCAAGATTGGCATATATTTTTTTCACCGCATTAAAGTGTGTATATTACTGTAACAACGGCTGAGAAATTGATCAAAAAAACCCTTTTTGTCTGTTGTCTCCATTAAGAAAACTAAAACATCTAATATATAAAATTCTCGTGTCAGTTTTCGTTGCCATACTCCTCCGAAACGGCTTGACCGATTCTCATGAAATTTTGTATGCATATTGGGTAGGTCTGAGAATCGGCCAACATCTATTTTTCATCCCCCTAAATGTTAGGGGTAGTCCACCCCTAAATTTTATTTTTTAGACAAAATTTTTAATTTCTATTTTTTTATGATACAGCATTAAAAGATACACACAACCCTAAATTTTCAACCCTCTACGATCAACCCCTATTTTTTACCGGGCAGGACGACGTCTGCCGGGACAGCTAGTAATTCATATAATTCATGAAATTTCAAAACTCAAATTCGAGACCCCGTCTATAATTAACTGGCGTACCTGAAGGCTTATGGATATCTGACTTCAAAAAATTTTTGATTTAAATATGTAAGACTTACTGTCCAAAAATGCTGCGGATGACCGAAGTACACGGCTTCTTGTTTAGTACTCATTCTTGATAATCTGACCATCTTCACGTATTATAAAGTTCCTTTCACTCCTTGGACTTTAAGCGTCTGCTTTCAGTGAAAATTATTTATCTGTTACTGTGGAAGAAGTATAAATAGAAACGACGTAGAATAGTGCAGTCTTTGAAATCTTACATGATTGGATGTCTCTTCTAATTCTTCTATACTTACATAGAAGAATTAGACCTGTCGGGGGTGTCGAGTTTGTAAAGTGAATTTGGAACAGATTAATAATAACCATTTATTAACCACTAGCGGACCCGGGTGACGTTGTCCTGCTCTGAAAGAATAAAAATCTTAAATAAATCTTGAAACCCGATCACAGCGCCACCTACCGGTTCTAATTGTGAATCTAAGCCATCCGGGAACCCACTCAAACATACAAAAACAAAATCACCTAAATCGCTCCAGGTAATTAGGAGGATTCTAGAACCCAATCTCAGCGCCACCCACCGGTTCCAACGGGATAAAAAGTATCATATGTCCGTCTCCTGGTTCTAAGTTACCTCCCCATCTATTTTCAGCCAAATCGGTACAGCCGTTCTTGAGTTATAAATAGTGTAACTAACACGACTTTCTTTTAAATATATAAGATTAATTGAATTTAAATTTACATAAATAATTAAAATTAAATCATAGATCATTATTTTGGCTTTATAAATTGTGTATGATGTGTATGCATACTTACAACCCCACGAAACACTAAGAACATACTAGTAACTTATTTTCTACTTAATTACTTCAGATAAGTATAACTTTCCGTCTCAAAGAATAACAACACAAATATTGGGTTCACCAGTTTTCGAACAAAAATTAATTAACTCTTCAATGGAAGTATTAAAGCCACAAATATTGTGCGAAAATAAGCTGCCGGGGCAACGATTTATTGATTTAATTCGTTGCTCTGGTGACGGGTCGTATCCTATATTATTCAGGGATAAAAAGAGTAACTCAATCGCTCTGAAGATAATTTTGTTTTACATTATTCTAGTGGTAATTAAATCATTTATCAACTCTTTTTAAACTAAAATAATATATATTTAATATCATGTAGCTGGGCGTGTAGGAAACCTACATAGACACTGGCTGCATGGAAGCCTAAATATTTTGTAATAATAAAACAATATGTCTAATAATTTTAAGTCAGTTGCTATTGAACTGTTGATGTGCAATTTTATTTGGTATTCAATTAATACAAACTATCGTCAAACGAAGTGCTGCTTTAATTTCATACATGTACGCGCATTACACCAGCTAAATACAGTCTGCTGAAATACAACTTTTAAACAGGGCGAATCTCCCAAACGCATCATTAGCTGCACCAGGTTCATCTATAATATTTTAAACATTCAGTCTGTAAAGTGAAGCTATTAGAAAAAACAACTGGAATAGACTATATAAACGACGGAGAAGACGATGCAATCCTTTTTAAATTTATTGTTTGTTTGTTTAAGGGTTATGTAAAAACTGCTAGAACGATTAGATAGATAAAACTTTATTGCACACCAAAATATACAATTACAAAAACTGTCCATGTTTACAATATTTTCTAGGCAATACAACAGGCGGCCTTATCGCTCAAAGCGATCTCTTCCAGGCAACCTAAATAACAGAGATTGAATCAGGCGAAATAGGTGGTGCAAGAAAACGGCAATAGATACAGAAATACTCAAACTAATTTATAAAATAAATATGCAAATTATTTCTTAAATTAGTTTGAGTATTTATATACGATTAGGTACACTTTTTTTTAAATATGTATAGATATGTTATATTTGATAAAGAGCCGATTTTTTATTCATCAGTTATCAGTCGAATAAATTATAACTTGACTAAATTCATAAGTTCAGTTCAACTGTTATATTTATGCAGCTGACATTTTTAATTTTCCCCTGTTGTTTTATTCTATAAATAACTTTTATCCGGTGATTGAAACATCGCTTCTTAAATGCTTTTTTCAAATTTCGTAGAGAAATGATTAAATAACTCAACGCCTTAATCGAATCTTTTAATATGTGTGGTCAGACACGCACTTGGCAATTTTATAAAAAAATATGTTGTGTTAAGATGTATTCGTTTCAGGTTTTAAAAATAAACCAATCTGCAATCAGTACTGTGTTAATACCTATTACTTAACTTCAGTTTATCCCGGAAAACAGTATACGCCAAGAATAATAATATTAAACAAGTGAAGTCAACGGTAAAGCCAGCACAATTATACTGGCAGTCGTAAAGTCGAACAAAATATTATTTTAATCAGAAATATTTGTTGGTTCAAGGGGTAGATAACATCTGTTTATATATTTAAGACAAGTGAAAATAAGGGGTGGTTGACAATAAGGTCAACTGGGACACTTCTTAAAGTTCAAATGAGGTATCTATGGTCGGGACGTAAAATAATATAGTTTAACGTAAATTGCTGTGGTGATACGAATTTTAACTAAATCTTGAATCGGTATAAATACAGAAAAGATTTTTTTTGTCGTAAATTGTTAATCATTATAATTTTGTCTAGCCATTTGTTCACAAAATCAGAAACGCATTTTAAAAGCGACCGAACCATAGTTGATTTTGAGGTGAAACTTCTTTAGAATCGCTGTGATTTGAAACTCGATGAAACGAAAACGCGACACTAAAAAGAGATAAACAGCTAAGCCCGCGAGAGAATGAGATAGAATACATTATATTTAATAATTTAAAACCGGCTCAAACACATAGAGTTGGAAATGTTTTAAAGATTTTCGTTAATACATCAATTTAGCGGCAAATTTTGCGCTTTGCAAGATGCTAATTGTATTTAAGAGTGTTAAATACGTTTAGTGTTTATTAAATAAATTTAAGGAAAATTATGCAATACATATAGTTAGGTCCTAAATATATTTTAACGGCATAATATATGAAATGTGACGTCACGAAATTTAGAATCCCTCCCATCCCTTGTCACAATGTATTTAACTTCTACTGCGTGTGAACTGTTTATCAGTCTGAGAGTACCTATAGATATTTGCAATACCACAGGTGTCGACAAAGTGCTGCCAGTCTGTCAAAGGGGACCGGAACCTGAATATTAATGCAATAACGCAACTCAAGATTGTTATGGTGGAATTTTAGTTTAGTAGTACCACGTAATCGCAGAGATCAGAACAAACTGTGTCTACAAGTATCAAAAACAGCACTTAAGAACAGAAGCATAATTTCTATGGCTCCAATCATTTTCAATAAATTACCTAAAGACTGGAGAGATTTAAAGCGTGACATATTTAAACAAAAATTAAGGACATTCCTATTAAATAAATGCTATTATGAATTATTGGATTTTATAAATACATTTTAGTCTCTTTTATAATGTGACATTATTATAATATATCAAGAAAATAATTATTGTAGACATTTCGTTGATATTGTAATTTTTTTAATGACATTTATTTAGTTTTTATAATATCATGTGATTTTATTTATTATTCTTATTTTTCTATGCCTAACTGGCCAAACATGACGCACATTTATTTTGCTACCATCGTGCATACACTTAAATGTAAATACTTATGTTTAAGAAATAAATAAACTTTGACATTGACTTTCTACACCAGGGTTGCTAGCTATCCAGACGAGTAAACACCCGGCTAGGGTTGTCTTGTCACTTCTTACGAAGGCTGCCCCAACGCAGGAATTAGTATTCTTTCTCCGTTCCTGCACGGATCAAACTTGTTGTTTAATCCTGTTGTGACGAGAAGTTAAAGGTTGATGTTTGTTCGGTAGTGTTTCTTAAATCTTTATATATATAATTCTTCTGTACGTGTGTTGACAGCGAACTCCTAAACGGCTGGACCGATTTGAATGAATTTTTTGGGTGTTGTTCAAGTGGATTCGAGGATGGTTTAGATTCACAATTGGACCTTGTAGATGGCGCTGCAATCGGGTTCTAAATTTTATTTCTTCAGAGCAGGACAACGTCTGCCGGGACAGCTAGTCTCTATATAAAAAATCAGCTCTTTTATTTTCTTGCTATTTCATTTTAAGAAGATAATGATCGAAATGGAGAAAAAACGTTTGATTGAATATAAAGTTGCTCTTTTAAAATATGTAAATAATGTTTTGACATTTATTATATCGTTATAGAATTTATTTATAGTTCACATTAAAGTCCTGATCGTCATCCCACGCTCTTGCTTGGAATTTCTGTACGTGGGTTCTAAATTGCTGAGTAGTCTAGGCGTGAATCCATTTTTGGATATAAAAATCAGCTAAGTGCGTGTCCTAGGCACGTTGAAGGGTTTCGTAGAGGTGACAAAAGGCCTCGGCGTTCGTCATTCGGTTGACACATTAAAAACGGTAAATCGGTAATTTTACCGTTATAACTATGCTTTGTTCCCATCGTCGCTTTCTTTCACTAGACAAGATTGCCAAACAGCACTGTGCTAAAAGCGCGCGTATTTTTTAGAGTTAGGAGTTTGTCGATTGTTTCGGTAACATGCAATAAATTTCTTTCGTAATAAAGCCAAGTCGCTTGAAATAACGTAAAGACTGACGACAGATACGTATAAAGCACGTTAAAATAATTAAAGTTACCAAGTAACGAAAAAGGAAATATTTACGGTAATTACGTATATTTTTAAAGATAATTACAGCGCTGCGATGGAACACTGAGGTGGTTTAGTTGGTAATTCAGAGCGTGCCGTCGGAAGTCATGGACGCCTGTCCATGGTGGATTAAACCTCTCCAAAAATAAATACTAATTTAACCAAAAAAGTGGTGGGGTCATTGTAATTCGCTAATTAACAAATACACTACCGTTATGGTAACAGCGAAATGACACTATGAGAGCTGCATAAGTGCTACTTCGCTCCATCTCACACACTGTGCTAGACATTGTACTAGCAGTACGACTTGTTAAAGGTCACCGTTTGCAAAATAAATCAGTTCACATCAGTTTACATCAGCACTCGACAGTGAATACTACTCTCTGCCATCTGAAGTATCATTTAACGTAATGTCTATTTACAATTCCCATTTCAAAATCTTATATATATACATTTTGTTCTATTTATATTGCAAAACCTACATGTTACACAATTTTCTTTAATCCATCCTAAGGTTGTCCGACCATTAGTTACCAGGATCCAGTCTCTTTTAAGAGAGCAGCAGGAGCATTTGCAGCACATGTAAGCCGTCTGCAAAACTGCTGCAATAAAATATAAAAACTGTATCTTAATTAATGCTCTTTATTGCATATATATAAGTTACATATATACAAAAGGAGGTCTTATTGCCGGCGGCAATATCTTCCACAGCACCTTTACAATAGTTGAAAATAATATAAGTACTTATTATTATGATTGTATGTCTTTAAGACCACGGGCCATAAAAATGGCCCGGACTTTTGGAGGGCTTGCGTGGGGCCATGGGGAGGCCAACACGTAGAGGCCCCTTGACAAATTTAATGTAAATATGTGACGTGACGCTGACCGGCGATTATCCCTGTGTACACCATATAATAATGCACCCAAGGACAAGCCCCGGCCAGTGTAGGACTATTGTGGGAAATGAGGACTAAAAGTACCGGGCTATTGGGGTGAACTGTTAGTGGTACTAGCGGTCTGGGAATATGGGGACTATGGCGTCTGCCCGTCGCAATGTTCAGGGAACATGGAAAAATGCGCAGACGGTGACTCGCCACTCCCTGCATGGGCCCCAAAAAATGCCATAAAAGACAGGGGCAACATGGGTATGAGTAGCTAAGGGGTGTAGAGAGGTGGGCTGCAGTTCACCAAAGCTACTTCTGACGTGATGCCATTTATCACTTCCACCCCTGGAGCTTGAGTCTTAGCTCTAGCGATCTCCACTCCGTGCCGGCTGGTTAAGGCAAGCACGGAGGCGGGCCTTGTCTTGGCCCCCGGAGTCAGGTACGAGGTGTCGTCACTCACCTAAGGCTTCGCCACAAAGCCCCCCTGCGGTTTGTAATATAATATACTTTTTATTAATTATTAATGTTATGCAATTACTAAATATATAAATAACTCGCTACATACATCTCGCTGCTATAACACTATTAATACCTAAACATTATAACAATTTATTGTTAAATGGCATTTGGCCAATTCTCCTATGGTTCGTAAGTTGTAACTCGATTCCTATTTCATACATGAAGCACTACATACTCGAAGGTGTCTTAGTTCCCATTACCCACCCTCAGGAACATGACACTTAAACAAATGGCGCCTATGAAATCCCATTATGACCACTTTAATATTGTTCGGGGTAGTAAGTGCTGTGGGTTGTTTGTTACAATGATTTTATAGCTGCCACACCTTGGTAGTTAGGATAAATGGTTGGAAACAATTGAAGTCGTCTGTCTGTATATTTAAACACGTTCAGTGAGTTGGCATTTTTGAACTGAATACAAAAAAGGAAAGGTTCTCATTTCGTCGTGTAAATATATTTGAAGTGAAACTTCTTTATCGGCGTTGGACAAAAAATTACCGTCACATTTTTGGTTACGCGTCACATTTTTCGGTTATGCGTCACATGTTTCGGTTACGCGTCACTTACGCTTTATTTATTTAACCAATTTCTGTAAAGTTGCATATAGTAGATCATTTTTCGAAATATAAGGTCATAAAGAAGTTTCACTTCTTACGTGTGTACACTAGTACACGCAACAAGTTGTGTGTTCATCAGAAACTTTTTGTTTTTAACCGAATTTGTTAATTCTTTTTGTGTTGGATTTAGTAAAGTTTAAAAATGACCACATACACATTTTATTGTTATTGGACTTTGGGTCCGAAGATATAGAAAAAAAAATTAAAATCAGACAAGTGTACTACAGCTTTTGCTATTATTCGGTAATAACTATTTTGTTTCTGAACCGATTTTGATTATTGTCGCTGGATTTAAAACAGCTCCAGGATAGTTTCATATAATTTGAATTGTTACTGGTATACATATACGTAAATAAAAGTAAAAATTAAATAAATTCTAACAAGAAAAGAAAAATACTTCAAAGCAACCAAAAATCAAAAATGTTTTCTTCAAAATCTTATAGTCGGTGTCATGTAAAATAGAAAAAAAAACAAAAATTGCGAAATATAGTATTTTTATGTTGTCAAGATAAACTTTCAAATGATCCGTTTGAACACGCAATTGACTTTAAAACTTGTTTTGCCAGGTGGTAGGGTATCTGCCCGACTAGATGGCACCATCCCTAGTCTAAAGTATGTTGCCATAACAATCTTGAGTTGTGTTCCGGCATTAGTGGCCAGGTTCCAGTCTCCCTTAAGAGAGCAGCAGCGCATTTGTAGAACCTTTGGTGTTGCAAACGTCCATAGGCGATGGTAACCGCTTTAACTTCTACAATATTTTTTTTTAAATGTATTTGCTAACACAAAAAGTTAGTTAACATGCCTAACTAGCGAATTAGTTGTCTCTTACACGTATTCGTAAATCACAGACAGACACTGCAATTTGTTAGTAGGTATAGAAAAAGATATGTAATAGACGTTGAAGATCCGACTTCATTACGACGAGTGCATGGACAGATTCATGCGATAATGTCAGCGGTTAATTAATTTGATGGTGTGGGGTTGAAGACCCTCTTGAAAAACAGCTCACGACTGGCTGTGCTATATACATATTAGTGAATTGGGGTAATTTTGGAAGTAATTTAGATAATTAAAACTGCTGCGGGATATATAAAACGAAGCACGTAGAACTTCGAATACTGTTTTATTTGAATTCAGAACGAAGAACACCCGATTTACACCGAGATTATATTTTATTTAGGTTTATGGCTTGGCAGCTAAGCCTTTAAGCCAGATCTTAGATTACAATATAGTTTTTTCATTTTCTTAAGCCTATGTATAACTCAGCTGAACTGTAGGTTATCAACTAATGCCATTCAACGGAATTCTTGTGAACTCGAAAGGCCACATTTGACTAACATAATACAGTTCACATTTCTCACAAAAACACACAAATTACTACTAAAAAACGATCAATATCCTATTGTTCATTTTAGAGTAATTTTACACATTTTTAGAAAATAAAACCGAATAAATATAAAAGAAAATAAAAGTTCCCGCCAAATACTCCCACGTAGATTACATTTTACACTATGGCTACGTTCCAGAAGGGACTCACAACGATCACTTTCACGACCGTGATTTTTCCCGCTCCACTTGCTTGCGGAGGCGTTGATGTCATAGATAACGAAATACACGAATGTCATTGGATGATTTGACAAGCGCGCCTTTTTCAATGTCAAGTGATACAGCCGATTAATGCTCTGTGGTCGACACATCGACCAACCTCTTAACATGGGTCATTGTGAGCGCTGTAATCGAAATTAATGACGTCATCAAGTTTTCGCCCCGACCATAATGTAGATATTAAATTATGTCAAAACATTAATAACTAATGATGATGAATGATTAGTTTCTATTCTGTTCTATTATTATTATTTTAATGTTATCTTTAAATAATGTTATATTGCATTGTACATTATGTACTATGTATTATGTGTGTTGTATTGGCCTTCGTGACTTCACTTGCTGGTCCCAGGCGGAAGAACAGCGCTGGTCTTAATAGGTCAGCATATGCTGAGACTGGGTCCAATTTTAGGACTTTTCTGTTTCTGTTATTTTGCTTTTTGGTAATACTCTATATTGTATCTGTTCTGAATAAAATATGTCTTTCTTTCTTCTTTCTTTCTTACAAATTTTATACTAATACTTAATTTCTAATCACTTCGACCAGAATTCCAAACATTACTGATAGATCTAGTAATTTATGGAAAAAACCACTGTCACATGCAAAGACTCACTGCACCAAAATAATAGCTTACATTCTGTTTAAATGCTGAGATACTTTTTGTCTCGGAAATCCCCCGGGAATTTCAAGTAAAGCGTGAACGAAATCGCAGGCAAATACTAGTAAATAAATAACCATGTGGTGGACATTTACCCGACTGGATGGCTACCACCCCTGGTCTAAAGTATGTCGCCATGACAACATTGAGTTGTGTTCCGGCATTAGTGACCAGGTTCCAGTCTCCCTTAAGAGAGCAGCAGTGCATTTGTAGCACCTTTGGTGTTGCAAATGTCCATAGGCGATGGTAACCGCTTTCCATCAAGTGGGCCGTCTGCCTGTCTGCTGAACTCCTACAATTAAAAAAAAACAAAAAAAACGTGAGTTTTCTAGTATTTCTTCTCTATTTAAACTTAAACACGCCACACCTACGCTCAGCTCTGCTTATAATCCAATTTGTTTAAAGCCACTGAAATAATATTCTTATTGTTCTAAAGTCATAACAAAAAGCTATAAGGTGAGTCATAATCACGGCAAACAGAGCTTCAAGTAATTTAAAACTTCAACCATTCAGACTAGAAAAAGAGCTTTCTTATTGATGAAAATTGAGTTCGTGACCTTTAAGCAACGTAATTCTTGGAAAAATAAGCGGCCCTGTCCAAGTCGTAGCTATTTATTCTATAATACAGCGAAAATAACAACAATTTAGAAAAAACACTTAAAATTAATGTATTTATTTCAAAATGAAATTTTACACACTACTGATTGAAAGTTATGAGTATTTTACATCTATATTCTAGCTAACGGCCCCGGCAGACGTTGTCCTGCTCTGTAGAAATATAAATCTAAGAGCCGATCCCAGCGCCACCGACCGGTCCCAATTGTGGATTTATCCTTTCGGGGACCTACTGAAACACACAAGAACAAAATCAGCAAAATCGCTCCAGGTGATTAGGAGGATTCTAGAACCCGATCTCAGCACCACCTACCGGTCCCAACGGGATAAAAATCTTATGTCCGTCTCTTGGTTCTAAGCTACCTCTCCATAAATTTTCAACTAAATCAGTATGGCTGTTCTTGAGTTATAAATAGTGTAACTAACACGACTTTCTTTTATATATATACATACATACATACATACATAACTTCACGCCAGGTCCCTTGCGGGGTAGGCACGAACAACAGAGCGCCATTTAGGCTTATTCTTACACACCTCACTTGCTTGTTTGACATTCATAGCTCTTGTCATGCACGCTCGTCTGTTCTTAAGGCTCCTGACATCACCTTCTGCTACACGATCAATTTGATCATGGAAGGTGTGTCGTGGCCTTCCGCGACTTCTGCATCCATCCACTTTTGCATTGTATATCTGTTTAGTCATTCTTTCATCATACATTCATACATTTTATATATATAGATTAGAAATATACATTAAAGAAGTACGTAATTACAAATTGTGCAAGAGAGTCGAGAGAGAGAGAGAGACAGTGGTAAGTCGTCAATAAGAATTGTGATGATTTTGCCTCCAAGGCTGCCTCTATATCCCACATCCCGTCCGACGCCTAGCTGCTAACTGCGCGAGCTATGGGCGTCGACGGTATACGGGGCGTGGAGAGTAGGTGTGCTCCGGCGGGCGGGTCAGGGTGTGTTTGTGTCCGCAACACTTACTATGAAAAAAAACCAGATATTTTGAACAAAGGTCAAGTAAATAGGACCTCAAATAAACAAACATGTATAAAGAAGCTAATGAAACGAAAGGTGTTTATCAGGATGTTAGCAAATAGAGCTCCATCCCCTATGTTTACGTTTACCCCATTAAGAAACAGCCAAGAGAGATAATCACATTTAAGTCCATATCGCATCTTTGCTTCGATACTTTTTTATTTTGAAAATTAATAGAAAAGAGTTTTTTAACCTTCAAAATATAATTGTATCGCAATCAATAACGTGGATCTTTTAAAATACAGTGTAGTTTGACAGAAACAAGTCGTGTGTGTTTGTGTTTTATTATTTATTTAGGATTATGGCTTGGCAGCTAGGCCTTTACGCTAGATCTTAGTTTACAATATAGTTTCTTCATTTACTTAAGCCTATGTGTAGCACAGCTGAACTGTAGGTAATCAGCTAGTGTCATTCAATGCAGTTCTTGTGACAACTCAAAGGGCCACATCTGACCATACAGTTCACATTTCCCACAAAACACAGAATTACTACTCAAAAACTATCAATATGCTACCACTATTGTTCATTTTAGAGAAATTTCACACATTTTTAGAAAATAAAACTGCACAGCACAACATCTCTTTTCAGTTAACGCCTCCCCCTCCCGTGCGTGCGTGCGTGCGTGCATGCGTGCGTGTGTGTGTGTGTGTGTGTGTGTGTGTGTACAAACAGAGCTAAAAATCATTTGAAATTTTTTATGTTTTATTTGAAGTGAAAACTTTTTTTTTTTATTGCTTGAGTTCAGCAGACAGGCAGACGGCCCACTAGATGGAAAGCGGTTACCATCACCTATGGACATTTGCAACACCAAAGGTCCTACAAATGCGCTGCTGCTCTCTTAAGGGAGACTGGAACCTGGTCACTAATGCCGGAACACAACTCAAGGTTGTTATGGCGACATACTATAGACCAGGGGGTAAACTAATACTAACGGGTACATTATATGTTTTATTTCAAACTTAACGAAGGTTGAATGTTATGTGTTTATCTCTTTTTAGTGTCCCTTTTTTTCATTTCGCTTTTTCGTCCATCAAGTTTCCAATCTCAACGATTTTAAAGAAATTTTACTACAAAGAGAAACGAGTGATGTCTTTATTTCATCTAGTAACACTGAAACAAGTATTACATTATCTCAAGAGCGACCCTTATTTTCAAGTCATAGAATTGTAGGTAAAGTTCGACAGTTCTAAGAATAAAGACAATTAATCCAACAAGACTTCAAACAAAGGACTTGATATTAAAAGTGCGTCTGATAAGGTATTAAAGTCTAGACTTAGGATAAAACTCCGCCGTGTCTGCCCGGGATTAAGTCTTTGTCTTAACATAAAGGGGATCCGATGAAAAAAGACTGTGGGTACTCTTGTTTCGTAAGCCGGGTTTCTTATAACTTCCCATCCATTCTTTGCCCTCATTGTTGATATAAAATTGATATTACAGTATATTTTTAATAGGACGGTATGGAATTGCGTTAATAGAAAATCGTTGCGTTAATAGAAACTAAATATCGCGATTCTAAGGGCCGCTTGCATAACGATCACCTTTAAATAAAATTAGTTAATCATATTAAACTGCCTAAATACGTTTTACACGAAACGTATTGACAGTTCTTTAAACATATTTAGCGGCAATTTTTTCGTTTTATAAGACGCTAATTGTGTTTAAAGGTGTTAAATACGTTTTGTGTTTATTAAATAAATTTAAGCAACCTTATGCAAGCGGCCCTAAATATAAGATTATTATTATATAGTAACAGGATTAAATACATTTTACAACACATTTGCTCAGAAGATGCATTCACATAGTGTTTATTATTCAATGTTGAACTTGGTTCTCAAGTTATGGTACCACCATCTCTTGTTATAATCACAATACATATTCTTGTTACGTACATATTTCTTCTCCTTTTGTATAATAATATGTATCTCTGCCCCCCCCCCCCCATTTTGCTTTGGAACATGGCAGACGTCGCCATTTTGTCGTCGGATTCGTTTGTGGTGTTAAAAAGACAGACATGTAACAAATAATAAGATTCAAATTTAAAATAAGTTCCCATGGAGAACACTTTTTGAAGGTCATACATATAGGTTAAAATTTAATTTTACTTCCTAGTCTATGTGCATCGCTTCGCAACGTGCTGCTGTTAAGGAGAAGAAGCGGCAAGAAACTCCCCAGCAACACGTCTAGCTAAAAATTGTTTATTTTTCTTGATATTTGGCAAGTGCAGTGAGTTGTTGAAACAAACTAAATGGCAGCCGTCCTGAAAAATGATGAAAAATGCTATTGCTAGCGGCAAAAAACTCCTCAGGAACACGTCTAGCAAAAAAAAAAATTTCTGCATATTTTTTTAGCTCAAGATTTTATAAAAATAATTTTACACAGAAGTATGTTTCAAAATTACTTTTCGAAGAATTAATGGAGTTGTAGCAAACAGTGCACACTCAATAAGACCAAAACATAAAAACAGACAAGGAAAATATTATCATCTAATAATAATGGCAAGACGTAGTACTAAAATGTATACTGCAGTATCTCCATAAATTGTTTTACATGTTTGGCAAGATAAAAATGTTATACAGAATATAGTATAAGAGGCTGGAGCGAGCTGCTATGTAAATGAAGTTTTGTCATTTAAATTTGGTGGTTTAGTGAAATGTGTAAGTTTCCGTAAACTTATAGTGTAACTTGTAGAGATCAATTTCTGTGAAGGAATGTAAATTTAATTCTACCGACATAATAATAAATAATGAATATATTGTATATATATATTGTATATATGTCGCAGAACGGCCTCGTTCTCACGACATCTCCTTTAGTTATTTCAGGTTTAGTGGGCGTCATCAGGGTAAAATGAGAGCATAAAACACGATGGCCACGGTTTATACACTTTTAATTTAGATTTAAAACACATTTTAACATAGTTTAGACAGAGCAGCGGGTTCAGGGCACCGCTCATACTTCCAGCTTCAATACTTTCTTTAAAATACTTCATGGTCCAACTCGACCTATTGCCATCAACCGAATGTGTCACAAAAACTCCTCAGTCTACCGAAGTAGATACTACCAAAGTATAGAGGGCGTCTGACTCCGCTCCGCCATATGCTCTGCTCTGATTGGTCGTTTATTAAATCACAATATTCATAACTTTTATTAGGTTAGAACGATCTTTTAGTTATAGAAACATTTAAGACATCAAACCAAACTAAATTAACAATTTTAGAAGCAATTAAAATGTGAACAAATAATATTGTGCGTTATACATCCAAACAATAATCCATCCAATCATAGCTTCCCTCCGACACATATATATATATATATATATATATATATATATATATATATATATATATATATATATATATCCAGGCAAATCTTGCGCCGACACGTTCTTTTTCTTATACTATTATTATTTACATAATCTTATAATCAGAAGTAAAAAATGAAACAATTTTTTACTTCTGATATTTTTTCAAATGTGAAAATGGTAGAACATCTTTTTTATACAGAAATATAAACTATAAAGAGGAGTTTTTGGCGGGAACTGAAAGGAGATGTTATGTTCGGTAGTTTTATTTTCCAAAAATGTGTAAAATTACTCTAAAATGGGCAATAGTTGTAGGATATTGATAGTTTTTGAGTAGTAATTTATATGTATTTGTGATAAATGTGAACTGTATAGTCAAATGTGGCCTTTCGAGTTGTCACAAGAACTCCGTTGAATGTTTATAGTTGATAAGCTACAGTTCCGCTGAGCTATGTATAGGCTTAAGAAAATGAAGAAACTTTATTGTAATCTAAGATCTGGCTTAAAGTTTTCTTAAGTTTTCGCGACTTGTACACATAATAAAACTACGTTTTAACGGTTTTAAGCACGGTAATTTATTTTATTTAGGTTTATCCGACGTTTCGGCCGCTTTTCAGTTGCCGTGGTCACGGAAGACAAAGATGACATTTGTCAAACGTGTATTGTCAACGTTTTTATTCAGCCTACCGCCAACTTGTTCATTTTAATTATTTAGTTTTAATTTTGTTTATGGATATTATTTACTCTATACTCTACTCTATGTAAATTAGATTAGGCTCCCATAGCTCCCATTTTAATATCTGGCTTAAAGGCCTAGCTGCCAAGCCATAAACCTAAATAAAAAAAATAAACTGTAAAGAATAAGAGTTGCGATCGTATTTGAATTATGTGCTGTACATCGGGACACATAAAATACCGTTTATCTTCCATCAGGCCTGTATTAGTCCCGGTTATGCAATAAAACCGATGTCGCAGTAATATTACAACCGTAAAAATCTCACGTAAGGTAATATTGGTTTATATATTATTCGTGGTTTTGCACGCGCACAACTTACATAAGGAAGATTAATTAAAGATTAAATAATTAATCTTGCCAAATAAACATGTGCACAAACATAATTACAAATGTATAACCACTCTGTATAAATAGGATTGTATAGGATATGGAGGGGAAGTCGATAGTGTCCAGCAGTATGCTGGAAATAGAGGTTTAAATTAGGGTTGCCACCTTTTTTTTGCAGTTAAAGTACATTGGTTATAAGTAAGGTAAGAAAAAAAGTACATAGTATCCCAATAAAGTATAATTTATTTTTCTTTATTATTGTGTTTAAAAACAGATTTTTTATTGCTTTTTGCAATTTGTATCAAATGAGCATCTTTACTAAACAACTGCACAGCATCTTTACATTATATATTTAAATTAAAATAAATAAGTAATTCATTTTTATCAAATAATGTATTTTTATCCATAATGTACTATATCGTATTCCAATTGCACTCAAACCGCTTTACACAAAACACAAAAAATTGTGACAATAATTGACAGACTGACATCATCGACATTTGAGGTTAGGTTGCGTTCAGAAATTGTACAAAACGAGTGTTTGAGTGATGTGGCTCTGGCGAGTGGCGACATCGTTTCAGCACCAAATCACCAATCGATAAATTTCGTTTAACAAAATAGTCGACTAAACTTTTCAAAATCTCAAAGAAATCAAATCATGCGAAATAAAGTATTTTCGTGAAACTTTTTGTTCTCATAGAGTACAATTATCTGAAATAACGTAAAATACTTTATATTATAATAAAGTGTGGCAACCCTAGTTCAAATACCAATCGCAATAGAGTTGGCATTAGGAAATACTACGTTTTGACTTCAAAATTGTTGAAGTACCTACTATAAAATCGTTTTATCCGTGCAGGAACGGAGAAAGAATACAATTTCCTGCGGCCGGGCGGCCTGTCGTAAGAGGCGACAAAACAACCCACAGCCAGGTGGTAGGGCATTTGCCTGACTGGATGGCTACCACCCCTGGTCTAGAGTATGTCGCCATAACAACCGTGTGTTGTGTTCCGGCATTAGTGACCAGGTTCCAGTCTACGTTAAGAGAGCAGCGGCGCATTAGTAGCACCTTGGTGTTACAAATGTCCATAGGCGATGGTAACCGCTTTCCATCAAGTGGGCCGTCTGCCTGTCTGCTGAACTCCTGCTATACAAAAAAACCTCAATTATTTACGTAGTCTATACTATAAAGAGAAAAGATTTGTGTATTTTTTTTATGTTTGTAACAAATAAACTCAAAAACTACTAGATCGATTTCAAACATTCTTTCACTATTCGAATTCTACATTCATCATCATCATCATCAGAGCGTTAAATTCCGTTTGCGTTCGGAGCGTTCACTCCGACGCCCAGGATCCACTTTCCTACTTTTTACAAGCTTTTATTTAACTAGCAATGGATGTAAGTTTGGGTGGAATTTTGCTAGTTAAATTTGACCAACTTCCCGGTTTCCGATTGAGCTGAAATTTTGCACACTTATGTATATCGCGTGACAATGCAATAATATAGTACCATGGAGCTGATCTGATGATGGAGTCGGAAGGTGGCCGTAGGAACTCCTGTGCTAAACAAGATAGACACGTCGTGTTTGGGCTAGTTTCATTTGTCTTGACTAGCACTCCACTGCTATATGATATCCAGGATCTCAAAAGCTTGTATTTACAACCTTTTTTTTCTACTCCACGTCGCACGGTCAGTATACCCCGTTTTGAGACCATTGGTATGCATGCCATCCTTCACAACGTCAAGCCAACATTTCTTGGGCCCTCCCATTCGACCGGGACGTGGCGGAGGCGGCAAGGTTAGATATTTGTTCCCCACATAATTACCCGGATTCGAATGCTACATTATTCCTGATTAATGTAGGGTATATAAAAATTAGGGATCCCTAATAAAACTTCAATAATGTAATCCATCAATCTAAACAAAGTACTTGGCGCTGGAATCGGGTCCTAGATTTTTATTTTTTAAGGGTAGGACAACGTCTGCCAAGACCGCTAGTCTAAAATAACTTAGTAAATCATTCATCGAACGGAAATTAAAAGCATACCATTTTTTAAAAGCAAGCTCTCAGAATAATTAATTAACAGCTGCTTTTACTGTCTTACAGAATATTTTAATTCTAACAAAAAACATTAAATTAATTAATTGCAGATAAATAATTATATACCATAATTAATTATGTTATTTTTTTAGACACTTTATTTTATTTTTGTTGACTACTTAACTAATGTTAGATTTATATAAGTATTTTTAATAACGTGATAGAATTTTTTTTGTATTATTTTTTAACGAATAACAGGAAAATTTATGATAATAATAATATTATATAATGGCCAGGCAACATTATAAAATGCCTGTTTTGCACGGTCGAAACGACATACTGTTGTTCCTATGAAGAACACAACATCTTATTTAATTTGCCAGGTGGTAGGGCATTTGCCCGACTGGGTGGCTACCACCCCTGGTCTAGAGTATGCCGCCATAACAACCCTGTGTTGTGTTCCGGCATTAGTGACCAGGTTCCAGTCTCCCTTAAGAGAGCAGCAGCGCATTCGTAGCACCTTTGGTGTTGCAAATGTCCATAGGCGATGGTAACCGCTGTCCATCAAGTGGGCCATCTGCCTGTCTGCTGATCTCCTGCAATAAAATATAAATATATATATATATATATATATATATATATATATATGTTTGCGACAGTTTATGCAGTAAATGATATTCTATTCTATTCTCTGAGAAAACGCGTAGTGATTTAATTATTGTGAATTTTTAATAATAAAAAAACAGAGCGGAAATCTTTGAGTCCTTGTTTATTTTTCTATCCCGCTCTAATTACTTTTGGCGCTTCCTTAAAAGATTATCCTATACGCAGCGCTGCCCTTAATTATTATCCGCATTTTGACGAACAGTTTTTCAACACAGAGATGGTACTCCTTACTTCTACCCTCCATAGTGTAGGATGTTTTCCGAGAAAAGTGACTGAGAAGTATAAATAAAGATGGACTGGTGCTCAGATATTATGATTTCACATGGGCTCCCTTTTTGCTAATGTGGTAGCTACCTACGGAAGAACATCGTCTTAGACAGGTTCTGATAGAAGGGGTAGGCCTCTTAGGCCTATGCTGACTTGACGTTGTTTGATATGAAATCCGCCTGTAGTAAAGAGGAAAAAGAAAGAAAGTGGACACCAAGATTCGAAGCAAGCGCTTCGAATACCATATATAATATATTGCCTGAAGTAGGCAAACACGTAAACGGCCCAACTGATGGAACGTGGTTACCGTCGCCTATAGGCGTTTGCAACACCAAGGGTGTCGCCAACGCGTTGCCGACCTCTAAGAAATTTTAAACATCAAGAAACAAGGGGAAAACCGTGGCGGTAAGTTCCCTCCAGATCATTGTTGTTGTCGTCCCATACCACTAGGATTTATTAAGCTATTGCATTGAATCAAGAAATTCCGTAACGAAAATAAAACCTAACACCTCCCACTCCGCCTACCATGTAGCTCAGCCGAGCGTTCGCTTAACGTGTATATGGTACGACTGTACGAAGCTCGCACGGATCGAGACAAGCTGCTCCGAAATCGTACGAATACGTAAGCAGCTGTTTGTGAGAAAGTTTGCGCCCCGTAAGTATACATGTAGGTATATTTGTATACATAGGTGATTTGTTTTCTTATCGGTCACCACGCTAAAAAGTGTAACTTGAATTAATATCAAAGAAAAAAAATACTGCATAAATAAGTAATTATAATTATATAAGTTGATAAAAAATTGCTTTGCAATAGCTTTAACGCGGCAGACCCTGAGTGCCGTAAGGAGTTCTTTTTATTGCATGAGTTCAGCAGACAAGCAGACGCCTCACCTGAATGAAAGCGGTTGCCATTGCCTACGGATATTTATAGCACCAAAAGTACTAACAATGTGCTGTCGCTTTCTAAAAGGAGACTGAAACCTGGCCACTAAAGCCGGGACACAACTCAAGATTGTTGCGGTGGCAGGGGTGGTAACTATCCAGACGGGAAAACACCCTACCACCTAGCTGTTGATTGGTTTGTCGCCTCTAACAAGAGGCCGCCCGGCAGCAGAAAATTGTATTTCTTCTCCGTGCCTGCACGGATCCAATCCATCCTGATTTAACGCTCAGATGATGAAGATGGTGGCTACTAGCTACCTCACAGAATTGTAATTACCTAACTACTTGACTTCAATCATTACAAAACCTTTTACAGTACAATTGTATTCTTTCCACTCTGTATATTCTAAATCTTTCTTGGTTATTAGTGTTTATGTACCCGATTGAGAGAATATGACAGAGAACCGGATATTGTTCTCGTTTAATCAACCATTTTGAAATAGGTTTTCGAAATTAAAAAGGTGATATTGAATCAAATTGTAATAGTATAAATTTTCCCTCAGCACGGGGTGTACAATGGGGAACGACCTTAAGACGGCGGTTGAATTGCGCATGCGTGGACCCCCAGCTAACTGTCATGGCCGCTCAGTACGCGTATTGACGCCGCGACGTCGCGCGTCTCTTGCTTACTTCGAAGGCAAGCGTTTTCCGACCTTACTACAGATTATAACAGCCAAAAACTAAAGAAAGCCGTGTAAGTGCTAGTGACGTTACGTTTCTATAGTGCCGCGAACCGAACTAAAACTGGTGAGTGGTCGCGTGAACCGGATTTATCTGGATATAACCGCTTCGTTTTCACTGTGAGTATTATTTCCTTTTGGAAAATAAGCACAATTTTCACTGACATCATTTAAGTGCACCTTATGGGAATATTTTAAAATGTCAATAATATAAAATTATTGTTTTGTATGTACAATGGCCATTATTAACGAAGTGTTCTGCTACAGTCTTTTATATAAGTATTATTATAAGTAACCAGATATATTTTGAATAAGCTAGGAAACTGTAATATTAAAACACTTATTTCTTTCCTTTTGGTAGCCTAGATATGAATTATTTATTAATTATTAATATCATACCTGTAACCTTGAGAATTATAATTTTGTCCATACTAATTTTCGTATCTTCTTCTCTTTCAAGATTGTTTTTAGGAACAAACGGTTGCATATATCCTTCGTCTGAATACAGTCTATCTTCTTGTCAAATTTCATTAAAATCTGTTCAGCAGCTTAATAGTATAAAGGTAACAAACAACCAGAGTTACTTTTGCATTATTTATGTTGATTGAATAGCTCGGTTCACTCAGGAACTTCTGCATTCATGGCAGTGTTCAGGTTTTTGATAAATGAAAGTAGACAAATCGTAAGAGAACCAACCGCCTAGGCTGGTATGGTCACGTTTGAGGAAAACCGACAAGTTATCAGGGGGAGGAAATTTCTAGCAGTAGACAAGTTAACGAAGCATTATAAATATAAGGTAATATAAATACCGGTGGTAAATAATGTAAGACTTAATACAGTCACTTAATACACGTGACTGAAAAATTGAGAGGAAGGAGACTAAGTTGCTATGGGCATATAATGAGGAGGGATGAAAGTCGCGTGACAAAAGGAATGTTCAACTACAAGATAGATGGATACAAATGTAGATACATAGATAGATAACACTTTATTGCTCACCAAAAAAAAACAAGTTCAAAAACAAAATGCATAATTACAATACTTCTTGGCAAAACAACAGGCGGCCTTATCGCTAAAAGCGATCTCTTCCAGGCAACCTAGCTTAAAAGAAATTCTTCACTAATCTGGCGATGTAGGTGGAGCAGAAAAATATAGGACTGTACAATTTAAATATACATGCTTACAATATTTTATAAATTTAATATATAAATAAAACAGTAATATATATACTGAATGTATGATGAAAGAATGACTAAACAGATATACAATGCAAAAGTGGATGGATGCAGAAGTCGCGGAAGGCCACGACACACCTTCCATGATCAAATTGATCATGTATTAGCAGAAGGTGATGTTAGGAGCCTTAAGAACAGACGAGCGTGCATGACAAGAACTATGAATGTCAAAGAAGCAAGTGGGTGTGTAAGAATGGGCCTGTGTGGCGCTCTGTTGTTCGTGCCTACCCCGCAAGGGACCTGGCGTGAAGTTATGTATGTGTATGTATGTAGTAATATATATACGTATATACAAAACAATCTAGATAAATAATAAATACTTTGTCTCTTGTCAAATGTAAAGCTAGACCAAAAAAGATGGATAGATTGTATGAAGGATGATATGTGGTGTGACAGAAGATGTATGTCAGAATAGAGGAGTGTGGAAGGAAAAGACATATTGTGCCGACCCCAAGTAATTGGGGTAATTATTAATTAAATAATTAATTAATAACAAATAATTAATTAATAACAAAAATTGGTTAACCCAATAATTAAAATTAATTTATATTATAATTTACATAAAAAAGTGTACTTAAGTAGATATTAAAACAGAAGTTATAAGATATACTTTAATAGGATCCGCGAGAAGCTCCCGACAAACTGCACTGTACCTAGATTGGTAATGTTATTATTATTAATGGTATTTTATATTGTATAATCTTGTAACTTTTTTTGAAGTGAAACTTCTTGTTGGAAAAAAAATTACAGTCACATTTTTACGGTTAAGCGTCACATGTTTGGGTTGCGCGTCACATTTTTCGGTTACGCGTCACATTTTTACGTTACGTGCCATCTTTTTCTTGCCCCTGCCACGGTCGATTTATATAACCAATTTCAGTAAAGTTGCATATAGTTGATCATTTTTCGAAAAATAAGGAGAAGTTTCACTTCTTACTAGTACACGCACACATTTTTAAAAAAAATAAAAGAATGTCTGCACAACAGGTACGCCAAAGACAAGGCGAAGTGATGAAAAAATAAATTAGATAAACTTTTTTTTTTTATTCGTCCTAATGTTTTGTTGGGATTGTTTCAGTTCTGTTCTATTATTGTCCAATCTGTAAATGTCAACTACTAATTCTAGAAACATAATCGAAAATTGCCTCCAAATGTATGCCTGTACCATAGATAAACCAGCCACCATTTTCCGTTACTTAGTTCATCGTCGAAAAGTACTGTAGCTAAAACATATAATCTACTAGCTGCCCCTACAGACGTTGTCCTGCTCTGAAAAATAAAATCTAGGACCCGATCCTAACGCCACCTACCGGTTCCAATTATGGATTTTAATCATCCAGGGACCCACTCAAACACAGAAAAACAAAATCACCAAAATCGCTACCGGTGGTTAGGAGGATTCTAGAACCCGATCTCAGCGCCACCTACCGGTTCCAACGGTATAAAAAGTATGCTATCTTTCAAGTTGGATCAAACTGCACACCCCTGAAAATTTGATTAAAATCGGTTAAGTAGTTTAGGAGTCCATCGCGGACAAACAACGTGACACGTAATTTATATACAGCGTGTTTCAGACCTTACGACAATAAATCAGACCACGTTTTCTTCATGACGTACTCTGCCCAAATACAAAAATGAATCAAGGTAACTTCTTTGGTTTATCCACAGGACCTCATTTTTCATTTCAGAATATTACAACAACATGTATCAGTTATTGTGTCTAAATCGGTAGGTTAGTGACCAATGTATCATGTCGCCAGCTCGTCTCTTCATCATTAAACGCGGAAGTTGTTCATTCTGACGCTCTCACTCGCGAACCAATATTTACAAGATGTTCTGTTTTTATTCCCTTTTTATTGTAATTAATTTGTTCGGAAATTTCAAAATTTTATTTTTGACATTACGGTTGATTTAATGGTACCAAAAAAATTGTATGGAGTACGACCGCTAAAGTTATCATTTATTGTCATTTGAAATGAAACACGCTGTATATTAAGATAATTCAAAAGTTTGAGGTGATAGAACAGAAACTATTCTAAACAAGAATGGTTCATAAGGCCTCGTAGCTAGACCGTCAAACTTCTGAAAAAGATTTACTGTGGTTTGTAAATTGTTTATGAAATGCCAAGTACCTATGTTGATTCAATTTTAATAATTAGAATCGTGTGTACCTAACTGAACTCCTTTTAACGGTTTTTATAAAAAAAATTGTGTGTATTTAAGTGGATTCGAGAATGGTTTAAATCCACAAATAGACTCTGTAGGCGGCGATGAAATGGGTTCCACGATTTGAAGGTATTTTTATGCGTGTTTAAGTGGGTCCCTGGATAATATAGGTTTCCAATTAGAACCGGCAGGTGGCGCTGGACTCGGGTTTCAGACAATTTTTTTTAGGGCAGGTCAATATATATATGTTGTATATATACACTAGCGGTTTCGGCAGACGTTGCCCTGCCCTGAAAAAATAAAAATCCAGAACCTGATTGCAGCGCCACCTACCACCGGGTCTAATTATGAATCTAAAACATCCCCGGACCCACTCAAAAATTAATTTTATTACGCCTTGGGTTATATTATTAAAGTTTATGAAGAATTCCTAACTGTTTTGATAAATATAGCCTATATCAATCTGTGATAATGTAGCATGCTAATGGTGTAAGAATTTTTGAAACCGGTCCCGTACTTTTTGAGTTTATTCCTTACAAAAATACAAATCTTTCCTCTATAAAATATTAGTATTGATGATACCAACTTACTATGGTTATGTCCTCACCACGTGACTACTTTTTCATAACTTAATCGAGCAAATTAGTCGATAGTTGCTCACTACGTAAAATGACTCACTCGTAGAATATGAACTCACCACTATCACTCACCGCCTTAACTTGACAAACAGTAATCAATTACGAATTCTATTCTAGCTTCGTATTTATGTTCAGGATAAATATATATTCTAGAAGGCCTAGAATTTTTAAACAACCCGTATATACCCATATAACGGCAATAAAGACGAGGCTATACGCTTCTTCAATAAGATTCTGAATGAAATGTTAGATTTCAACTTCACTAAATTTAAAATCCAAATAAAAAGTATATATGTCTTACTTAAAAAGGGTATCTAATAGCCTTTTTTAATGATAAAACATCATTTACATAGCAGCTAGCTTCAACCTCTTATTCAATCGACTGTATAACGTTTTAATTTTGCCAAACATGTAAGGAAGTTATGGAGATATGTTGCAGTTCAAACTTTTAGTACGTCTCGTCATATTATAACAATAATAACGTCATTCTTTCCTCTTACTTTGTCTTAATGAGTATGCACTGTTTGCTACAACTCCATTAACTCTTCGAAAAGTAATTCTGCAACAAACTTCTAAAATGTGAAAAAAAGAACTTGAGATATAAATATAATAAGAAATATAAAGATAAACAATTTTAAGCTAGACGTGTTCCTGGTGAGTTTTTTGCCGTTTCTTCTCCTTAACAGCGGTGTACATAGACTAGGAAGTAAAATTAAATTTTAACTCATATGTATGACCTTCAAAATTTGTTTCCGTGGAACTTATTTTGAATAAAAGTCTCTGGATTTGAATTGGAATAGGTATCAAATAGATTGAGCAGGTTAAAGCGGTCATCAAGATAATCATTCCAGCATGGTTCTACCACCTCATCAATATTGTATTCTGCATATAATCCTTTAGAACTATAAGTAAAGTAAAGAGCTTGGGGTCACCTTTTTATTACAAGCTTTTATTTAACTTACAATCGATGTTCCTAATATAAGTTCGGGTGGAATCTTGCAAGATAAATTTGACCAACTTCCCGGTTTCCGATTGAGCTGAAATTTTGCACGCATGTGTATATCGCGTGACAATGCAATAATAAACGAAAAATACTTTTTTTATTTAATTCGTGTTTAAGCTTTAAAAATATCTATCTATCGTACTTATTTTATGGCTGTAATTAGTGTCGAACGAATTAATCCTTGTTTTTATTGCATTGCGTCGAAGCTTGCCAGATGTGTGCCCCTTTGTCGGTATTATACAGTTTAGAATAAAACAATGCCCGAACGGAGGGGTGGGGCAGTCAATCGACGACTACGGTACGATTAAGACGTGTAGTACTTTCTGTTAGCGACATAGTGACGGTCTTTGTGCGTGTTGAATTGCATTGAATGCTGCAGTGTGAACTGATTGCATCCAGTTTTATTTTGAGCTTGTTTTATACGTGTTTGTACAGTTCTAATAAACTCTATAGTAATTCCAACGGCATTTATTTTAATTCGTCCAGTAGTTCGTAACAATATGGTGCCATGGAGCTGATCTGATGATGGAGTCGGAAGGTGGCCATAGGAACTCCTGTACTAAATGAGACCCGTCGTGTTTGGGCTCGTTTTTACTTGTCTTGGCTGCCTCTGCCACATGATATCCAGGATCTCAAAAGCTTGTTTTTAAAATGCTTTTTTATTTTTATACAGATCTTCAGAGATGAACAGCATCTACTGTTTTTGTCACTCGACAGAATAGCAAAAACTAACAGTTGATGTATGTACTTAAATCAAATCAAATCAAAATAATCTAATATATAAAATTCTCGTGTCACAGTTTTCGTTGCCATACTCTTCCGAAACGGCTTGACCGATTTTGATGAAATTTTTTGTGCTTATCCGGTATCTATGAGAATCGGCCAACATCTATTTTTCATCCCCCTAAATGTTAGGGGTAGTCCACCCCTAAATTTTTTATTTTATTTTTTAGACAAAATTTTTAATTTCTATTTTTTTATGATACAACATACAAAAATACATACAACCCTAGATTTTCCCTCTACGATCAACCCCTTTTTTTTACCGGGCAGGACGACGTCTGCCGGGACAGCTAGTTTAGTGTATAAAAACATGGTTTTACAATAGGTCTTGTTGTTATACACTGAGCACATGTTTTTTGCTGGTTGGCCGTACAATTTTTTTTTTATATATTGTATTATAAACCTACATACTATTTTTAAAACTAATGAATTTATCGTAATGAATGAGATACGAGGGCTTCTGTCTTACGTAAGTATTTGACTAAGCTTATTTAAGTAGCTATGTACAAGGCTTAAATTTATGTAAATGTGTGCGTGACTTCTCTACGTGTTACCACTAAGTACATTCGTGTGCGTGCCGTGGAAGAAACATTAACTTCACAGCATGTCTACAAATTTATTGATTTTTAGAATGTTCCAGCTTTTTGTAAGCCCACTTATAAGATTCAGACAATAATCCCCGCACTGTCCTAGATAATAACATATATTTGTATACCAACGATTTAAAAAAGCAACACATTATTTATATATAATTACATCACCTCACTGAATGAACATAAGATGTAAACGCAGCGTTTGTTATCCGCGCAGGAACGGACAGAGAATACAATTCCCTGCGGCCGGGCGGCCTGTTGTAAGAGGCGACAAAACAACCTACCCCACAGCCAGGTTGTAGGGTATTTGCCCGTTTGAATGGCTACCATCCCTCGTCTTTTTTTATACAGGGGAAATTCGTTTGAAGACCGTGAGCCGAGCGAAGGGGAAAGGTCGCAGCTCGTGTGTGGGATTCGCCAGGTCGGGGTGGCACTAGCACCTCACGTGTCAGATGCTATTGCCACGTCGCACACGCCACAGCTACGCACATATTGATAGTTGCGTTATCTCGCTCGCACATCACCCGTCCCGCTCACACACTGTGCTATGTATTATACTAGCTGTACGGTTGTTAATATTTTACTTAAGGTTACCGTTTTCAAAATAAATTAGTTTACTGCAGTTCACATTTTTTTAAATACTCCTTCTTGGTCCGGGCGAACAAGATATGCCCAGGTCAACTACTGTTTATATTATACCTATCAACGAAAGTTATGTTACAAATTGGATGTGGTATGGATAAGTTGGTTGGTTTATGTTGGATTGTATTGGAAGGGGAATAAGAAGATTCTAGGCTGATTGGAAGTATCTTGGGTGGAATATTAAATACTTACATAGACTAAATACTAATGTTTACAAGTAATATATATATATTGTATATGTCTATACGTAGGCACCCGCGTTGCCTCCCCGAGCCAAGACCGTGCGCATGATTTGCGTTTATGCTGGTTGTCTTGGCCCGGAAAGACGATCAGTTACCTACACATATATATATATATATATATATATATATATATATATATATATATATACCGTTTCTTATAATATTCATATTATACTTATATATGTACTTATACTTCTTATCTGCGGAGTGACGCTCGCGGACCGCGTTCGTAATACCGAAGTAAGAAAGAGAGTTGGTCTGAAAGAGAGTGTCGGGCCGAAGGTAAGAAAAGGAATGCTCCGGTGGTTCGGGCATGTGGAAAGAATGTATGATGAAAGAATGACTAAACAGATATACAATGCAAAAGTGGATGGATGCAGAAGTCGCGGAAGGCCACGACACACCTTCCATGATCAAATTGATCATGTATTAGCAGAACGTGATGTTAGGAGCCTTAAGAACAGACGAGCGTGCATGACAAGAGCTATGAATGTCAAAGAAGCAAGTGAGGTGTGTAAGAATGGGCCTGTGTGGCGCTCTGTTGTTCGTGCCTACCCCGCAAGGGACCTGGCGTGAAGTTATGTATGTATATATTTTGGAAATAATATACGATATTTGGACTAATGCTCATAGGATCTGGGATTGGTATGGGATCTTTTATTTATTTATTTTTCTCCAGTTCACATAAGCATTCGGTAGTGAGTACTACTCTCTGCCATCTGGAGTATCATTTAACTTCTACCTCTCGCTGCTACAGGTCAATGGCGGGCGGCCTCCATCTTTCTTTCGATCTGTTGTCTATGTTGTCTAGGGCAATTTGTACCACATGAGCTTTAGTAAGGGCCTGTCTGCACAGCGATATTTCACAGCACGATTTATTTCTCGTAATTGGGATTGTTCACTTATTTCAATTTAGCTTTTTGAAAAACCATTTCGAGGCATAATGTCCTTAATCACTTCTGTCTAGTTAAAATTCCAAAAAACGTACGATCTTCTTGTATTTTGTAAGAAATGCGTTTGACTTTTATTTGACCTTACTAAATCCAATCATATGGGCCGTCTGCCTGTTTGCCTGCTTCAGGTGTAAAAAAAAATCTAGCTGTACATTATTTGATTTAAGTTCTGTAACATGGATTTTCCCTAAAGACCACTTTAAAAAGTTAACGTTAACTATAGAAAATAATAATGGTTGAACACGAAAAATTATAAGCCTAGCGACAAAAAACACTAAAATGATCACGATATGTATGAATGAGTAATGACAGTGACATTTAAATAGTAGTACAGATTACTATGATTATATGTAGATAAAATTTACTTTTATTATTTTTGTTTTCTAGGCAAAGAAATCAATGTAAACTTATCCCTTATGACGTCATCAGAGAAATAATTTTAAAATCAAATTATAAAAAAACTAACGCTTAAAACACCAAAATATTCAAATTAGTATCTTAAAATACCATTTTTACGTAATAAAAATATAAAATCAGAGGGTAATTTTTTGTGAACAATCCCCATTCTGTAATACATGGAAATATTATAGGAGTAGCCGCACTGGTGATAAAAAAATCGCGCGGGAAATAAATAATCTGCGACTTGATGCAAATTGAAGGCGAAGCGGTGCGATTAATTTTCGCGCGAATATTTTGTACGAGTATAGAGTAAGTATGGCTATGTTCGCACAGTGGAATAAAGTTCGCGCGATTCGCTCAGTCGTGCAACGTCGCTATTGAAAGTTGTAGTAAATTATCGAATGATTTTTTTTCCATTCTGTAATAGCCAAAAAACTTTTTGCTGTATTTTCGTAACTCTTGATATTTTATGTAGAAAAATCCTTTTATGGGTCTTAATGCCGCAAGTGGGTGAATCCAATGTTCATGACATCTTTTGATACGTCTGTGACGCCGCCTTAGCATTAGATAAATTAAAATAGGTTGTCCATTTTACACGTGCGTCTCAGCCAAGAACTGAATTAAACTGTCAAAAATAGTACGAAATTTTATTCGCAGTGCGTACTAGGTGTAATTCCGGTCGCGGAATTTAATACGCGAGAATAAAATCTCGCGGTGAAATATCGCTGTGCGGACAAGGCCTAAGTCTTTTGAGATTGCCTTATTAACCCTGATGAAAGCTAATTTGAAGCTACCCTGTATATATTGCTACGAGTTACGAGACTCGAATTTAAATGCCTTTGGAATCACTGTAGAATTTATTGGAACTATACAAACACGTATAACACAGATACAAATGTAACTGAACACAACCAGTACAAACTGCACGATTCAATAACACCCGCAAAGTCCGTCACTATATAGATTATCGAATGTACACACGTCTTGTCCCGCTTGGGCCTATCTCTAGACTGACTCGACTCAATACTCGACCGCATAACAATAGTTTCCAAGAATCACTCCTGGCTAATGCCTACCATAAAGGATTATAGTACATAATAGGCTGTTTTCCTAATTACAAATTTTAAACACAAAGTAAACAAAGGTAGTCCAAATGCGGAAAAGGTAATAAACTGCAGGTGTGCATTCGTTTTTGTCGGAGTGTAACAATATGTAAGCTCTACTTTTAAATTAAGGGTTTCACGTACATAATCGACGCTGGTTCCTTCATCAAATCATTATCCATTCCTAGGTCCGTTTAGAAACCCGACGTTCTACGTTATTTGCTTGACCGTATTTCGATGTGAACAACCTTTTGATAAGGGTGTGGCATACTTTGGTCGATAGTAAATTTATTCATTGGCTCCTCGGTAGGTCCACTTTGAACTCTTCTTTTATTGTTTCTAGAGTTCTTTAGTCAAAATTTGAATTCAATAATATTAGAAAAGAAGTCTTTTTAAAACAGATAAGGCGCCATATAGAAATTACGTCACACAAATTTCACAATTTTTTTACCCCATCCTCGTCCTTGTCACATTCGTGAGATTCCCTCCCTCTTTATACTGTACATGACATATTTTGCAATTGAACGTTGAGAAATTATAATAACTAAACTAAATTAATTAACTGTTTTAAGCGCGGTAATTAATTTGATTTTTATTATTCCGACGATTCGGTTACTTTTCAGTAGCCGTGATCACGGTAGTGTTAATTTTACACTCTAATAATACATTGTTTATATTAATTTATTTAATATTTAGTTTATTTTTAGGTATTTAGTTAAGTTTATCCTGAAGTAATTACCTATGTGAGTTTTATTAAACTTAAAATTTAATACTAGAACTAAATAAAAAAGAGATTTTTACATAAGTATTTTACAATTTTTACGACGGGTAAAGATTTCTATCCAAACAATACTAGAAAATAGTGAACTACTAATATTAAATGTAGCACATTAAATGTAGCACCAAAAACAACCCTCTTTACCAGAAACTGCTATAACATGTTCATTCAAATCTGTAATAAAATTCCAATCCACATAAAAGAGTTTAGGATTAATAAATTTAAAATTCAGTTAACTGAATTTTAAATTTATTAATCCTCTAATTAAAAGGAAAGGCTCTTAAATAAAATGTTTCACTCGGTGGACCAATTTTTCAATTTTAAATAAATATCTTCCTTGACTTATGAATGTTATTATTATTATTCACATATATATTTTACATTAAATTTTTTACATTTTTCTTATTAAATATATATATATATATATATATATATATATATATATATATATATATATATATATATATACATTTATTTATAAAAAAAATATAAAAAAATATTATTACTATTATTTTTTGTCATTTATCAGTTTTTGTTTCATATGATTCATTTAACATTATAATTTAAAAAAAAATATTATAAATATTTGTATACTCCTCTGTGAGCAAAACATGTGTACACTATAATATATATACCAACTATTTAACCATGTTCTATGAAATAGGTCTTCGGTGTGTCTGCTTTACTCCATTAATAAAAAAATAGTTAATATCGTACACAAGCAGGTTCCAAATATACATAATGAATATGCATCAGACTACCGCATTTTAATTACGGACTCTGCAGACATGCAGTCTCGCCTCGGGTTAAAGGTTTTTCATTTAGTGCATGACTTTCCTTTAGACATGTCACTCACAAAGCGCCCTCGGTCGCATAATGGTTGACTCTACCAGTTAAAATGCGCATTTGAAATAAATTCTAGCTTTTTTTTTACAAAATAAATATTACATACAGTTAGGATTTGAAGGAAACAGCAGTCTTTTTAACCAATTTAAAAAAAGGAGTAGGTTCTCAATTCGTCGGAAACTTTTTTATTAACACGCTTTTATTAGCTTCACCTGAATGTATGTATGTTTGTAACCGACCCCTTTGAGCTCGATTTTGTCCTACTTTGAACAATCAGATTTAATTCAAACTTTGCACACCTGTCAAAGGTCGATGACAATGCAATAATATAGTACCATGGAGCTGATCTGATGATGGAGTCGGAAGGTGGCCATAGGAACTCCTGTACTAAACAAGATAGAACTGTCGTGTTTGGGCTCGTTTTACTTGTCTTGGCTAGCACTCTGCTGCTACATGCTATGCAGGGTCTCAAAAGCTTGTATTTAAAAACATTAAAAAAAAATCAACTAAAAAATGAAAAATAAATAATACGCTTTACCTAACCTTTACCCCACGCTTTTTTTTAAGTCCCCATTCATCAGAAACCAAATTTATTAAATTTTATTTTCTTTTTTTTAGTTGGATTTTTTATGAAAGCGTGTTTTTTTAATTTTTGTTTTACTTTTATTAATTTTTTTATTTATGTATGTTCACCGATTACTCCGAGATGTATGATTCGATTTACGTTACTCCTTTTTGTTCGACGCGGAATGGCTGCCATTTGGTTACCTAACAATTTGACATAGTTTGGCCCAGTAGTTTTCATTTTATGAACATTTTTTATGTTTTTTTTTAAAGTAAAAGCATTTATTGACTTACACACAGTCGTACGTGATTCTTCTCTGCAAGGTTGCCCCTACACGCACAACTAATGACGCACTGTCCCGACGATAAGATGTTCTGATCACTCCTAATTCCGTCCGCGATACGCGGAACAAACAAACAATTTTTTCAGCTTTATATTGTTACATACCGCGAAAGACCCCACAGCTGCATGTTGTAAAAACGAATTCTTTGAATTTATTTCGTGTTCAGACTTTAAAAACATCTATTGTTATCGTACTTATTTTATGGCTGTAATTAGTGTCGAACGACTTAATCCTTGTTTTTATTGCATTGCCAGATGTGTTGGTTAGCGCGGCCCCTTTTATACAGTTTAGTATAAAACAATGCCCGAACGGAAGGGTGGGGCAGTCAGTCGACGACTACGATACGATTAAGACGTGTAGTACTTTCGATTACCGACATAGTAACGGGCTTTGCGCAGTTTGAATTGCATTGAATCGTGCAGAGTGAACTGGTTGCATCCAGTTTTATTTTGTGCTTGTTTTATACGTGTTTGTACAGTTCTAATAAACACTATAGAAATTCCAATGGCATTTATTTTAATTCGAGTTCTGTAGCTCGTAACAATATATAAGTATAAGATTAAGAGTCAGAATTAGGATCTTTAGTCTTGAACGTTGC
Organism: Dendrolimus punctatus; assembly: GCA_012273795.1. Taxonomy (NCBI): domain Eukaryota; kingdom Metazoa; phylum Arthropoda; class Insecta; order Lepidoptera; family Lasiocampidae; genus Dendrolimus; species Dendrolimus punctatus. The sequence continues at coordinate 13,536,233 of CM022551.1, read as the reverse complement.
TTGGGATTTAATAATACAAGAGGTAATCATACGAAAACCTCTTCAGATATTAAACCGAAATATTTCATGTACAAAACAACTTGAGCAGAAAATAATTGGCAAAGGCCTGAAGGGCATTACCAATTTGGCAAATGCTCGTTCATAAAACGTAAAGGCTCCTATTAGTTCATCGTTCGGGTCAACAGATAGAGCCTTCGACATGGTCGCCGAGAGCCAAGTGTCGTTATTAAGATAAGCTTGATGTTATCCTCAGATACTCCTTTCTTTTATTTAGAAAATAAACCGTATAAATACTAAAGGAATAGGTAACCTAAACCCTTCTTTTAGGGGTTTTTTTATTGCAGGAGTTCAGCAGACAGGCAGACGATTCACTAGATAGAAAGCGGTTACCATCGCCTCCAAAGGTGCTACAAATGTGCTGCTGCTCTCTAAAGGGAGACTGGAACCTGTCCACTAATGCCGGAACACAACCCAAGGTTGTTATGGCGACGTACTCTTGGTCAAATGTGGTATGCCCTACCACCTGGCAGCTAATCTCTGAAACGTCTCGACTGATTTTAACGGCATTTTCACTGGAAGATAGCTGATGTTATAAGTAGCAACTCAACTCAACGAGAAAAACGTTCACGCGGACACAGTCAGTCATACATAAAAAAACAATAATAGTTTTTAAACAAAAAAGAACGATGAAGGACGTTTGAGAGAAAGCCCTGAAGGTTGCCAGTAGACAAATAAAATGGGATTCCTAGCCTATCCTCTTGGCGGGATTGTCTGGAAGAGGTCGCGTTTCAACAATAAGACCGCCCTTTGTACATAATTGGACGGCATCTGCGGTTGAGCGGACTAAGCCTTCGACGGCTTACCTCACTGCAACGTTATATATCCGTGCAGGAACGGAGAAAGAATACAATTTCCTGCGGCCGGCTGCCTGTCGTAAAAGGCGACTAAACAACCCACAGCCAGGTGGTAGGGCATTTGCCCGACTGGATGGCTACCACCCCTGGTCTAAAGTATGTCGCTATAACAACCTTGAGTTGTGTTCCGGTATTAGTGATCAGGTTCCAGTCTCCCTTAAGAGTGCAGCAGCGCATTTGTAGCACCTTTGGTGTTGCAAAGGTCCATAGGCGATGGTACCCGCTTTCCATTAAGTGGGCCGTCTGCCTGTCTGCTGAACACTTGCAATAAAAATAAAAGTTGTGCGCAGAAGTTTTGCCGATGCCACCCGATTACTAATTACTAAGACTGGGACCGGGAGTTGTCTAGTGATACTAAGAACTAAGCGACTGCGGGTGGCGGTCGTGGGAGGCGTGAGGGATTGTCATCCGGAAATCTAAGCACGACTTATATATTCATAATTTACATGTACAACGTCTTATTACGCGTTTTTCTATGTCTACATACATATATTTACGATAATAATAAATCTTTTTGTTTCTTTCTAGTATCTGGCATTTTTCTTAGTTATAAACACTTGAATGAATGTATGATGAAAGAATGACTAAACAGATATACAATGCAAAAGTGGATGCATGCAGAAGTTGCGGAAGACCACGACACAACTTCCATGATCAAATTGATCGTGCACTAGCAGAAGGTGATGTCAGGAGCCTTAAGAACAGACGAGCGTACATGTCAAGAGCTATGAATGTCAAAGAAGCAAGTGAGGTGTGTAAGAATAAGCCTGAATGGCGCTCTGTTGTTCATGCCTACCCCGCAAGGGACCTGGCGTGAAGATATGTATGTATGTATGTAAACACTTTAAGCATTTGTTAGTTTTTCTACCATATTGTATTAGATAGAGGTCGTCTGCTTGTTTGGCAGTTGCAATGAAAAAAGAATAGACCTTTAGTCCATTCTTTTTGTATGTTGTCTTGTATGTTGAAAGAATTTTTTAATTAGATTAGGTTCCTATACAGTGAATAATAGTCGTTTATGACTTATTAGCTTGTTTAGCAATTCTTAAAGACCGCGGACCATAAATGAACCGAAGCTTTGGAGGGCTGACGTGGGACCATGGGAAGGCCAATACGTAAAGGCCACTTGACAAATTTAATGTAAATGTGGCATGACACTGACCGGGGATTATCCCTGCCTACTCCATATAATAATGCACATAACGACAAGCCTCGGTCAGTGTAGGACTGCTAGTGGAACTAGGGATCTGGATCTATGGGACTTTGGCTTGACTATTATTTTAATCATCATCATTAAGTGAGACGTGCTAAAGTGTAAATCCACAAAATACAGCGCATATTACTAAGAAAATAAAGCATAGATAAAAGAAATTTTAACAGCCACTTGACTCGATAAGCAAGGAGGGCCATTGAATCATCTTCAGTCCTGAACCCAAGTGTACTAGAAACTGTCAGTTGCAAATTTTTCAATATCACGAGTATTATTGCTTCGCAACTTGCTTCGTTTTATACTTTTTCTTGTGGCTTTGCACTGTATAAAATATTTCTTTAGATTTGGAAAAATGCTTCTAAGTCTGCGTACAACAAAGGGTTCAGCAGAAGTGAGAAATAGCCACTGTTTCACTTATTTGATTACGAAAAGGAATAATAAGAATTTAACCTAAAATGCACACCTTAAACTACTTAACTGTTCAAACCAATTTTTGATGAATGTATTTACACATAATATTCCTCCTCTTTAACAACCTGCACATCGCGATAACCGATGTGTCAAACCTGCCAAGCCGTCTTGGACAAGCGCGGAGGGCTTACTGTCCGTTCCCCTATAAAGGGAGGTCCGAGCCCAGCAGTGGGACATTTATGGGCTGATATTATTATGCTTTGGCGTACGATAAAATTTCATTTATTTTATTTTATTTGGTGGGTTAACAGCTGTAGTCTTACAAACTAACGTTACAGAGATAGCTAAAGCACAGCTATTCATAAACCTCCACAGGTGGCAGGGAAATAAAAATTAAGTGTAAAATACAGTAATTTTAGAAAAAGATAATATTATAATAAATATAATATATATTATTCAAATAGGCTTTGATTAAGTTTGCATTTACGGATGGTAGACTATCCACAAACAAGTCAATGTCAACATAATTCGACTTGCTGAGTTTGTTGAATTCATTCACGGTTCTAACAAAAAATGAGTGGCGATTGAGGGCTGTACGTGTCAAGGGTGAATGAAGCAGTTCTAGGGCGTGCAAGACTAGGGGGAACAGACAAATTTAGTTTCTCGATAAGACTAGCACAGTCAAGTTTTATCTATACTTATATCTATTTATCTATTATGAACGATCGTACGAACAAAAGAACGAAGAACTAGAAGCTGCAGTCCGCATGTTGGTCCAACTAGATTCACACCACACTTAACAGTTTCGTGTATGCAATACATTTTACTGTTAATCGTCACCAATGGCGAAAAGGAGGAATCCCTCAAAAATGAGACATACGATACAAGGAGTAGGAATTGATTGACACGGCGTCTCCAACGGGCGAATTTTTGGTATAAAGAAGGGTTGATTTGGATGTATAAAGGCCAGGGCCGGATTTAAATTTGTGCCGCCCTGGGTCACTGAAGAAAATGCCGCCCTTAAATTTTATTTTAATAGTTTTGATATCTTATTTTTTAAGAATTAGAATAACTAATTGATTGCAGGAAATTTATTATATATTATATATAGTACATAACAAATATATATATATATATATATATATATATATATATATATATATATATATATATATATATATATATATATATATTATTAATATATATTATATTTATAATAATACATTATATATTATAAAATTCTCGTGTCACAGTTTTCGTTGCCATACTCCTCCGAAACGGCTTGACCGATTCTCATGAAATTTTTTGTGCTTATCCGGTATCTATGAGAATCGGCCAACATCTATTTTTCATCCCCCTAAATGTTAGGGGTAGTCCACCCCTAATTTTTTTTTTTTTTACCGTGCAGGACGTCGTCTGCCGGGACAGCTAGTATTATATATTATTGGATAATTCTGTTTCTGTTATCAAAAAGACATACATAATTTGAAAATATTTTTAATTCTTCAAAAAAACTACATAAATATATCAATTCCAGAAAATAAAAATAACAACTTTAATTTTTTCAAACATTTATCTAAATAAATAAATTAAACTATTTCAATAGTTTTTGCTTAAATTTCCTATATTATAATATATAAAATTTTAATTTGATACATAATACTTAAATTATATTTCTTGTAAGATAAAATGTTTATTTAAAATAATTAGTTAATTATATATTGTATAGAAAATGTTTTCTCACTTTCCAAATTTTACCGCCCTAGAAAATTTGCCCCCTGGGCACTAGCCCGGACTGCCCCTAGTGTAAATCCACCACTGATAAAGGTGTGAAACAAAGACGCATAGCAGCTCGTATTGTCACGTGATCCATTTCTACGTATTTGATATACGTCCAATAAAACCCATAAAAATGGACAATCCCAAATTACATTTGACTTTTTTCAGATAAATTTGGTTTCATTCGTTTGGAATAATAAAATATTAATGAAAGTAAAACATTGTTCGCTCTTTCTGGATATAATTTGATTGATGAATTTTTGGTTCAACTTTTTGGCAGATATTCAATATATCAATCAGTTGTTTTGAAACTGTTATTAATTTACGTTCCGTTTTAGCTTATTTTACATAAACTGCTGCTTACGCTTTGTAAACAGATTTTGTGGTTCTAATCAATACTAGTGATGGACCAAATTGTGTGTTACAGTTTCGTGATTATTTTGGCAAAACTGGACTTGTGATATTGCCATATTCGGCTATCAGTCTGTCTCTCTGTGCATACTTATATACGAAAGAAAAAATAATATTTATTTGCTAGGAAAGCGAGAATACAAGGATGTAGAAATATCTTCATCACTACATAGTATAAAACAAAGTCGCCTTTTCTGTCCCTATATCCCTATGTGCGCTTAAATCTTTAAAACTACCCAACTAATTTTGATGTGGTTTTTTCCAATAGATAGAGTGATTCAAGAGGAAGGTTTATATGTATAATACATGCATCACATACTAAGGCAACATTGCTAATTTTAGAGGTTTCTATGTAGTGATGCCCGTGCAAAGTCGGAGCGGGCCGCTATGTTTTTATATACAACGTTCATAGTTTTTCTGTAGTGTATTTAATTTTGTATCAGCATTGCACCCGTGCGAAGCCGGGGCGGGTCGCTAGTAATATATATATTTCTTCTGTGCGTGTGTATGTCACTGAACTCCTCCTAGACGGCTGGACCGATTTTGATGAAATTTTTTGTGTGAGTTCAAGGGTATTCGAGGATGGTTTAGATTCACAATTGGACCCGGTAGGTGGCGCTGCAATCGGGTTCTAAATTTTATTTCTTCAGGGCAGGACAACGTCTGCCGGGACAGCTAGTTTGCATATACATTTTTATGATTAATAATAGGTCTTTACCTATGTAATTGGAGATTCTATAACCAGCGTTTTCAGATTTAATTATCTTTGGATTTGCGCGTAACTCAAAATTCAAATAAATCTTATTTGAAAGATATGTTATTTTACTTTCAAATTCAGTCATTTGTTTTTAGATAGTTTTTTTGTTTTTGTGAGATTGTGGTAGTTTTTGGCGCCATGGATAAACTGAAAATAAGTACAATTTTCGAATATGAGTTCCTACGTGGAAATACCGCTGCGCAAACAACACGAAACATTAACGACGTGTACGGGCCCAATACTGCTTGCATCAATACGGTCCATTATTTGTTCAATCGCTTTAAATCCGAAAATTTTGAGTTCAAGAACGAACCTTGCGGTCGGCCGGTAACCATTGTGAACAAAGACGAATTGAAGGCGATAGTGGAAGTGGATCCAACTCAATCTACGGCTGAGCTTGCTGCGGGCCATGGAGTTAGTGTCAAAATAACATTGAGGCACTTGCGTCAAATCGGAAAGATAAAAAAGTTAGATAAGTGGATGCCACACGAACTAAGCAACCTACAGCGAGATTTACGCGTCGACGCATGCATAGCACTACTGAATGGGCATAGAAACGAGAGAATTCTTAATCGAATTGTTTCCTGCGTTGAAAAGTAGATCCTGTACGACAACCGTAAGCGTTCGTCTTAGTGGGTGGACCCTGTACAACACCTAATCAGTGTGTTAAAAAAAAGATTACTCATAGGAAGATGATGGTGACTGTCTGGTGGACCAGTGCCGGACTTTTACATCACAGCTTCTTACTGAATGGCACAACGGTGACGGCAGATGTCTATTGCCAATGATTGTAAACAATGATTGAGAAGCTCGCAATTCAACAACCAAGACTAGTCAATCGATTTTCCCCATTGCTTCTCCACGACAACGCGCGAGCTCATACTTCACGACAGATCATCGTAAAGCTACAAGAGTTACAGCTGGAAGCTCTCCGTCACCCACCGTATTCACCGGACCTTACCCCAACAGATTCATACTTTTTTCAAAATTGAGACTTTTTTTAAGTGGGAAAAAAATCTATACCCGAGAGGCAGTACAAAACGCTTTCGCTGACTTCATCGCTTCCCGTCCGGCAGACTTCTACACTAAAGGGATAAACAAACTGCCATCAAAATGGCAACATTGTGTAGATAATTTGGGCCAGTACTTTGATTAGCTGAAATAAAAAAGTACCAAAATTTTTATATTTTAAAATTATCATAAAAATCTCCAATTTCATAGGTAAAGACCTAATATAATATATAAATAATCAATATCATGATTTGTAGAAAATTCTGAAGAAATGAGTGTATATTTTAAAAGTTACTTTCAGGTAATTAATGTCGACATTATCTGTTTCAATTAAATGCGTTTGTGTGGTTCTGGAGCAAAATGACAAAAACAATAAAATTAGTCTTATCTACTTCAAGGAATGTAATCCAATCATATTTAGTCAATTTATTACCTTTAGCTTTTGGAACCTTAAATAACAAAACTCATAAACTAAAGAGACCTTTCTCTGACGTGGGTTACATAAAATTTGATAGAAATATGGTCAAGAACGCAGCAATTTTGTGGAGGGTTACATTATGAATATTTAAATTTGACTCCGCAAAGGTCGAGCCTATACCATATTGTAATATGCCCCTTATACCCACTAAAGGCAATGCCACAACGTTGCGGTGCTACGCCGCACCGCAGAAATGTACGACGTCGCACGATTAGTCTTGTATGGTACATAAACGATAAAGTACATATTAGGAACTGGTTTCCTACAATATACTAAAAAAATATTTCACACTAGCGGACCCGGCGAACTTCGTACCGCCTATTTTCTTTATTCCTAAAAGACTTTGTTCCATGACACAATAACAAAATCACCAAAATCGGTCTACATGATCAGGAGGATTCTAGAACCCGATCTCAGTTCTACCTACCGGTTCCAATTGTGGCTGTAAACCATGCCGAGACCCACTCAAACACATACACAAAATTCCATCAAAATCGGATGTATAGTTTACGATCCTATTAAGAAGAAGATTATCAAAAGCTAATGGGTTATATTAGTTCATTTGGTTAGCGCTCAAGGCGGCATTCAGCAATCCGGCAATCTTGTTCGCTCCCCCAAACGCGCTTCCCTTCGCCTAAAAGCCATCTCGCTCTATGACCAAGAAATTTCCTGGACAAAGCACACCAAATACCTGGGTGTCACCCTAGATCAGAACTTGCGCTTCAACGAGCATATCACTATAGTCCGAAATAGAGCGCGATTTGTGATGGGTCGTCTAGCACCCATGATAGATAACCGAAGCAAAATGTCCCTCAGACACAAGCTTACTCTATATAAAACATGCATCCGCCCAATCATAACATACGCGAGTGTGGTATTCGGCCATGCCAAGCCTACCCATTTAAAGAAACTGCAAATCGTTCAGAATAAATTCATGCGCAGAGCCGTCGGTGCTCCCCTCTATATGCGTAACGTCGACCTCCACCGCGATCTGGAGCTTCCCTCTATCAAAAACTACATTACGTCGCTCTCGCGTAAGTATTTCGATCTCGCGCCGCACCATCGAAATCCGCTCGTCGTGTCCGCGTCCGATTACAAGCCTCGGCGAAAGGCTCTCGTGCGACGACCGCGTAATGTCCTTACGGACAAGGTCGACGCTATCACAAAACGACTGGCCCGGATCAGCCCGCCCGCGGTTAGGACGGCAGGCTGGCAGGCACCGACAGACAGACATAGACGGCGGCGTCTCAGACAACGCCAATCACGATCTCTCCACGTCCTCGCGAGGGACGCCAGGAGACATAGCCCCCCCACAGGATAGACTAGGCGTGTTGCTGGGGAGTTTCTTTCGCCGTTTCTTCTCTCCCAGCCACAACACGTTGCGAAACGGCAGTAAGACGGCAGTAGGCCGCCGCGAACCGCCGATCCCGGCCCACCGGGATCCTTCTTCTCGGGCTTTGTATTACCCGTCGCCCGTTCTCAATTAGCTCATTGTGTCGCCCATTGGCGGGCATCATCAGATTCATCTCCCTCTCATGGCAACAGTCCTGCCGAGGTAAAACTCCCTAGGGAGCTCCCTCAAGCAAGTTGCCCCCGGGCTCGAGCGCCTTCGCAGGCGAAGGCGCTCACCCTGGCGCTCGCCCCAAAAACCCCAGTAAAGTTGTGAGGTCTTCAGACCAACAACATAAAGTCAAGTCAAATAAAAAAAAAGGCAATCTTGTCCAATTTATGAATGGTTGAAAACTCCTAATAATTGAGACCCGACTGCCATATCTTACTGATCATTTATTTGCCTTTAACAAACATTTCGATTTTTCGCAGGTTTACTGCAAATTATGATTTGATTAGGTTAGGTACATTTTATCGTATTTTTTATTTATTTAAACATCGATTGTCTACTCTAACATTATGCCGCCTCTCACCACGTCTAGTCTAAATTTATGCCGCTCTTCCTCGCGGCCGTAACGCCTTTTCGCGACAAAAAATCCTAAGACACCGTCTATATAGAAGTTTCACTTGAAAAAACTTTGCTGTATTCACCAATACATTTGCGTTGAGTCATCGTGCCGTGTTGCGGTACGGCGTCATGTCTGCGATGCGTTTTCGCGCCGCAGCGTTGTGGCTTCGCCCTAATATTTACCGAAGTTATAAAGTTTAGACGATTTCGTACAGTTTTGAGGTTGATGTATTCGAACGAAATACGAAGGTTTTAGCTTTGTAGGGCTGTTTTGTAGTGATTTAAAATGATATATCTAGTTTCGTTTCGAGGATGTTTCAGCATTCGTTTATTAAAAATGGCCAGGTACGGTTGGTGTATCTAACTAATGTTCATGGATACATAGACATAGATAGATAACACTTTATTGCACACCGATATAAATAATTACAGAAATTAATATACAGTATAAGCTCTATATAACGACACTGAAGGGACTAGATATTTTATGGCGTTATAGAGAGTTGTCGTTAAACGGAGAGAATTCTGTCATTTTTGTCTGACTTCTTTTGCTGTATCAGTAATTTTGTTGTATTATTTTAGTTATTTTATTGCTTATCTATATTTATCTTGCGATATTAAGGCATCTTGGTGATAAATTAAGTACTTAAAAATGTTGGTATTTCGGAATTTCTTAGAAATTTCGGTATGCATGATGCGGACAGTTTATTACGGACTAGGATAATAAAGCGATGAAAGAACGTTCACAGTGTCTGCTTTTGCAATAAAAGGTACTTTTATTACTTAACAACTTATTAATCAGCCAAAGCCAAGTGATTTCGACGCTTAAGGGAGTTTGTCGTTAAATTGAGTGACGTTACATGGAGTTTACACCAATACAATAAGCGGCCTTATCAATCAAGCGACCTCGTCCGAGCAAACAAAAACTGTGGAGGGTTCCGTAGAGGTGATAAACGTCCAATGTATTCGTCATACAGAATCATAAAAAAAACATTTAATTGAAAATGTCAAAAATTTCTTAACGGATATGGTTTATGTTACAAAGTCTTTGCTGTTTTTGCTTCACGTATAGGATATAGATAATACATACACTAGGTTTTATACCCGCGGTGCAGCTGTACCCTACAAGCCAATATTTCCGACTTTCGAAAAAAAATATCGAATGCGATGTTTCCGAAATATTTCGGAAGCCTAGAGGTACGATAACTCTGCCTTTATCTTGTAATTCTCTTATTGTAAATAAAACACTATACGTCTAAAATACGCTATATAAATACTTCCTCGTAAACCAGTTGTTTTCTTCCACGCAACCGATGCCTTTATTCGCGTTTCTCAGTCCTCAACCTCTTCATACGTATGTATGTTGATTTTATGTGTTTAATTTTTCACGCGTTGTATCCTACTTGATGCTTGCAAAGCCTTGGTGTTATCCCTTTTTATAGAGAGGGTCCTCGCTACACTAGTGTATACGTGAGAAGAAATAAATATACTTAGTGCAACTGTACCCAAGCTTTTGCACATGGGTTTAAGCCTTGAGAATTTTGTTTATCCTCCTTCGAGTTTATTCCGATTTACGATTTCTTCGGTTGGATTTTGGGAAAAACGGAACACTCATAGAATCGCCATAACAGTCCGTCTATCTCTCCAAATATCTTTCTGAGTCACATTGATCATTCTTGGAAACAGTTTGTAAAGCGAAGGAAGTCTTGTCCATTTGGCACATTGTTACCTGCCTGTCGTAATTCTTTTGTTAACTTTGTGTTTCGAATTTGTAATGAAGAAAAACATGCTATTGTTATTGAACTTGTAATTAAGAAAAACATGCTGTTGTTATTGAGCTTGTTTTATGGCCGTCATTAGTGTCGAACTAATCTTTGATGTATTGAATTGCGTCGAAGCTTGCCAGGTGAGCGGATTAACTCAGTGAACACGGTTCTTTGTTCTGTTATACAGTTTAGTATAAAACAATGCCTGAACGGAGGGGTGGGGCAGTCGAACGTCGACTACGATACGAGTAAGACGAACATTCGATGAGCGATATAGTGACGGTCTTGGCGCGTGTTATAGAATCGTGCCGTTTGTAATAGCGGTGTCCAGTCATATTTGTGCCTGTTTTATACGTGTTTGAATAGTTCTAATAAACTTTATAGTAATTCCAACGGCATTTTGATTCGACTCCTGTTTAGCTCGTAACAATATAAACCACTCTTAGAGATGACCGCCATACATGTACACGCGTAACGGCTGTTTTATCCACTTACGTAGTTGTGTGGGGTATTATCACATAACGATATTTCATAATGACTTTTATATTGAAGTCAACAGGTGGCTTAATATATCTCTCGAAGATTGTATTGTGCAATCATCTGTTCTGTTGAGTACCTAGTATTTGAAATATTGAGTTCTCAACTATAAAGGTTTTTGAATTAAAACTTCTATATAGACGAAGGGTCTTAGGATTTTTCTGTCACGAAAAAGCGTTATGGCCGCGTGAAGTAGCGGCATTAGTTTAGAGTAAACTATGGATGTGTTTTTTGGTTCCAGATGGAATTCAGTTTTTTTTGTTTGATGAAATAAAATATGTTTTAATACAAAATGCATTCATTCAAATGCAACTAACCTAACCAATCATGATTTGAAGTGTCGAAATATCTGCGAAAAATCGAAAAGTGTGTTGGGACACAGAAGAAGTGAAACTGCCCCACAAATTTTGTGTCCCAGCACAAATTTCGATTTTTGTTACTTTTCCGTAGCCAGATAACGACAACTTTGAACACTTTTACATCTCCGGAACCATTCACTGTGCATGGACTACCGCACTTGACTAATTCTTATAAACCTGTCAATACACAAAAGAACCTTCCAATAACTGACAAGGGTAACTTTGTGCTTGTTATTCCTCTTCACCGATGTCTTGAAATAACTCCGTGAAAGATTAACGAGTATTTTGATTCAGCAAATTTCAGACCTCGCCTTCGTAGCTTAACCAATAGTCGGCAGACCGTAGCTCGATTACTAGATTAATGAATATATGGGCCTGTCTGTCTGTTACGCTTTAACGGGAAAATTACGGGATCGTTTTTACTATTATTTGGTATATGTGTAGTCTTAATACTGAGAATAGATATAGGGTACTATTTACTCTGTAAAATGGGGTAGTTTCCAGGATACAATTAGGAATAAATTTCGTAGGTGAATGAATGAAAACACTTTATTGTTCAATAAAAATTAAAACTACCTTCTTATTACTAGGTTCAGTAAATGTTAAACAATACAGTAAATGTTGGGCAGCCTTATCGCTTAAAGCTATCTCTTCCTGGCAATCTCCTTAACTAAGGAAAATGGTAAGACAACAGTGGCGGCGAAGACAGTAAATAATATAAAACATCTGAGAATAAGTAAAAAATAAATAAAATAGATAATAATATACTTTATATACTATACTTACATAATAATAAGATCAATGGCATTTTTTGGGGCTCATGTAGGGAGTGGCGAGTCACCGTCTGCCCATTTTTCCATGTTCCTTAAAGAGTGCGACGGGTACAGACCCCTAGTATCACTAGCAGTTCACCCCTATACCCCGGTACTTTTTGTCCTCATTTCCCACAATAGTCGTTCACTGGTCCGGGCTTATCCTTGAGTGCATTACTACATGGTGGAGAGAGGGATAATCGCCGATCAGTGTCACGCCATATTTACATTCAATTTGTCAAAGCGCCTCTACGTGTAGGCCTTCCCATGGCCACGCAAACCCTCGAAATGTCCGGGCCATTTTTATGGCCCGTGGTCTTCAAAGATATATCATACTATATTTATAATCAGCAGCATGTTTTAGACCTCCAAAGGCCAAAAGACAATATTGATTTAGCTTGTCTGATGTTGAGTGGATCAGGAAGTAGTATCTAGAACTAGATAAAATATTTAATGCAATGTAATCTGTGGAAGCTGGAAAAGCAATGAACTGCCAATGCCATCATCCAAATTGGAAATGCAACGCGTTCAGCACTCAAACTAATAGCAATGTTTGAATTGTCATTGCTTTCACAACTGTCGATTTCCAACAAAAAAATATTTATCTGTTCTTCTTCTGCCTGTGTGAATGCCTGCTCATAAAATAAACTGGGGTCTGCTAGAAAAGCGCTAGTATAATTATATATATCACGTAACATATATGTAACTAAACATAGGTAGTGTAGGTAAAGATTTGCTAACATTACCCTCATTTGGTTCAGGTCCGTTATTGTTCTTGGCAAACAATTTTACTAGTCCCGTCACGTCACATTTTGTGGCTTATGACGGATCGCTTTGTTGAGGCACGCCTTACATAAGGCGTGTTTTGCACAAACGAGTGAGGTCATCAATTCAGTAGCTATCTGGCTTTTACCTGAAACGGAACCTCAATGGATATACCTATGATATCAAAATATGGTAATCGGTACCTCATGGAGTTTTATTCATTGTGATTAAAGTTACCGTGTTTAAAGATCTTTGAATATCTTTTTGGGTTTCGTGGCGATTTTGGCAAAAATGGAATCCTTGTTTTCGTATCCGTCTGTACATCTTAGTCATTTTCAAAATTACTAAAGCTATGTGGATTAAATTTGATAAATGGTGGAGGTGATGGTTAAATCGGGAAACAAATGAGAAATGGTGGTAGCTGCCATATATCTAACTGGGGATTAAAAAAATTACAATGTCACAAATTACATGTCTTAGTTTATAATAAAAAAAATCTATTCTTCTTAACTTAGCTTCCTGTTCTTCCTTTTTTATTTTACTTTTTATTAATTTCATTATACCTAGATATAAGTTTTTAAAAGTATCCTCTCAGCTAGGTTGCCTGGAGGAGCTTTGAGCGATAAGGCCGCGTTCTGTTTTACCGTTACATTGTTGTTACCTATTTATTTATTCTGTAATTGTTTATTTGGTGAACAATAAAATGGTTTTCTATTATATTCTATTCTAATGTCACAGTTGTATGGAGTTTTTTTTCTTATTGCATGAGTTCAGCAGACAGGCGGACGACCCACCTGATGGGAAGCGGTTACAATGCCTATAGACCTCTAGAACACCAAAGGTGCTACAGATATGCTGTAGCTCTCTAAAGGGAGTCTGAAGCCTGGCCACTAATGCCGGAACACAACTCAAGGTTGTTATAGCGATATATTCTAGACCAAAAATACCCTACCACTGGCTGTGGGTTGTTTTGTTGTTTCTTTAGGTTTTTTATAACTGGAGAACAACAGACATTTTTTCATCCGTGCAGGAACGGAGAAAGAATACAATTTCTTGCGACCCGGCGGCCTGTCGTAAGAGGCGACAAAACAACCCACAGCCAGGTGGTAGGGCATTTGCCCGACTGGATGGCTACCACCCCTGGTCTAGAGTATGTCGCCATAACAACCTTGAGTTGTGTTCCGGCATTAGTGACCAGGTTCCAGGCTCCCTAAAGAGAGCAGCAGCGCATTCGTAGCACCTTTGGTGTTGCAAATGTCCATAGGCGATGGTAACCGCTGTCCATCAAGTGTGCCGTCTGCCTGTCTGCTGATCTCCTGCAATAAAAAAAAAGACCGTCGCCTATCTATCAGTCGAATCATAAAAACCGTGACGATGTTTATTCTTTTCAATGTTTTATTTCAGTTTAAATGTGGAAAATATTAGTATCTATTGTCCTAATTGTGTCTTCCTCTAATTTAAGAGCTATGAAGTGGAATATTCTGAAATATTCGGGACTTTAGAGCTTTCCGTCAATTATCACATTAATTGGGAAAATATGCACATGGAACTGCGTTAATGGTGCATGATTCCTAATCAGGATTTAAAATCGACTCATTTGAAACGCAAAGCGAAACTACCACAATTGCAAGAGGATTGGCTATCGACTAGAATCATAAAATGTGCATAAAATATCTATGTAACTGGGAGTTTTGCCAAATAGCAATGATTTTAGATAAAATCCTCTATTTGGCTTTGTACTGGAATATTACGCGCTGAATTTCAAAGCTTTCATGTGAAAATTATTTGAGCGCGGTTTAAATTTTATGTTTGCCTGTTTCCGTCGTTACTTTCCTAATGGGCTGTTTACCAGACTATCAAATAGGAGAGCTTGCACTATACCTTGAGTTGAACATTTGACAATGAAAGCTTACATTGTCATTAGCAAGCTATTATTAGCTTTCAGTAAACAAGAAATTAGCAACTGTAATATTTATTTTTAACTGACTTCAAAAAAGGAGAAGGTTCTCAATTCGTCAGAATCTTTTTTTTATGTATGTTCACCGATTACTCCGAGATTTATGAGCCGATTTACGTGATTCTTTTTTTGTTCGACGCGAAATAGCTGCCATGCCATTTGGTCCCCTAATAATTTGACATAGTTTGGCCCCGCAGTTTTCATTTTATGAAAAAAAAATCCATTCCGCGCGGCTCCTATCGTAGGCGTAACTGTCTAGCTACTAAATAATAACATATAAATAAAAAATACTTCGTTACAAAAAACAGACTTCAAAAACTAAAAAGTATAAAATAACTTATTTCTAAAGCTATTATTATTAATGTATATTATCTAGCTTTAGAAATACGTTATTTTATACTTTTTAGTTTTTGAAGTGAGTTTTTTTAAACGAAGTTTTCTTTTATTTATGGTAATAAAACAGCAACTGGTCTTACGGCTTACATACATTTCATACACTGACTACATAAACATTTTTAGAACACCTGGCCAATCCCTTCAACTTAAGTATACTGTTAAGTATAAGTAACTAAGCAAAAATTGGTACAACCGGTAGAAGTCATTGATAAACAATTTTGTCACCCGGGTGTAGTGTAGCTTGCCAATAGTGAAAGAATTTTTGAAGTGATAACTTCTTATGGGAGGGTAAACCGCTTCGTTACGTAACGCGTTACGGCACCAGTCTGTCTGGCTTCCCTTTCTCTCACAAGTTATCAATTCTGTCAGGCGTCCCTAAATGCTCACTTCTTTAAATCGATTTAGTAGTTTCGGAGCCTATTCAATGTTGTAAAGAAACAAACAATCAAATCTTCCCTCTTTATAATCTAATATATAAAATTCTCGTGTCACAGTTTTCGTTGCCATACTCCTCCGAAACGGCTTGACCGATTTTGATGAAATTTTTTGTGCTTATCCGGTATCTATGAGAATCGGCCAACATCTATTTTTCATCCCCCTAAATGTTAGGGGTAGTCCACCCCTAAATTTTTAATTTCTATTTTTTTATGATACAGCATTAAAAGATACATACAACCCTAAATTTTCAACCCTCTACGATCAACCCCTATTTTTTACCGGGCAGGACGACGTCTGCCGGGACAGCTAGTATAAGTATAGATTTAGTAAAGAAAATATGTTGCTGGGGTGTTTTGGTAAACTAATGAGTTTCATAAGTAATTAATCTGTAAAATTTTATTTTGGAATAAATATTTTTATTTTCAACCAAACTCACAGCTAATAAAGGACGACTAAGTTTAAAAGTTATTTAAATTTAAATCTGAATTGTGTTTATGAACGAAGCTTCTGTACCAGCAGGATAAATAGTCAAAGAATAGTCAGTATATCGTTGGTGGCCATTGTTCCATGGTATTTGTAGATATGTATGACGGAGTTGGGTAGCAAAACTAAGTTGTGCCAAAATTCAATAAAGTACGTCTTTCCAACCCTCGCTGAAATACTCCCTCGAGCACCCTCCTTCAAGTCTATGGTGTTGCCAGTAAAAAATATTTCTACTCAATTCCACATTTCTAACAAAGTGATAGTTACAAAATTAGGTAATCAATGTGGCTGGAAGACAGTTGTAAAGTAAACCACTTCATGGTTTTTGTTAATATTGTTCCAACCAGTTTTAAGTTTTAAGTATTAGAAATAATTGAATTGTAAAAAGTTTTTCTTAAGTTTGTATACCTTTTTTTCAAAGTTTCACTTTTTACAACGAGTGATGTACAGTTATACGGCACATTTATATATTATGAATAGATCCAAACTTTTTTGATATAGGTTACAAAGCTAAGACGCGTACGAAGCGAAGCGGAGCTTTGGGTGGTTATAACTATGAAGACTAAGGCGGGTAGTCTTCATAGTTATAACCACCCAAAGTTAATTTTATATCTCAAATATTAAATAAATGTGCCGTATTTCTTAGCGCACCTTTACAACTTCGGGGTCTAATAGCTCGCCATATCAATAAGTGGGGAGATATTAGTCAGAAATAAAATTAAAAAAACTCCTTGTGGCACTCGGGGACTGCCGCGGTAAAGCTATTGCATAGCATTTTTTTTATGAATTTAAGCTGTTGTAATATTTTATTTATGCAGTATTTTTTTTCTTTGATATTAATTCAAGTTACACTTTTTGAGCGTGGCGACCGATAAGAAAGCAAATCACCTATGTATACATATATATACCTACATGTATACTTACGGGGCGCACATGCGGTGAGCATTAGAAAGATGCACAAACAGCTGCTTACGCATTCGTCCGATTTCGGAGCAGCTCGTCGTCCATAATTTGCAATACCTCGAACCGCTACGAGAGCTCGCGGCTCACTGCGGTCACCGCACGCCTCCGCTCACCGCGTCCGCCTCAGGCCCCCGTCACCGCGCATGCTAAGCAGAGTGGGAGGTGTTAGGTTTATTTATGTTACGGAATTTCTTCATTCGGTCGCCACGCTCAAAGCCCGCGATAAAAGCTATACAATAGCTTAAAGTCTTATTTAAGTAACATCGTTACGATTTATGAGGATCTACCTAGCGATATATACTTATACTTTTGTAACCCTAAATCACATGTGTATTATTCAATCGTAGTATTTTTTATGAATAGTAATATTAGTATATACCAAACAATAGCAAATGAAAATATTATGGTAAAATTTATATCATTTTCTGGCAACACTTCAAGTCGGGGCAGCAAATCTCTCAACTAGAGGGTAGCCTACCTTGCCCTCCTTGTTTAAACAGAGATCCCCATGGATTTGCGACGAAAATACGAGGCTCTAAAAAGTTATTTTGAGGTGTACGCAAATTCTTTGTGAAACGATTTACCTAATACAGTTCTGTATGACTTTATATTTACTGGTGTCTCAGATTCATATTGTTTGCTATTTCATTTCGCATTATGTAAGTATAATACTGCTGTTTAATGATTTATTACTCATGTTTGACTCTTGCAATATTTTCTCGCACGTTTATATTAGTACATATTTTGTGCTGTCTGCAGCCATTTTGGCAAAAATTAATATATTTATTTTTGAGTTTTATTTTTATATCTCTCTGGAATAATTTTCATTTTAGTAACTGTGTCATGTAGATGTCGCGATTTGAGATGCGTCGTTGTTATTGAAATTAAACATTGACAGTTAATTCATGTATATATAATATTGTTACATGCCGACAAAGTGGATGCACACCTGGTTTGTTATTGTTCTAATAAATTCTATAGTAATTCCAATGGAATTTCAATTCGAGTCCCGCGATCGTAACAATATATACAGACTAATGTAGCAATCATCAATGGCGTTAATTAATAAGTCTATAAGTATATCACATTTGATTACAGCCACTAACATTATCCCAGTTGTAGCGTGTGCATTATATATAGTTTTTTTTTCATATAGTCAGTTTATATTACTAGTTGTGCCCGCGACTTCGTCCTCTTCTTTTTCGCTAAATCCTTTAAGAAATTATCCTAAATTACTTCTGATAATATCGTCTATCTGTCAGTAAGTCTCGTCAAAATCGGTCCAGCCGTTTCAGAGATTAGCCAGAACATCCAGGCGATTGCCTGGATGTTCTGGCATAAGAGTCTGTTTAGACTCTTATAGACAAAAATTCTAAAAATTGCATTTTCGGCATCTCCTGGTCCGATCCGTCCTGTTTTTTTAGATCTTTATTTTGACGTGACAAACAGACAAAATCAATTTAATTTGTTTGCATAGATATAATCTTCGTTCTCTTTGCCACGATAACGTATTTGTTGTAGTATTACAAGAACTCCATAAAAACGCGATCACGCGATCATTTATCAGGACAAAAAGTGTTCTAAGTATTGCCACAGATATAGGATAGACCTGTGTTGATTAGTAGTGGGTAAACTTATAACCCCAGAATATTCTAAATATGCACAATGGGCGGTCTTATCGCTAAAAAGCGATCTCTTCCAACCCGTGCTGAGTTGCGGAGTGACGAAAGCTCCAGCGAAAGCCGGCTGTATTAGGGTATTCCGAAGCGATTTGTATCGCACACGTCCTAGAGCAAACCATTTTACGGCTTGATACCCAGGAGAGGAGAGCTTTTCGTATAAATAAATTTTGCTTTGCGTATTCCACCACCAATATATCAACAGACGAGTGAGAGTCAGTTTCACAATGTGATTGTTAGAAAACGCTTTAAGGCAGACTTGGGTAGTTCGCGAATATGTGATAAAAATGCGCTATATCCCATTTGAAAACTTATCTCATTCGCTTAATTAATAAACATATAGCTCAACAGCTCACTGGCTCAATTACCAACATAGAGCATAATGTCGTCAATACGTACAATGCAAATAGATCTTTGGACTTATAAAAATAAAGTTGACAATACTTTTTAGCTGTGCGAACTACAACACTGCTTGCTCTAGCTCTTTCGGCTCTTGAAAGAGAGATAGCCGTCGTTCCGATTTCTACTCTGTATATATTGAGCTAAATGAGCTAGGGAGCTAAAGGAGTGATACATATCTTTAGAGCGAAAGACCTGTATTGCTTTTTTATTTATTCCTCGAGTTCAGCAGACAGGCAGAAGGCCCACTTAATGAAAAGCGGTTACCATCACCTATAGACATTTGCAACACTAAAGGTGCTACAAATGCGCTGCTCTTTCAAGGGAGACTGGAACCTGGTCACTAATGCCGGAACACAACTCAAGGTTGTTATGGCGACATACTTTAGACCAGGGGTGGTAGCCGTCCAGTCGGGGAAATACCGTCTGGCTGTGGGTTGTTTTGTTGCC
Source organism: Dendrolimus punctatus (assembly GCA_012273795.1). NCBI lineage: Eukaryota > Metazoa > Arthropoda > Insecta > Lepidoptera > Lasiocampidae > Dendrolimus > Dendrolimus punctatus. Next base: position 13,516,301 of record CM022551.1, on the reverse strand, counting down.
TCTTACGACAGGCCGCCCGGCTGCAGGAAATTGTATTCTTTCTCCGTTCTTGCACGGATATCATTTTTTTGTGAGCTATTTAGCATAACTTTGGTAACCCTGACAGTCACAGATTAGCAAAATAAGCCCGTATAACAAAACAGAACAGACAGGTTACAAATGTTGTACACCCCGTAACATCAAGTTGATTAACCTGTGAGACATTTCGGTTCTAAGCTGAGTCGCGGCGAATAACGCTTTGGACTTCATGGATCTGTTTTAAAGGAACAGAGCTTATGGTTGGTTGAAATACGAGCTCTGATATACAAGATTGATTTTAGTAGACATTTATTTAGATACCTAAAGTCTGCTTAATTAATCTATGTACTATTATGACTGTCTATTATTGACTATATTTTCACATTACCATTTATTCAGTCCTTGTAGTGATGACCAAAGCAATGCTAGACCGAGACTAGGATAATCTTGATATTGGTCTTGCTTAAATACTTCTAGCGGTGATCTTGCGTTTTCCTAAATACTATTATTATAATTTATAACCATTTTCAAAGGCAAACTAAATTATACACAATCAATTCATTTATTGTACTTATTTCATGTATTGCCTTGCATGGGGCTATGGAAAGGCCAACACGTAGGCCCCTTGTCAAATTTAATCTAAATGTGGCTTGACACTGTCCCTGTCTATATTAACATATAAAATGCACTCAAGGACAAGCCCCGGTAAGAAAAGAGCTATTGTAGGCTATTGGGATGAACTGCTAGTGGAGTTACAGTGGGGACAATTTAATTCAATTTACTTAAAATAATATAAAATATTTATTTAATAAGACACTTTATTTTATTCCGACCTAAAAAATATTTAAACTCAATCATCACCTATTAAATGTTACCTGTAAGATTGTAAGACGTTGTCTTGCCCTTAAAAAATAAAAATGTAGGAAACGATTGCAGCGCCATCAACCCGGACCAATTATTAATCGAAACCATTCTCGAATGTACTTGACAAAAATCATCAAAATCGGTCCTACCGTTAAAAGGGTGTTCAGCGGCGCCACCTACCGGGTCCAATTGTGTATCTAAATCATCCCCGGATCCACTCAAACACTATTTTTTTACACCTTGTGTTACATTATTGAAGTTTTAGTAAGGATCTCTAATAAAAATATTATATAATAATCTGAAATAATGTAGCATGCTAATGGTGAAATAATTTTTAAAATCGGTTCAGTAGTTTTTGAGTTTATTCGTTACTAACATACAAGTCTATCCTCTTTATAATATAGATGATCAAATAAGATACGACAATAAAAGTCTTAGCTAATAAACAACATATTAAAAGGTTAATTGCTTTCTTTATGACAAATATAGCTTATAGGCACTTAATTTTCGCAAATACCTCCTAAAATTACTGGGTGAATATCGTATCCGAGAAATTTAATTTCGCCGGCGAAATATCCGCACCTGTATCGGATATTTCAGTTCTATATTCAAAAAGTTCTATACTTCAACTTCTAATTTTTGCGAACTTTTCCACCAATATCTGTTACGGGATTTGAATTTTAAGCAATTCCATTTCATGTTTCGGATATGTTTCCCATCAATTTGGAATGTTTACGAGGTAATAAATTAAGGGTTTTTTTTTCGAAAAGTACATTCGTATAGAAAATTGTTTTAGATTACTTGCCTGTCAGTTTATTTATACGGGATATTGAGATTGTATTTATTTTCTGAACTTGCTAGGGCCTAGGGAATCATATTAGTTGTTTAAAATTATTAAAAAAAAAACAGCTGCTTACGTATTCGTCCGATTTTGGAGCAGCTCGTCGTCGATAATTTGCAATGCCTGACATACCTCGAACCGCTACGAGAGCTCACGGCTTACTGTGGCCACCGCACGCCTCCGCTCGCCGCGCCCACCTCAGGCCCCCGTCACCGCGCATGGTAGGCGGAGTGGGAGGTGTTAGGTTTACTTTCGTTACGGATTTTCTTGATTCGGTCGCCGCGCTCAAAGCCCGCGATAAAAGATATGCAATAGCTTAAAAAATATGTTCGAACGCATATCTTTTCTAATATATAAAATTCTCGTATCACAGTTTTCGTTGCCATACTCCTCCGAAACGGCTTGACCGATTTTGATGAAATTTTGTATGCATATTGGGTAGGTCTGAGAATCGGCCAAAATCTATTTTTCATCCCCCTAAATGTTAGGGGTAGTCCACCCCTAAATTTTATTTTTTATTTTTTAGACAAAATTTTTAATTTCTATTTTTTTATGATACAGCATTAAAAGATACATACAACCCTAAATTTTCAACCCTCTACGATCAACCCCTATTTTTTACCGGGCAGGACGACGTCTGCCGGGACAGCTAGTAAATTATAAAGTAATATAATGTAGAAAACATAATATACATAGATAGATAACTTTTTACTGTACACCATTATACAAAAACAGCAATAACATGTTGCGAAGCGGTTTACATAGACAAAAGTAAAACTAAATTTTGGCTTGTATCCGTGACCTTCCAAAAATGTTCTCCAGTGGCACTTATTTTGAATAAAAACTTTTGAATTTGAATTATGAAACTGAATTAATTAATTAATGCCTATTAATTATATTGTATTGTCCCTATAACCTCGTAAGATCTTAAGTAGATTACAAAGCCTAGGTCTCCATACTGATCCGTTGTCTGAGTTGGACACCAATCTCTGATCACCTGATGAAGCATTTAGGCAACTTGAAAGCTCTTTGTAAAAAAAAAAATATAACAAGAGACCGGAAAGCTCGAGCTTACTTCGCTCAAAGGACTAGCCTTTGACCCTTTGTATCCAGCGAGGTAATGCTGCCAGCCTTCTGGGTACAATGCCCAGCGACAGTGGTCTGTGGGGCACGACGGTAGTTAGTATAGGTTTTTATTTTTTTACTACTATATATTACTACAATATATATTTTTAAGTTAGTTTTATTTCTAGGATATTGTAGTTTTTATTTTATAAACATTAAATAATGTTAATACTCGTGTTTAATAATATATTCATTTGTAGTTTTATTAATATTGATAAAAAATTTGGCTTTGTCTAATCGATCACAACTTAAATATTAATCAATTACGTTAAAAATAATTAAACTGTAGGTACACATTAATTAAAAACTTCCTTCTTTATTGAGGTTGGGTAACAAATAAAACTGAACCAATAATCACGGAAAGCACTTAGTTGCACAAGTTTGTTCAAATCACAGATATTGATGCAATACTATTGATGTAAATACCCGCACAGAAAGGATCTGCACTATTCGAGACGAGAACTACCGTCCAATAGTTCTGGAGTGTCTCAGTTTTGGCGATAGCCGCTCGAGTTTAATTGACGCTCACGATGCTTTACGAGCACTAGGCAATAGGTATTTCCGAATTAATATTGCTGCTCGGTGGATAGATATAAAATCGATGAAGTACTTGTTGAACACGCACATTTGAGGGACCCGTAGAAGCAACAAATGTACTATTTTGTGTGGCTATGAAAATCTAAAATAACAAAATATACATATCTATAATCTCTTCTCTATATCACTATAAATATTATAAACGCGAAAGTTTGTAAGAATGGTTATATGGATGAATAGGTGTATGTTTGTTACTCTTTCACACAAAAACTACTGAATGGATTTTAATTAAACTTTACAGTAATGTAGCGTGACAACGTCACAAACTCCCAAACTTTTCCTCTTTATTTATTTATTTATTTAATTTGTTTGGGAAACATACAATAATTAATATTCTTAAATATAAAACACAAAATCAATACATATACCTATCAATCAAGTTTCCACTATAAAATAATTTATATAATAAATAAAAAAATATTGACTCAAACAGTTAATTCCAAAAAAGAAAAAAAGGATACTTAATAGTAATCTAATATATACAATTCTCGTGTCACAGTTTTCGTTGCCATACTCCTCCGAAACGGCTTGACCGATTCTCATGAAATTTTGTATGCATATTGGGTAGGTCTGAGAATCGGCCAACATCTATTTTTCATCCCCCTAAATGTTAGGGGTAGTCCACCCCTAAATTTGTTTATTTATTTTTTAGACAAAATTTTTAATTTCTATTTTTTTTGATACAGCATTAAAAGATACATACAACCCTAAATTTTCAACCCTCTACCATCAACCCCTATTTTTTACCGGGCAGGACGACGTCTGCCGGGACAGCTAGTTGTATATATAGTATAGAAGAAGGTAGGATATTTCTTCAATTAGATAATTCTTAGGAACACAGTCAAAATTCGAACTTCGCAATATAAAACTAATGCTTGAATATGAATAAACTTGAACCTAATTCTCAGTGTCAAATAATGTCAAGTTCAGGATCCTTAGCTGGCTAACACAAGACGATAAATACAAATTAGTAAAGGCTCCCAAAAGGCTGGGCAGTCATATCCAATATAGCCGAGACCCCTGCGGGACAAAACTTCTTGCCACTGTTCGAATAACTTTTTCCATTATCTCCTCAGTGGCGAAACCTTTATGTAAACTCACATTTGGTCCGATAATGGGGTCTACTTAAGGTCTAGTGCCAATAAAAATAGAAGTGTAGGTAAAATAAAATTTTATTACGTGAAGTTGAAGAAAGAATGTTACGGTGACATGTAGAGAGAATGGGTGAAAGGAGACCGACAAAACGAGTGTATGATAACAATGAATTAATGAATGAAAACTTTTTTGTTTGTGAGACAAGCGTTTCATATCACTAGAGAACGTAGCCAGCATTTTGGTAATACATACATACATACATACATAACTTCACGCCAGGTACCTTGCGGGGTAGGCACGAACAACAGAGCGCCACACAGGCCCATTCTTACACACCTAACTTGCTTCTTTGACATTCATAGCTCTTGTCATGCACGCTCGTCTGTTCTTAAGGCTCCTAACATCACCTTCTGCTAACACATGATCAATTTGATCATGGAAGGTGTGTCGTGGCCTTCCGCGACTTCTGCATCCATCCACTTTTGCATTGTATATCTGTTTAGTCATTCTTTCATCATACATTCTTTCCACATGCCCGAACCACCGGAGCATTCCTTTCCTTACCTTCACCCCGACACTCTCTTTCAGACCAACTCTCTTTCTTACTTCGGTATTACGAACGCGGTCCGCGAGCGTCACTCCGCAGATTTTGCGCAGTGCTCGCATTTTGGTAATGCTCCCCATTAACAGCGATCTGGACTAACTACATCTTTTACATATAAATATGTTTACAGTAAGTAGTATTTAATTTCTAAGTTTTTGTTTGTAGAGTAATTTATTTATAACCTAACCAATTAATTTGTTTAAACAAAATATTAATCTTTTAGCAAAAATTAAAAAAAATCACGAATTGACACCACTTACATTAAACAGCTTTATTGAAACGAGATAAAATCACCAATCAGGATTTTCGGTACGAATTTACAGCCAATCAACACTCTGCCGCAAGTGGTTGCAGTGTGTTGTCAATAGATCGCAATTAGTTATGTCAACTTGGCTTCGAGTGTTAAATTGCAGGCAGTCGCGTGGTTGTTCTAATAAAGTGAACCTGATTGAGCAAATGATCAGTCTACAAATTCTAAAAAGTTAGATTTACACGTGTACACGCTACAGGAGTTGCAAGTGGCATATTGGTAAAGACAATTTTATTACTAATATATAAAGCTGAGGTGTTGGTTTGTGAGCACCAATGAAGAATGTTTAAAATTCGTGGGTTTTAAAATCAAATTCCACGCAGACAACTTCGCGGGCACAGTTTGTTTAATGGGCACATCCATATTCACGGTGCCGTGCCAGTTCTCTCCTGACTACAGATGCGTACGGACGCGTGCAGTTGTTATAAATATGGCATAGCAGCAACGTAATATTTGGGTCAATGAAACAGAAATTCAATTTTTAGAGCATTATCACTCTGAAAATGTACTGTGGGATACAAAAAAATCCGAAGTACAAAGTCAAAAATAAAAATTATGATGCCTGGAGGCGGATTAGTAGTCCATTGAATAATTGAAATTGATGAATTGATAAACAAAAATGACTCTTTGCTATCCAGTTATCGTATTTACCGAAAAAAGATTTTTTTATTTTTTAGGCATAAATAGTTATTATATTGCAACAGCAAACAAAGTAATTGCAGCAGCAGCTTCCACGTCCATTTCACGGCAGGTATATGTGTGACTCGTGAATGTAGACGGGTACGACTTGCCAGCTTATGCCGTGAATTCACGGCGTGAATTCGCGCCGTTAATACACGGCACTAATCTGGAGCCGCCATTACACCAGACGCCTTCGCGTTATAGGCCGCCCGCGCCGCGCTTACGGCGCCCATCTTCCGCTGACAGCTAAATCAAACGCAGACCAGACAGACTGGTCGACGTCACCACGACCAGTCTGTTTCGGTCAGCGCGCGAGTTCAGTTCTAGTGCCGTTATTATGCTTGTATTCTATAATGTAAACTTTTTCAATATTAAGGGTGCCGCAAATAGTTTCACCAAACAAACCGGCAACCATACACCGCAAAAGAAATTATCAATCGTGAAAAATTAAGAAGATATTAGATAGGTACTCGTATAAGCTTAATGAATAAAACATAGAATGTTATCCGCGGATAATAAGTCTCCTTTAGCTATAGATCACTTGGGAGCCATAAATTCGACACCGGATGCTTTCATTGCCGACCCGTAGTTCCCTCTCAAATGGCTGAAACATATTGCAATGGTCATTTCGCTCTCATATTGCGAGGCTATATTGATGGTAGCACTTTGTTTACAGAAATATTGCTATCGTTAATCGAGTTTCCAAGTGGTTTTTGGATTCTCTTTGACGTTGCATGAATAGGCAGGTTTGATATTTCTAACTTCGTAGCATTTTCACGTGAAATATGATCAACGTGTAAACTGCAACATAAAAAAACAGACGGCGTGCGTCTCGGGATCTCGACAGAAGTGATAACAAACTTTTTTTTTTTTTTTACATGGGGAAATGCGTTGCCGCACCGTCAGCCGCGCGGGGGATTATGCGCGGGCGGTGTGTGGGGCTCCCCGACGCCGGTTCAATACGACCGGCTGCCGGTATACCCACTAAAACCCCATGGGAGCCTTCCTTCCGCCTGGCGCCGGGGTCGCGGTACATGAGTGAGCTTAACCCGCAACCCCGGCAGCGGCCGGCCGCCTCGTAAACAGAGGCGGCCTCTCCTGTGTGCGGGCCGGGGAATGACGTTTCCCCGGCCCTGAGAGGGACGCGCGGCTGCCTCTCGCGCCCTCTCGCGGCATTAGTGCGGGCGGAGGTCTATGTTGATCCCCCAGACCTCAACGCCCGCTGCCGCCGGGAGGGGGAGGCTGCGAGGATTACTCCTGCGCCATCACCCCTCCCTCTCCTTCCTCCTCCCCCCGCCGCCTCGCGCACTCAGCAGCGTCAGCGGCGGAGGGGGGGAGGGGGAGGCTGCGAAGGATTGCTCCTGCGCCAACACCCCTCCCCCCTCTCCTTCCTCCCCTTTTCCCCGCCACCTCGCGCACACAGCAGCGTCGGCGGACGGAGCGGGGGAGGGTAGGTCGCCGGTCAGGCCGGCGGTGGTGGGGTGGACATCACCACCGCCGTCCTCGACGGCCAGCGGAGAAAATCTCGACGCTGGCGGTCGCAACGGAAGGGATGGGTGTTTGGGGAGGAGGTTTGGGAAGGAAGGGAAGGCATTGGGATTTGGAGGCGGAGAGGTGGGACACCACTGTCACGGAGTGAAAGGGGGATGTGACAGTGGCGGCTCGGGGCCCCGGGGACGCGTCCCCTCGTACCGCTTCCTGGACGGAGTAGAGTCCCGGGCGGCACCCCCTGAGGGAAAGTGATAACAAACTTTTTTTTTTTTTTTTTACATGGGGAAATGCGTTGCCGCACCGTCAGCCGCGCGGGGGAACTATGCGCGGCCGGTGTGTGGGGCTCCCCGACGCCGGTTCAATACGACCGGCTGCCGGTATACCCACTAAAACCCCATGGGAGCCTTCTTTCCGCCTAGCGCCGGGGACGCGGTATACAGCGTGAGCCTTAACCCGCGAACCCCGGCAGCGGCTTGCCGCCTCATAATCAGAGGCGGCTTCTCCTGTGTGCGGGCCGGGGGAGATGGTGGTACCCGGTCCTGAGAGGGACGCGCGGCTACCTCTCGCGCCCTCTCGCGGCATTAGTGCGGGCGGAGGTCTATGTTGATCCCCCAGACCTCGACGCCCGCTGCCGCCGGGAGGGGGAGGCTGCAAGGAATACTCCTGCGCCATCACCCCTCCCTCTCCTTCCTCCTCCCCCCGCCGCCTCGCGCACTCAGCAGCGTCAGCGGCGGGGGGGAGTGTCTTCGCGATGGGGGGGGAGGGGGAGGCTGCGGAGGATTTCTCCTGCGCCATCACCCCTCCCTCTCCTTTCTCCCCCTCCGCCGCCTCGCGCTCGTAGCAGCGTCGGCGGCGGGGGGGGCTTCGCGGTGGGGGGAGGGGGAGGCTGCGAAGTATTGCTCCTGCGCCAACACCCCTCCCCCCTCTTCTTCCACCCCGCCCCCCCCACCGCCTCGCGCAATCGGCAGCGTCAGCGGCGGGGGGGGCCTCGCGATAGGAGGGAGGGGGAGGCTGCGGAGGATTTCTCCTGCGCCATCACCCCTCCCTCTCCTTTCTCCCCCTCCGCCGCCTCGCGCTCTAAGCAGCGTTAGCGGCGGGGGGGGGCTTCGCGATGGGGGGAGGGGGAGGCTGCGAAGGATTGCTCCTGCGCCAACACCCCTCCCCCCTCTCCTTCCTCCCCTTTTCCCGTCGCCTCGCGCACACAGCAGCGTTGGCAGACGGGGTCGGGGAGGATAGGTCGCCTGTCAGGAGGGCGGTGGTGGGGTGGACATCACCACCGCCGTCCTTGACAGCCAGCGGAGAACACCTCGACGCTGGCGGTCGCATCGGAAAGGAGGGGTATTTGGGGAGGAGGTTTGGTAAGGAAGGGCAGGCATTGGGATTTGGAGGCGGAAAGGTGGGACACCACTATCACGGGGTGAAAAGGGGAATGTGACAGTGGCCGCTCGGGGCCCCGGGGACGCATCCCCTTGTGCCGCTACCTGGACGGGGGGGAGAAGTCCAGGGCGGCACCCCCTGGGGGAAAGTGATAACAAACTAATCTAAGTTAAACTATTTAATATTGAAATTGTTTAACTTGAGAAAAGCTTACGTTATTACTTCAATTTTATGTATATTAATAAAATATTTTATTGATTATAAAATATATTTTATTCTTAGTTACAATTCTTGAATATGTACATTATTAGTATCATTATTTAATCCAATTACGGAAATACGGCTAGCGCTGTGGGTTAGAGTGAGAGAGGAGGAGACTGCCTACAGGTGCCATTCGAACCTCGGCTGAAGGCTGCGGATGCAGCGGCTGCACGAAGCCGGCTGTGGCTGCACGACTTGTTTTCTATGTAGTAGTATAGATTTCTGTGAAAATCATTCCGAACGCGGCTGCACGTGCTGCCGAGCCTCGGGTGCAAGTGCTGCTGCGACTTGCAGCCGCAGCCGATGGCAGACCAGTAGTGCTGCGGCTGCAAGCCGATCCGCGCTTAGTTACGTCACTCCAACCTTATTAAGTCGACAATAATTCCTAAACTGATCGTCATTATACTTCGAGTGTTTCTTAATTAGTATTGAATAACTTCCATCAGTGGGTCTACATATTGTATAAGGACGTGTGGCTACTCTTCTCTGTCTTGTTAACAATGACAACATATCATCATCATCCTCGTTTTCTAATAAAAGATATAACATCAAACTATTCTCACGGCTATTCCTCACGTCAGACATTCTAAAATATTGGAAGCGATTGGCTGCCACCTGCTCCCTGCCGCAGCACGTGCAGCCAGCCTCGGAATCACTCCCGGCTGCGAATGCAGGCAGCGGCTGCGTGTCATGCGTGTGCTACCTGCATCCGCAGCCTGCATCTGCAGCGTGCAGCCGAGGTTGGAATGGCACCTTACCGCTGCCGTATACGTGAGAGAAAGGGAAGCCAGACAGACACTGCCGCCGTAACGCGGTACGTAACGCCTCCTCCTCCTCTTTCACCCCAACCTACAGCGCTAGTCGTATTTCGAACAGAAGCTCACTGCATATTTATATTGTTACGGGTCGCGAGACTCGAATTAAAATGCTGTTAGAATTACTATAGAGTTTATTAGAACTATACAAACAGGTATAACACAGGTACAAATATAACCGAACACAACAAGTCCAACGAAAGAGGCAAATGTTCAGTTGAATGTACGCAAATATAGCCAATTTTTTCGACAGCGTTCATCTTCGGGAAATCTACGATATGATCAGTCTAATATTGAGAACCCTTTTTATTAAAATGGTCCTTAGACTGTCTACTTATCTTGATTCTTTGGAACGTTTGTATTAGGTACTGTAGATATCAAGGGTGCGGTTCGGAAATTAAGCTATTGCATTGTTATTACGGCACTTCAGTGTTTCCTTCGATCAAGAAAATTAATAATGGACCCTAAGATCTGCAATCAAGATAATGATTCCAGGCAGGTTCTACCGCGTCAAAGTTTTTGGAGATTAAAAAGATATAATGCAATAATGCAATATATAAATAAAAAAACCCAAAAGATATGTAAGACCGGATAACCATGTCCGCCCGCGGAAGATGCTTTAATTTTTTTAAATAAATATAATCATTATTCGTTCGTTTATGTCACAGCCATTTTATTTAAAAAAAATATTATTTACCATAATAATATGATACATTGAATTGTCAATTTTTTACTTCCTTGCGAAATGTATATGCATTAACAATTGACTTTAATTTACTTATATAAATTATAGATTAGGACAATGAAGAAATTAATGAATAATCTAATACAATAAAAGAAAACTTAGGTACCTTTTTTGTATTGTATTCTACCCATAATCCCTCAAGACTATAACTAACATACTGAGCCTATATCACCGTCTTCTATTGGTGAGCTGTCCAGAAGGCTGGCTACGTTTCCTCGCTGGATCGCCTTGCGATATGGTTGGAATTTTAAACAAGGTAATACTTATAAATCATAAAAAGTGTAAATTTTTTATTCCTGTCTACTCTTACAAAAACAGGCATGTTAATATGTACTAGAAGTCGCCTGGTGGTCTAAACTCGACCATAATTTATTTAAATTATAAGTTTGAACATTTTTAAGGTTCTGTTATCAATGACTATCTTAATATATATATTTCTTCTGTGCGTGTGTATGTCACTGAACTCCTTCTAGACGGCTGGACCGATTTCGATGAAATTTTTTTGTGTGAGTTCAAGGGGATTCGAGGATGGTTTAGATTCACAATAGGACCCGGTAGGTGGCGCTGCAATCGGGTTCTAAATTTTATTTCTTCAGGGCAGGACAACGTCTGCCGGGACAGCTAGTACTTCTGTAAAATTTTATTTTAAAAATAAACAAAAAAGAACATATTGCTGCGTTTATGAAATACATGGTAGTGTCTGTAATGTTTTTGAAGTTATACTTCTTTTGGTGCGTTAGGGAAAATGATGAGAGTAAATTTTTAAGATGCACGCGCACACCGTCACGAAAAACCGACACCCTGAAGTTAGCCATAGTCAACATTTTAGTTTTTCTATTGTTAGTGTCGTTTTTTCTACAAACGTAGAATAAGGCGAAAGATAAAAAATTTTAAAAGGTTTTTATCTTGTTACGCCAAAGAAGTAAACTTCTAACGCGTGTACATGGGTAAGTACACACACTTTTTTTATTTAATGTATTTTTTATCCAAAATTTAAAAAAAATGGCATTCTGCACTCCTCTATATAAACTATATAGTGTGTGTAATTTCATATTGTTCCGCCGGCGCAATTCTTGTAAAAAGGGGTACAAAGTTTTTGCTTCACGTTTTAATAAAAAGATATGTATTTACTAGTATTATAAAAATACTCGTAAATCGATTCTTGTCAAATAATTAAAAAAGAACCGGTCACCATAAAGTCAATAGCGCCTGAAATTTACTCCACACAGTATATAGGTCACGTTAAATTAGACGCATAACTTAAAGTCCAAAGTAACAAACTGTTAAAAAATTTTGAACTCTATTATTGAACAGTAGATTTCAAAATCGAGTGGTATTTACTTTGATAGCTGAGTTGCATGAGGGTTGTTGTGCCAGCTCGTGCTGGTAAACAAGCTTAATTGCAGTAATAAACATCTGCATTTGGAGTGGAATATAGATTTAAGCAATTCTATTGAGATCCTTGTGTATATACAGTCTGATTTACATTCACATTATTAAATACTAAATTAACCTGCGAATATATACTTGTTAATCGTTCAGAAGGAAAAGTGAAACGACAACTTATTACCTAATTGGAAAATTGATGTCCAAACGATTACAAAGACTTAACTAGCCAGTTTTACAACTTAACTACTACATCAAAATGTAAATCTTTTTTTATCCGTGCAGGAACGGAGAAAGAATACAATTTCCTGCGGCCCGGCGGCCTGTCGTAAGAGGCGACAAAACAACCCACAGCCAGGTGGTAGGGCATTTGCCCGACTAGATGGCGACCACCCCTGGTCTAGAGTATGCCGCCATAATAACCCTGTGTTGTGTTCCGGCATTAGTGACCAGGTTCCAGGCTCCCTAAAGAGAGCAGCAGCGCATTCGTAGCACCTTTGGTGTTGCAAATGTCCATAGGCGATGGTAACCGCTGTCCATCAAGTGGGCCGTCTGCCTGTCTGCTGATCTCCGGCAATAAAAAAAAAGAAAAAAAATCGTTTAATAAGAGCGGGATGCTCTTATTAAATTATTTACATTTTGATTTTAGAAACAGTTAAACGCCTAAAAATATAAAAAGAAACTAATATTGTACTTTTTATCATGTTAAGTAAGTTGATTGTTAAATGCTATAGTATTGTGTGTGGCATTTTGTAACCGACGTCAAAATAAGGAGGAGTTTCTCAATTCTTCGGGATCTTTTTTGTTTTTTTTTTACCTGTGTTCACCGATTACTCTGAGATTTATGATTCGATTTATGTGATTCTTGTTTAGTTTGATGCGGAATAGTTGCCATTTGGTCACCTAAAAATTTAACATAGTTTGGTCCAGTAGCTTTCATTTTATTTACGAACATTTTTTATCAAACAATTTTTATTTATTTTTACACTCAAAAATTATTATTTATATATGAATCTTAATCTTAGCAAATCTTAACGTCTCCGTGTTCGATACGTAATAGGGGGCGAGGAGGGCGGTGTTATCTGCCATTGGTGTTATACAGATTAAACATTACAGCAGCTATAGATGCTAGAAGCAGAATAGTATTATAAACCCCAAAGGTTTAAAAAAATAGTGCAAATGTAAACCAAGCTTCCAATAATTTATTTATATATTGTTACGTGCGAGCGGTACGCACTTATGGATTGGAAGAAAACACCAGTTTTTGTCTAAAAGATTTTACTGACACACAGCCGCACGTAATGCCTCTCTGCAGGGTTGCCCCTATACGCACGACCAACGATGCACAGTCCCGATGATAAGGTGTCTCGCTCACAATACCGTCACCCATATTGCGTAGACCAACTCCTGCTACTGCAATGCTCACCTCCGATATTATCGCTTCTGGTTCTTCCCTCGAACTACGCTACACACCTCCTTCACTTAACTGTCCACTAAACTTGTCACTAAATTCTCCACTTATCTCGTCACTGTCTTCTATAACCATTCTCTTCCAACTCTTTAGTATCGCAATTGTCGCTTCGCTGAACTCAACTCAACTCTAAGCTGCTCGGTAGGCGCGCCTTACGCTGTTTATATACCCGGAAGAATTTTCTGGAACCCATAATTTCGTTTGTCTTTTATTTTCCATCTGTCCCTTTCTAACATCTATCTGTCTCTGTCTTTGGTTCTTCGTCTATCCCTTTCTAAAATATATCCGTCCTTGTCTTTTCCTTCCAGAATGTTCTAGCTTTTTCTAAAAGCCCTCAAACTAAATAGGTGGTTCCACCATCATTCGCCACAATATATATTATATAGAAGATATAAGAATTTAAGCTTTTATCTTCGGTTAACAACCTAATTTCACTTATAATGTAAACGATATATAGTCATCATGCAGTAGGCTGTTTAATTTACGTGTAGTACATAATTACTTGAAGTACAGAGTAGTTTGCAAATTCCATTTTTCGACGTCAAACCGAAACAACAGAACTTGTTATTATGCAAATTTTATTCCACAGGGAAACTGACTACCTATTGTTAGCGAGTTTCAAACAAAATTGCACTAGATATGCGGCCGGTGTTGATTGTTTGTTGTGTATATTACATACACCTTCAAAATACCGAGTAAATTGCGAAAAATCAAAAAACACTAGGTACAGTTATGGAGATGAAAAAAATATGGATATGAGTCGAGTAAGTTTTTCATGTAGTTCAATACATTCGCCAACCATGTTTTAATTTATTTAATAAATAACATACAAGTACAATAAAAAAATATTGTACTTGTTTATGCAGTTCATACGTAGTAGAAGTAAAACTTCAGAGAATATCTACACATAGATCTTTTAACTTTTATTGATATAAATATAATTTCTTTAGCCTACACCCCTCATCATATTATAATTCAAAATAAACTTCTTAAGTATCACATTCAATTTTTCAGTGTTTTTGCCAAAAAATTATTATCAGTTTTATATATAATCTATAATATAAAAATCCTAAGACTCCATCTATATAGAAGTTTCAATTCAAAAACACAATGCACCTGTAATGAGTATTGCTTCAAAATATTCAGCAAATATATCCTTCTAATGCACGCTTGTAGTCACTCTTAAAATATGCTCTATTCTCTTCATTTTAGGATCAAATTCATTTGCAGGCACAAAGCGTCAGTTCTGCATAACAGGATATTAACTGCCAGCCAGCTCGCGTCATATCCGGCGCTGTGACTACTTCCTTTTCCGTTACAGAGTAGATCGGTCCGGAAATACGGACGCGCTGATGATTTATGGCATTCAAAGCACGCCTATTGTTGTCTATGGTCTGGAGTTTTTGGCGGGAACTGATGAGTGACATTCCGCTGTGCAGTTTTATTTTCGAAAAATGTTATATTACTTTAAAATGAATTATATTTATAGATTTCTGCGTGCAGCGGAACACAAACCAACTTGACTGATAATAATTTCTTTTATTTTCCTTCCACCCACTTTAATATAGAATATGGCGTGGTGTTGGAAAATCGTTATATTTTAGATAATTCAGACACTGAATATTAGTACTGAAGAGTAGAGTATTAATTTCATATATAAAATTCTCCTGTCACAATGTTACTTACAATACTCCTCCGAAACGGCTTGACCGAATATCATGAAATTTTGTCTGTATATTGGGTAGGTCTGAGAATCGAACAACACCTATTTGTCATCCCCCTAAATATTAAGGGTAGTTCACCCCTACATATTTTTTTTTACTTTTAAGATATTTTTTTATTTTTTATGATACTAGGCATGCCTTTTAAGTTCTGTCGTTTCCATATTTCCCGGCAATTTTGAATTTGGAACTGTTATATATTTGAATGTCTTTAAATTTTGAATCTCAAAACAATTGAAAGTAGGATTAATTAGGATTAATTGTTTAGTCACAGCGTTGATTGGAATCTGTCAGGTTATGTACGAAAATGAATCTGTCTAATAATTTCTAATAATAATTTTCTACAACTTTAGAAGAGGCCTGACCTGGCTTCAGTGTTTTGAAGAGCTAACATCTGTATTTAGTGATGAAGCCCCATGTCTGCGGAGTGTCGAACGCTGGTATTTAGAATTCCAGCGTGGACATATTAGTGTTAGTGACAAATCTCGCGAAGGACGCCCAAAATCCACCTTCACTGAAGATAACATCATTGCTGTGAGACAACTAATTCTCGAAGATCGTCATGTTACGTGTCGAGAGATAGAGGCTCTATTAGACATCTCAGGGACAACCATTCAGAAGATCTTGCATGAAGCGCTTGGTTTAAGAAAGCTAGTTTGCCGTTGGATACCGCATCTGCTTTCCGACGATCACAAGGCGGCCCGCGTCAGATGGTGTAAGAAAACTCTGCAAAGGTTCAACCGAGGAGAGTCAAATCACGTTTACGACATCATCAGTGGTGACGAATCTTGACGAATCCAAACAACAATCTACAATCTGGGTCTTTCAAGACGAGCCAAAGCCGACTAAAGTTGTTCGTTCTCGAAGCACTTCAAAGAAGATGGTGGTCACGTTCGTTGGAAAAACCGGCCACGTTGCGACTATTGCACTTGAAGATCGTAGAACGGTTAACGGCGATGACTTGTGGTATACCACATACCACAAGTCATCGCCGAACTTCTAAAATCTAACTCAAAGTGACGCATCATCCTGCACCACGACAACGCAAGCTCACACAGCGCTCGTCAAACGATTGAGTTTTTGAAGCAGGAAAAAGTAGACATTCTTGACCATCCTCCATACAGTCCTGACCTAAGCCTTAACGATTTCTTTACATTTCCTAAAATTAAGAAGTCTTCGTGGTCAAAGGTTTCAGTCCGGTGAAGTAGCAGTCGACGCTTTCAAGTCAGCCATTTTGAACATTTTAGAGTAGAATAAATGTTATAATAACTGGTTTGAGCGAATGGAAACGTGTATTAAGCTACGTGGTGAATACTTTGAAAAACAATAAAAAGTACTTAAAGGTTCTAGTTGTGTTTTTTTTACCAAACGACAAAACTTAAAAGGCATGCCTCGTACAGCATTAAAAAATACATACAATCCTAAATTTTCAACCCTCTACGATCAACCCCTATTTTTTAATAGCGATATTAGTATTTTTATAATTTTCTACTGGGATGATTTAATTTTAATTTGAACCAGGTAGATGGCGCTGTAATCGGGTACCAGAACCTCGGTGTTCTTTTTGTTGTTGTATGTGTTGAATTTTGTCCCGGAATGGTTTAAATAAACGATTGGACCCAGCAGGTGCCGCCGCGATACTCCTCCTAAATGCTGGGCCTGATATTGATGAAATTTTTTGTTTAGTCAAGTGGATTTGAGAATAGTTTAGATTAACATATGGTCCCGGTAGATGACGCTGGAATTGAGTTGTAGATTTTTATTTTTTAAGGGCAGGAAAACGTCTGCCGGGTACAGTATATAGATAACGGAGTTGAATCTTTTCAATAAAAATTGCTTTGCAATATTCAGGGTACTCTTTACCAAGTATATTTTCTCCGGCATTATAGAGATTGTTTATAATAGATGAGTCCACATGTCCACAGTTCACATACAGTCTTATGCCTTAGTATACTATAAATAGGTCTCCCAATCGACACAAAGTTGAGAAACGTGTTCAGTCTAATGCAGACATGTCCGTCTTAAGTGTCTTAGCCACAGACCGCGTTGAGCCGTCTTCAAAATAGCTTTTAGGTTACTTTGAGACGTCTATGCCTAAGGAAGCATAATAGCAGTGACCGCGGCATGTATGTATGCAAAACTTACTCATTGAATCTATTATATAATTATATATAATATATTAACCGTGCAGGGACGGAGGAAGAACATAAATTCGTGCGGCCGGGAGGCCTGTCGTAAGAGGCGACAGAACAACCCAAAGCCAGGTAGGGCATTTGCCCGACTGGATGGCTACCACCCCTGGGCTACAGTATGTCGTCATAACAAGCTTGAGTTATTTTCCGGCATTAGTTACCAGGTTCCAGTCTCCCTTAATAGAGTAGCAGTACATTTGTAGCACCACAAGTTGCAAATGTCTATAGGTGTGGTAGCCGCTTTCCATTAAGTGCGCCGTCTGCCTGTCTGCTGAATTGCCGCAATAAAAAAATAAAATATAAATAAAAATGATATGTAGAAATGTATTTACGCACATTACTTGAGAAGGACTTTACCGCTTTTGATGCATTGAGTTATATGTACTAGTACATTACACCTCATTGTTTTGATAAATTTATATATAATATATATGTCGGAGAGAAGCTATAATTGGATGGATGTATAACGCACAATATTATTTGTTTACATTTTAATTGCTTCTAAAATTGATAATTTAATTTGGTTTGATGTCTCAAATGTTCCTATAACTAAAAGATCGTTCTAACCTAATAAAAGTTATGAATATTGTGATTTAATAAACGACCAATGAGAGCAGAGCATGTCTTGAGCGGGGTCAAGGACGCCCTCTATACTTTGAGTAGTATCTACTTGGGTAGACTGAGGAGTTTTTGTGACACATTTGGTTGATGGCAATAGGTCGAGTTGGACCATGGAGTATTTTAAAGAAAGTATTGTAGTTGGAAGTATGAGCGGTGCCCTGAACCCGCCGCTCGGTCTAAGCTATGTCATAATGTTGATCAAATCTATATTAAAAGTGTATAAACCGTGGCTATTGTGTTTTATGCTCGCATTTTATCCTGATGACGCCCACTAAACCTGCAATAACTAAAGATGTCGTGAGAACGAGGCCGTTCTGCGACATACATATATATATAGGTAGATAGATAACAGTGCAACATCCGTTCGTCCAAGGCTGCAGTTGAAAACCAGTGTCAGACACCTGTTGCCTACATGCTGAACTGCACATATTTGGTACCACCGCGAGACTTTTTAGTATATACCTACATCGTTTAATTCGTCGTCGTGTCTCGCTATGTGAAGCCAAAAAAAAAACTTTCTTTCTATGTATTTCTTGCTCTATATTTTGCCCGGGCGAACGAGATTTCCCGAGTCTAATACTGTCTATTTATTGTTTATATACATTTTTATTTATACTTATTTATATTATTCCTACTTATTTTTCTGGGTAAATAAAATTGTAACTACTATAGGATTTTAGGTAAAAGGGGAATTTGACGAGTGAATGGGTGAATGGTTGAATGAAAGGTCATTGGATGAGGATATGTGAAGGTGAATGGGTTCTGTGTAGATTTGTGAGTGAGACAATTACCACTTTATATTAGAGATTATTGCTGTATTATTATTGTTTATATTGACAGTATGTATATCTATGTATGTAATTTATTATTAGTCACATTATATGTATATATATACATATAAATAACAGTGCAACCCGTTCGTCCTAGGGTGCAGTTGAAAATCAGCGTCAGGCATCCGCTGTTGCCTGGCACATGCTGAACTGCACCTATTTGGTACCATCGCGAGACTTTCTAATTCTTATCACCGTACCGTGTAATTCATTCCATGTCTGTCTCGTTGTGTGTTTACTAAATAAACGTTTTTTCTTTCATTCTTTCTTTCTTAGATAAATATTATTACATAAAATTATTTTAAACTAGCGGCCCCGGCAGACGTTGTCCTGCTCTGAAAAAATAAAATCTAGGACCCGATCCCAGCGCCAGCTACCGGTTCCAATTGTGTATATAAACCATTCGGTGACCCACTCAAACGCACAAAAACAAAATCACCAAAATCGGTCCAGATGATTAGGATTCTAGGATCCAATCCCAGCGCCACCTACCGGTTCCAATTGCGAATCTAAACCACCCGGGAACCCACTCAAACACACAAAATCAAAAATCACCAAAATCGCAGCCGGTGATTAGGAGGATTCTAGAACCCGATCTCACCTCCACCTACCGGTTCCAATGGGATGAAAAGTATCCTCTGTCTGTTCGTCTCCTGGTTCTAAGCTACCTTTCCACCAATTTTCAGCCAAATCGGTACAGCCGTTCTTGAGTTATAAATAGTGTAACTAACACGACTTTCTTTTATATACTTATATAGATAACTAGCTGTCCCGGCAGACGTCGTCCTGCCCGGTAAAAAATAGGGGATGATCGTAGAGGGTTGAAAATCTAGGGTTGTATGTATTTTTGTATGTTGTATCATAAAAAAATAGAAATTAAAAATTTTGTCTAAAAAATAAAATAAAAAATTTAGGGGTGGACTACCCCTAACATTTAGGGGGATGAAAAATAGATGTTGGCCGATTCTCATAGATACCGGATAAGCACAAAAAATTTCATCAAAATCGGTCAAGCCGTTTCGGAGGAGTATGGCAACGAAAACTGTGACACGAGAATTTTATATATTAGATAGATAACTACTCTATACACAACAGGGGCTATTGTCAGAATAAATAAAAAGAAATACTCAAATAAACGAAAAGAAAACGGTCGATGGTATCATTCAAAAATAAGAGGGTATATTACAAAATTAATTATTAACTTTGAAATGCAACGCGACAAGAACAACTACGCAACTAAATAACTGTAACATAACTTCATTTTTGTGCGACGTAAATATATATGTATACATAAATAACACGCAGGCGAGTGCGTTCACCCCGTAATATCTTCACACCCCACGGAAACTGTTGTAAGATTTCCCCAGTCCCCCATTTATGTAGTTGGGCGCATATTGTTCGCGAGTTCCGAGTATTTATGGTTAATATAATGTATGAGTATAATTGCTCTAAGTAAGTATTGAGGTTAGTGTAATGAATCATTGTATTAATAGCATTGCTAGTGAAATTTCGCGTAACCATGACGAGGTTTTTGTAATGGATCGGAAACGACGGAATTAAAAAACCCAATCACAGAGTCAACTCTTTATTTATAAAAAATGAATGTTTTTATTCCAAAACTAGCTGGACCCCTAACAAAAAAAGTAACATAAGTTACTCCTTATAATCTTAGCTATCTACCAATGAAAGTCCCGTCAAAATCGGTTCAGCCATTTCAGAGATTAGCCGAAATATCCGGACAGACCAAAATTCTTAATATGTGTGTTGGCATCTCCTGGTCTGAATTATCCCCCCTGATTTTCACATTTTGACATTACAAACAGACACTTTATCTGTATAGATGGAATGTTCTAGATTACCTATTGAAAGTCATGAGTCTACCACCGCTTCTAAAGCAATTTTGTTTACTGTTAAAGCACAAGAAGTAGTGCAACAAACTCTCCAGCAGTATATCTTTATAATCAATATTCGTTCAACCCATGGTAACGACATAATTTATTGACACAAAAACAGTCGGGTTGCGACTGATAATTTCTTTCTTTTATTTATTCCTTCCACCATTTTAATATTATATAAAAAAATTTGAACTAGGCATATTTGCTGAAGAGTTTCTTGCGCCGCTTCTTCTCTTCAGCCACAACATGTTGTGAAGCGGTGGTAAAATTAGATTAGGCTCCCATAGAGTAAATAATATCCATAAACAAAATTAAAACTAAATAATTAAAATGAACAAGTTGGCGGTAGGCTGAATAAAAACTTTGACAATACACGTTTGACAAATGTATTTTTTGACTTCCGTGACCACGGCCACTGAAAAGGGGCCGAAACGTCGGATAAACTAAAATAAAATAAATTACCGCGTTTAAAACCGTTAAAACGTAGTTTTATTATAATTTACTGAGATAAAATCTAAGTAATTTAATACTTAGATTGATCTGATATATAAGTTAGCTCTGTGTCGAGTAGAAAAACTGATGGAGACTGCGCCGTTCTGTTACATTCTCCTTCTATGGTACTACGTTAAAAGTCATCAGTGTCCTTATGCCCCAGTAAGGTGAATACTGGTCGTGCATTTGTATTTTTTGATTTGGCCATTACAAAGTGTAGAGGGAGTATTCCGAAGGGTTCTTGTATCTGAAGACACCATATTATTTCTACAATAGCACCGCCTTTGAGTAATAATTTTTTTACGATGGGAAATCCATATGCGTAAACTGTGCCGCCCGGGGAACAGCGGCGCTGTACTATGGGACTCGCCAGCCAGATGGGCTGCGGAATAAACAAACTAAACCCCAGTTTTTTCTCCCATTCGTCTATAGCCAGGACCGTGAGTAAATGGCAGGCGCCAGCCGAGACGGCCTCGTCCAGTCCAGTCTTTTTTTTATAACGCAGGTGGAATGTATTTTCTTGCAACACACACGGGTCTTGGATACGGCGGCTAACTGCAGCGCCTACCGAGTGCGTGTGGGACTCTCGTGTGGTACCGCTACCTCTCCCCGAAGAGCAAGATCCGATGAAACCTAACCTACGCCCCGACGATGATGTTAGAATGCCACCGGATCTAGAAGACAGTTACTGCACCGTCACGATCTAGTATGCAAGATCGGTACAATCTCAGAAGAATTGCACTACTACGTCCAGCAGGAGTAAAGGTCTACTGTTAACCCCGTATACAGCAGCCTTCTGCTACGTCCAGCCCAGTCCTTAAGTAACTACGCTCAACTATGCAACAGGGGTCTAATTCCAGTTATGATTATCTCGTCAAAATCGCCAGACACTATCGTCTCGACCACAGGTTTGCTTGATTTTGGTATTCTATTAATTTCATGGCTCGCCCGTAGCACGCCATTCTATCTTTATAAATATAAACGTCATATCATGCCTGTTTCCCATGGGGGTAGGCAGAGACCATGGACCTCAACTTGTGACCCTGACAAACAACTTTTGCTTCATCTACTTTCATTAACCTCTTCATACATGTCCGTTTATTTGAGATGCTTTTTACCTGACTTCTCTTTAACACTTCTGATATTTGATCATGGTGTGTTCGTCTCGGTCTACCGGCAGCAACTCTACCATTCACAATACAGTATTTTAGAAGAAAAATATTTTTTTTTAGAAACTAGAACACAAATACTCTCGTGCGATCTCTCGATGTTTTGTCTAATTTGACAGATGGTTTTGATGATACTGGCATGTAGGTACGAATGTGTTGGAATCGAGCACTAGGGGCGCAGCGGGAACTTATCAAGAGCAAACCGAAAAAATAATAGTCCTGCGTGATAGGTATGGCCATTCTTGCGCCCCGCAGAGTCTACGCCCTGTATCCGAGCACCGGTGGCACTGCCCTACCTACGGCACTGATAAAGGCGTCATATAAATCTTTCTAATGTTGCCACGCATTTAATTTATATTGTTACATACCGACAAAGTAAATGCACACCTGGTTTATTACCTTTGCCGTATGTGGACTTCTTTTGTTTACTTTCTGTTTAAAATTTGCAATTAGACAATAGTCTATTGTTATTGTACTTGTTTATGCCCGCAGGTGTGCAGATTACGTTTAGTCGGAAATTTCAGTCCACGCGTTCAATTTTTGTATTGTGCAGTTTAGTATAAAACGATACCCGAACGGGGGTGGTGAGGCAGTCTAGGGAGAACCACGATCAAAGCAAGACGTGTACATTCGATAGCATATAGTGGCGGACTTTGCGCGTGTTATTAAATCGTGCAGTTTTTACTGGTTGCGTCCATTAAGTTTGTACCCGTGTTATACCTGTTTGTGTAGTTCTAATAAATTCTATAGTACCTAATTCCAACGGCATTTTAATTCGAGTCCCACACTCGTAACAACATAATAATAAGCATTTATATATGGCCTAACGTCGGAAGTAGCTTCGGTGAACCTGCAGCCCACCTCTCTACACCTCTTAGCCACTCACACCCATGTTGCCCCTGCCTTTTATGGCATTTTTAGGGGCCCATGCAGGGAGTGGCGAGTCACCGTCAGCCCATTTTTCCATGTTCCCTGAACATTGCGACGGGCAGACGTCATAGTCCCCATATTCCCAGACCGCTAGTACCACTAACAGTTCACCCCAATAGCCCGGTACTTTTTGTCCTCATTTCCCACAATAGTCCTACACTGGCCGGGGCTTGTCCTTGGGTGCATTATTATATGGTGTAAACAGGAATAATCGCCGGTCAGTGTCACGCCACATATTTACATTAAATTTGTCAAGGGGCCTCTACGTGTTGGCCTCCCCATGGCCCCACGCAAGCCCTCCAAAAGTCCGGGCCATTTTTATGGCCCGTGGTCTTGAAAAAAAAAAGTATTTATATTGTTTTTACTTGCCATCCAGTCGGCAAGATTTTATTCATAGTCCAGCCCTACTTCTTTACAAGCAAAGGACCTCGACATTCAACCTAGAGATGTACACATGTGTCTGCGAAACTAAAAGCTCTTTGATCGTCCATGTTTCTGATGTCTCTAACATCTTTAGTAAATATAGGTACAACTTGCGTAGTTCAAAGGAACTGAGTACAAAGGATATCTTGATATGTTAGGTCTTTATATTTTATATACGTACTTTAAAGACGAAAGAAATTTTGTTTATTTAAAGTTACTTTAATGGAAATTCTAACATGAAGTAGGTTATCGACAGAAATGATAACTTAAACTAATCTCAGTTGAAAGTTATTGAATATTGAAAAAAGTTTAGGTTATTACTTAAATTGTATATACGTATATCATATTAATAAGTATGATAATGTAAGGAAAGGTTATTTATTAATAAAATATTTTATTGATAATAAAATATATTTAAATATTAGTTACAATTCTTAAATATGTGCATTAGAATTTTGTGTGTGTACATTATTAGTATCATCATTTAATCTAATTACCGAAATACGGCTAGCGCTGTGGGTTAGAGTGAGAGAGGAGGAGCCTGCCTACCGCTGCCGTATGCGTGAGAGAAGGGGAAGCCAGACAGACTGTAACGCGTTACATAAAGAAGCGGTTTACCCTCCCATAAGAAGTTATCACTTCAAAAAAGGTGGTGTAGAATTCTTTCAGCTAAGCTATTCCATTATTGAAAACCAGCTTGATTGCAATCATATTTATTTTTCAGACTTGACAGACAGATACATGACAATTACATAAACATATTCTAAGGATGTGAGACACTTAACCATAGACCTACAATAATTTACCGGTTTCTATTAATCGTGGCCATTCTAGCGGAAGCGATTCTTTTGCAGGTTGGCTGCTATGTCACGGACATAAAGACTGTCACAGATGCGGGAATTCCTGATGCGGTCTCCACACATCGATCGCAACATATTCATCTCCGCGACACGCATCTTTTGCTTGTGTCTATTATGGCATTTATTCGGAGAAAGAGTACAATTTCATGCGGCCTGGCGGCCTCTCGCAAGAGGCGACAAAACCACCCACAGCTAGGTTGTAGGACATTTGCCTAAATGGATAGCTGCTACCCCTGGTCTAAAGTATGTCGCCGTAACAACCTTGAGTTGTGTTCCGGTATTAGTGACCAGGTTCCAGTCTCCCTTAAGATAGCAGCAGCGCATTTGTAGCATTTGTTGCAAATCCGTAGGTGATAGTAACCGCTTTTCATCAAGTAGGCCGTCTGCTGGTCAGCTGAACTCCTGCAAAAAAATGGCATTCTAAAAACGACGATGTATCATACACAAAAACAAGTATCATTTCGGCAAATCTACCTAACATGACTTACAAGGATTAGATGACACAAACTTTCACACAAAGGCTGCTTTGTCACAGGATATACAGAACACGTGTCACTTCATACTAGGCTTACGAGTGACGTGCTCGGAATAAGAATGAACCAGCGGCTTGTGGTTGGTTCTAATTCGATAAACAAAGCTGTTTGTGGGTGTCTGGGTGTTACTCAATATATGTTTCTTAATATATGTAACACTATAGCTCTGAGACTGAATTATTGATAGCGTAAACCTATACTAATATTATAAAGAGGTAAAGTTTGGATGTTCGGAGTAATCTCCGGTACGACTTCTCCGATTCTATAATTGTTTAACCAGTAGAAAGCCACATTATTTCCGAGTGACATCGGCTATATTTGATTGTGATTAATAAATCAAAAAGTAAAATTTTTTAACGCCCAGCGAAGTGGGCACGTGAACGCCTGTCAAATATGTTACAGCAATAAGGTTCCACGCAAGAATTGCGCACATCGTCGTACGAGGCACTGCGAGTGCTTTCTGTGTTTGTGAATTAATTAAAAGGTTACAAAGCATAATTAAATCTTGATATGTGTGCGTGTGCACGCAAGTGAGCACGAGTCAGCTAATATTATATACTAGTGGTCGCCCAGTGGTCGAAATTCGACCATAATTAATTTAAATTATAAGTTTGAACATTGTTAAGGTTCTGTTGGCAAAGACTTGTATACTTCTTTAATCACAGATATCGCCAAGGCTACACTGTTAATTTGACCTTTAACAATAACTAAAAGAGTATATATGGGTGTGTGCGCTATATAAAGCTATACATACAAAATAACAAAAATCTATAAATATAAAATTGGCTCCAAAGCCTGTCGGCGGGGAGCGTGCCCAAAATGCTTGCCATATTTCCACCATTGGATGGCAACGCTAATTCGTTGCCCTAGGTGCTTGCCAGCCTTTTGGTCACAAGAGACCTCAATTAGACGCGTTAAGAGGCCTCGATTTAAAAAATATATAAGCATTCTGCATTATTTCCATATATCTTAATATATATAAATCTCCTGTCACGATGTTTGTCCGCGATGGACTCCTAAACTACTCAACCGATTTTAATCAAATTTGCACACCGTGTGCAGTTTGATCCAACTTGAAAGATAGGATAGTTTTTATACCGTTGGAACCGGTAGGTGGCGCTGAGATCGGGTTCTAGAATCCTCTTAACAACGGGGAGCGATTTTGTTTTTGTGTGTTTGAGTGGGTCCCCGGATGGTTTAAATCCACAATTCGAACCGGTAGGTGGCGCTGGGATCGGGTCATATTTTTTCAGAGCAGGACAACGTCTGCCGGGGCCGCTAGTATACTATAAGTGTGTGAAATTTCATACTCCTCCGTCCGTGCAATTCTTGTAAAAATGAGTACAAAGTTTTTGCATATTAATAAAATGATAAATAGCTATATCACAGAAGTGACATTGCGGCAATGTTTGACAGGCGTAATAGTTTGGTGCAGGAACTTACAAAGGATAGGTATTTATTTCTGCGACCGTGTGATGGGTCGTGCGTAAGGTACGCGATGACAACCCAAAGCAAGATAGTAGGCTAGCAGCAATGTAGCATTTACTCATCTATGTGGCTACCAGCCCTGGTGTAAAGTATGGCCCATGACAACCTTGAGATTGTAGTTTTCCATGCACATATTCATCCTTGCTAAAATGCCTTGCATTGCTAAAATGGCTACGGTCGCAAGAGCATATCTAATAACATCAGAAGGTGTAGTTTACAAATCTATAAGTCTCTAATTTTGTAAAGAATGGATGGAAAATCATGTAGTTTAAAATTGTTAAAATAAATTTCAATTCCAAATAGCCAGGAACTGTATAATTAAGCGAACCAAGTTAAACAAGAACGCAGAAGTGTAAGTTAGCGGGAACATAGGCCGACTTGTTCCAAGCACTACTTGGTAACTTGGCACCTTATGAGGCCCCTACTGTGAACAACAATTTAAATTCGAGTGAAATTTCTGGAGTTCGAAGAATTTTTCAAGCACCAGATGTGACAGGCCGTGTAACTATTCTGTTTAACGATTATTATTGTTCCAAGTATTGATTTACAGACGTATTTAAATGTAATCATATCTGTATCCTACAGGGGTATGCAGAGTCGATGTCAAATTCAAAAGTTTTTATTCAAAATTAGTTCCCATGGAGAACACTTTTTGAAGGTCATACATATAGGATAAAATTTAATTTTAGATAGATAGATAGACAGATAACTCTTTATTGTACACCAATACAAACATGAACTTAAGACTAAAATTATATCTAGTTATGTATAAAGGGCGGTCTTATCGCTAAAAAGCGATCTCTTCCAGACAACCCCAATCTTACTTCCTAGTCTATGTACACCGCTTCGCAACGTATTAATGCTAATGCTGTTAAGGAGAAGAAGAGGCAAGCAACTCCCCAGCAACACATCTAGCTAAAAATTGTTTTTCTTTATATTTGTTGTTCTATTTATATTCCAAGTTCTTTTTTTAAGTTTTATACAGAATTATATTACAGAATGTCTTTTGAAGAATTAATGAAGTTGTAGCAAACAGTGCATATACAATAAGCGCAATAAAAGAATAGATTATCATAATTATAAATATAAAGACATGACGTACTAATTTTTTTTTTGCAACATATCTCCATATATTATATTCTCCTTACAAGTACGGCAAGATAAAAAAGTTATACTCGTACAAAACACAGTAAAAGAGATTGGAGCGAGCTGCTATGTACATGAAGTTTTGTCATTTAAATATTCTTCAATAGTGTCGTATCCCTTTTTATCAAGATATTTTTTAATTTAGTGAAAGGCAGATCTAACATTTCACTCGGAATCTTATCGGGTCCTCCATTTGCTACTTCATCTACTTTCATTAATCTCTTTACAGAGACATGTTTGTTGTAGGTGCCTCTTACCCTTAGATCATACAATGTTATACCTAAATGGTCTTACCTGACTGTTTCAAAATTGCAGCATAACTGATCTACCGCCACAACAAGTGCTGTATGTGCATGACTATTGTTCTAGAATATATGCCACTGATACATAGTCATTCATAACTAATTGTCACAAATACGACGTGCTAACAACGTTGCACGGTGCACGGAAAACAACGTGATAAAACCTGCACTCGAGATAACCGGTGTGAAATTATTTGGTGTTTTTATAAGTAATATTAAGTATAATCTAATACAATAAAAGAAAACTTAACTTACTTATATTGTATTCTACCCATAGTCCGACAAGACTTAATTATTTTAATGTAAAAATACGTGACAATATCTTTCGTAGTCTGAAATTATATTTTTATTTTCGATTATAAAGTGAGTTCTCTTAGTAAAACGCTTTGAGTATACTATTGTCAATTTGCCAAATTTAGTTGTCTGGTTGCATTGAAGTGTTTCTTAACAACATTGTCAGTAAATTTAGTTAAACTAACATATAGTGTCTACGTATGTATGTAAAAGAGACTACTCGTATACTGATTTTTGTAAAGCTTGACAGACTCGATATTGCTTTAAGTTTATTTTCTTTATATATATAGTTATGTATAAATTCCCTGTCACAGTGTTTGACAGCGACAATCTCCGAAACCACCCAATACATTTTGATGTTTTTTTTTTAATTTTCTGGATTTGTTCCAACTTAGGACATTGTTTTAACTTTTCATTATTAATATTTAAGTTACCATTGTTTTAAATTTACTTCTCGAATGTAAATGGGAACTTGGGTCATTTATAAATCTTATATATTAAGTGGTGGTAGGTGGATCTGAAAATCAGCGCTGTGTCGAGTCTTCTTGAAACAGCATAATGCGGAGTTGTCGGCCTCATTGCCGTGAATGTTATGTACACTTGTTTCAAAATACTTTGCGTTCTTTAAAATAATCATGTCTTTACGTCTTACATGTAAATCCAAAGTTTCACGTTTGTTTTGGTTTGCTCTGCATTCATTCTCGACAATAAATATCTTTTTGAAGTGAAACTACTATATAGACGGGAGTATTAGGACTTTTTTTCTGTCACAAAAAAGCGTACGTGGTGACTCCCTCCAGAAGGCATATCACGTGGTGAGAGGTTCCGGATCGAATTCAGTTTTTTTTTTATACATAAATTATGTTTAAATAAAAAATGCCTTCATTAAATTATACCTAACCTAACACACAATTTGCAGTAAACCTGCGAAAAATCGAAATGTGTTCTGGGACACATAGAAGAAGTATCTTCAACGAACAAGTGCCAAAACGAATCGCGACAAAATTTTTAACTTGAAGTTTTACGGGCAGATTTTTAATATACTGGTCCAGTTTAATCCGCCCGTAAAACTACAAGTTATATAGTATAGTCCCAGTACACATTTCGATGTGTGCCTTTTTTGTTTCTAGAAATGCAAAGTAAGTACGTCTAAGAACACAAATGGGGCGTATTTTGAACATAAATAAATAATAAAATCTTTATTACCTAGCCATCACAACATTATTGTGTTACAAGTAAAAGGTACAAATAAGACAGAATTTTCAAAGAAACACAAGCTGTGAAGTCATTTGGTTGCCAAGACCCCGCAGTAGGAACAAACATGTGTTGTAGTTAGCATCGGCAGCCATCCGATTGCAAGAACACAGTTTATGAAGTGGCTCCAACTTACCAGCTGTTGTACACATACCAGCATTTGCGGACTTCCATTCAAATTGTTCGGCGTCGACATTCCTGATGTAATATTAGCATACCTTGTTATTAGGTATCAACGCTCAAGTTATGCTTACCGATTACATACATGTATTATGTTAAAGTTTATGGATATGTGTGTATTATTTACATAACGCTATATCTGTATTTTAAATTTGTTTTAGTCATATGTTTAGGAATATGAATTAGATCCTAAAATTATGTTACAAATATTCAAATGTATGTATAGTTATATATTCTGCAGTGTGACATAAATCTATATACTAGCTGTCTCGGCAGACGTCGTCCTGCCCGGTAAAAAATAGAGGTTTATCGTAGAAGGGTGAAAATTGAGGATTGTATGTATTTTGTTATGTTGTATCATAAAAAAATAGAAATTAAAAATTTTGTCTAAAAAAATAAAAAAAAATATTTAGGGGTGGTCTACCCTTAACATTTAGGGGGATGAAAAATAGATGTTGTCCGATTCTCAGACCTACCCAATATGCACACTAAATTTCATGAGAATCGGTCAAGCCGTTTCGGAGGAGTATGGTAACGAAAACTGTGACACGAGAATTTTATATATTAGAGAGGAGATAAATCAATTATTGTTCGATACTCTCGCTAAAACTCGAGGATGGCTGGACTGATTTGGCTATTTTTAGTTTTGAATTACTTGTGGAAGTCCAGGGAAGGTTTAAAAGTTGAGTAAATATGAATAAAAGTGCTTGGTATATAGTAAAAACTACAATTTCGCTTTCTTTTAGAAACTCTTCCTACCTGTCAAACATTTGATGTTCGCCCCGTCCTTTAGAAATCAATTTTTTTTTTCATTTTCTGTTTTGAATGTTCAACGTTTGATGTTCATTCCGGTTAAGTTTTGACCACATTTTTTTGTAAAGTTGAAACATTCAGCAATTATCATACATTTTTATTTATTTATTGAGTCTGAGGCGGTACGAAGTTCGCCGGGTCAGCTAGTAAATAAATAAAGTATTTCAAAAGGATTTGAAGTTAAGCTATTATAAAGAAAAATATGTCTGTGTGTGCAGTTCACACGCAGTAGAGGTGAAACAAAGTGTGACAAGGGATGGGAGGGATTCTAAATGTCATGACGTCACACTTCATATATTATCTAATATATAAAATTCTCGTGTCACAGTTTTCGTTGCCATACTCCTCCGAAACGGCTTGACCGATTTTGATGAAATTTTTTGTGCTTATCCGGTATCTATGAGAATCGGCCAACATCTATTTTTCATCCCCCTAAATGTTAGGGGTAGTCCACCCCTAAATTTTATTTTTTATTTTTTAGACAAAATTTTTAATTTCTATTTTTTTATGATACAACATACAAAAATACATACAAGCCTAATTTATCAACCCTCTGCGACAATCCCCTATTTTTACCGCGCAGGACTACATCTGCCGGGACAGCTAGTATCGTTATAATATAATAATAAAACACGAAATTCGAAGTATTAACGAAAATCTTCAAAACATTTCTGTACTGTATGAGCAGTATTTAAATAATTAAACATAATATATTCTATCTTATTCTCTAGCAGGCTAGTCCTATAGTTCTATGCGTTTATCTCTTTTTAGTGTCGCTTTTTCGTTTCATCGAGTTCCAAATCACAACGATTCTAAAGAAGTTTCACTTCAAAAATCTAGCAAGAAGCTACTCCAAGAGTAACTAAACAGCAAAAAATAATTATTTTTACATCTTAAAGTCGCTGTCAAATCTATACATATAATAAAATTGTGAGGTCGAATTTCTGTACAATGAAAAAAAATTGCTAAAACCAAGTCAGGGGGATGTTAGAAGTGAAATAGAACTAATTTAGATTTTTTATTTCTCTGTTTGTCTGTCTGTTTGTACCGGCTAATCTCCGAAACGACTGGACTGATTTACATGAAATTTTGTATGGTGATAGCTTATATCCCTGGTTAACATATAGGATACTTTTGATCCCGAAAAATTAAAGAGTTCCTGTGGGATGGTTAAAAAACCGCACCACGCGGACGAAGTCGCGGGCATCAGCTAGTGAAACATAAAACATACTATATTTCGCTTTTTTATAGCTGGAGTACTGCAAACAGGCTGACAGCCCACCTGGTGGAAAGCGGTTACCGTCGCCTATGGACGTTTGCAACATCAGAGATGCCGCCAACGCGCTGCCGGCCTCGATGAAATTTAATGACACCCTTTAAAAAAAAATCCATATCGTAGCTCTGTGGGAATACCTGGGCTGGTAGCTCATTCAAAATCCCTACGGTACGCAAGAGAAACGTTCTACAGAACCGTTGTGTACATGAGTGAAGCGGCTCATGGAACTGGGGGTGAACTTCCAACCGATAGCGAGCGGTGCGATGACGAGAGGACGAACCAAAATCGTTGTTTCTTTATGATAAGCAATTAGAAGAATCATAACTAGACATCAGATTATATGCATTTGCATGTTTGCATATACCAATGCATATAAACCTATTGTTATAGCGTTAATGCATATACCAATGCATATAAACCTATTGTTATAGCGTTAATGCATATTTTGGTACTTTTTCATTGTCAGTGCTTATTTCGGTAGTTAAGTGTGTTAGGCGTCTTGTATTATGCCGACGACAGGTCCGCCTGGCAAAATAAATGCAGTTTTGTATAAAAACCCCGGTCTTGAATAAATAAAGAAAATTGACGCATTTATTAACGGCCTCGGACAAACTCTACCTAAAGAAGTCTCTGCAGAAATGACGCCAAATTTCACGTTCTGTCCGGTGACGTCAGTTGTCGTCGAAAGGTCATTTTCACTGTCACAAGGATTATAATAAGTAAATTATTATAATAATAATTTATAACTAGTATTAAGATTTGTTTAATATAAATATAATGTGAAAATAAACTTAAATTCTAATTAATTTAATAATAAATGGTTTATTGATTGTGCATTTTATGCATATTTCGCCCCTTTTTAGTGCATATTTGCATGCATATTTTGCCATTTTGATAGTGCATAATATAATCCGATGTCTAATCATAACAATTTTACAAAGTTTCCGTTTCTCCCAAAATGGCTACGAAGCATTAATGAGTCGATAGTTGATGATATTATCCTCTCTTCAAATAACAGTTGGCCGGTTTATAACGCCTACTGTAGAGTTATTTACATATGATATTATTTAAATTCTCAATACCCAAATCAACTATAAAAAATCAATTATAATAACTTATAAATTTTTGAATATATTTTTCTATATGTGTACAGTGTATTTACATATATGACTATGTATATATGTATTTGTATTGTTACGAGTTGCAGGACTCGAATTAAATATATTATATTATATATTGCCGTTGGAATATAATTTATTAGTACTATACAAACACGCATAACACAGGTAAAAACAACTGAACACAACCAGTACAAACGTAATGAAGAAGGTCGTAATTCAATAAAACGTGCAAAGTCCTTGATCCAGCCTTGATCGTGATTCTCGCTCGACTGCCGCCTCCCTTAATCGGGTCATTGCTTTATACTGCACAATTGCAATATGTCCGCCCGGCGACGTGGACCGAATTTCCTAGAACCAGCTTGTACTTTAAAATCCGTAACACCCGGCTAATGATTACAATACAGCAATAGGCCGTATGCCAATAAGTATACAAGAGAAGAAGATCACAAAAGAATTGCAATAGTTTCGATGTTATTAGTTAAAATGCCGATGGGTATAAATGTGCTTTGTTTCAGATATGCAGGTGGATTTTGTTTTTGTCGGGACCTGAGTTGTAACAGTGTATTTAATTCTTATTAAATTAAGTACCTATTTATGTATCTATTGCCTTTTTCTTACACCACCTACATGGCCTGATTCAAATTTCCTTGATTTGGGTTGCCTGGAAGAGATTTCTTTGAGCGATAAGGCCGCATATTATATTGC
This sequence comes from Dendrolimus punctatus, assembly GCA_012273795.1. Classification (NCBI taxonomy): domain Eukaryota; kingdom Metazoa; phylum Arthropoda; class Insecta; order Lepidoptera; family Lasiocampidae; genus Dendrolimus; species Dendrolimus punctatus. Next base: position 13,482,375 of record CM022551.1, on the reverse strand, counting down.
TTAGAAAATATTATGCATAAACTGTTATCTCTCTCTCTCTTTCTCTCCTTCTTTAAATCAACTTAAAATTATTGCACTCAACGTTGCGTCAACTCGCTCCGAATATTAATAGGACCGGTCCAGTTTCATCAGCGGATCTTTGTACAAATGAATTGAATTAACACGGACGCGCCGTGAATGGAGCTCTGTGCGAAATCGCTGCTAATTATACCGGAGAAGGGGAAACGCTTTCAAAGCTCCGACACCCTGCGATATGCCATTAGGGAATGCGCTATTAACTGTCAGAACGGAATTAATTATCATTAAGGAATTTTAACAATCGATAAAGGTACTGCAGCATATCTATATATTAATACGTGAAGCAAAAACTTTGTGCCCCTATATACAAAAATTGCGCATACGGAGCAGTGAGATATTTCGCACACTTATATCGCACAGAATGCTATTTTTTTTAAAGAATGCATAAAAAATAAATTATATTAATAAAAAAAAACATGACACACACTACCATGTATTTGACACACACACCTACATTCTTTTGTTTATTATTACAGTCAAATCAATAGTGAAGCTTTGGCGAAATTTGTTATTATAGAAGTACTAGCTGTCCCGGCAGACGTCGTCCTGCCCGGTAAAAATAGGGGTTTGTCGCAGAGGGTTAATAATTTAGGGTTGTATGTATTTTTGTATGTTGTATCATAAAAAAATAGAAATTAAAAATTTTGTCTAAAAAATAAATAAAAAAATTTAGGGGTGGACTACCCCTAACATTTAGGGGGATGACAAATAGATGTTGGCCGATTCTCATAGATACCGGATAAGCACAAAAAATTTCATCAAAATCGGTCAAGCCGTTTCGGAGGAGTATGGCAACGAAAACTGTGACACGAGAATTTTATATATTAGATAGTCATTGACAACAGAACCTTAATAATGTTCAAACTTATGACCACGGGCGACCACTAGTATACATAAATAAGAAAAATTCTTTTTTACTGGTTTGCTGTAATAAAATGTAATAAACAATAAAACGTCAAAAAACAAAAGAAAAAAACTTATAACTCCAACCACGTAAAAGATTATTTAACTTCAATTTTCCTTCTATGTCGTATGTTGTAGTCTAATTACCTATTAATGAAGCAGTGTAGATGCAATTTACAATTTCCAAAATGTCTAGTCTGTCAAAAGAATGTTTTGTATAAGTAATATAATTTTGCATGTTTGACTCGAATACCTTCAAGAATATAAATAAGTCGGGCCAGTGAGTCACAGTCCACGAGTTTCGAAAGATTCCGTTGACTGTGTTTGTCAGTTATCCACCGAACCGTAACAAAACATTAAATAGAAAATAGCTCGTATATTAAATAACAAACCACGGATCTTATAAAAAAATCATTTGAAGTGAAACCGTCTTTAGAATCGTTTTGATTTGAAAGTGGATGAAACTGAAAAATGACACTAAAAAGAGATAAACACAAAATTCAAAATTATTTAATTCGAAATAATATACACTTATCTTTACTCGTTAGTATTAATTATCAATTTAAATAAAACTTACAAGATTTCAGATGAATTTTAGCTCTATCTAATTATAATTAAGGCAGATATTCTTTTATACATAGATCAAAGCTCGAACGGCACGCCACACATTTAAATGGATAGTAGGGCCTATGAATGGTGGGTAAGGTATAGAAACTGGACATTAAACCATAACTGAAAATAATTAAATGAACAGAATAGGCTTGCTACAAGCTACCCACTTACATGTGGACCTTGAACATCTCAAAACAATTATTCTAATCAAAACCGCGATGCCTTTGTTAAAGAAACCGGTATATTCCATTTATATTTTAAAGTTTTTGCATCAATAATTTCATGACACATCTACAAGTTTTGACGACCTTCCAAAATGCAGACACCGTTTCAAGTAATTATACATACATTAATTTTAGAAGATTGTAAACATTATGATCGTACGCAAACAGTAGACAACTTTTTATAGATTGAATGCATTATGAGAACAAGATCAAATAATTATTATAACAAAATCCTGTTCTGAACTGGTTTTGTATAAAAAGGTAAATTAAGTAAAAATGGATTTATAGTCACTCCAACCTCGGACAGGTCGCATCAAGATGAGAGGTCTATTTTATTTATTGACTGTATTAAGTGTATTAAGTGGAAGACAGGCAGAACCGGATCCTAAGCCGAATAATAATAAAGAAAAAAGTGCTCGTCAGCTTGACGACGAAGATTCTGTAATCATTTGTGGCTATGAAGACGATCAACTTGATACTCATGAGAATTCTTTTATCAAATTCGCCATGAATTCCTATCAACGCGTTCTAGATCAAGCAGGCGGAAATTTTGTTTATTCTCCCTATTCTACTTGGCTATCCGTGGCAGCTATTGTAGAGGGGAGTGAAGATAGACAGAATCTCGATGATATTTTAGGCCTCCCGTTAGACTGGTGTGTCAGGAAGCGATATGAGAAAATTATTCTCGATGTAGAGAAGCCTAACAGTGATGTTAATATATTGAGAACTCGTGCTTTCGTCATTGATGACAATTTACGACTGAGGGAACCTTGGCAAGCCTTTGTGCCAGATCACCTTCACCAAAATTTGATAATTGCACCAATAAATAGTGAACCAATAACAGCAGCCTATGCGATTCGTCAGATAATAAATTTCCAATTTCAAGAGCTAGATCTAAGCGGGAACTCAGTTTTGTTAGACTCCATGGATTACGCAGGATTGTGGAAAACATCATTTCCTGAGTTGTTGAACAAACAGCCATTTTACGATAACAGTGGAAACCAAATAGGTTGGGTTGATATGATGAAGACTAAAATGCGTGTAAAGATGACTTACGTAGAGGAATTAAAGTCAAAATTTTTGGAATTACCAGTAGGTAGAGATGGTTATTATAGAATGTTGATTGGGTATACGAATGAAAATGTAGATTTACTAGAACTGTACAAAAATACCAATGTAAATTTTACAAGAATTACAGACAGTCTGAAAGAAAGTAGTATCCCTATGGAGATTCAAATACCAAGGTTCAGTATTCATACAGAGCTGAATATGAGAAATATTTTAGAGGCTATGGGGGTGACCAGCATCTGGGCAGAACCCTCAGTGACAAGGTAAATGATAATATAATATTCATATTTTTTGATTCCTTCTGTATGTGAGCGATAGTTTCAGTTTTTGCCGAACTCTTGAATCTCATTTGTAACTGCTTTATAGACATTTTAAATTCGCAAATAAATGTGTGTCCCCTCTAATTCTTGAACCATGAGTAATAAAAGTTAAAATGGTAAAAAAATATGAAATATAAAATCCGGCCACGCCCGTTAAGAGGTACGTTTTTTGCAATGTTTACCGTTACGGCTGAGAGACTATATTAATAGATTTATATATAGTATCAATGATATAGTAAGGTGGATAAAAGTATTTAGAATATTTTTTCGTATTGTTCAAGTCCGTAAGAGTCCATTAGCTGTGTGAAGGGTAGGGTAAAGGTAGGGTAGAAGAACGTTTATTGCTTTTGTTAGTAGATTAGAAGACCATAAAAAAAGCATTTAATTTAAACAATTCCCAAGCTCTGAATAGAACGAAAGTTCGACTATATATTAAGCAATAAAACCGTCCTCGTATCATATTTTGATAAACACATGAGGTTTTGCATACTTGTAGGTTGTTAGTTTTATATATTGACCATGAAAATTAATATGACTACGTCAATGACCCATCGCTTTGAAATTTTTTTAAACTATTAAAGCTTGTGAAACAGGTGTCAGTATGGTGCTTAAATACGGCTTGAGACGGTTACTAACGAGCGTGCAATCAAATCTATATAATAGGTACATAAAGAGAAGACTTTGTCCCCTTTTTAGAGTTCCGTGACGATTTTGGCAAAACAAAACCGTTCTGAAATCTAAAATTGAATCTTGTAAATTACTTATTGAATGTGATGAGTATGAGTGAGTTTTCCACCGCTTTGGAAGAAATTTAGTTACTTTTGAAGAAGAAGCAGCGACATCAACTTCCCAGCAACATTTCTTCACTTATAATAAAGTAATATTTTTGAAAAAATATTATTATGAACTAATTAACAAAGTGATTTGTATAATTAATTACTAAAAGCGCTTGGCAGTGATCGCATTATTCCCATTCGATGCGGTCGTCCAAGAAAATCCTTCGTCGTCTAATAAGTCTTCTCGCCCACACGTTACTTTATTTTTTTTACTTGTTTACTGAAATTTTTTGTAAGTTTTGTGGGATTTTGTTGAAGAGATACTTAAAGTACTAAACAATGTTACTTAATAACCGTTTTTTAACAAAAGTCGATAGGTAGCGAGACATTAACTCCCAAAGTTGTGCCCCCCTGTATTAAACTGTGAGGTTGGAAAATTCTCAAAAAAATCAAATTTAGTATAAAGAATCATAAATAAGCACTTTTAACCAAAATGGTTTGAATAATATATGTTTAGTAGCCTTTGACCACGTGGTAGCGTAATGGCTAGCACAGACTCAAATGGCGCGGGTTCGATCCTAGCCGGAACGCATGCACCTAGTCAGTTTTCTGATCTAATGTGCTTATTGTTACAATTAACACGTGCTTATAACGACGAAAGAAAACATCGTGATGCAACCTGCACATAGAGATAACCGATGTGTCAAACCTGCCAAGCCGCCTTGGACAAGCGTGGCCGGAATACTGTTCGTTCTCCCTATCATTGGAGACCCGAGACCAGCTCTGGAACATTAATGGGCTTATGTTATATAATTTTTAAATTAAATGCGTTTTTATGGGTCCGTAAGTAAATATTGATAAATATCCCCTAGAGGTTCAATCTACTGAACCCTGTACACAGACTTGTTTGCAGATTGACAAAATTTCATCCAATTTATTTTAGGATTCTCTAGTCAAAAATCAATCGATGTTTTTCATATCGAGACTTAATTGTGCGTGTGTACACGCATTAAACTAATTCTTTGAATATGCTTTAACCGGATTATAGGAACAGTGATCTCATAGATGCGTGAGAAATGCCTGTAGTCATCCTTGACCTAACCTTTTATAGATTATGTAAGATTTTTAATCTGTCAGAATAAGGTAAAAGCGCGGTTTGTATAGCAGTTCTTTTTTAAATATAGAATATATATACAGTTACTGTATAAATAACATAGTACAACTTTTTTTAATATCGGCTAAATGCCAATCCACGACTGTCTATAGCAGGGTTTTCATGCGTGTACTCTGTCCAATGATTTATTTTACTTTTGACATTTGTACCCCATCAAGTCGCATATGTTTGACAGTAACTTTCACACACAGTTGTCATGTCATTGTCATCTCATGCATAAAATATAAACTAACGTCGTTGTTCAGCGAGAATAGCAACCCTCGATCGACGACAGATGATTTTTTTTAATGAGCTCACATTCATTCACTTTTTAAAAGTTGTGGCTCCAACGCACTTGGTCATTCATTATATTTTTGTAAAAGCTGTGGATTTTTTTCTGTTTCTGTTACGAAATAAAATACTTCTTGTAATCAAAAGGCCTATACAATTTATATTAATAACGAGACTTCATCATATCAGTACATTAGAAGTCATCATATCTAAATTTAAACGTAATTAATCTTTTTGAAATTTAAATGTTTTAATTAAACGCTAATTAAAACCACAGCATTTTTTTAGACTTAACAAGTAATACTCTTCCTTTTATTTCATTTTTAAGTATGAAAATATTATTATGAATTACACAGCTTATTTATTATGCAACACAGTATTTTTAGCAAATGATATGGAAATTTATTAACCACCAGAAAAGAAACAACAAAGAAACACCATTTTTATATAAAATCGATTTGGTATTGTTTTAAGGCGTACAGCATCACGATTGATCAATGACCTACCGTCAAATGTAAAATAAACCGTTGGAAAGAATATAATAATTCCAATGTAGAATCATAACATAGCCTAATACCTTGAATTATTTCTTTCACGCATAGGCACATATCAGATCCCCCAGCGCTTCCAAGCGCGTACATCCAACGGACGACAGTCTCCATAGAGACAGCTGGAATCGCTCCACCTTCAGATCTTCCTGGACCTGCACCCACTAAGGAGAACTTTGTTGTACCAGAACCCGCACCGGTAGAAGAGGATACAGGACTAGACGCAGTTATCGGACGGGATTTCATTGCTAACAGACCAATAATTTTTGGATTATTCGATTCGAAATTGTATACATGCCTTTTTGTAGGAAGTTTCTCTTTACCTACTTATGTTTTGTAAACTCATAAAGTCTAGTTAGATGGAGTTTACACTCATGTGAAAAAAAGTAATTAAGTTATAACCTGACTAAATACAAAAAGGCTTATGAAGCTTTAAAAATGCGATAGGCAACTGATAAATATATATTACAAATAATGTAAAAAAGATACTGCTTATTTTTTCCAAAATAATGTATAAGTTCCTTTTCCAATCCCAATATGCTAATAGACCTTTGACATATACCAAGGTTAAAATAAGATATTATCTAAATTATGAAGTACATACGTAGATATAGAAAAAACTGTATTAACCATGTTAGTATAAGATTCAGAATCGAAGAAGAAGACTCGAATACTTCAAACAGAAGTGGCTCGTCTGCCACAAATTCGCGACCAATAACAGGATGAAGACCTGTTTCAGGATCAGAACCTGGCGTAATTTCCATTTTTTTTGGAATTTCTAGAATGGCGTTCACACCAGCCGTGTCGAAGGTCATCGATACACGTGGAACATAGCTGATAGGCAGGCAGCTCGATCTGATATATTTCTGGAAGAATAAAAACTTTGGTAACACCCTCTAGCGATGTTAGGCAGTTCACTCACCAGTAGATGATGCCTGGATTTTTTGAATTTTCGTTAATTATGCATACGCGTCGTCGTTGGTCGCTGCTATACTCGTTGAGCAGGTGCACGTCAATAAATAATAATATTTAACAACTAATCCAATAAATTGTATATGGTGATTAAAAATCTACCCTTAATCTCTAATCTTATATAAAAATTAATGTTTGTCTGTATGACCTTTATAGAATAAAAAACCATACATTTGATCATGCGGATGATCTTTAATTGTTGAGCGTGAGCCAAGGAACGTTTTTGACTTGTGTTAAATAAAACACTATACGTTGAAAAAATCTAATATATAAAATTCTCGTGTCACAGTTTTCGTTGCCATACTCCTCCGAAACGGCTTGACCGATTTTGATGAAATTTTTTGTGCTTATCCGGTATCTATGAGAATCGGCCAACATCTATTTTTCATCCCCCTAAATGTTAGGGGTAGTCCACCCCTAAATTTTTTTATTTATTTTTTAGACAAAATTTTTAATTTCTATTTTTTTATGATACAATTGATGCCTATACCAACTTTCAAAGATCCCCTTATGTACCTACTCATTTCTCACCTTATCCATTCTTGTGACACCACACATCCATCTCAGCTGAGTGAAGACGTTTGTGGTTTGTCACTTAAGTGGCCCAACATTCGGACCCGTACAGCATGGCTGGTTGTATGACAGACTTATATATTTGACCTTTTAGTTTCAGTGGCAAGTTTGCACTCAACCTTTATCTCTCTTATATTCTGGTATATATAATTAAAATAATTTATATAATGTTTTTACGGGCTAAAGAGCCGGTTTAATTTGATTAATCCTGACCTTTCGTTTACGTTATAACTCACTGTAAACACGTCTACTGGTTGAATAGCGCTGTTGCCTAGGAGAACCATTGAACAAGTAAGTATGCAAGGCGATGTTTGAAATGAAACTAAAATGATTTTCTATATAAGTATTAATACATGCCGACAAAAAGTGAATGCAAACCTGGTTTATTACCTTTACAGCATTTGGACTTCTTTTGTTTACTTTGTGTTAAAATTTTGTAATTAACATTTTATTGTTATTGTCATTAGGCAAGTGTGTCGAACGAATTCTTCTTGTCATTCATATTGTATTTGTACAGAATTAAAGGAATGCCCGAACGGAGGGGTGGGGCAGCCAAGCGACGATTACGATACAATCAATCAATCAATCAATCAATCTTTATTTGCAAAAACATAGGTACATGAATAGTTTAATACAAGCAAGGCGTGTACATTAATAAGCGATATAGTGACGGGCTTTGCGCGTGTTATTGAATCGTGCAGTTTGTACTAGTATAGTTCTAATCAATTCTATAGTAATTCCAACGGCATTTTAATTCGAGTTTTGTAGCTCGTAACAGTATTAATTACCTCACAGTCAGGTAAATAGTCAGAGCGATTGTTAACCTTTGTGCTATGAATAAGAAATATAACAAGGTGCCTGGTGTATGGAGGATCTACGCTTTTTAAATTTGCACGTGCATCAATGATAGTTGTAAAACGTGGTATACAGTAAGTATATATATATATATATATATATATATATATATATATATATATATATATATATATCATATTCAATCAGTACTCGGCTTCGCTTGGGTATAAAGAGTTTACAACATCAGCCAACGACTCAGGTGACAGAAACTCTATTGCTATGCCCAATATGATACTTCATCCATACGTATTCCCAAGAAAACGCAGTATCGACTATTTTGCCCTACCGGGATTTTGAGACTCTACTTCTCAACATTTTAACGATTTTTTAAATTTATATAAAGCTGAAAAGTTTGCTTGAACGCCCTAATCTCAGGAACTAGTGGTCTAATTTGATAAGATAGCCCATTTATCAAGGAAGGCTATAGGCTATATATCACCACGCTAAGACTAAAAGGAGCGGAGCACAAATGAGGAATGTTTCAAAATCGGGGGTATTTTTTTACTTTTGAGAGTTTCCGCTGCGGGCGCTGCGTAAACGGTTAAAGTTTCGCAAAAAATATGTGTGAGATTAACGTTCGTATTAATTGAAAATCCCCTTGAGGGCGCTGCAAGCCTAAAAGGGGGCGGTAAGTGACCCAGAAAAAATGGGCATTGGCAGGTGTAGCCCATAAGAGTTAACTTGAGACCTCAGCGCCGTTGTGTACTACCTACTGCGCTTAGGTCTCAAGTTAACTCTTGCGGGCTATAGTAAAAGTCTTGTTTAGAATGAATGTTTAATCTCCGCTAATGCAGCTCTCAATAATCAATTAATTTAATTTGACGTTATAGCGTTTTTTAAGTAGGTGAAAAATGGGAGCGCTAAAAATAATTCATTCTCAAAGTGGGCGGTATACAAAATAAGTTTGGGAACCACTGGCCTAAAGTAAATATATCACGCGGACGAAATCGCGGGCAGAAGCTAGTTTTCCAATATGCTTACATTAATATACATTAAAACATATTTGGCTGTGGCACAGAAGCCTCATGGGTTTATTCGTGCCGCAGAGTCGTGTAGACTTGAGTTATGATACATTGTGCTTTACTCGAGGTCGCCGGCCTTCAGCTGGCACCCGGAGAGGCAGGGACGCGCACTACTTCCCGCCCTGAGTTAGGTTCCGTTACGGGGGGGCCCTTAGCTGCTAGCTAGGAAAGCAAGGGACCATCGACCCCCGTCTAACGAAGTGGGGTGTGTTCTCCCAGGGCACACTCCAGGCACTTTGTTGCGCTGGATCGGCTGGGTGTAACTATGTTCTAAATCTCAGCCTTTCCTTCACAAACTAAAGCGTAGGGTCGACAGGGAGGAGGGGTTTTTAGTGGGTATTGGGGTTGCTTCCGTATGCAGCTTCCTCTGAGTCTTCCACATTAGCTGAGTCGATCGCGGGCGGATCACTGCCAAGAGCATACTATTTCTGCAGTGATACCTCCCCCGACCGACGTGTGTCGTTCTCTAGCAACGACCCAGTCTGTGCGTAAATCGCACGGTAGCATTTTCCCTCGCCTCAAAAAAAAAGATACATTGTGCCATTTTTTTTTTTTTTTTTAAATCTCCTTCCACCAGACGAACAAGATGTGTCCGATATTAAATATCTATTTTTTTATGGGGTACTATTTTTTTGTTTTCTTCTTTATTGTTTTTTGTCTTTTTTTGTCATTTTTTATGTTTTTTCTTTTTTGTTGCCTTTATTAGTAAAAGTCTTAATATTATTCTTATGTCTATTACAATGTGTTTTATACTATTTAAATCTATTACATTTGATACTATCAATCTTCCTTTCTTTCTTTTATGTTGCTACAGTTCTCTTACAGTTTAATTATACTAACTTACTTACTTGCTTGTAATGCTTGTTTTATGCTATTTGTATTTACATTACGTACTATGTTTGTTTTTGTTTGTCTTATTCTATTTGCTATACATGTTGTATATATACTGAAATATATATCTATGTATATTTATTTATCTAGTTTTATTACGATACACTGTTTTCTTCACTACCTTTATACAATACGCAATGAACTTTTCTACATTGGCTTTTTGCATTAGCTCTGCTATATTTCTAAATTTAATGTCTAATTTTATTTCTGTAGCTAGGTCATTTCTTTCCCGGGAATATGCAGGACACCAAAAGATTATATGCGGCACTGTCTCACTCTCTGCGCTACTGCATATGCACGAGGGATCCTCCTTGCACCCGAGACTACATTGTGCCATTAAAAACAAACATGTGTGTACTAGTGTACACACGTAAAAAGTGAAACTTTAAATTGGTTAAATAAATAAAGCCTCTACCAGGGTCGATTCGACCGAGGCAAGGAAAAGATAGCATGTAACGGAAAAAATGTGACGCGTAACCCAAAAATGTGACGGTAAAATTTTTCCCAACGCCGATAAAGAAGTTTCACTTCAAAAAATTGTTTACACAATATTAATATTATAATCCCCACCTTCTGCTATAGCAACTAAAGTAATCCACATATCATTTGCGGAATAGGCGACATTTGGTGTTTTATGGTTCACTGTAAAATCGAAATGAACTTTCTGAAATTCCGAATTTAAATTATTATAGAGCTCACCAGTACATGATATATTTTTGCACGCATATGTATATCGCCTGACAATACAATAATATGGTACCATGGAGCTGATCTGATGATGGAGTCGGGAGGTGGCTATAGGAACTCCTGTACTAAACAAGATAGACCCGTCGTGTTTGGGCTCGTTTTACTTGTCTTGGCTAGCACTCTGCAGCTACATGATATCCAGGATCTCAAAAGCTTGTATTTAAAAAAAAAGCTTATTTAGATTATTCCTGATGCCGTATAAGTAACTTCCGAAATTGACACTAAGGCAAAAATATAAGGCGCGGTCTTTTAGTATCGCATAATTCCCAAAATGCTCCGTCTGCCGTCCCACATGGCCACATGCCACACGGTCGTTAAGTTCGTGGCGAAAACGTTACTAATGACGTCATTATTGGCGATCACACAGCGCTCACAACGCCCCATATCAAGAGTTGCGTCGAAGTGGGCGTTGACCACAGAGCATTAATTCACTGTATCGGTTGACATTGAAAAAGGTGCGATTTTCAAATCAACCAATGACAACCATATTTCGTCGTTGATGTTATCAACGCTCTATAATCCGTTCCACTAGATTTATGATTGTAACGCCCGCAAGCAAGTGGAACGAGACAAATCGCGGTCGTGAACGTGGTCGTTGTGAGTCTCTTGTGGAACGTAGTGTAACGGTCTCATTTGATCAATTGTTCATGTTAATTTTTTTTTTTCTTGAAATTAAGAATTTTAATATTATTTCGTGACTTATGGCGACATCTGTTATTTGGTGGTAATGTTTGTTAAGCAACAATGCGATCGTTATTGTATTGAGTGAGCTTGGATATTGGTATCTTGTTAATGAGAATGTAGGTTAGTTTAGACGTGTTTGGCTAGGTGGCGCTGGATCGCCTTAGGTTATTTCTCTACATATATTCATTTGTGGCCAGTTTTCACGTGGAAGTCCTGGCTGATGATTAAAAGCAAATTTTTCTAGATTTTGTGTGTAGAATTTGGATATTTTGAAATTAAGAACAATCCGAGATTTCTTGAGGGAGACGCTTCGAGAAACTGGGCAGTCTGGGGAAAAAACGTCGCGACGCGGCCACTATGTCCGGTGGAAGTCCGAAAAACAAATGAATTAAAAAAAGGAAGAAATCTGTGGAGTTCCAAGAATGAAGAGCTGGATCTGAGAAGCCTGGATGCAGTGATTTAAAATAATTTAGTGCCGTTCGCGTAAAACATATACTAAACCGAGATAATGTAATAAAAGTTTATGGGCTTCCTCCAGTTGGTGCTAGCTTCTGGAGTAGAAGGTCTCGCGAGTGTGTGCTGTGTTGTGAAAGAGTGTAGTGTTGGTGTAGTGAGTGTGTGCAATGGGATCCCTGAGGATGGTGCTGGGAGCTGTCTACGATCGTTTGAATTCCCGCGGTTGAGGCGACGTGCTCCGCAAGCTGCGTCAACTGCTCCTGTTGTCTTCGAAAGCTAAGTGAAATTTACTTTAATTGGCTTGCAATGTACATTCATAATAATTTTCTAAAATTATTTGACAATGTTTTAGAAATTTTTAAAATAGTTCATAATTTTCTACTCTAAAGCAAATATCCTTATTTTATGTCATCAAGCAGCGTTAGCCGCCATGTTGTTTGACTTGTAGATGGCAATCTTAAGCGTGGCCGTGTATAAGATATTAATGGAGTTGTTTTCATAATATATTGCAAGCCAATGTTCTTTGGTTTACTTCGATTGGACGGTTTTCATTACTTAGGATCGTATATAATTAACTCAGGTATGTGCAGTGCTATAATCTTTGATAACGAAATTCTTCAAGCCATGGTGGGATATTTACCCGTTGGATTTATTGATGCTTTAATACGGCTTTAAATGTTAAAAGCTTTGCTATGCGAGTGTTAATGTGTCCTCTAATACTTTTATTTCAGCTAATCAACCTTTTCTTTCAGCTGGTAATCTGGGTTTTGTGTCTGTGTGTTTGTTCTTTATCTTTCTTTGCTTGCGAATATTAGCTTGAAAACTGTCCAATAATTATTTTATTTTTTTCCTGTTTGTGTAAATTTTGTGTTGGGTTTATGATAATTGATACAGCTGTTTCTTAGTGCAAATCAATAACCTATAATTGTCTAACCAAATTCTTTATTTATGCTTGGATGTTTATATCCCAGGGCTATGAATTCAGAAGCATTTAAACCATTATAATCTATTTATAAACTTGATAAATATAATATTATTATGAATTTACCTAATTATCTGTTAATATTGGGGTGTCATATACACTGGAGAATGTGGCAATAGAGACTATAAAATTAACTTTCTTTTACATGAAGCAACTGTTCTAAGAACTATTAAGGAAGGTTCCAAGTGTCTAGTATATATATATATTTCATTCTGTTGTATTACTTATTAGGTATTTATGTTATATAATGACATGTCTGTTTGTTTGAAGGGCATATAGAGTGAGTTAGACTGGTTACATGGGAAAGCTCCCATAAAACTTTAATTATGTGTTCACTTACTTGCCTTATATACCTATATATTGTATATACATACTTGGAATCAATTATATTCACATTTCTAGTCAATGAGCATTGACAGAGGTGTATGAATTCTAATTTGAGGAATAAAGTTAATTCAGCTGCTTATGTACTTATATGTGTTTATATATGTATGTATTATTTATTGTACTCTTATTATTGAATATATTTTATTTTTGACTATTTACATAGTTTGATATTAGGGTTGTTAGGGGAATGTTATCTTATGTCAAGAACTTTAAAATTTTATCAACACTTCATTTAATTGATCGAATTTCATAATTTAATAATAGTTATGTTGATAAAGATGAACTATCGATTGATAATTTGCTTTGAAGTTGCTAATAAGCTAATGGACTCTGCTGAATTGATTTAATGCAGATTTTCCTCTACTTTAAATAGTTTTATCATAATTTCTTCATTGACATTAAAGTGAACCGCTATTTGATAATTTTTAATTTAAAGAGTTTGAATCTTGAACATTTAATGGCTTCTTCAGACACACCTTTAACTAGGAAGTGGGTTAAAGGGTTGATGAAATAACATTAATTTAATAAAACTTCTAAATTTTACATTGAGATTAACGCGTCAACAATTAAATACTGAATTTCTATTTTCCTGATGAGCGATTATTGTCTTAACTGAAGTTATCATTTTAATAATGCAACTTATAGGGTCTATTTGCTGGGGTTTCAGTTCAGTTATGATCGTCTAAGTGAGATAGTTTGAATTGATTAATTTAAGTTTATAGTAGCGGAGATAGTGGTTGAAACCATATTTTCCTATTAGAGCTATTACTTGTATGTGCTTATATTGGTTTAGTGGTGAAGGGTTTAGGTCTTCGAGAGAGCAGTTATATTTCAGGAATTTGAAACATTAATTTTATTTTCTTTCAAGGTGAAACTTGGATTCTCTTGTCAAGTCTTACAGTTGGGAACCTAGGGTAACTGTGAACTAGTTAACTGAATTCCAGGGTGGATTGTTGCAATGCTTTGGTGGGTTTATGAACAGTGGTGGGGAATTTACTTAAGTTTGTCCAATACATGACAGGGTTGATGATTATTTTAATTGTGTTGCAGCTGATTGTTTATATGAAGATTGAGGTATATGGATTCATATTTGAAGGTTGTCTTGGGGTTTTATTTTATCTGTATATATAAGTATTTATGTATTTATTCTATGACATTACATGATAACATTACACTATACAACAATCATGCATTCTATGTGGGAAGGCTTAACTGACTTTAGAAAATTTAAAGTTTATTTTTTTGGCTTATTGGATTTTTCATGTTTTAAATACTTTCCTATTGAGAAAGTTTGCCTTGGCATTTGGCTTTGTTTGGCGCAAAGGAGTTGCTTATTATAATCCAAAATTTGCTAAAAGTTTCCTTTAGGTTTACTATACTTTCTTAAACAAACAACTCTGTTGTTGCTAAATGTGTATAAAATAGGCTTTCAATTAATATTACAAAATAATGAGAAGGGGGTGAAAGCACATATTGATTATTTCTATATTAACTTTGATTAAGGACGCGGTTTATGGTCTTTGTAACCTTGGACAAATGACGTCGCAAACCATTTGTTTATTGGGACAATCTAATCTACCTAGGATAATTTCGACAATTACCCAGGTTTTTCTCGCGTGCCGTTTTTAGGCAACCTAGTTTGTTTTGGTTATAATATGTGCCTTCATGAGACTAGGTTGATTTCACATATTGAGTTTAACTGAATGAGTAACTGAGGGATTGGAGACTGTTAAATCGCGGATCTGCTTGGAGGCGAAGTTGAGGGCCCCGGTGGCCCGCTTCTGGCCAATTGCAAGCGGATCATTCGTATCAAAATTTACATCTTTCCACAATATGTGATTTCACAAGAGTCTTAGAAGTAGGTAGGCCTGGCAAAGCTTGACTGAATTGGAAAGGGTGATTAATAAAAACTACTTATGAGCAGTGTTACTGATGTTGACATCTTTGATGCTGAGTATCACCAATTCATATCTAATTTAATCTTAAATCATTATTTTACGGTGCTATGCTCTCATCTCAAGGGTTAGGGTCATTAGACAGGTGTAGGGTTCATCACTTTACTTAAACTTTAAACTTTCAATTTCATTTTCACGATGGATCCAGAAATCTGTCTTTGACAAGGGGATACATAATACAAGTGAAGGTGTCTCTCGCCTAATTTTAATTTAAAGTTTACTTACAATTCATAGAGAGACATTCTGAAACTTTTACTTTAACAATTTAGGAAAGGGAATTTCATGAGATGTAGAGAGTATCACTACTTAAACTTTATTTAAATTTTATTTTTAATTCACTGTGATATTCTACTTGCATCAAGGGGGGTCGCTGAGGTGATATTCCTCATAATTACAAATTTATTTGATATTTTGGAAGGGTGACTCTGAGATGAAATGTTCACTCAAGTCTTTTGGCCTTTCCAACTCATTTTACACAAAGGCACTCCAAATGTGTTTTCTAAATTGATAGGACGTACTGCTAGTGAGTTTCTTGTCGGCTCTTCTCACCAGCGATAGTACGTTGTGAACCGACGCTAGTTTTAGATAATGTTTATGATCAATTCAATAAGTTCTAATTAAAAGATTGGAGGTTCTTCTTTTATTCTGATATGAGCTCTTTTACTGATAGCTAAAGAATGCGGTGGCACAATATCAGTGAGGTGGTTAGGAGGGGTGCCTACACAAAATTATATAATTTGTTAAGAAATTTATATTAAAATTCCCTTTGGCTAATAAAGGCACGGGCGTACTCAGATGATGAGCTTATATTGTGAGTGACATATTTGTTATGATTCATAAAAAATGCATAGCATTTTACACTTACAACATATTACTACAAAGTTATTATTATATATATATATTATTATACACCGATTTTAAGGGTCTTCCTGTTCTCTGATCAACACTCTTATATAACCTACCTTGTGAACATAGGGTTCGCGGCATTACAGCGAAGGGTTCCTACTACTAGAAGATCACGATATTTGGCCAATATTATTTGATTTATTCAATGAATAAGTTTTATTAATTCTCACTATATAAATTCTTTAATTTTATCTTTCACTCTATGCTTTAGCTTGAGTTTGTCATTCCTTGGCTCTTTGAGGGTCGGGGCGGACGTTACAGTAGCCATAGACGAGAACTCCATTTCGAATGTCAATCTCGTTGATATACGAACAATTAATGCATGCCATTTAGTTGCAGACATATTTATAACAACAACTCGAGTCGTTAGCAAGAAAATTTGAATAAAACAATAAAATTTTATATATTATGTAAAATAACAAGTAGGTAGGTGCCTACTTAACCACTACTAATCTGCAATATTATAAAATTCTAAACATCTCGTGTCTGTACATTGTAGTATTTAAAAAAATGGAATAGACTATAACCGATTGAGATCACGACGCCAACAGATAAGTGATACCCTGCACATGCACTCTCTCACAACACCAGCTTGTAACGGATAAACTCTACATTAAGAGAGCAACAGCGCATTTGTAGCACCTTTAGTGTTGCAAATGTCCATAGGCGATGGTAACCGCTTTCCATCAAGTGGGCCGTCTGCCTGTCTGTTGAACGCCTGCAATAAAAATACATTAGTATAAGTTTAGTATTAAAATTAGAAAAAATATATGAGTTATTCTTAAGGTACACAACACAACATACAAACCACAAAATCAATGTCACACACAATTACAAAAGATAATAATAAGCGTGTATAAAGTCAAAAAAATCAAGTTGTAAAAAGGGTACGGACCTAGAGTCCGTAGTATTGTTATTTTAAAAAAAACCGACAAGTGATAAAATCACATTGAAATTATGATTTTTTCATCTAGCCGTTTTAAATAAATCCCAGGATAATAAGTAGCGCAAATTAAAAAAAAATAAAAACCGCATCGAAATCAGCTCAGTAGTTCTTACGTGAATCTCGAACAAACAGACAAGAAATGTAAAAAATGCATCGTATTCTCCGTCATTTTTTTTTAATAACAATACTACGGAATCGGGTTTCGTACCCTTTTCACAACTTGTTACAGTTTTTTGAGTTAATACACGCTTATTGTTATCTTTTGTTATTGTGTGTGTCGTTGATTTTGTGGTTTGTATGTTGTGTTGTGTACTTTAAGAATAACTTATTTATTTTTTTCTAATTTTAATACTAGACTTGGGTATAAAAAACTGACACGTGTCTACATACATACACTGGTAGTTTTAAAATTGTAAGACATAGCATTAAGTTTCAATTACTTTGGTACTTATCATCATTTGTTTAAAATCATGCAAAAAAATACACTATTGATTTAGTGTATTTTAAAAAAACATTACACACATTACCATTTATACTATTTTCTTTATTGTTAAAGTCAAATTAATAGTGTAGCCTTGACGAAATTTGTGATTATAGAAGTATATACTCTTTTTTTTATTGCAGGAGGTCAGCAGACAGGCAGACGGCCCACTTGATGGAGAGCGGTTACCATCGCCTATGGACATTTGCAACACCAAAGATGCTACAAATGCGCTGCTGCCCTCTTAAAGGAGACTGGAACCTGGGCCACTAATGCCGGAACACAACTCAAGGTTGTTATGGCGACATACCTTAGACCAGGGGTGGTAGCCATCCAGTCGGGCAAATGCCCTACCACCTGGCAAACTTTGACAACAGAACCTTAATAATGTTCAAACTTATAATTTAAATTAATTATGGTCGAATTTCGACTACTGGGCGTCCACTAGTATATGGAAATAATTGCAAATAAATATTATCTTGACAATACCGAAATCACGAAAAGATCTAGTAGTATGATAATAATGTGAATTGGGATTTTTATGATGATTGCTCATTGGGTTACAATTTACAACCATAACATGAAAAACAAGTATATAAAAGAAGAAATAATCATCACTTACAATTTTTTAACTGACTAGTAACTTTGTGACTAACGCATTTGTGTGTCATTCAGGTGACGTGAGTTCGAATCTTAGATAGGAAATCCGCACCGTTTAAAAAGTTTCTCTGAGCAAACGTTCATATTGTTACAATAAATACGTAGCTAAGGGTGACGAAAACCACCGCGATGAAATCTGCATATACAGGTGAGCGATGTGTCAAACTTGCCAATCTGCCTTAGACAAGTGTTGCGGATATACTGTCTAATCTCCTAAAAGAAATAGTCAACGCACTTCTGCAGTTATCTGTTCTATTATACTAATGATTGAACCAAATTTGATCAAATCATACGCTCTCTCTAACCAGCCTAGTCAAAGAACAAATTCAAATGTTAAAATTCAAAATAAGTTTCACTGGAGAACACTTTTTGGAGGTCATACATATAGTTTAAAATTTAATTTTACTTCCTAGTCTATGTACACCGCTTCGCAACGTGTTATTGCTGTTAAGGAGAAGAAGCGGCAAAAACTCCCCAGCAACACGTCTAGCTAAAAATTGTTTTTTTTTTAATATTTCTTTTTCTAATTATATCTAAAGTGCCATTTTGCCACGTGGTAGGGGATTTGCCCGACTGGATGGCTACCACCTATATTATGTCGCCATAGCAACCTTGAGTTGTGTTCCGGCATTAGTGACCAGGTTCCAGTCTTCCTTAAGACAGCAGCAGCGCATTTTTAGCACCTTTCGTGTTGCAAATGTCCATAGGCGATGGTAACCGCTATCCATCAAGTGGGCCGACTGCCTGTCTGCTGAACTCCAGCAAAAAAAAAAAGTTTTTTCTTATAAGTTTTATACAGAAGTATGTTACAGAATTACTTTTGTAGAATAAATGGAGCAGCAAACAGTGCATTCTACATAAGACAAAAACACAATAAGAGGAAGGAGAAATATTACTATAATTATAATGCATAGTGATATGACGTACAATTTTTTTCTTTGAACATACCTTTCTACAGTCGAAGATGCACTAAGCCCAAAATTGGGACGTTTAAAGGCTGATAAATATTATCAAACGATTTTATATACTCTTATTTAGCTCGAGATTGGATATCCACATGAATACTGACTGATACATACTAGTCCTGCCAAGCCACCTTGGACAAGCGTGGCGGGTATACTGTCCATTCCCGTACAGTGGGAGGCCCGAGACCAACAGTGGGACAGTTATGGGCTGCTGTTATTATTATATACATACTAGACCAGAAAACTGCTTATGTGGTGCATGCTTTCCAGCTGCGATTCGAACCACGATTAGGGCCGTCTTTATCTAGGTGCGTGGATCTCGGGCGCAGACGAAGGATTTCAATAAAAAAATATTGTATTTTAAGTTTTGACTAACGATACTTAAATACCTACTAATTTTCAGATATGTCAATGTGTTACTGTTTTAAGTTGGTGTACAATATATTGTTGTTGTTGTTATACTACACCTACATATAGCGTCATTTATTGAACATTTTCGTATACAATACTCACGGTTCCATTGGCTTGTTTAGTTTCTTAATCGTCATAGCGTTTCGGTACAAAACCCTATCTGGCTCGAAGGGCCAAAATGTAGCGTATGTTATGGTTCTGGGTGTCGGGTCAAGATTTGTTTATTTACTATGTTTAAATGATAATAAAAAGATATTTTCTCGTGACATCTTTTATTCGTCTTCCTTAGTAACATAACATAGATAATAAACTTAAAAGAAATAGAATGACAAATAGTCTTTTTTACCAACCAAGCTATATTTACGCCATCTTGTAGTCAAATGTCATTCATACAAACCCAGTAGTTCTTGAGAAAAATGACTATGATATAAGGACAAACGGACATGACGATTGAAAAATATTCCGTTTTTGCCAAATGACCAAGAGATCCTTAAGAAAGGGTAGGAAAGGGGCGGCGGCACCCCGGCACCCAATACGCTTAAAAAGTTCCTGAATGTATTAAATGCACACTGTTCGTTACCATAGACATAATTAATTTAACTCAACCTGCACTTCTGTATGTATCTATAATTAAAATGTCATTAATTTATTGTAATGTTTTATTGTATAAATATTTAGAGGTATGTTGCGCACTGGATACCGACACATTTTTCTTTCTTCAAATCTACAATATCTCCAGAAGGTTGTCTGGAAGAAATCGCTGTACAATTATTTAAAATGATGTTAATACTCATGTAAACTACTTTCTTGTTCGCAGTAAAGAATATTCTATTCTATTCTAAATATGTTCACATTTCAAAGCCAAATACAACAAAGACAAACAAAAAACTAGTAATTAAAAACCTTTATGGTTTTAGTTGAGATTTCTTTGCTTATAGCAATTAACAGAACATTACTGTTGACCGCAATCCATTAATGTTGTATAAAAACCAATTTCATTTAGATATGTGTCTTATTAGTCTAAAATTGGTGACAATGAAATCATTATTTGTGGTGGTTATTCTTGCGCTTACGGTAAATGAAGGTCCAAATACAGACGCTACATTTTCCCCGCTGTTACTAGGGCCCTTGCTGCAGCAACAACCTCTGTCATTGTTGCATCCTGTTTTACCTATTCTGCGTCCGATTCCATCTCTGCTGCAGCAAGTTCCTTCTTTGCTGCATCCGGTTTCATCTCTCCTACAGCAAGGTCAACCTCTCCTGCAGCAAGGTCAACCTCTCCTGCAGCAAGGTCAATCTCTCCTGCAGCAAGGTCTACCTCTCCTGCAGCAACGTCAACCTCTCCTGCAGCAAGGTCAACCTCTTCTGCGTCAAGAACAACCATATTCTGCGCTCTGTCAAACGGATCAATCAGTGCAATTCCAAAGTGCGTTATACGAGTTTTCTCTTACCCTGTATAATACTTTAACTGATTATGAAAACGACCATTTCGTTACCTCACCATTCAGCATATGGATGTCTTTGGCAGCTCTAGCAGAAGGTGCTGAATTGGAAGCACAGTTACAATTGTTCAAGGTTTTAGGCCTGCCCCAACAAAGTTGTTTGCGGCAGAAATTCTACACTATAGCTTTGAGCTTGGAAACACCTGGTATCGACGTTTCTTTTATCAGAAACAGAGGAATAATCTTTGATGAAGGGGTACACGTTAAAAAACAATGGAGAAACTTTGTGAAGACATCAAAGTTACTAGAATACGCAGCCGCACCAATAAAAGACAACCCAATATTAACTGAAAGAAACCTACAAAAGGCAATAGGATCTAAAATGCAGATGCCTCTACAGGGAAACTCAGTGCTAATCGATTCTTTGACGTACAGAGGTGTTTGGACAAATTCCTTTGACGCTGAGAACATTACTGTGGAACCATTTTACAACGACGCAGGTGAAAAAGTCGGTATGGTCCCAATGATGAGGATCAAGCTGCGAACAAGAGTAGCTGAGCTTCCTTTATTCAACGCAAAGGTCGTGGAACTCCCGGTTGGCAATGATGGTAGATATTCCATGTTGATTGGTATGGGTATGGAGCGTAACGGTGTAATGAGAAAGATAGCTAATTTGCAGCATGGCTCGATATTCAATGACGTCATAAGGTTACTACACTTGAGTCCAGGCCCAATTGAAATAGCAATTCCGAAGATAACCATGAGCACAGATTATAATGCAAGAGTAGTGCTTGAACAGTTAGGAATCACGGATATCTGGACGAATCCGGCTACAACTGAGTATGTATTCTATTCCTATTCTAAATCATTTAGCGTGTTTTTGCAGCTGTCATGCCTGGTCAATACCTTAATTCCATTCAATGAATTTCTTGATTAGTTAATATGTAACAATTTAATTATGTGAGTAATTTCTCGGTTGTATTAATTCTTTTTACTTACTTACTCCGTTGGCTCAGCGACCCAAAGTGGGTCTTGGCCTCCGTAACGAGAGCATGCCACTTTTCTCGGCCCTGTGTGGTTTCTTGCCAATTATTGGCTCCACTCTCTCCTTCCAGCGATATTAATTATTGCTGGAAGCAATAGCAAAAACAAAGCCCTGGTATCAATAATTCTTCTCCATTAAACAGCATTTACTTTATAAGTCTTAGACGTAATGAAATAATGTTTTAGTCGCGAAGACCTAAGAAAATAGTAGGTCTTAGAAGCTTTGGTACGTGTTTTCGTCTATACGTTCATACTTAATCAATCCTATGTTACTGGATCAGCAGAAATACTATCCATTAAAATGTTAAATGGTATTTAATAGTTATTCGCGATGCTATTGGTAATTTATTAAAATTCCTCAAAACGAACAAGATTTTTTCGACGTTTCGGCCACTTTTCAGTAGCCGTGATCATGGAAGACAATGACACTGAGAATTAGCTGAAACGACGTAATAGAAACAAAATCAAATACTTAAATACGTAGTTTATGTGTACTAGGAGTGAAAACTTAAGAAACCATAAACGTCCCAACTTTGGGCTAAGGCCTTCCACATTGGGAGAAAGACTATACCCGCCAGGCTTATCCAAGGTGGCTTGGTAGGTTTGACACATCGGTATAGGTCAGGAAAACTGCCTAAGTGGCGTATGCGTTCTGGCCAGGATTCCAACCCTTTGAGCTTGGGACGCGTGCGCTAGATTACGCTACCACGAGCTATCTACAACTAAGACTAGATACTATGAAACAATTAACTAATTCTTTCCTCTTCAGACACGTATCGAGTCCGCCGGCTTTACCAGGAGGTTTGGTGCAGCATGCAATAATATCACTTACCCCGGAAGGAATTACCCCACCACCACCACCCTCGGACAACGCCCTCTTCGGTTTGCTGGGAGATGTCGTAAATGCAGTGGGCGACCACAATTTTATAGCTAACAAGCCGTTTATGTACGTCCTTACGGAATCGAGGACCCACAACATTCTCTTTGCTGGTTCTTACTCAGACCCGAATAGGGTTTAAATCTTCTCAGAAGTTTGTTTTGTTTTTTTGGTAGATCCAGGCATAATGATCGCGAGTAACACCGAAATCAAGTCAAAAAGAAAAAAGTAGACGTGCGACTATAACACTCAGAATGTGACTAAGGGTACAAGTGACTGAGAATTTAAGTAATAAACGATTTTAGGAATACTTCAATTTTTTGTCTCACCCACCATTAAATTCGTGACTTGAAACATTGACAACGTTAGATAACCATGTCAATACTCTGAAACGTTTAACTTCACTATTTGCTGCCTAACAATTTTTTTAAACACGAAATTCGAGATTCGAAATTACAGTGGGCCCTATTAAGGTTTAAAGAACTTTATTTCTCATAAGAACATGTAGTTGAAATCGCGGAAGGTTACGACACACCTTCCATGATCAAATTCATCGTGTATTAGCAGAAGGAGTGATGTCAGGAGCCTTAAGAACAGACGAGCGTGCATGACAAGAGCTATGAATGTCAAAGAAGCAAGTGAGGCGTGTAAGAATAAGCCTGTATGGCGCTCTGCTGTTCGTGCCTACCCCGCAAGGGACCTTACGTGAAGTTGTAATAATAATAACATCTAGTTCACTTAGGTACAATGAGATTAAGATAATAATTATTAAGTAATACAGTATAATTCTTAACACTAATGTGGTCCTATGCAGTCTGCGATGTAATTATGTTGTGGTGTATTGTTTTATATGTTTTAATAAAAGGTTTTTAGTTTTGTCTTGAATAAGTTTGTATTTTTACATTTTTGTAGATTATCTGGTAATTTATTAAATAATTGCACACCTTCAAATGTAATGTTTTTTTCCCGTAGTTTGTTCTTGGTATACTTAATAGAAATTGGTTTTTCTTCCGGATATTATATTTACATATTTTAGCAGGAAAAGATAGCTTGGAGTGTATATTTTTCTTATATATCTTTTTTATTAGTATGCAAATATGTGTATATTTGAGAAATATTAAATAGGTTAGTTTTAGAGTATAAATGTTTAGTTGGAGTGAGATAATCTAGATGGTATAATGTTTTGACAATTTTATTTTGTGTAATTTGTAATAGTTTTAAGTTTGTTTTAGCGGCTGACCCCCATATTTCTATAAGATATTCAAGATGAGACTTTACAAGGGAATTGTAAATGATGAGCCGTACTTTGCGAGGTATACAGTTAGAAATTTTGCGTAGTGCTCCCAAGACTGGGATAAGCTTACTTCATACATAGTCAATATGTGGTCTCCATGTTAGTTTGTCATCCAACCATAGGCCAAGATACTTTTCTTTGTTGCTACGATTTATTTTGCAGTTGTTTATTTGTGTTGATTGTTAACAAATTATATAAAAACCATTCATTAGGCTAGTTCAGATCTTTTTGTGCTTCAGCAATGTCATGTATTGAGTGACCAAAATAGAAAAGGCATGTGTGATCAGCATATAACGTGAAATATCCTGTTAGTCCGACATTTACAATATGATTAATGTATATTAAAAAAAGAAGACTTCCTAGTATTGATCCCTGGGGAATTCCAAAATTAATTTTTCGCTGACATCTTTTGAACTCGTTAATTTTAACTATTTGAAATCTGTTGTGTAAATACGACTTGATTATATTTAGTGGTATATCCTGGACACCTATATTCTTTAGCTTTTCAATAAGTAGTAAGTGAATGACAGTATCAAAGGCTTTTTTAAAATCAATAAAAATGTCAATACATATTTGTTTTTTATAAATATTTGTTTTTGTTTTTGTTATCAAGTCTATGGGCGGCTGACAGGGTGTCGTAGAAATGATCCATCTGGTGAAATTAGGGACCATAGACTACATACAGTAACCTCTGGGACAACGTCAGTACCGTATCTTACGGTTAGGACACTCAAGCAGCTGGCAGTTGACAAGAGTTACAGGTTTCCTGAAGTTACAGAGTATTAAAGAAAGATTTCTTCATTGATAACGACTTACTACTAACCGGCAACATATTTACAAAGAGCAGTTTCCTCTCAGGTATAAAAAAGATATTTGAACCACTGAGTTGGAGCTCACCTTTTATCTTGTTTGCAAAGATTATTCAAGGCTGTGTTTTGAAAAGAAAGGAAAGGAAAAGGATTAAATAATAAAATTGATGTAAAGAAACAAGGAGAGTTGTATAAATACATAATAAAGATACAAAGACAAACATTTAAAGAAGATAATACATATTTGAAAACACAGAAAGAAGTAAGATAAAAGGTAAATTCTTCCGGGTATATAAACAGCGTAAGGCGCGCTTACCGGGCAGTTGAGAGTTGAGTTCAATCCAAGACGGTGAAGCGACAAGTGCGATACTAAAGAGTTGGAAGAGAAGGTTAATAGAAGACAGAGATGAATTAAGTGGTGAATTTAGTGGCCAGTTAGGTGGACAGATACGTGAAGGAGGTGTGTAACGTAGTTCGAGAGAGGAACCAGAAGCGAGCTACACGCGAAAATATCGGAGGTGGTCTACGCAATATCGGCGACGGCATTGAGGGTGTGACAACTTATCGTCGGTACTGTGCATCGTTGGTCGTGCGTATAGGGGCAACCCTGCAGAGAGGTACTGCGTGCGGCTGTGTAAGTCAATAAAAGCTTTTAAATTAAAAACTGGTGTTTTCTTCCAATCCATAAGAGCGTACCCCCGATCGTACGTAACATTACTATTGCACGTAATAGCATTTGTCAGATGTTACAGTTACACGAGTATAAACGAGTCTCTCCGATCTGTTTAATACAACCAGGGCGTTCCACTAGGGACTCACAACGACCACGTTCACGACCGCGATTTTTGCCGTTCCACTTGCTTGCGGACGTTACAATCCTAAAAGCTAGTGGAACGGGTTATGGGGCATTGATGTCATTAATGTCATACGCAAATGTCATTGGTTGATATGAAAATCGCGCCTTTTTCAATGTGTAGGGTTGACTAATTTATGTTAAAAATATATAGCTATTTATACAAAATGTCCTTAATGGGTCAATTGGGTATCGGATACTTCATCGCGGTAATAATTTAGAAGAAAGCAATTCGCCTAGCTCAGTTGAAGAGTGGACGTTAAGTTTATAAAACGTAATACTAAAAAACGTGATCTCAGGCCACGTATTACACAATATAAAAATATAGTTGATCGTTATTCAGATGAAGAATTTAAAAGCCACTTTAGACTTTCAAGAAATACATTGAATTATCTATTATCTATTTATCTATAGTTCTGAATTATGAGTTATAACTCTTTCGTGTAATAAACAAAAGCTATGTCTACAAACAATGAATTTCTCACTAATTATATAATTATATTCAAGTCAACAATAATGAAAACTGATTAGAAATAAATTATGTAAATAAATGTTAATAACAAATAAAGGAAAATGATAGATAGCTGTTCAAAATACATTAAAATTAATTTTACAAAATTAATAAAGAAAGATATTTTTTCATTCGCCATCTTTGTTTCAAAATTCGCGCCTTTGTCAATATATTAACAAGCGAGAATTAATGCTCTGTGGTCAACGCCCACTTCGACCCACCTTTTGACATGGGTTGTTGCGGGCGTTGTGTGATCGAAAATGATGAAGTCATTAGTGACGTTTTCGCCACGACCGCAACACTCGCGGTCGCCTTGTGGAACGGCTATCTGAGCATTTTGGGCGTTGTGCGTTACTAGTGGAACGCCCTAAACGTAGTCAGTAACTGTCAATGTCTAATAACATGATTACAAGTTCGGTACTGTATGTACAGGCGAATTTCAACCTAATTGTATTTCACAACTGTAAGAAAATGACCTTATGTCATGTTTCAATTTGTTTCATTGAACGTGTCCAATTTGAAAACCTGCCCGTAAAATTTCAAGTTAAAAAAAGTTTGCGATTCATTTTGTCACTCGTTAGTTGAAGATTTTCCATTTGTCCATTGCGATTCGTTTTTCTACTTATCCGTGGCCATTCGTTTTTCCACTTGTCCGTTGAAGTTTCACTTTTAATATGTGTCCCAGCACACATTTCGATTTTTCGCAGCTTTAATGATTTGGTTAGGTTAGGGTACATTTCCA
Source organism: Dendrolimus punctatus (assembly GCA_012273795.1). Taxonomy (NCBI): domain Eukaryota; kingdom Metazoa; phylum Arthropoda; class Insecta; order Lepidoptera; family Lasiocampidae; genus Dendrolimus; species Dendrolimus punctatus. Next base: position 13,454,937 of record CM022551.1, on the reverse strand, counting down.
TGAATACATTTTTAATTTAAACATATTTTATTTAAAAAAAAAAAACTATAGTCTACTCTAAAATTATAGACGTAAAATCGTCATTCGGACATCAAGTTATGTTAACAGAAAAATATTTCCAAAAACAATAATTTCAATAACATTCTGTTTGCTCAGTTTTGATGAAGAGGCTCCGAAACTACTGAACCGATTTGAAAAATTGTTTCACTGTTGGCAAGCTACACTATTCACTGGTGGTTATAGGCTATATTATATTTACAAAAAAATTAGGGATCCTTACTAAAACTCCAATGATGAAACTTATATAACTTTGGAATTGTTCAATTCGGATATTCCATTCGAAAGATCGAGTTTAAAAATGTGAGAATTAGAACACGCGGCCGTGACGCATTTTTGTGAGCGAAAAATCGTAAGACCCCGTCTATATAGAAGTTTCACTTCAAAAGTATTGGATTTTAAGATTGGACTAACTATACTTAAATATACTACACCTACATATAGCGTCATGTATTGAACATTTTCGTAAAGTATACTCATGGCTCCATCGGCTCGTTTTGTTTCTTAATCGTCGTAGCTTCTCGGCTCACGCTATCTGGCTCGAAGGACCAAAATGTAGTGTATACGTTTATGTTATTGATTCGTGTACTTAAGCGGCCGAAACGTCGGAATCCCAAAATCAAACGTCAAACGTTAAACCGTAGTTTTATTCTATTTAAAATGTTGTTAATACTCATGTAAACACTTTCTTGCCCGCAGTAACTAATATTATATTCTATTATAAATATGTTCACTTATCAAAGCCAAATACTGACAAACAAAAAACTAGTAATTAAAAACCCTTTATGGTTTTAGTTAAGATTTCTTTGCACTTAACAGAACATTACTGTTAATTGCAATCCATTAGTATTGTATAAAAACCAATTTCATTTAGATATGCGTCTTATTAGTCTACAATTTGTGACAATGAAATTATTATTAGTGGTGGTTATTATTGCGCTTACGGTAAATGAAGGTCCAAATACAGACGCTACATCGTCCCCGCTGTTACTAGAACCCGTAGTGAAGCCATTTTTAAATCCTGTTTTACCTATTCTGCATCCGATTACAACTGTTCTGCAGCAAATTAATTCTTTTCTGAATCCAGTTTCACGTCCCTCGCAGCAAGATCAACCTCTTTTGCATCAAAACCAACCATATTCACCGGTCTGTCAAACGGACCAATCAGTGCAATTCCGAAATGCTTTATACGAGTTTTCTCTTAACCTGTATCATATTTTAACTGATCATGAAAACGACCATTTCGTTACCTCGCCACTCAGCATATGGATGTCTTTGGCAGCTCTAGCAGAAGGTGCTAAATCGGAAGCACAGTTACAATTGTTCAAAGTTTTAGGCCTTCCCCAACAAAGTTGTTTGCGGCAGAAGTTCTACACTATAGCTTTGAGTTTGGAAACACCTGGTACCGACGTTTCTTTTAATAAAAACAGCGCAATAGTCTTTGATGAAGGGGTACACGTTAAAAAACAGTGGAGAAACTTTGTGAAGACATCAAAGTTACTAGAATACCTTGCTGCACCAATAAAAGACAATCCAATATTAACTGAAAGGAACCTACAAAAGGCAATAGGATCTAAAATGCAGATGCCTCTGCAGGGAAACTCAGTGATAATCGATTCTTTAACGTACAGAGGTGTTTGGACAAATTCCTTTGACGTTGACCACGTTAATATGGAGCCATTTTACAATGATGCAGGTGAAAAAATCGGTATGGTCCCAATGATGAGGATCAAGATGCGAACAAGAATAGCTGAGTTTCCTTTTTTCAACGCAAAGGTCGTAGAACTCCCGGTGGGCAATGATGGTAGATATACCATGTTGTTTGGTATGGGTATGGAGCATAACGGTGTAGCGAGAAATATAGTTAATTCGCATCACAGCGCAATATTAGACGCCTTAAAGTTACTACATTTGAGTCTAATCCCAATTGAAATAGCAATTCCGAAGATAACCATGAGCACAGATTATAATGCAAGAGTAGTGCTTGAACAGTTAGGAATCACGGATATCTGGACGAATCCGGGTACAACTGAGTATGTATTCTATTCTATTCTAAATCATTTATACGTGTTTTTGCAGCTGTCATGCCTTATTTCTATATAAGTAAGTTCTCAGTTTTATTATTCTTCTTACTTAATCCGTTAGCTCAGCGACCAAAAGTGGGTCTTGGTCTCCGAAACAAGAGCCACTTTTCTTTGTTCTGTGCGGTTTCTTGCCAATTATTGGCTCCTATTTCCGACAGGTCAGCCTGCACTTGTCCTCCCAGCGACATTAATTATCGCTGGAAGAACCAATAATCGATATCAATAATTCTTCTCAATTAAACAGCATTTATTTTATAGGTCTTCGACGTAATAACAGTTTTAGTTGCGAAAACCTAAGAAGATACTAGGTCTTAGAAGTTTCCGTCTGTACGGTTTTCCTTAATCGGGTCCTATGTTGCTGGAACAGCAGACATACTATCCATTTAACAGGTTATTAATATTTTAATCGATATCTTCGATGCTATTGGTAATTTATTAAAATTCCACAAATACAAACAAGATTTTTCCGATGTTTCAGCCGCTTTTCAATAGCCGTGATCAAGGAAGACAATGACACTGACAATTAGCTGAAACGACGTAATAAAAACAAAATCAAATAACGCGTTGAAAATACTTAAATACGTAGTTCTTTTATGTGTACGAAGAAACCATAAACGTCCCAACTTTGGGCTAAGGCCTTCCACATTGGGAGAAAGACTATACCCGCCAGGCTTGTCCAAGGTGGCTCGGTAGGTTTGACACATCGGTAATCTCGATGTGTAAGTTTCATCACGATGTTTTCCTTCACCGTTGTTAGCACGTGGTAATTGTAACATTATGGTATTTATGCATTATGGTCAGGAAAACTGCCTAAGTGGCGTATGCGTTCTGGCCAGGATTCAAACCCGTGCCCTTTGAGTTTGGAACGCGTGCGCTAGATTACGCTACCACGAGCTATCTACAACTAAGACTAGATACTATAAAACAATTAACTAATTCTTTCCTCTTCAGACACGTATCGAATCCGCCGGCTTTACCAGGAGGTTTGGTGCAGCATGCAATAATATCACTTACCCCGGAAGGAATTACCCCACCGCCCTCGGGCAACGCCCTCTTCGGTTTGCTGGGAGATGTCGTAGATGCAGTGGGCGATTTCAATTTTATAGCTAACAAGCCGTTTATGTACGTCCTAATGGAATCGAGGACCCAAAACGTTATCTTTACTGGTTCTTACTCAGACCCGAATAGGGTTTAAATCTTCTCAGAAGTTTGTTTTGTTTTTTGATTGTACTTACATGCCTGTTTACCATAGGGGAGACAGACTTTTTGTAATATCTATATCTATAATATTATGAAATTCTAAACATGCGTCTCTGTACGTTGAAGCTATTTAAACAACTGTAATAGACTGTATAAACAAAAGAGAACACGACGCATTTTTTAAATTTCTTATCTTTTGTCTGTTTGTCGGTTTCTCTGTTTGTTCGGGATTCATGTAGCTGCACGACCACAAATTTGTTTATCCCGGTAATCCCGCGGGATTTTTTCTGGGATGATTTAAAAGGGCCAGATAAAAAAATCGAGTTCCAATGTGGTTCTTTCACTGGTCAATAGCAAATTTAATGTAATAAAATGTTTGTTATTTTTTATTACGAGAATTCCGCGGGTATTTTCACGGGAGCGATTTGAAGTAATTTGGGGGCATAAAAATTAGGGCTTAGTCCGATACAGTGTTGACTAAAACGAAAGTTTACATTTTTTGAATGCACTGTCCCGGGAATCCCGCGGGATATCGAACTATTAAATAAACATGAACTTTGCTCATTAAGGTCTTTCATTTGATAGCCGACAATATAGTTTAAATTTGAAAGTTCTTTTTCTCTTTTGGACCCCCGAGTAATTTTATAGATTTTCCCCCCACCACTATGCTTGGCTCTCACTTAGGGCACCCCTGGGGAAGGGTACCCTCTTCACCAACAGAGGGGGGAAGTCCACGGGATCCCCCGCTGGTCCACGTGGTCCCCTGTGGTGGGTTACGGGAGGAGTTGCGCGTAGCGGCGCCTACGACCCCTAGGCCGCTTGCTCTCCTCCCTCTCACGTTCTGCCGCCTCCTTCTGGGTATTACTTGGTCACAGAAGTAGGTCACAGCTAGCCACCATTGTTTGCTCTGGAGCATACCTTCAACCAGGCCTCGGAGCGAGTTTACCTAGCCGACAACGTTCTCTAATTCAGACCTCTGAGGTCCCCAGGCGGCGTACTCAACTAGCCTAGTGGTGCACCGCAATGGTGGCACTCAGGCGTGAGCTCCCGGCCCGCTATGCAGTACAAATACTTACATCTATACACTATCCCTTTTTTTTACCAGGGGAAATCCGATTGAGGACTAAGCCGCGACAAGGGCAGAACCTTGGGGAAGGGGATAATTCGCGACCTAGTGTGAGATTCACCAGATCGGGGGTGGCACTAGCATGCCCAGTCAGAACTGGTGCCATGCTATTGCCACTCCCCGGTTAGGGATACCCACTAAAACCCCTGGGTGTTCCGGAGGACGGCCTTATGCCAGAGCTACAGGTATATGACCTAGCCTCTCCGCAGCCCTGGCAGGCGTGGGCCCCCCTCACGAGGCCCCTTCCATTGCCGGGGGACTCATCCCCCGGCATCGTCATGCTCCCATTGGCGTGGGGCGGTCTGTAACGCGCCCCACGGAAGGAGATGAGCGCGCGCGGAACACTCGCGCTCTCATCTCCACGGCATATGCGGGTGAGTGAAAACCCCTATACCCCAAGGGGCCCCACCCTATACACTATCCCAACCCAACCAACTCATCATTCAAGTCACTGGTCGCAACTTTCCATATCAAAACAAACACTTTTGTGTTTTGATATGGATTTTTCGACGTCGTTGTTCAAACAGAAATGGAATAAAAAAAGCAGCAAATAGAGTAAAGCAAATTATACATCGATTTTTTAAAATAAAAATAAATAGTTTCAAAACATACTACTAATTCAAACTCCCAATATATGAAAAAAGAATATTCGTATTTAAAAATCGATATAATTAACATATCGATTTTTTCTCCTTAAACTTATTATCGTCATAAAGTAAAAAAGTGACAGTACTGTGATTTATTACTATGAACTTTAAAATTATAATAACTCATAATTCAAAACTTGTTTATTAAATTAAAAAACAGTTTTAGTGTTTCTCCAACATTAAACTTTTTTTCGACAAAAGTGACATAACCTCGTTTGTCAATCATATTTTTGTTTTTCCCATTATTCATTCAAAACTTGTTGGTGGACCCTAAAAACATGTTTCCTAACCCAAATAGCAGGTCTAGTGTGTATATATAAGGTGTATGTATACCTCTAAACTAAATTTTCGTTAATCTGATGCCACTCTCGGCAAAAGTTGAGCACTTAATTACAATGATTTGGTTAAAAAAACATATGAGCGCACGGCGCGATGTCATAGAACGTTGACAACAAATTTAATGAAGTCTCAAATAGTTGCATATACCCTCCTGCGTTAAACGTCACCTCACACAGTAAGAGAGTAGATAGTTAAATTGATGGAGCGATGTTTTACCTACGTTATACTTGGCAAGGACGGAACACTACGCTTATCATAAATATTAATACCAATAAAATGGTTTCACTACACAATATTTTTAGACGAGATAGAAAATCAAAAAACTTGTCAAACATACATATATACATACATACATAACTTCACGCCAGGTCCCTTGCGGGGTAGGCACGAACAACAGAGTGCCATACAGGCTTATTCTTACATACCTCACTTGCTTCTTTGACATTCATAGCTCTTGTCATGCACGCTCGTCTATTCTTAAGGCTCCTGACATCACCTTCTGCTAGTACACGATCAATTTGATCATGGAAGGTGTGTCGTGGCCTTCCGCGACTTCTGCATCCATCCACTTTTGCATTGTATATCTGTTTAGTCATTCTTTCATCATACATTCTTTCCACATGCCCGAACCACCGGAGCATTCCTTTCCTTACCTTTACCCCGACACTCTCTTTTAGACCAACTCTCTTTCTTACTTCGGTATTACGAACGCGGTCCGCGAGCGTCACTCCGCAGATTTTGCTTGTCAAACAGTTAAACATAATCTTTTGTGAAATAGTCTGGTTACTTAGTCTTAGGTAACATGTGCTCGCGGAACGTTAAATGAATCGATTTAATAATTGGCGGACCTTTTCATACCGCGACTGTACATTTGAACGGATTTAAATGGAATTCGACACAGAGCTAACCGTACCTATATACCTATCGACACTTATGATACTTTTTATCTGTCACACACATTGTTGTTGTTGTTGACACTGTCGCAATTCAATTAATTACTAAATACATCTTCATGGCTAGAAGAATAATTAAGTAATTTATATTATTATAATCTATTTAATATGTATATCTATAGTCGTTTTTGAAGATCACTGGCCACAAAAATGGCCCGGACATTTAGAGGGCTTGCGTAGGGCCATAGGAAGGATAACACGTACAGGCCCTTTGACAAATTTATTGTAAATGTGGCGTGACACTGACCGGCGATTATCCCTGTCTACACCATATAATAATGCACACAAGGACAAGCACGGGCCAGTGTAGGACTATTGTGGGAAATGAGAACAAAAAATACCGGGGCTATTGGGGTGGACTGGTAATGGATCTGGGAATACGGGGACTATGGCGTCTGCTCATCGCAATGTTCGGAATAATGGAAAAACGGGCAAACGGTGACTCGTCAATTCCTGCATGGGCCCCAAAAAATGCCATAGAAGACAGGAGCAACATGGGTGTGAGTGGCTAAGAGGTGTAGAGAGGTGGGCTGCAGGTTCACCGAAGCTTTTATATTAGTTTATTATTGTTTTGGTTTTTTTCTTGAATTATATTTAATTAATTATTAATTAGTTTTAATTTAGTTAAACCATCAATTAAATTAATTGTTCTTATGATGTCTCCTTGGACACCGATTTGGCTAAAAGAGATCGCTATGAAAATTACGGTTGAAACAAAAATGCATTCACTATATTTTGACATAACGAGTTTTCTGCTATATTTCCGGAGTGCAATAGCAATGTAATTTATATGAGACTACTAACAAAACTATGCTGATCCCAACGCGAAAAGTACTGTCGAAATCGGTTTACAGACAAAATAGTTCTGGCTGAACATAAAAAAATAATTATATAACGCATTGAGAATCTCCTTAAGTCTGTTAAAGAAGAAAAGAATGGTGGTATAAGATAAAATGTTAAAAAACAATAATTTTATTTCAACTACAACACTTAAAAATACATATTGCACAGATCTTAAGTTATTAGTTTTATTATTGAACGCAATAATGGGGTGACATTAAATGACACATATCACAGTCATTTAGTGACATTGAATGACACATATCACAGTCATTTATTGACATCGAATGACACATAGCACAGTCATTTACGACACAAAATTTATATAAAAGTGTAGATGTTCAAATACTATACATACATACATACATACATAACTTCACGCCAGGTCCCTTGCGGAGTAGGCACGAACAACAGAGCGCCATTTAGGCTTATTCTTACACACCAAACACTATGTCATCTTATACTAATGTAGAGTGTATCTGTATCATGCTGGTGTTGTGAGAAAGTGCATGTGCAGTGTGTGCCTTATGTCTATACCTATATATATTATCTTAACTAGTGCCTTGTATGCTGTTTTTTTCTTTCTGTGCCTAGGTTATTAATTTTTAGACTCTCTGTGTGTCTGGGTTTGTTTGTGAATTGTGCGTGTAATGCAATGCAGTGGTATTGCGCGTTGGTGTGAGTAAGTGTATAAGTTTTGTTGTTTTTGATTGTGTGTTTCTGTGGTGTTATAATTTATTATTTAATTGTCGTGACATGAAACATTTTTAGTTGGTATTCGTGATGATAGATGGTTTAGGAGGGGGATTATAGGCCCTCCATTAGACGTTGGATCACCGTCTTGTCTCCCATGCGTATCGCCATTTTTATATTACATTACTCTACATTAGTATAAGTTAAGTATTAAAATTAGAAAAAAAATATATAAGTTCTTCTTAAGGTACACAACACAACACAAAAATCATAAAGTTAATGTCACACATAGCACATAAACAATAAGCGTGTATAAATACAAAAAACTCTAACAATAATTAAGTTGTAAAAAGGGTACGGAACTAGAGTCCGTAGATTAGTTAATTATAAAATAAAAAAAAATACTATGTCATCATCACAACTACATAAATAATTTAAATTATTTTTAACGTGATCTTTTAAAACAGCGAAGCCTGTATGTCCTTTCCTTCTCTTTTATTCCCGCTCCCGCCCGCGCCAACAATTATCGTCATCAGAAATTGTGTTAATTGACATATATATTAAAAAGCTACCAACAATTAAAACGTTTATTTCGTGAGTTTTCGCTTATAAATACACTGATTGGCAAACCTACGGATTGAGACGATACTGTCCCGCGATTTTGGCGCGATTAGTAGAATTAGGACCCTGTACGAAACTCCCCATACTTCGTATTCAGCTAATTGAAGACATGAGTGGATGAAGGTGATAAGTCGCATTATTCCAATTCTGAGTAAATCGAGATAAAAGTTTTACTTTTATTTTAAACTGAACTTAACACCTTTTTCAACTTTTTATTTTTTAAATATGCCTTATACCTATGGTGTAAGGTCTGTAGTCATTTGGTATCGACTTATAACCTTCATCTACGCAAAAAAAGCAAAAAACCGAATATGCGACATATCACCTTCATCCACTCACGTCTTCAATTCTATTCGAATATTAGTTATAACATTGAGACTAATAAGATACAGTCATCACAATTACAAAGGAAACAGAGTGTACAGAATGACATCTGAAACAAAACAACAAGAAGTAAGCGACTGCGTATACGGCACCGCCGCCGCGTTGCCACCGCACTACTATTCTGTGAATTTCTATGTACGAGTATAACTAAGCAACGTTGGGAACCCTGCCATACCGCTACCCTGCCGCACAGCAAGCAAGCAACGTGGTCTATCCCCTATAGTAGAATTATCTTGTCCGTGCAGTTTGGGTCATAAATCATAGCTCGGCGTCAGCCCGGCTAGGGCGGTGAGCATGTTGCGCGGGCGCAACGCCATTATCGATAAAAACTCATTCTTATCAAAAAAAGATTATAATTCTTATAAAAATATTTTTTTTTTTGCTGATAATTTTAAACTTAAGATATAAGTATTTATATTTAATATAACTTGTTACATTCTAAACTTTTGTACATACAGTTTTTTAATACATAGATTAATAATTAATAACTTATTTTAAATCATTAAAAATCTTATTTTAATGAATACGTTGTTTTATCTATTTTTTTCTTTCATTTTCATCACTAGCCCACAAAACGACAAAACTAAATATATTATCGATAACGCTTATCGGCAACAATAATGCGCATCACTATGCCCGCCCATAAGGCCCGTGAGTGGAAGAGAGAGCGAAATACTCGCTTCACCGCTCCGATTATTTATGACCCAAACTGTACGGACAAAATTATTCTGCTATAGTTTACTCAGTTTTGCTCGCATCGCAACTAGTCTACACAACTTGGCGGCGCGGCAGCAGCGCGGTAGTAGTATACTGTATATCCCCAAACTAAGTATATCACTTGTTTTATATATAATATACAACGGACCACTCTGGGACTGACCTCAGACACCCAGACCACAGTAAACAAAGTGAATCCGTCAACAACGATAATTGACATGCCGGGAATCGAACCCGGTAATATAATTATCAACAGGATATTATTTACTGAACTCACCTTCAGCGGGTACTGTGTTGGTGATTTTTTCGTGTATCGTTACATTTTTAACAAGAACCGAATTGAGAACATCCTGAAATAAAAGAAATCTTATTACAATATTTTTTCTTAAAACAAAAGATTTGAAATAGTGTATACTAGCTGTGTCCTCGACTTCGTCCGCGTGGGTGTTTTTTCGCGGAACTCTAAAAAAAAGTAGCCCAAGTTACTCCTGACATTAGCTATCTGCCAATGAATATCCCGTCAAAATCGGTTCAGTCGTTACAGAGATTAGCCAGAACATCCAAACAGACGAAAAACCTAAAAATTGCACTTTTGAAATCTACTAGTCCGAATTATCTCCCCTCACTTTTTTACCTTACAAACAGACAGACATTTTATTTATCTGTATAGATCTGTACTTGGAATTGTGTTTGTCAGGACCTAAGTTGTAACAATACAATGCAACATGTATTAACCGCCTACTCTTTAAACAACAGTTAAATTCTACTTCTAATATATAAAATTCTCGTGTCACAGTTGTCGTTGCCATACTCCTCCGAAACGGCTTGTACCGATTCTCATGAAATTTTGTATGCATATTGGGTATTGGTCTGAGAATCGGCCAACATCTATTTTTCAACCCCCTAAATGTTAGGGGTAGTCCACCCCTAAATTTTTTATTTTATTTTTTAGACAAAATTTTTAATTTCTATTTTTTTATGATACAACATACAAAATACATACAATCCTCAATTTTCACCCTTCTACGATAAACCCCTATATTTTACCGGGCAGGACGACGTCTGCCGGGACAGCTAGTAAGACATAAAAGTCAAGATACAAAATACTATGTTGATGGCAGAGAACGATAATAATATGTTTATATAAGTGTAATTTCTATGCTGGGTTACAAATAAGCTTTTTTCTAAAAAGTTTTTAAATACAAGCTTTTGAGATCCTGGGCATAATGCAGCAGCAGAGTGCTAGTCAAGACAAGTAAAACGAGCCCAAACACGACGGGTCTTGCAAGGTACAGGAGTTCCTATGGCCACCTTCCGACTCCATCATCAGATCATCTCCATGGTACCATATTATTGCATTGTCACACGATATACATATACGAGAAAAATTTCAGCTCAATCGGAAACCGAGAAGTTGGTCAAATTTAACTTTCAAGATTCCACCCGAACTTACATACATATTATCCATTGCAAGTTAAATAAAAGCTTGTAAAAAATGCTATAATTTTACTAGAATAACATAAAAAGGAATAGGTATATTATAAGATTTTAGAAAAATATTGGGCTAAGGTTCAGTGTGGACCCAAAATGGGCAATGTCTAAAAACTATTTATAGATTTAACATACCATAATGGTGTACCCGTCTATACTGTCCAGACCATAATCGAGTGGTGTGAAAGAGATGAAATTATCCACATCTCCCATATTGACTAGTGCGAAAGAGAAAGACATATAACTGTCCCCCTTCATCGGGAGCCTAGGTTTAACCCATAAAGTTAAATGCTTATCGAGCTGAAATAAAATAATCTACAGTTAATACCACGATTTTACTCGTACGGAGATAGAGCAAGTTTGTAGGCATCTTTAAGAACCTTAAAGAAGCCTACAAACTTACTACAAATCAATATTATGGCGAATGATGGTGGAACCATCTAGTTAGTTTAAGAACTTTTAGAAAAAAGCTAGAACATTCTGGAAGGAAAAGACAAGGACGTATATATCTCAGAAAGGGATAGACGATGAACGAATGTTCTAGAATAGAGTTCGGGGAGGAAAAGAAAGAGATAGATAGATGTTAGAAAGGGATAGGATGATAAAAGAAAGTTCCCGTATAGAAGGCTCGGGAAGGAAAAGACGAAGATAAATAGATGTTTAGGAAGGAAAGAATAACGAAATAATGGGTTCTAGAAAATTCTCCCGGGTATATAAGCAGCGTAAGGCGCGCCAACCGGACAGTTTAGAGTTCAGTTCAAGACACTGAAGCGACAAGTGCGATACGAAAGGGTTGGAAGAAGAGTTTAATATAAGACACTGACGGGTTTAGTGGTGAATTTAGTGAAATTTTGTGGACATTAAGTGAAGGAGGAGTGTAGCGTATTCGAGACGAACCAGAAGCGAGCTACATGTGGTAATATCGGAGGTGAGCACTGCAGTAGCAAGAGGTGGTCTACGCAATATCGGCGACGGTATTGTGAGTGAGACACCTTATCGTCGGGACTGTGCATTGTTAGTCGTGCGTATAGGGGCAACGCTGCAGAGAGGTTTTACGTGCGGCTGTGTAAGTCAATAAAAGCTCTTAGTTAAAAAACTGGTGTTTTCTTCCAATCCATAAGAGCGTACCCCCGCTCGCACGTAACAATATGTATGGACCGTAAGGGTATACAATCGGCCAGTGAAAAATATCACTCTGTATTTTCTGTTCACGATAACTCGACGCGCAGGGTTACCAAATTTTAAATATTAACATCACTTATTATATATTTAAACTTCAAAACACTAAATTTGCAAATATACTGAATTCTATCTCATTTTCTCGCAGGCTTAGTCTTATAGATTTGTGTGATTATATCTCTTTAGGTCGCTTTTCCGTTTCATCGAGTTTCAAATCACAACGATTGTAAAGTTTCACTTCAAAAATGTCATTGAAATCGGTAGTCATTCTCAAGTTATGCGCGTATGTACATTTCTACGATTAATTATATATAGAGATGGCGGCTTATTTATTGGATTGGAATTAACCTCCTGACGGCCAGGTTATTCAAAGCTTTCTTGAAATAAACGCCCAAATCCTTAAAAAGGTTTCAATGAAATGAAAGAAATGAAAACCCAAGACTTTGAACTTTATGATAATTTTCACTATATCTCAGAGCCATATAAAGTTTTGATGTAAACAGAAAATATAGTATTATAAGCCACTATATTTGATAAGCATATGAAAACAAATCGTAGAGATTATATGAATAAATTAATATTAATTTACACACTCGACGATCTTGTTCGAAAGAAGGACAAATATCTTTTGTTTTTGTTGTTTTGAAATTTTGAAAAAACCCCGAACATACGCTCGGCGACACCACATTATATAAAAGGTGGTAACTTGAAATTAGTTGCAATGGTTAAAGTTGGGGCACTGAGAATAGTACTCTGGGCGTTCACTGTACGAAATTGGATCTGGTGCAGTACTTTTTTAAGGACCGTGGGCGCTAGGAGGTTAACAGAAAACCGAAATCAGGCAAAGCTACGATTGAGACGACAGCGTCCAACGATTTCGACGAGATAGTAACAGTAGAATCGGGCTCCTGATATAATTATGGTAATCGACCATTCGCACAATAAAATTGTTCTCTGTCAGTCTGTAAGTCTATCTAGAATAAACTCTTTTTACTCTCCTGTAAAGAAATTATGTAAGATTTAATCAAAATACTTACGGTGTATGGCCTGGCCATTAGACCCAAAGCGTCTTGTCCTATAGATATCAAATCTAAATTTTGCAACAATCGTTTCTCGATTGGTGTTATTTTCGACATATCACAACTAATAAGTAAAGGCGCTGACAACATAGCATAAACTGACAGCTGTATACGACTTTGGCCCTCTGTTAAACTATTCGTTCCAAATACTAACTGAAATAAAACAAACACTTATATGAAATTCAAAAATGTTAACTAAACATATCAGTAGAATATTTGAAAGAAGTTCCTCGTCGCGCGTTGATCGGCGGCTGGGAGCTGTGTGTAATAGAAACGAAAAAAATGCTGACCGCCGCATCTATCTTATACTAATACTAGCTTCTTCCCGCAATTTCATCCGCGCGTATTAGTTACAAACAACAAAATTGCTTGAACGCGCTAATCTCAGGAACTACTGGTCTAATTTGAAAAATTCTTTCATGGTTAGATAGCCCATTTTTCGAGGAAGGCTATAGGCTATATATCACGCGAAGACCAATAGGAGCGGAGCATCAATGAAGAATGGTTCAAAATCTTGGTTAACTATTTCACGCGGACGAAGTCGCGAGCAGAAGCTAGTATTATTATAAAATTCTTAACATACCATATCTGTACGTATACGTTGAGACTATTTAAAAAAACAACTGGAATAGACTATAAAAACGATGGCGAACACAGTCCAATTATTTTAGACTAGCTGCGCCCCGCGGTCTCTCCCGCGTGGTGATTGAAAATCTTCATTATTCCAAAATAAATGATTTTTCTAAAATAAAAGTAGCTATGTTACTCCTTATTACATCAGCTACCTGCCAATAATGGTCCCGTCAAAATCGGTCCAGCCATTTCAGAGTTTAGCCGGAACAAACGGACAGACAGACAAAAATTGTTATAAATATTATTTTGGTGTATATATTCATATTCACGTAGGATAAGTTATTACAAATTTCAATATTACAAACAGACACTCCAATTTTATTTGTTTATTATTTTAGATTTTTTATACCGTTCGGGATTCAGGTAAAAACTACTGGACCGATTTCGATTCAGTTCTCGCTGATCGTCAGCAAATTATCTTTGCTTTATTCAATTTGCATTTCTTTATTATATTTTTTTATAATGTAAATAGTTTTTATAATGACATTTGATTTTATTTATTATTCTAATTTTTCTATGCCTAACTGGCCAAACATGAAGCACTTATATTTTGTTACCATCATGCATACTCTAATATGTAAATACTCATCTTTAAGGAATAAATAAACTTTGATTTTGCTCTGCAAATAAATAAGTTTTCTGCAATTAGCGATTTCAACACTTACCATGTCGGGGTCATGCCAATGACCAGGCCCATGGAACTTATGGTACGTATCATAGTTATTCTCATAATGATTGACAATCATTTTAATGGCATGCCAATGTGAGGAGACGTCGTGATAATTCCGCCATAGGTTGCAATGACGATATATTTGTTTGTAGTCAGGCTGCAAAGCAAGTAGATATCGATGCTAAATTCAAATGCAAAATTTCATTCAAACTAAGTTCCACTGTAGTAGAATTATTTTCTCCGTGCAGTTTGGGTCATAAATCAAACTCGGCCTCAGCCCGGCTAAGCGGTGAGCACGTTGCGCGGGCGCAACGCCATTATCGATAAAAACTCATTCTTATCAAAGAAAGATTATCATTCTTATAAAAATTAATATCTTTTTTGCTGTTAATTTTAAACTTAGATATAAGTATTTATATTTATTTTTAATATAACTTGTTATATAGATACATGCATAGATATCTAATTAATAAATTATTTTAATAAATACGTTGTTTTATCCATTTTTTTTCTTTCATTTATATCACTAACCCACAAAATGACAAAACTAAATACACTATCGATAACGCTTATCGACAACAACAATGCGTATAACTATGCCTGCCCATAAAGCCCGTTAGTCGAAGAGAGAGTGAAATACTCGCTTCACTGCTCCGATTATTTATGACCCAAACTGCACGGAGAAAATAATTCTACTATAGAGAACATAATTATTTTGAAGGGTACGACCTTATATATCAATTTGAAACTCAAATATAAAAATCGAAATGTGTGCTGAGGCACATAAAGTGAAACTTCAACGGACAAGTGGCAAAACGAATCTTGCCTTTCGTTTTTCCACTTTTCACTATTTTCCGGTTTTTCGCAGGTTTCGAATGCATTTCTTATTTAAACATATTTTATCAAACAAAAACACTGAATTCGATCCGGAATCAAAATACGCCTCTATAGTCTACTCTAAAAATCGCCGCCTCTCAACAGGTCTAGTCTAAATTCATGCCGCTCCTCCGCGGCCGTGACACTTTTTCGTGACAGATAAATCCTAAGACTTCATAATCAATCAAATGTATAATGTAACTCTTGATTATCTGATTGATTGATTTTGGTGCGATTTTTCCTCTACTTAATAAGTCGGATTCATTGAAACGTGTCTAATTTAAATTATTTACTTACAATCTTCTTGTGTATATATTGTATATAATACGGCCAACTGCAAGAATACACCATTGGCCTGCCAGTTACGTTCAAATATTGACCCAGCTTGATGTACGCTGGAAAATTACAAAACAGTTTTTATCAAAAACATAATACCACATAAGATTGACACAGTTGGTTATGCTGTTGCTAATTACAATCTAAATGACTCGATGTCTTAAGTTTGATTTTTTTATATTTTATTAATTACCCTAGCGGTTCCAGCAAACGTTATCCGGCCCTGAGTAAATAAAAATCTAGGACCCGATCCCAGCGCCACCTACCGGTTCCAATTGTCAATCTAAAAGGACCCACTCAAACATACCGAAAAAAATATTCATCATAATTGATGATATCACTCACAAGTCACGCATGTACATTTCTACCACTTATATTTATTTACTTATAGTTAAAAAAAAATTACGTAGTAGAGCCAGGCCGGAAGAATTTTCTTGGTTACAGTTCATGTTACCATGTTCTCACAGAATATTGGCGTAAAACGGCTGGTTAGCCTTGAGCCAATTGTATCTCGCATTCCGCTGCAGGGGCCCTCCAGCACCAAGGGAGCGGAGGAGTCTTCACCCCTGTTGACGAAGTGAGTTTCCTTTCCCGGGGCATTCTCAAGCACTGATACGCAAGGGTCAGTTCTAAGTCTCACGCTCTTCCTGCCATAAGCGCGGGGCACATGGGAAGAGGGTGGGTTCACTGGAGTATTGAGTATTCGAGTCTCCACACATGCCGGCGATTGACTCTGGTGGCCACTGGTGTGACTTCCTCTCATCGTTTTGGTGCAATCCCTATCAAACGACCCGGTAGTGTGCAATATGCATTTCCCCCAGCTCAAAAAAAAAGTATTTCGTATGACGAGTGATAGGATGAGCCACTTGCTCCTCCCCCTATTCCATTTGCCAATCTCATTCCTCGTGTCTGACTCTGTACCATGTCTTCGGGTATGGTGTTGCAAGTCTATAGGTTCCAGTAATCACATTCCATTAGATTTGTCAGATATGCAATACAATCAAAATATTGTGTGTGAAGTTCATATGCAGTAGAAGTGAAACTTCAGAAAATATACTCATAGATAATTCTTCTCAAACTTGTATTAATAGAAATATAATTCCTTAAGTTTACATCCCTCAACATATTATAATTCAAAATAAACTTTTTAAGTATCATTTTCAATTCTTCACTCTTTTAGTCTAAAAATTATTATTATCAATTTTGTTTCGGTCCAAATTAGACCTATGTGTAATCATCGGTCTTATTAACTCTCTAATCTTCGCTGCACAATGTAAAACTCGTATCTAATTCTCTCACACACTTAGTCCTATAAATTTATTTGTTTATCTCTTTTTACTGTCGCTTTTTCGTTTCATTGAGTTTCATATCACATTATTTTTAAAGTTTCAAAAACCAAATGGTACCTTTATTCAGAAACTGTTCCTCAACAAAACAACCATCCACTTTAAGATAATCCACATCCCATTCAGCAAATGTTTTTGCATCAACCTCGAAATGATTCCTCGAACCAGGATAGTGCATACAAGTTACATCTCCAACCGTAGTGTACATGCCAAATTTTAATCCTTTCGAGTGTATCTGTTAAAAAATGTTTGCGTCAGCTCCGACGCGCGACAGGAGTTTACTCGTTAAGTGAGAATATCTTTGAATATGCATTGATGGATATAAAGCTATTGTATAGCTTTTGTCGCGGGCTTTGAGTGCGGCGACCGAATGAAGAAATTCCGTAACGAAAATAAACCTAACACCTCCCATTCTGCCTACCATGCGCGGTGACGGGGGCAAGAGGCGGGCGCGGCGAGCGGAGGCGTGCGGTGGCCACAGTGACCCGCGAGCTCTCGTACCGGTTCGAGGTATGTCAGGTATTGCAAATTATGGACGACAAGCTGCTCCGAAATCGGACGAATACGTGAGCAGCTGTTTGTGAGAAAGTATATAGGTGTATAGGTATCTATCATATCTTTATAATGGCACACTCACCGCATGTGCGCCCCGTAAGTATACATGTAGGTATATATGTACACATAGGTGATTTGTTTTCTTATCGGTCACCACGCTCAAAAAGTGTAACTTGAATTAATATCAAAGAAAAAAATACTGCATGCTTTACCCCGAGTGCCACAAGGAGTTTTATTTTAGATCTTAGATCATTGCATTAAAGTTCGCAATAGTATAATAGTACACAATAAAAGAAGATGGCAGCTGGAGGGTCCGAACCAACTCCGAATTAGAAAACCTCATGGCCGAGCCTAACATAATTGGGGAGATAAAATCCCACCGGCTCCGCTGGCTCGGTCATGTAGAGCGGATGGAGGAGGATCGGAGAGTCAAGAAGCATACTTAGGGCGACCAATCGGTCAGTGCCCGGTTGGTCGTCCCAAGTATCGCTGGAAGGATAAAATGGAAGCTGACCTGACCACACTACTAGCCCACAATTGTCAAGACACTGCGCAGGACAGAGGGAAGTGGCGTGCTCTCGTTTCGGAGGCCAAGACTCACTTTTGGTCGCTCAGCCAACGGAGTTATTTAGTTAATAGTATAAAGGTACAATTTAAATGCTCACCAAAAATATTTTTTGTTCCTTAGACTAAGCACCAAATAAAATATATTACTTATATTATTTATATTATCATATAAATTTAATCCACTCTATACCGAGGTGCCTAAAAAACAATGTTTTACGTTCCAAAATAAATATACACTCATCAGAATAATTGTACGTTTTGTATTTAAATTCTTTTTGCTTATCAAAATGGATAAATGACCACCAAATATTGTTTTACTAAAACACTAACATTCAAACCGAAAATTACAATTCTAAATAGTTTAAGTGTAATCAAATTATCCAACCTGAATCATGAAAGAAGAAATGAAGTGGAAAAAATACATATTCAATTAATTATCGAAGTTTGAAATTCACGACATGATGATGATCACAAATGATCTGGTAATTTTGTCGCCGAGACGTTTTTTTACGTTTTTTGACGGGAATTATTTAGATAGGACTGTATGTATCCGAAAATTTAAATATGTGGAGTTTTAAACAGTCGGTTAGGTTAGGTTATGTTTAGACCAAAGCGACCAGAACCGACTTGTAACCATTCAATATTTATCTTATATATAAGTGAAATATTAGTGAAAAACAACGCAATATTATATTTTGTATTAAAAATAATTGTACGTTCGACCATTTGCTTTTTTGTCTCAGCAAAAATTACTAAATTGGAAGTGGAGAAACAAAATATTGGTAATATCGACTTAGTGATAATGTAAAATATTTGGTCTGAAATTAGCTTTAAAGGCGTTTATATATTTTTATGGCATAGCATTAAAAGGAAAATAGCTTCATTTCTACAACACTTCTGGAAACACAATTTGGTGAGCATTTATCCATTCTGGTAGGTATTTCGAATTTATTGGTAGTAAAATAGGTGCATTTCTGGTAGGCGTTTAAACACAAGTCATAGTATAATAGTAAGGGCAGTTCCAAGACCTTCTAATTTCAAAACACTGTATCTTACATTAACACATTATTTTAAATCTTATTTCATGGCATTAAAGTTCAAAATTGTATAATAAAAAACTGACACATAGAGTTAATCCTGCTTGTATCATTCCTCATAAAATTTCCAATGGGCCTTATATGATGATAATCAATTCTTAAGGAATAATCTTCATAATACAAATACTTAAAGCTAAAACCTTGCAGTGTGTGTAGGTGTAGTTGTTGGGAAGCCACTTACCCTCAAAGGAGAGAACCAGCTGTTAGTTACGGAAAGAAAGGTGCTCCTTAAAAATTTGGGCCCAACAAGGAGAGAGGATGGAAGCTGGAGGGTCCAAAACAATCTTGAAATTTAAAATCTCATGATCGAGTCTGACAGAATAAGCAAGACAAAATCTTACCACGTTCCATTGGTTCGGCCACACAGAATGGATGGGGGAGTATTGAAGTGTAAAGAGGGCCTATTTGGGATAATCAGATAGACGGTGTCAGGACAGCCACCCGTAAGTACTGACAGAGTGATGGCTGACCTGTGTGAGCTTCAAACCCATAACTTGCAAGAAACTGAACTTCACCTGAATTAGTGTTAGTATATAATAAAATAATAACAGCACATATTTGTCCTACTGCTGGGCTTAGGCCTCCCAACATAGGGTGAACCGTACAGTATGCCCGCCACACTTGTCCAAGGCAGCTTAGCAGGTGAATGTTAGTGACTGTGGCTAAATATGTCTTATTTATAGTGTTAAAATATAATTAGAAAGAAAAAAAAATTTAGGCCAAATTACATTGGTGTAGTGTAGGTATAATTGTTAACAAATTTAAAACTAACAACATAATCTTGTCCTGAAAGGGGCATCCTACTCAGCATAATGCTGGTCTTTTAAAACCAGCGCTGATCTGATTAATTAATAATAATAATCGGCAGACAAACACACACACTGTATATCCCCAAATTAAGCAAGTTACGCTTGTGTTATGAATAATATACAAGGGACTACTCTGGGGCCGATCCCAGACACCCAGGCCATGGTAAATAACGGAGAAAATAAGTTTCCGAAATTTACTATACCAGGAATTGAACCCGGAGCCTCTGCGTTGCAGTGAGGTAGGCCAGCAAAGGCTTAGCCCGCTCGACCACAGAGGCCATCAAATCAAATTCATTAATGATCAGCTATATAACATTCAAAGGTCCTATGTCCACAGTCTCTAAAGAAAGTTCTTCAATGAAATAGTGATTATAATGATTTTTATATTATCGATTTCATTAGCCAAGAGCCTTACGTACTATTATAAGTAACCCAATTTTAATCATTGCTGCTAGTTTCAAATTACTGCCTTTCTATAATCGCTGTATCCGAACATATACTCATTGAATTTGTTTTTAATTAATGTAGAATTTGAAGGACATAAGATAATGGTTATTGTCTTACTTCATTAACAATGATGCGTCTCAAATAATGTATTAAACCCTTGGTTTCCATTTTTAACACTCATCGCCACTATTATGTTTAATAAAAGTCTTGATATTCTCATGAGAGATCCATTTATTGTTTTTTACTACCTACCTACTTTTACACACTAAAATATATGAATGAATATATGACACATCTGATTATGTCTTTATTGGTGCATTAGTTAAAGCATTATAGCGCAGATGTAGCAGATGCATGAGAATGATGACACACAAACAAAATACTTACATAATCAGCTATATACTTCATACCACTGGGAAACCGTTCAGCATCTGCAACAAGTCTGCCTTTCTCGTCTCTGCGTCTTTCAGACCAACAATCATCAATAATGATATACTCATAACCGGCCTCCAAGTAGCCTTCTTCATAAAATGCATCTGCCACTGAAATTATCAGTTGCTCACTGTGAATGGATATATTATAACTATATTAACATATGTGCAAAAAAGATGAAATAATTATTATTGACAAATAACCGTCAGTGAAAAGCAGTAGTATATTCCACTTGGCTATTCACCTCTTCAAATTTTCCAATACATAATACCTTTATTGTAAGTACTGGTAGGGTTGGAGTGAGGTGGACAGGGAGGGTAGGAAGAAATACTTACCCCTTCTGCAACCCCTATGTCAAGAAAATCTATAGTTCTTAAGATATTATTGTTTTTGTAAATGTAACCTCATGTCAGCGAGGGTCACAACCAATTTGTTACTATAATTTAAATAGTTATTCATGAATAAACAGTGACCAGTCTGTTCTGACAAGTGATTAGAATAGTGAGTTTGGTTAGGTTACACTTCAGACCAGAGCAGGCTGGTCACCATTCATTTATTATTAACTATTTAATTGATGGTTACAAATCAGTTGTGACATTTGCTGACCGCTGCTATACATACATTATCTTGACATAGGGATTCAGGTAAGGGTAAGTATGCCTCCCTCTTCACTTCCCTACACACCTCCCATTACTTAAAATTAAGGTGCCCTATATCTATACTGCACTCCACAATAGAAAATTTAGTCTTACTATATCTAGGTTCTATAACTATTCTAACAATATTTTTTTTACTATAATAAAAAATTTACACTAAAAATATAAGTAAGGTACCACTTAAACCTATGAGGTTTGTATGTGATGGAACACAGCCTCGTAATTTCAGGAAAGACTTATAAATACACATACACCTAATCACACAACAGTCACAAACACTCTTACACACAGGCTGTCATTGCAATTTTTCTAATTAATTTAGTTTCTGTTTTTATTTATTTATTTAAAGTAAAGCACTGAGCCCAAGTTCTTTGGACACTATATCGCCACACTAAACCTGTCAGAGGGCATTTAGTCGTTTCGAAAGCTCTTTCATGTTCAAGGCCTGATGACTCCGCAGCCTAAGCCTCTATAACAAACAGCATAAACAGTCTCCATGTAATACCTATCTATCGTAACTTTGTTACTTACTTTAAACACGTATCGGGATTCTTCTCACAATCCACTCCACACTTGTAATATCCCCAAGACATCCATCCCATGGGAGGCGTGCGAGCTAAACCATTCTCTAGAGAATACATTATATCCAGACAAATAGTTACGAACAAAAATACCAGTAAATAACTCATATTTTTAATTAATTATCTAATCAAAATTGGACTTTATGCTTGAAATTCGGAATAATTAATTGTGTTTCTTAAATAAACAAGCAATAAATGCCAAGCTGGCGTATTATAAGTTATTTATATAATTAAATAAACGCTACGTTTATTGCGGTTTTCAGCGAAGACGAAAAAGCTGAACTGAGTGAAATGTTTTATTTGTTTATTTATATTCCTAAAATCGTACAGGTATAGTACAGTTGATTTTAAAGGTAAGGAAAATATTCGTACTTCTGTACAGAATTGTAAATTTTTGATTTAGTACGCTTATACATGTGAAATGACGTTGACAGCATGGCATTCATTTTTTTCTCATTTTATGGCATAGTACCAAAAACTTTTACGTCATTTTTTCGATACTCTGACAGAACTCACTACAGAATTTATTGATTGCACATTGCGCAGTGATATTGTAAACGAAATCAAATCGAATAAATTCTTGCTGCTCGTTTGAAAAGAAGGAGGAACGGGCATTAAAGACAAGCCGGCACGTAACGATGGACGATCGGACGAACGAAATAAAAAGTAACCGGTACTCGATAGACAATTTGAGTAAAAGGGGGACGTTGGACCCTGCGTGTTATGGTGCTTACCGGAAATTGTTTAGGGCTGACATTCACTTACTGCTTTAGTTTATTTAACAATATCAGATAGTAGCGATCGTTTCGTGGAGACTCAGTGTAGTAAAGATTCATTGAGAAAATTTTGAGATATGGCGTATTTCAATTAATTGGCAAAAGCAGTGGCAGTCTCTTTTACGTAACTGTTGAATAAACACCAACATACATAGATCTTTATCCGATTTAACTTGAAAATAATAATAAGAATCTCCAAGAGTTCCCTGCATAAAAGATATCTATTTTATTTCTTCATCTTGTCTTTAAATATGGCTCTGAATAATTTGTGTATCTAGCCAATGTTAAATTTTCAGGAATATACCCTAAAAGTTTTGAAAAAACTTCAAGCAAAGGCTTCAGGGAAGAAATTCGAATAGACGATTTCACTAAACCGTTAAGGTTGTCTATAAAAACTCATAATTCGTTGTAAATAGCTTGTTGTTCAGTTTTAACGAATATTTTTTTCTAAAGTAAAACTGTAATGTGAATATTTTTTTGCAGTGAAACTTCTTTATCGGCGTTGGAAAAAAATTACCGTCACATTTTTCGGTTACGCGTCAAATTTTCCCGTTACGCGCCATCTTTACGGATAAAGAACTTATTTTAGATCAGATCATGCAAAGGATTCTGATATTCTGTAAGTAGGTTAAGTTTTATGTGCTTAGTAGCTTATAGAATATCTGAGGACAGATATTTTGTAGGACGGCCGATTGTAGGATGATGGTTGCGTAGCAACGAGTTGTTGGTTATTTTTATTTTATTTAGGTTTATGGCTTGGCAGCTAGGCCTTTAAGCTAGATCTTCGTTTACAATATAGTTTCTTCATATTCTTAAGCCTATGTGTAGCACAGCTGAACTTTAGGTAATCAGCTAGTGCCATTCAACGGAGTTCTTGTGACAACTCAAAAGGCCACAGTTGACAATACAGTTCACATTTCTCACAAAACACATAACTACTACTCAAAAACTATCAATATCCTACAACTATTTTAGAGTAATTTTACACATTTTTAGAAAATAAAACTGCACAGCACATCGTGTCCTTTCAGTTCCCGTCAAAAACTCCCTCCCGAGTTGTTGATAGATGGATTGTGAGACGAGCGTTGTGGCATAGCCACTACCACGGTCGATTCGACCTTTATTTATTTAACTAATTTAAAGAAGTATCACTTTTTACGTGTGTACACTAGTACACGCACACATTTTTATTTATAATATAAAAAAATTAATATCCTTCAAGTTTCCACCAGTTTGTTATTAACATTTATATAGTTGCATATTTTGTTACAGAAGCTTCGCGTGCATCGAGTATGGACGGAGATGGCATGTTGTAGTGGTGTGATGGCCGCGCCGCGGGTCGCGCCGCTGGCCGCGATTCTCGTCGCGCTACTCGCGACGGCCTCATCGCGCGTCCCTACGCAGGAGCCAGCGCAGTTCGAGGCAGCCTTCCAAGGTTGGTGCCATTCTGTCAGTATAGAAACTATTATAGGCGCTCCACATTCTGACGAGGATCATCAGGGAATGTGGCGGACCCTTTACAATTGCAACAAGTTGCAGGCCGAACAGGGAAATAAAATAAAGAGAACAACCACTGGTCACAATTCATTACATTTTAATAGCTTAAACTTACCAATACACTGTTATAAGAGTATTTATTTCTTTTTCTAGTTTTGATGCGGTAGTAAACGTCACTCTTTCGTCTTTCAGCCTTAGAACCTTAAAAAGCATTAAATGTAATAAAAAATATTATAGATAAAGGGCTTTATTCAACAACTAAAACCAATGAATATTGTTGTAGTCGATTTTTCTTCAAAGTATTTTTGAAGCTCAACAATAACAACCTTTTTTTTATAAGCGTGTAGCGGCAGTAATTTCTGAGAAACATTATTTATGTACTCGTACTTAGATTAAAGACAATTTAAGATCTAAACAGAGGGAGAAACGGATCAACAAGTCGATCTTATAAGGGTTCAGCTTTCAAGTAAATGCTAACGGATTAGGGATGGCGATTCTTGCCAAAAACATCGATTTCTAAATCGTATCGAATCGTAACCTTATAAATCAATTTACCAAAAAAATCGAGGTCCAAAAGATCGATTTATAAAAAATAGTTTTTTTTTCAAGTCTGCATTTACAATGTAAATATAAATCCATATTATGAAAAACAAGAAGGGATGGCGATTCTGGCCAAAAAAGGCTCCTAACAACTAATGACACCAACGGGGTACTTGGTATTAACTCGTCGTGATTCGTCTTATGATTGATCGAATGTCGAATTTCTGGGACGAAATATCGATTCACTAAATCGACTTAGTGCTACATATCGATTTAAAAATGATTCTTATATGAATCGATTTTAGATCGTTTTCCCTACAACAGAGCCGTTGAAAGTTTTTATATAATAAGTACCTAATATTATTATAATTCTACCCGTCGTATAAAACGGGGGTACTTAGACGACTTTTATGCAAAAATCTTAACTCTTAAGTATTTCGGCTCTTTGAACCACTTACGTGCTTTTATTCTTTAATACACGATTATTATGTATTTCAAATTGGTATTTAGCTTTTTGCTTTTATGTTGAATTAATGTCGTATAATTAATTCTTCTGACCTATTCTTGTTGAAAGTAGGTACTGCGTAATGGAAGTCCATCCCCTATATAATAAAAGAAAGAGGTTTGAAAGAATTAAGTTTACATTATGCTTTCCTTTCACGACTGCAAGCAGGGAAATGGGTACCATGAGTATGTTACGTTTACATACTCGCGCTACCCGTTGTCCTTCGTCGCCACGTTCTTGCTTGCTGCAGTGGAAATGGGTTATAAGTAAAAAAGGGCCTTTTCACTTTTCTGCGTTGCATACATACTTACATAACTTCACGCCAGGTCCCTTGCGGGGTAGGCACGAACAACAGAGCGTCATTTAGGCTTATTCTTACATCTGGTCTGCAGTCCCCTAATAGTCCGCCAGGTAACGCTTAGCATGAGAACAGTATTCGTTAAAAAAAAATAAACATTGTTTCTCAACCTGTGCTCGCGTCCCTTGTCGTTGCTATTAAAGGTGGTCGCAGTCTGTTATAAAAATGGGTGTGTGCAATTCACACACGACAGAAATGAAACTTTAGAAAAGTAGCCTACGAGAGAATTAGAACAATTTAGAGCAGTGCTTTTCAATCTTTTTGAATACGCGACCCCTTTACAAGTTTGAAAATTTTGGCAACTCCCTTGGGTCATAGGCACACGAAAAGTTAGTACTGCAAAAAGCTGCTGAACTTAGAAGGTACCTAAGTACAAGGTAGAAATTTAAATTGCCTTTTCCCTTTTGCCGGCGACCCCCTGAGCAAGACTGCAAACCACCTAGGGGTCGCGACCCACATATTGAAAAACGCTGATTTAGAGTATCAATATTAGGATAATTATAAGGTCTCAAAATTAAAATCGTTGAAAAACAATGTTTTAAAAGTGTTTGTTTTATTAACAAGTGTGCCCTGTGTACAAATATGTGTTATCTATCTATGAAATTCATTATACCAAACGAATCGAGGAGCAACAAGCAATACTTGGCATTTACGGGTACAAGCTCGCGACCTCATTTGGCTGCATCCATTGTCAGTGACAATAAAGCTATTATCCCGCCAAATTGAGTGAATAATTAAATCGTCGGAGATAACTGTTTCAGACATGCAACGTTGACAGATAAACTGTCTTAATTAAATTGATATTTGCGTTACGTTATGTTGTCACTTGTTTTAACTAGTAAACAGTTTGATTACAGCGCGTTTAGAATTCGTGTAAATTTATGACCGGTTCCTTAATTGACATTACTTGTATGAAGCTTTGTCAAATTTTAAGCGATAGAGGAAATGAATTGCCGGTAAAATGTGTTTGCATTTTTATACATTCATAAACTCATTTATTCGTAACTATGTTTACACGTCAGGGTTATATATTGTGGCGAGTGATGTTAAAAACTTTTAGAAAAGGCTAGAAAACTCTCGAAAGAAAAGACAAGGACAGATGTATTTAAAAAAAGGATAGACGATAAACAAAAGTTATAGAATAGAAAGTTCGGGAAGAAAAGACACAGATAGATAGATGTATAGAAAGGGATGGATATCAAATAAAAGAATAACGAAAAGAAGATTAAAATTATGGATCCAGAAAATTTTTCCGGGTACACATAATATAAGCAGGGTAAGGCGCGCCTACCTGGCAGTTTAGAGTTGAGTTGAGTTCAAGACAGTGAAGCGACAAGTGCTTCACGGAAGAGTTGGAAGAGGAGTTTAATAGAAGACAGTGGCGAGTTAAGTGGTGAATTTAGTGACAAATTTAGTAGACAGTAAGTGAAGGCAGTGTGTAGCGTAGTTCGACAGAAGAACCAGCAGCGAGCTACACGCGGTAATATCAAAGGTAAGCACTGCAGTGGCAGGAGGTGGTCTACGCAATATCGGCGACGGTATTGTGAGTGAGACAACTTATCGTCAGGACAGTGCATCAGAGAGAATTATTACGCACGGTTGTGTAAGTCAATAAAAGCTTTTAGTTAAAAACTGATGTTTTCTTAGTGCGTACCCCGCTCGCACGTAACAATATGTATTATTACTAATTTACAGTTATTCACATTTATTTGACATCATATTTATAATAATTAAATTCCTTATCTATTATAAATATGACGTCATTCCTTCCTATAGAAGGTGTGCTCGATTAGCCAATTCTTTAGCCGACAAGTAAATGCATTGAAACTGCCGGAAAGTGTGATTTTGTCCGGTAGTTTATTATATATAATTATAGTCGGACTCAATGATATTATAAGCGGACCCATAACATGCGTTAGCGTGTTAGATTTTTCCAATCTCCTCGGCAACAGTGCAATCCTTTCACCTTTCCGAGTCCGATGTGAATGTATGTCGCTATGTTTTGCATACATGGAATCATTGGTTCTGGCGTATAGGGCTACTTGAAGTCCTACATACATATCTAGATACTAATAATATAAATGAAATAGATATAGACAACACTTTATTCTTCACCAAAACAAAAATGCACAACAAGACAATAGTTACTTAATAAAACAAAAGGCGGCCTTATCGCTGACTTAAATGAGATTCTTAAATTTTCTATAGTTATAAATATAGAAATAATAATAGTAACTTGATCTGTCTATTACAGGTTTTAAAGGTGTCCTAAAATATTAATTAAAAAGAAAAACAATGGGACTGTGGGTTGTGAACGAATAATTGAATAAGCCCTTGGATGTAGGTCAGGCGGGTATTGATAAATGATGGCCTCCCGCGTCCCTTCGCGCAAGCTGACAAAGATATAAATCTCTTGCGGCCATACTGCGAGAATGGCTTATTTACCTAGTTTTACTCGAAAGAAAATCACCATTTAGGTAAATACTTACTATGAGAATAGCTTCGCACTTGCGCAGGGCTGTCTTTACCATATTGGGTGCCAGGGTGCGAACATTAATAAGAGCCCCTTAACGCCAACAATCTTTAATATAAAAATCGTTCGTTAGTTTTGCTGAAACTTGAGAGCGACTGAATTGATTTGGCTAATTTTGGTTTTGAATTATTTGTGGAAGTCCAGAAAAGGTTTAAAAGGTGAGTGAATATGAAAAAAATACTTAAAATATAGTAACAACAACAATTTCGCTTACCCTTAGAAACTATTCTTACCTGTCAAACATTTGATTTTCTTTCCGTCGTTCAGAAATCAATTTAAATTTAAAAGCGAAGTTTTTCCTTTTTTTTGTTTTGAATGTCAAACGTTTGATGTTCGTCCCGTCGTTCAGAAATTAACGTCTTTTATTTGTTGATTCTGAGGCGGTACGAAGTTTACCGGATCAACTAGTAAAAAATAAAATTAATATTTATGTAACTTATTGTTGGAGTAGCCCTGGCTTCAGCATCCTTTACCTGTTAAATAAAATGTCACTGTCATACGACGACAGCATCTTATGACGTTTTTGCGTCCCCACTTCTCTTCTTTCTTCTGCCTGTAAAGTGCTGTGTATAAAATTTTTATATTTATGTTGTGTGAACAAAATAAAAGCTATCTCAAATAATAGCCATAATTTATTGTTCAAGACATCCTCTCGATCTACAATACTTACAGAAAAGTTAGATACATTTACAAATATATGAATAAATTTTCTTGTTTCTTAAGTAGTAGGGATGGGCCGAATGTGGTTTGAACCGAACACGAACTTCGGCCGAACATTCGGTTAAAACAAAATATTCGGCTGAAATTCGGTCGAACTTGGGTTTGATTTCGACATGCTTTCTCTAGGGTAACACATCGTGCCCCGTTGACAACGTCAACTTGATAACACGCATGGGGTATAAACTTAAAACAAATGAAGGTGAAAAAAATTTTAAAAAAATCGCTATTAACTTATAGATTTATGAATGTTTTCAATTTCCTGTTAGTGTTTAGATCTTTCGGTCCTTTTCATTTAGTCAGGTTATTCGTAGAATGATTAAAACTTTACATGACAGATAGCACTGCTAGTATCCTTAAGTTTTTGTTTCACATATATTTGTTTTCTAAGTTATTAATATATAAGTAAACATTTATAAAAACATAAATATTTATTAGAAATAAATATTTTTTATATATATTTAATATATGTTTGAATACATTTAATTAAGACTCTTTATAACTAACCAAAGTAAATGGAGTCATTGAAAAAAAAAGTGCCAAATTACGACAGTGTCAATACTTGTTAATGTAGTTAGGGATGGCTTATTATGATCTTATCAAATTGAGTTAATCGATACCTTGACGATTAATGTATCGACAAACGCCACGTAAATATTTTTTAAATGGAGTAAAGTATTCTTTAAAATGATATGTGCATTAACTTATGTAATATACACATTGGTTGCGTCTGCATGGGTAACAAATGTTCTAAATGCAAACTATTTCAACGTTATTACATATTTATGTGCTATATTTTATGGACTAAGATGTATCAATAAAATAATCTATTTGTTATATTAAGACATAAATTGGATTTTTTAACAACAACAACAAATCATAATGCACAAATATTCTTACCAATTTCAACATTGAAAGCTGTGCAACTTTTTTAAAATTATACTGTAGTTTAAATTATTACTTAGAAAATCTAAGAAATTAATCAAATATAAAAACTCAATTTAAAACAATAAGTTATTAGCAAGTTTACTGTTTGGATCCAACAAACAGAGGAGATAGTACGGACCCTGAACCAACTCCGACATAGAAAACCTCGTGGCCGAGCCTAGAATAATTGAAGAGAAAAAGGCTCAATATCTCCGCTAGCTCGGTCACGTAGAACGGATGGAGGAGGATTGGAATATGAGGAAAGCATACTTGGCGCGACCAGTTAGTATCACTAGAAAGATAAGAGTGGATCACCTAAACGAACGTCAAAACTGAGAAATCTAGACACTGTTCAGAACAGAGGAAAGTGGCGCGCTTAACATACTTAAGCATATATTTGTATATGATGACATTCTTTTTATTGACAAGTAACGTTAATAAATATTACATCTTTCATTCTTTCAAAGTAGATCAAAAATATTTTGTTTACGCCAGTGATATTTTGATCTAGAATTTTGTCGTACTTACGTCTCACAACACGACTCGCTTTAGCTCTATAGGCTCTTGAATGGACTATAGTGAGAGTTGTCGGCTCTATTTCTATTACGTGTCGCTGCTGAGCAAAAGGAGTAGTACAGTTCTTTAGAGCGAATGAGCTATATCCCTCTTTACGTTTTAATAAGCAGTTTTGCAGAAATTAGCCGTTTTGTAGAAAAGAGCGGACGTAGGACGTGGGTCCGCTACTTCGGAGACTTCTGCATCTCATCCTTGCGATGGCAAATCTTCATATAGTTTCATATTCCAAAATCGCCTTCCTTTAGATTTTAATATGGGAGATTCCGTCTACCTGTTGTTAGTCATAAGATACCTATGCCTATAATTATCCTTAAAATTTACAAATATCTGACAGGATTTATTTTATCGATTATTCGATACTGAAATGGGTTCTCTATTATGCAGTATTTACATGGTGGATAATAAACTCTTTGTACCTGCCATAGACTGCAGCTCGTTGCTTAGCATTATTTTGTTATTAATGACATTATCAAAAAAACTCAAATGAAACCCATTTTTATTTAATCAAATATAATAATATTTAATATTTCTAAATAAACATGCATATTCAAATCAAGTGCCGACTTTCGTCATATTTTCAACTTATGTATATTAACATCTGGGATAGTTTTCTGTTTGTTTTATGAAGTGGATTATTATTAACGATCTATATGTAGTTTTGGACTCTGGCGAATCTATTAAGAAAAACTGCTTTTGGATATCGAAGTTACTGATTATTATTATGTGACTTGTGAATCTGTTTAATTGGACCGACCAAACACACTATTGGATTTTTATATCAACACAAAACTTGATGTGCAGTGATATGTATTAATTAAAATTATATACAATTTATAAATAATATGAAATTTTATTTTAAATACAGTTGGAATTCCTGGTGGAAGAAATCTCCATACCTAAGCATACAATATATAGAATATCGGTCTTATTCATAGACAGAGTAAGTTTGAACGCTTCTTTAGAAACCATAAGCGTTCAAACTTACTCTGTCTATGAATAAGACAAAGTATACACAAACCCGCTATACGTACAAATACATACACACACACACACACGCATGCATATATTAGGTACGTTCATATACGAGTTAGCGCCATTAATATTCGCTAGATGTGCTAGTAGCACGATTCTCCCGACTGAAGACTCTATCTCCATATATTCAATATACTCTTTGATAACACGGAATATTTGGCTTTTTTTACACCATAACCTGCCTCTAGTACATTTTAAGTATAAGTAGCTTTTGACGCGGCCTCATTTGCGCTCTAGTACTAGGAAATATCGACTTTATATAAAAATCAGTCAAGTGACAAAACATCAAAGCAGGTTGTGACATTAAAACCAACATGTTCTACTCCCTGTGTATTAATGTGATCCAAGTTAAGAGAGCAAAAACTAAAATGTATAAAATAACTTAATAATAAAAACCAAATAATAAATATTTAACCGACTTCTTTCTACAAAATATTAGTCAAGTAAAACAAAACAAGAGCAACAACAGTTTTACAATATATCGGAAAGTTTTTATTATTAAGTTGTTTTAGTTTTTGAAGTGGTGTCACGTTTTATTTTAAAATTAATAAAACGCGATAAAATAAGATTAAGAAAATGAGTTTATTAACAACTATTTTTTTTAAGAAAATAAGAGGGTAACAAATGGGTTCTTGCCAAACAAAAATCAGTTTCCCTGGCTAGTCTTAGAATAGGTACTGCACTCCCCTGAGAATCCTTGCAGTATGCTGGATAGGACAGCCGTCTCTTATTCGCAACTCCTAATACACGAGGCTCAGGCACATCGAGGGAGTAGATTTCGAAGAGAGTGGGAGGAGTTTATGGGAGTAAACCAAATTATAAGTATGGAAATAATAAGCACTCATTTTAACAATAATATAAATATCATTTATAAGTTTAGCTTGTATTTAGTAACTAAGATATTAGAATAATGGTTTTCAAGATATGTAACAGTTAAATACGCAGTCTCATTAGGAGCCAACCCAAAATGATCTTTGCCTGCCTTACCGTCATTCAGTCGTCTTTTTTGTACACCTTGAGACGTCCCTTTACGTGTATCAAATTATTATATCTTCTAATATATAAAATTCTCGTGTCACAGTTTTCGTTGCCATACTCCTCCGAAACGACTGGACCGATTCTCATGAAATTTTGTGTGCACATTGGGTAGGTCTGAGAATCGGCCAAAATCTATTTTTCATCCCCCTTAATGTTAGGGGTAGTCCACCCCTAAATTTTTTTATTTATTTTTTAGACAAAATTTTTAATTTCTATTTTTTTATTGTATCATACAAAAATACATACAACCCTAGATTTTCAACCCTCTACGATCAACCCCTATTTTTTACCGGGCAGGACGACGTCTGCCGGGACAGCTAGTATATATATAAAAATCTTGTGTCACGATGATGTTGCCAATAAACTTCAAAACTACTGAACTCAGTCATGATTGATTTCAATCAAATTTGCACACCGTGTGCAGTTTGATCCAACTTAAAAGATAGGATACTTTTTATCCCGTTGGAACTGGTAGGTGGCGCTGAGATCGGGTTCTAGAATCCTAATTACCGGGAGCGATTTTGTTTTTGTGTGTTTGAGTGGGTTCCCGGATGGTTTAGATTCGCAATTAGAACCGGTAGGTGGCGCTGAGATTGGATTCTAGAATCCTCCTAATCACTGGGAGCGATTTTGGTGATTTTGTTTTTGTGTGTTTGAGTGGGTTCCCGAATGGTTTAGATTCGCAATTAGAACCGGTGGGTGGCGTTGACATCGGGTTCTAGAATCCTCCTATACACCTGGACTGATTATGGTTATTTTGTATTTGTGTCATGAAACAAAGTCTTTTAGGAATTCAAAAAATATGGTGGTACGAAGTTCGCCGGGTCAGCTAGTATGTTATATATTACTAGCTGTCCCGGCAGACGACGTCCTGCCCGGTAAAAAAAAAAATTTAGGGGTGGACTACCCCTAACATTTAGGGGGATGAAAAATAGATGTTGGCCGATTCTCAGACCTACCCAATGTGCACACAAAATTTCATGAGAATCGGTCCAGTCGTTTCGGAGGAGTATGGCAACGAAAACTGTGACACGAGAATTTTATATATTAGATGTTTAATTGATATTCATATACCTATTTTAATTTTAATGATATGTATTATTTTATATATTTATAGTTTTAATTATACATAATTAGTAAACAATTTTGAATAATTGTAACAGTGGTTTTTTGCATTAATCGTTTTTTATTGGTGGACCGTCTGCCTGTCTGCTGATCTCATGCAATAAAAAAATACTCTTACATGACGGAGTTCACCATCAAGTATGTGAAAAAAGTGGTATTAAGTATGCATCTATATCCTTATGTTTATTGTTAAAATCAAAGCAACAGTATAGCCTTGGCGAAATCAGTCATTATAGAAGTATAGTTTAGTCTTCGACAACATAACTTTAATAATGTTCAAACGTATAATTTGAATTAATTATTATGGTCGAACTTCGACCACGAGCGACCACTATAAATAGATCGACTTTTGCGACTTTGAAAAGTTCACATAGTACTTATGGTGACAAGGGGTTGAGAAAGTTCTTCGAGTCATAAGTTCGCGTATTTTCTCGCAAGCCATCACCAGCTTTACACGCATAAACTCGATAAACGGGAAGCATTACATTAATTGGATCATAAAATAATCGCATAACTTGGGCGCGCTTATCGCTAACGGCGAAATAGAGTCGACAAGCTCGTTGAATCGATTAACATGACTGCGGGTTGGGTTATTGAGGTCTTACATCAATTTTCTAATTTTATATTACCGTAATTAAGGTTTGCAATGTGGAGAGACGCAGAGGGTAATTAGAAATGATACGTAGGTAGATGAAGTTAAAATGTTATACTCCATGGTTTATCTGCGTTAGGGTAAGTGCTTTCGTGCGCTACCAGTAATATCTGAGCAGAGTTTGTGGCTGCTTCTTGTGCGGGCTTCCATATGCCGTATACACACATAAAATATATAAATGCTGTGGCGACCGAGGGTAGAACTTCCTGGCACCGTGAACCGGTCTAAAGACCTTTAGAAAAAGGAAGAAGATTCTGGAAGGAAAAGACAAGAATGGATACATTTTAGAAAGGTATAGACGATGAACGAAAATTCTAGGACAGAAAGTTCGTGAAGGAAGAGACAGATAGATAACTGTTAGGAAGGGATAGATGATAAACGAAGATAAGTCAAAGGAGGAAAGAAAAGGGAAAGATAGTAAATAAAATAATAACGAAAAGAAGATCGAAATTATCGGTTCCAGAAGATTCTTCCGGGTATATAAATAGCGTAAGACGAGCCTACCGGGCAGATCTTTTAATCAAAAATATTTCTTTAGGTGTGATCTGTCGCAATTTGTCGACGGCTCAGCTTAAGGAACCCAAGCTTTATTAACGCCCCTGTACCCAATAACCCGGGGAAAGAAAATCATTTGACATTTATTTTGGAACAGCCGGCTTATTTTTCCAATGACCGGTCCGCTCGTTTATCATAGCTCGTGAGAAACCCTGGTTTTGCAGATCTCTTTTGTAGCACCAAACTGTCTTCTATTAAATATTTGTTAACTGGATATCGAGTTATTTTAAATATACACTACATATTCTTCTTTTTAGAGTTCCGTTTGTTTATTTTTTTAATTGCATGAATAAAGCAGAAAGACTGATGCTCCGCCTGTTGCTGTATCTGCTCCTTCAGTCTCCACTCCCATACTCGTCTGCTCCATCGGCCATCGGTCCTGCGGCAGACGTGACCGGCCCACTGCCACTTCCACTTGCTAATTTTGAGAGCTATATCAGTTATCTTGGATCTCTTATGGATATCCTCATTTGAACTCTATCCATAAGAGAAACACCCAACATACCACGCTCCATAGCCCGTTGAGCGTCTTAGCATTTTTGGACCACTCCTGCCGTCAGTATCCACGTCTCGGCCCCATAGGCCAGGTCGTTTAATATGTTATTTTAATAATTGAAGTTAAAAAATACCCGCATAAATTGATTATGTTAAATACGGAACACTTCTTTAAACCTCGATTATGGTTTAAGGTGGAGTATCCACTTGAATCCAATAAGGATAATTTCATTGTTACAGGCCGGTGCGGCGAAGGCAGTCCGTGTGAGCAGTTGTGTCGGGAATTACACGACGGCACGTACGAGTGCGGATGTGGGCCAGGGTTCGTGTTGCAAGTCGATGGATACGGGTGTCTAGGTTAGTATTAAATCTTCTTTAAATTTGTACAGAGAGGAATTGATTTTTTTTTATTGCATGAGTTCAGCAGACAGGCAGACGGCCCACCGGTGAAAAGTTGTTACTATTGCTTATGGACATTCTCAACAGCAAAGGTGCAAATGCGTTGCTGCTTTTTAAAAGGAGACTGGAACCTAGTCACTAATGCCGGAACCATTTCAAGGTTATTATGGCGGCATACTCAAGACCACGGGTGGTACCCATCCAGTCGGGCAAATACCTGGCTTTAGGTTGTTTGGTCGCCTCTTACAGACAACAGACCGCCCGGCTGCAGAAAATTGCATCCTTGCTCCATTCCTGCACGAATACTAATTTACACTGCAGTCCGTTATCAGAGTGTCTTTCCGTTTTGATTCTGACACAATCCACATACAAATGTTGGATATTTTCTAAGTCAACACAATTAGTGCAGTTTGGTGAATCGACTCTTCCTCATGGCATCCACACACTGGCTTATTCTGTTAAAAGATAAAATATATTTAAAAGCGATTTGCCACCTCCAAGGGATCTTTTACCATACCCAGAAAAATACACACTTGACGTATATTTTAGACGTTTTACGAGCCTGTGAAGCGCTATACATAGGCTGTCCCAAAAATGTTTTCATCAAACACATAACCAAGTAATATCCGATTTTCGGTCGGCGAGGGCGTCGTATAACGCATCATAAAAACTGGACAAGGCATACAACTTAAAGGGTTTATTAGACCGTAGAAATTGGGGTAGATTGAAAAACGTACCTCTGACATTGTCTGGGAATGTAGTAAACGAATCAATATCTTCTTTATTGGTGTTTCGGCAAAAATCGGTCATTTCCGTCTTTCTATTCAAGACAAATTATTTGCTTCTGAACTAAATTTGATCATCCTTTGCGTTGGATTCAGTATGGCTTCAAAGTCATCGCATATATATTTCATTGTTATTAGATCTCCGTAAAATATAGCAGGTAACTTCTCAAAATCAAATGGAAAATGTGCAGTGATTAAGGTATTAAATCAGCTATATATATTTTTAAAATAATTTCTATTTTTTATTTTTGCACTGAGTTTACACGTCTCAAAGTGAAGTTGATGTGATTAGTATAGGACTTTGGATTCGAAAGACATAGCAGGCAATCCCTCAAATTCAAACGGACAGTGACTGAGGTATTGTTAGGTTTGTGAGATTCGCAAAAATAATAATGATAATAATATTGTCGCAGATGCGAATTGAAACATCAAAATTTGTTACACCATGCGATAAACCTCCCTGTGGCGAAGGTATTTCTGTAGTGCCTCTTTAGGGTTTAGAAAAAATAGCAAATTTAATCCTAAAGTTGGTATAATAAAACAGTTTACAAGCGAACTACAAATCGTGATATAATTTATACAGATTCCACAGGTATTTCCAACATTTTACTTTAAGCTCTAAGGCTGTGTGGTCTCTGTCGACTAAAAATCCGTTACAGAGTTTTATATTTCGTCGTGAAATATAACCTACATAGATCCAATAGCACTCTAAGCCGGATCTAGTGAAATGTAGCTTTCCTAGACGTCTTCAACACAAGTAAGAATCTACAAGGCGTCATTCGGGAACGGGATAAAGTCGATTTGTGTGATAAATGGAGTACGCTTTTATGTTATTGCCTCTCACATCCTTCGTGCATTCGTTTTTTATTTGTTAATGTACATACTGGCTGTTTTCGAAATGTCTTTTGCACGGATCTTGGATGGACGTGACAAGTTGCTCATAATACCAGCTTAGTCTCAGTAATACTGTTAATATTATAGATGATATAGTTTGTGAGCGAGTGATGGCTGTTTGTTTTTGGTTTCTACTACTTACCTTAACTCCTCTGTTGTGATATACCTCCACTGTCACACCTCATGTCATTATGGCATCCTTTACATATTCCATCTGTCTCATTTGTGGTCTACCTTACAATTGTATTCATCTTTATCCCTTTCTTAATCTTCTTCATCTCAATTTTTCAATCGTGAGTGCAACTTTAAAAGACCCTCTTAAGTATACTCATTTCTCACCTTATCAATTCTTGTAATATCACACATCCATCTCAACATTCACATATCAACTGAGTGGAGACTCTTTTGTTTTACCACTTTGGTCGCGCAAAAACTACTGAACGGTTTTTAATGAAAAATTGAAAAAAAGAACTAAGATTTTCAAAGAAAATCTATACTTTACATGTAATTAATTCTCATTTCCTGCAGCTCCTTTAATCTATGCGCATTTGTATAATAATACATCTTCCTTTTAAATATTTACATCCCTTAAGTATTACATGAACACACAAGTGTGTTATCTTTTCGTCGTGAAAATTTAATGGCCAATGACAATTTCGTCGACATTTCGCCTAATCAGAGAACATTACTTGACACTCAAGTATTATCTTTATTTACTCCAGTCAATTATAATGTCATAAATCTTATAACTAAAATGACAAGCACCATAGCCTTAGTCTCTCTCTTTTTTCATTGTCTCCCAATCATTTGAGGCACATTGTGTCTTTTCCTTTCAGACTCCTCTATTCTGATATACATCCTCTGTCACACCACAAATCATCATGTGTCATCATAGTCTATGCATCTCTCTTTTAGTCTAGCTTCACATTTGTAAAGAGTGAATGTTTACCAGGAACCGAAAGCATGAAAGTGACATCAAAAGAAGAGTAGTTGCAGGTAATAAAGTGAATGGAGCGCTAAACTCTTTTATGAAAAGCCAAAAAGTATGCGTAAAAGCACGCTTGGCTGTCTATCAAGGGGTGTTGGTGCCAACACTAATGTATGGCAGGAAAGTTCGGTGTGGCAGAAGAAGCATGAAAGTAGAATAAATGTATTTGAAATGAGAGCTTTGAGAAGTATATGTGAGGTAAGCATGAATGATATGATACGGAATAGTGTAATAAGGGAACGTTGTGGACTGAAGGATGTAATAACAAGAGTTGAAATAGGAATGTTAAGGTGGTGTGGGCATGTAGAGAGGATGAGTAAATAGAATCTCAACAAAATTTTAACTTGAAGTTTTACGGGCAGGTTTTCAAATTGGACAAGTACATTAACAATTTGCCTGTAAAATTTCAAGTTAAAATCTTGTTGCGATTCGTTTTTCCATTCGTCCATTGTGATTCGTTTTTCCACTTGACCGTTGAAGTTTCACTTCTACTACGTGTCCCAGCATATATTTCGATTTTTCACAGGTTTACTGATTGTTATATTTTGGTTAGGTTAGGTACATTTTAATGAGTGCATTTTTTATTTAAACATTTTATTTTATCAAACACAAAAAACTGAATTCGATACGGAACCAATCAAAACATCGATAGTCTACTCTAACATTATGCCGCCTCTCAGCACGTCTACTCTAAACTTATGCCGCCTTTCACCACGGCCGTAACGCTTTTTATAAGCTTGCAATGGATGTACTCGTATGTATGTATGCTCGGGTGGAATCTTGCAAGTTTAATTTGATCAACTTCCCGGTTTCCTATTGAGCTGAATTTTGCACGCATATATTGATCGCATGACAATCCAATAATATGGTACCATGGAGCTGATTTGATGATATCAGGAGTCAGAAGGTGGCCATAGGAACTCGTGTACTAAACAAGATAAGCCCGTCGTGTTTGGGCTCGTTTTACTTGTCTGGGCTAGCCCTCTACTGCTACATGATATCCAGGATCTCAGAAGCTTGTATCTAAAAACCTTTTTTTTTTAAGCTTTTTTTAAGCTTATTCGCAATAGAAAAAAAATCATAATACACCCCCCCCCCCCTCCGTCTATATAGAAGTTTCACTTCAAAAATACATAAGGATTTCTAATGGCTGCGAAACCCCAGCAATAAATGTATGTAGTCTCTCTGAACAGTAGAATTGTCAAAAACACGTACTATAAATGTTATTCTACGTTCTTTTTGATATATCGCATGCTCATACGATGGAGTTTCGAATTGGCTCGACTCGTGTTTCCTCTATTACAAGACGAGACTTGAAGTAATGTTTATATTTATGTTCTCCTGCTAACAGCCTGTCAGATAAGGTTGTGTTTATGTATAATTGTTAGCTGTATATATTTAAAGTAATGAACTTATATGTCACAGGATTATCATAATCCTCGTGGTACAGTTTTAGTATAGGAGGGAAGGGTAAAATGTACGAAATACCAAACATAACGACCGCTGTCATGACTTTGTTGAACTGATTTTATTGCTGAAAATATATTAATTTAAATGTGTTGTTAATAGTTAGACAACATTTGTTTATTTGCAAAACTCTGACTATTGTACATACCTTGTACAGGAATAATGTTATATTTAATTATCGTTTCACGCAGATGTGGCGACGGTTTTGTTACGTTATTTGTGATGCGATATATTTATTCGTTGTTAATGACGTTAAACTTTGACAGATAACGTATGTATACACACTAATGTAGTCAATCGTTAACGGTGTTATTTTAATGATATAAATAATACTCATTTAACCAC
Source organism: Dendrolimus punctatus (assembly GCA_012273795.1). Taxonomy (NCBI): domain Eukaryota; kingdom Metazoa; phylum Arthropoda; class Insecta; order Lepidoptera; family Lasiocampidae; genus Dendrolimus; species Dendrolimus punctatus. Next base: position 13,414,318 of record CM022551.1, on the reverse strand, counting down.
AATCAATAACTATAATAAAAAATAAACATTTTTTTTTTAGTTTTACAGCAAAAATGTGAAACATATCCGATCAAAATAAGTACATGTCATACTTCTGTTAAACCTGGTATAACGTTAGTGTTAGTGACAGTGTCAAGGGTCTAAACGTTATTGAGATGCGAGATTACTATTGCCGTTAAACATTAAGAGATAACTCGTGAATTAACACTAATGTAGTTATACGCGTTGTTTTTTAACGCGATAAGTTGCATTTTTTCACAGTTACTATACTAGCGCGAATGGAACAGGGGTTAATACCCCTGTTCCATTTATACATCCTTTACTTTACTTATTAAATACATCCTTCTGTGTAGAAGAGAAAGTAGTAATTAATTTTATTATAATAAATTTCTCTTTTTTCCCTACAGAACTGAACTCAACAAAAGAGAACGAGGACCCGTTAGACACAGAAGAAGACGTCTTATATCAGAAAGACGTATCTTTCTCAGCGGAACTAGAAATAGCACCGTCCAATAGATTTAATAAGCCTACAATAAGCATTAAACATATCGACGACGATAAAAGACTTACTACACTGCCAGCCGCGGAAAGTGGCACTAAGATACCTAATTATACGTTCACTGGGGAGAGATCGAAAGAAGTAAATGGAATTAAGAGTCTCATTGAAGATGGAGTTAGTAAAACAGATCTGAATATCATAGCGGATGATGATAAAGAAGATTTGGATGAAGCTGTAAAAGTAACTACGCAAGGACCAAGCTTAGAACAAAAAGTACGTATAAACTTTAAGACTATTTATAATTAATTATTCATAGATTATAATGTAGAACAAATTATAGACATTATAATAAATATCTTAAGTATCTATTAAGTTTTTAGATCACTGATATAAGAATCAAACATACCAATATATGATCTTTCAAGCACGTATAGGGCCAATATACAATGGAAAGTTGATAAACACCCACTACTTGTTTCATTTGGCTACGGAACCATTAAAGAGTATTGTGACGTGCGAGCGCTGGTACGCACCTAGGATTGGGAGTAAACACCAGTTTTTTTCAACTTGATGCTTTTATTGACTTACACAGCCGTACCTATGTGCTTCTTCTCTGTAGGGTTGTCCCTTTACACATAACTAATGACGCTCTGTCCCGATGATGAGATGTCTCACTTACTATACCGTCGCCTATATTACATAGAACACCTCATTGTACTCCAGTGTTGACTCTCGCTTCTTTTCGTTGTTCTTTTATTTACTGTTTATCCATTGCTAAATTTCTATCCATCTCTGTCATCCTTTCTGAACATTCTATTCTAGAATTTTAATCTTAATTTCGTTATTCTTTTGTTCATCATCTATCTCTTTGTAAAAGACAAGGACAACCCTTGTCTTTTCCTTCCAGAATCTTCTACCTTTTCCTATTGAGACCGGCTTACGCTGCCAGAAAGTTCTACCCTTGGTCGCCACAATATAGAATCCGAAATATCACATTACTTAATAACTAGGTAACAGGACGTGTACAGAACAATTCTCGGTGAAAATATAATATTTTTAGGCTATACCGGTTTGATTTGTTGAAAAATTTCCACTTACAATATAAAAGTTACAGGGGAGGGTAGTTTTAACGATTTCGGAAGCTAATATCTCGCCACCTCTTAAATAACTAATTAAAAAACGATATGATAAAGATCAATCTCAAGTATGAAAATCACTCCATTCTCATTTTTTTGCTTTGTATATCGGGATATACATGATGCCTAATCAATTTAATTCATGCAGACACAGAAATTTCCGAGAAAAATATTTTGACATAATTTTTGTGGAACTGTACAAATAGATAGATATAAATAATATAGGCGAAGCCTTAGGTGAGTGGCGACACCTCGTACCTGACCTCGCCTCCGTGCTTGTCTTAGTCAGCCGGCACGGAGTGGAGAGACGCTAGAGCTAAGACTCAAGCTCCAGGGGTGGAAGTGATAAATGGCCTAATGTCGGAAGTAGCTTCGGTGAACCTGCAGCTCACCTCTCTACACCCCTTAGCCACTCACACCCATGTTGTCCCTGCCTTTTATGGCATTTTTTGGGGCCCATGCAGGGAGTGGCGAGTCACCGTCTACCCATTTTTCCATGTTCCCTGAACATTGCGACGGGCAGACGTCATAGTCCCCATATTGCCAGACCGCTAGTACCACTAACAGTTCACCCCAATAGCCTGGTACTCTCTCTCCTTGTTTCCCACAATAGTCCTACACTGGCCGGGGCTTGTCCTTGGGTGCATTATTATATGGTGTAGACAGGGACAATCGCCGGTCAGTGTCACGCCACATATTTACATTAAATTTGTCAAGGGGCCTCTACGTGTTGGCCTCCCCATGGCCCCACGCAAGCCCGCCAAAAGTCCGGGCCATATTTATGGCCCGTGGTCTTGAAAGACATACAAAAAATAATATAATAAGTTATTCGTAAGATACACCTCAACACCAAAATCACTAAATTAATGCCACACTCTTCTCTTACTCTTTAGTGTTTAAATTCTAAAAATTAAATCTAGAAATTTAGTTGTAAAAATGGGCATGGAACTCAAGTCCATAGAGTTGTTAAACAAAAAAATTGATAGACGACAGTTGATTGCTCGCTAAATACACAGTTACTAAAATGCGCGGATACAATATTGTTTGGTAAAAACAATAAGAGGTCTTATCATTTCAAGGAATCTCTTCCAAGGAACCAAACTAAAACTGAAAATAACTAAAATAAACTAAAAATAATTACCATCTATTTTAAGTTACGTGTTCAACTTTCCTTTGAACTACAATCAAGGAACATCACAATCCATTAAGGCTTACAGTTCAAGAATACTCAAAGGAATATTTTCAGCAGAGCGATTCGTTTCAAGCCAGTGGTCGTAACTTTAAACATGATCCAGAGTGAATTGACCTATTTCTAATAATACCTAACGCTTTATTTATACAACCTCATGTATATATATCTAATATATAAAATTCTCGTGTTACAGTTTTCGTTGCCATACTCCTCCGAAACGGCTTGACCGATTTTGATGAAATTTTTTGTGCTTATCCGGTATCTATGAGAATCGGCCAACATCTATTTTTCATCCCCCTAAATGTTAGGGGTAGTCCACCCCTAAATTTATTTTTTTATTTTTTAGACAAAAATTTTAATTTCTATTTTTTTATGATACAGCATTAAAAGATACATACAACCCTAAATTTTCAACCCTCTACGATCAACCCCTATTTTTTACCGGCAGGACGACGTCTGCCGGGACAGCTAGTGTTTATCTATAATTTTGTTATGAGCTACAGGACTCGAATTAAAATAAATGCCGTTGGAATTACTATAGACTTTATTAGAACACAAATAAAACTGGATGCAACCAGTTCAAACTGCACAATTCGATGCAATTCAACACGAGCAAAGTCCGTCACTATATCGCTAATCGAAAGTACCACACACTTACTCGTATCGTAGTCCTCGCTTGACTGCCCCACCCCTCCGTTCGGGCACTTTTTTATACAAAACTGTATAATACCGACAAAGGGGCCCCATTCACGCACATCTGGCAGGCTTCGACGCAATGCAATAAAAACAAGGATTAATTCGTTCGACACTAATTACAGCCATAAAATAAGTACGATAACAATAGATATTTTTAAAGCTTAAACACGAAGTAAATAAAAGATTCGTTTTCACAACATACAACATCATAGAAGACGGTCATATGGGCTCAGTATTCTACTTATAGTCTTGAGGGACTATGAGTAGAATACTATACAAATAAATTAAGTTTTCTTGCATTATTTTCGATTGTATATGATGAAAGAATGACTAAACAGATATACAATGCAAAAGTGGATGGATGCAGAAGTCGCGGAAGGCCACGACACACCTTCCATGATCAAATTGATCGTGTACTAGCAGAAGGTGGTGTCAGGAGCCTTAAGAATAGACGAGCGTGCATGACAAGAACTATGAATGTCAAAAAAGCAAGTGAGGTGTGTAAGAATAAGCCTGAATGGCGCTCTATTGTTCGTGCCTACCCCGCAAGGGACCTGGCGTGAAGTTATGTATGTATGTATATAATTTTATAATTGTTCTGATTAGTATTACATTGCATATATTTATTATGTTTTAAAAGTTGCATTTTATCAATATATCATTAATATCTAGATTTTATTAGTTTCTAGTAATATTTTATTAAAATTAGAATATAATAACTTCTAAATATATTAAAATAAAGCATTTATAACAATTAATAAGCTTGCTATAGGTTTAAATATTTGATCTACTCGGTAAAATCAAGAACTGTGAATAAGCAGTAAATATTTTTTTTTACTGTTTGTTCACTTCATATCTTTATTTTGTTTGCCTGTTTTCGTGTATGTCACGAATGGCCCTAGCGGAAGATCAGCGCTGGTTATGCTAACCGGCAGTTTTTGCAGAGCTAAGGCCAATTTAGGACTACATTTATTTATTGTTTTTATTTTAATAGTTTAAGTGAGTTTTTATAGTAGTTCGGAATAAATCTTTTTCTTTCTTTCTTCTAAAATAAATTTGTCGTTATATCAGGTACCAGGGGCAACGATGTCACCTCCATGGACAGCAGCCGTGGACACGTGTAACTGCGATTCGTGTAATGGAGATCATTGTTCGTGCCCTCATGTATCTCATAAATGTAGATCTGGTAAGTTTTTATAGCTTTTATACTAACTTGGAATAAAACATTGTAGTTTCAACTAGAATCCTCGAATAAAATAAGATATTGCTTATCATCTTTAAAAAAACGACAATAATTTACTACATTTATCTCGTTAAAGCCATCTTATTTTGTTTTGTACGAGAATAGCAAGTTATGACGTCATAAAGTATAATAACATTGTTACGTCACGTTCCTACATGGAATAATTTATTGCTACATAATTATCAAGGTTAATACCAGAGATGTACAAGATACTCTATACAAAGTATCTGAATACAAGATACTATTAAAATAAGTGTATGAGATACCAGATACAAGGTACATACATACATAACTTCACGCCAGGTCCCTTGCGGGGTAGGCACGAACAACAGAGCACCATACAGGCTTATTTTTACACACCTCACTTGCTTCTTTGACATTCATAGCTCTTGTCATGCACGCTCGTCTGTTCTTAAGGCTCCTGACGTCACCTTCTGCTAGTACACGATCAATTTGATCATGGAAGGTGTGTCGTGGCCTTCCGCGACTTCTGCTTTCATCCGCTTTTGCATTGTATATCTGTTTAGTCATCATACATTCATTCCAGATACAAGATGCTTTTGAAAATTGTATTCGAAATACTAAAGACAAAATACGTATCTTCTTAATACTTTTTAAAGATACAATATACGTTTTAAAATAAATCCCAATTTTATAATTTAAGTTTATTAAGTAAATTACGAATAGATCGCGCAAATGTGACAAAATATTATATTTTTAAGGTTTTAATTGAGGCCTCTCTTCTTCTTCTTCGTTCTTTAAACATTTTATCACTCGTTTTTCTTCGATGAGCTTTCAATATCATACTCTCAAAAGAGAAGGGTCGCTACGTAGACTCAACAAACAAAAAGTGTTATATTTATTGTAGGATAAACATTTAATTATAAAAGATAAGACAAAAGTATAAGCCGCGACTGAGTAGCACACCCAGTCACAGTCGCAGCAAGTGGAGGAGGCAAAAAGAGTACCAAAAGTCTCCCACGCTCTACGCTTCCTCCAGTCAAGAGTGAACCATTGCGCCGCAGCCCATTGAGTGGTCGCTGAAAAACCCACACACCCTCGATGCAGGCCTTATGCCTGCATTTAGACCCATCCCCCGAAGGGTCTGAGGATGGTGTCCAAAAACATTCCCCCTGCGTTATAACAAAATATATGTTTTAGTCATGTAGGATTAAGAAATTTTCAGATTAAGAATGACTGTCATTCCTAATATTCTCGGTAAAATAAACACGGTTTTTTTATCAAAGTAAAGACACAATTAAGTTAAATACAAAAGGTCAATTAAAATGAATATTTTGTCACTCTCGTCCAAATTTTTACGAGAGCCATTGAAGATGCTCTCAAAGGAGAAAGCCTTTGAAAAGTACCAAGTGTAGAAACTTCGGTCCTCGGAGCAATTAAGTAACACGAGATAATAGGGAAACTCAATGCTCCAATTTTATCGTCGAATCACAGGCTTCCATTTTGAATTATTGTTCCTTGCGCACTTTCAAAATGGCGGACGGGTTACCAAGTTATTGTTTCGAAAAGATTGCAGTAAGGAGTTGGCGAGTAAACCGCGTTGTTTGTGCTAATTGGATAAATTGCCAACTTGCAAATATAATGCCTCGTTTACAGTATGTAAACTAGGCATTATACTGCTACTCATGATGTAGAAAATAATTTTCAACGAATCATAATTTATAATATTATAAAATATTAAGCATGCCATGGCTGTAGGTACATTGATAGATAGATAGATAACACTTTATTGTACACCATTACAGAAAATACTTATAGCCTAAAAATATTCTAAATGTGCACAATGGGCGGTCTTATCGCTAAGAAGCGATCTCTTCCAGATAACCCGTGGCAGGAATAAAAACATATTATTATATTGGTCAAAGATGGTATACATAATAGATATATATAAATACACCTATTGATATTACACAAATAAATATACATTGTATGGCACATACATTCCACACTGTATAGCAATCTTCATTGATAGGTCTCGCGTCCCCACGGCCCCATAGTATCAACCCCGAAAGCCACAAATATCTATCCATTACTAATCGATGAATATTTGCGGCGTTTCAGGGTTTCTTGATGTGTAGCAGCACTTCTATCATTAAATACCATCATTTATATACCAGTTCAGTCTCTTTGCATCAAATTGGTTCAATTAAGTAATAAACAGTAAACACGTACCGGTTACCGGCTTTAGGTTATGGGAGCTGCTTACGTCTAATCATCGCAGCGGACAACGAAGTACTAACCAGCGCATCGCGGGAGCGCACATTGTAATAGTTGATCTATCTCCCTCGCGCATCATCCGTCCCACACACACAATGTACTATATTGTACGAGCAGTACGACTTCTTAATATTTGTACGTAACGTTACCGTTTGTAAAATAAATAAGTTCACTTCAGTTCATATCAGCAGTCGACAGTGAATACTACACTCTGAAGTACTATTTAACCTCCACCTCTCGCTGTTACAAGGTAACAAATACAGGGCCAACGTAAGCCAACGGTCACCCTTTCGTTGATTCAACGTGTACGCGGCGTATTGTTACTATAGTAGAATTATTTTCTCCGTGCAGTTTGGGTCATAAATCAAACTCGGCCTCAGCCCGGCTAGGGCAGTGAGTATGTTGCGCTGGCGCAATGCCATTATCGATAAAAACTCATTCTTATCAATGAAAGATTATCATTCTTATAAAAATCATTGTTATCTTTTTTGCTATTAATTGTAAACTTAGATATAAGTATTTATATTTATTTTTAATATAACTTGTTACATTCTGAACTTTTGTACTTATAGTTTTTTAATACATAGATACCTAATTAATAATTTATTTTAAATAATTATTATTCTTATTTTAATAAGTACGTTTTTTTATCTATTTTTGTTCTTTCATTTATATCACTAACCCACAACACGACAAAACTAAATACACTATCAATAACGCTTATCGACAACAATAATGCGTATCACTATGCCTGCCCATAAGGCCCGTGAGTGGAAGAGAGAGCGAAATACTCACTTCACCGCTCCGATTATTTATAACCCAAACTGCACGGAGAAAATAATTCTACTATAGTTGGACCATCTGCATGCCTATTATAAACAAAGCACTACCTGCCGCGGCGTTTGAGCTAATTACATTGAAACTGTTTTATGACTATCTCCTTTTGTTTACTTTATGCTTAAATTTCGTAATTAGAAGTAGCCCATTGTGTTTTGTAATCCCTTAGGGAATATTGTGTATTGTGATTAGTGCCAGGAGTCTCGTGTTAAGAATACAAGCTGGTTCTAAGTAATCTCCAAGCGGTCGAGCTTTATGTCAAGACATATTTGACAGTATAAAGCAATGCCGCGACGGAGGGGTGCGGCAGTCAAAGGCGTGTTCTTGAATCGTGCAGTTTGTACTGGTTGCATCCAGTTATATTTGTACCTGTTTTAAACGTGTTTCTACAGTTCTAATAAACTCTATAGTAATTCCAACAGCATTTTAATTCCAGTCCTGCGTAACTCATAGTATTATGAACCGCGATCTAACAGGCCGGTTGGTTCCGGTTACGCAACCCACCGCCCGCCATTACCACTTCCGGCAAACTTCCAACCTGCGCCAGACAGTTGGTGGTTGTTAGTGTTGTTTTACCCAGGGATATGTTGGACTCGTTCAATTAATCATGTTCGCCCGTTATGTAAAGTTTAGAGCAACCGCTGAAATCCGGCTAACTTAATTTTGAATTTTAGATCATAAGTAAGTGGGCTTTTAGCGAGCGATAGTAGAATCATTTGTTTAAAAGGAGATTTTCATAGAAGCTATTTAGTTAACTAGAAGCGCTCAACTACGCAACGGTTCTCTAGAACATTTATTTATTCCGCGTGCAACAATGATTTGGAGAGAATTTCCCGCCGCGGTTTTCCCTTTACGCTATGACAGGGCGTTCTTTAAGAAGGGCGTTATAAAATTTCTTAGAGTTCGGCAACGCGCTGGTGACACCCCTAGTGTTGCAAACGTCCATAGGCGACGGTAACCACTTTTCATCAGGAGGGCCTTCTGCCTGTTTGCCTGTTTCAGGCTATAAAAAAAGCGGGCAAATGCATGTCGGTCCACGAATTGATTAGATTAAATAACTAAATTGTTCACTAAAATATATTTTTAACAAATTAAAAAAACAAAATGCATGTCGCGATTAAAAGCGTCTCTTCCAGGCAACCTGACTTGAAAAAAAATCTTAACTAATCTGGCGATAGATGGAGCGGAAATGAGTTAGGACTGCACTATTTAAATATACATATGTTCGGAATACAGATATTGAGCGCCGGCTTTCGATTGTTGCGCGATACATTCGTATGTACTTTTTTTATCGCGTCGAAAAGCGGGTACACCGGCAATTGACTCGAAGACGCACGGTGATAGCTCTCGCGTGATATTATTTCATATTTAATTATTTATTGAACATTATTTATAAATACTAGTGAGTGGAACACTTATATTGATTGATAAAGTAATATACTCCGAGGAAAAGTGGTTGTGACGATATAGGACGAGGCGCGGGTGCATTTGGACAGACATTTATCTAACCCCCGTAGTGTTTCCCTTGTAGCAGTAGTTTGGTAGGATATTTTATATATTTCCTCTCAAGGGGCGCCCTTCCCTTAATATACCGACTAAATATTGTTCACCCTTGTTCCTGTTCCCGCCATCGCCGGCTGGAGTAGGTACCAGGTAAGTACTCCAAATTAAACCTCTTCCAAAAATTACCTTGTGGGTTTGGACCGTCGGGTTACCGATCCCGCCGTGTACGGTACAACATACTTTGAAATTTTATAACGAAAGGAGCACGGTTTTTACGACAAAATGCAATATATCGCTATTCAGTTGAATTAAAAAGTTATTTATTGAAATAATAATATTTTTTTACATTCCCAGATTCAAGCATGGTGGCCAACCTTAAACTTTATTATTTTAGCAGTTACAGTACAGCATTCTAAAGCGCCATAATAGTTTTGTCAATATAAACTCAGTAATTCCTGAGAAAACCCCTGACATAAATAGACAGACTTCTATCCGTGCAGGAACGGAGAAAGAACACTATTTCCTGCGGCCAGCCGGCCTGTCGTAAGAGGCGACAAAACAACCCACAGCCAGGTGGTAGGACACTTGCCGACTAGATGGCTGCCACCCCTGGTTTAGAGTATGTCGGCATTACTGACCATGTTCCAGTCTCCATTAAGAGAACAGCAGCGCAATTGTTGCACGTTTGTTGTTGCAAACGTCCTTAGGCGACGGTAACCGCTTCCCATCAAGTGAGCCGTCTGCATGTCTGCTGAACTCCAGCAATACAAAAAGATAGATCCATGAGACATAAAGTGATAAGGTGATGATTTCATTATCGTTCCGTATTGGTCATAAAAGCTAGGACATCTAATATATAAAATTCTCGTGTTACAGTTTTCGTTGCCATACTCCTCCGAAACGGCTTGACCGATTTTGATGAAATTTTTTGTGCTTATCCGGTATCAATGAGAATCGGCCAACATCTATTTTTCATCCCCCTAAATGTTAGGGGTAGTCCACCCCTAAATTTTTTATTTATTTTTTAGACAAAATTTTTAATTTCTATTTTTTTATGATACAACATACAAAAATACATACAATCCTCAATTTTCACCCTTCTACGATCAACCCTTATTTTTTACCGGGCAGGACGACGTCTGCCGGGACAGCTAGTACTAAATAAAAAGTGACCATGTTAATTAAAGACATACATACATACAAATGGATAGATATAGAAAGTAAAATGTTTATTTGATTTTCACATAGCGTGACACATGGCATTGAATTAAACGATGTAAGTATATAAATAAGTATATACCAAAAAAAGTCTCGCGATTGTACCACATAGATGTGGGATAGGTTTTCAAATGCAACCTAGGGCGGATGGATGTTGCACTGTTATTTATATATATGTAAATATATAGGCACTGATGGATTTTCACTAGGGACATTAGGGGCAGCGAAATTTTCGAGGGCGGCAAAATTTGGAGTGTCAGCAAAAAAAACAACTTTCTGCTTTATAGCAGATTGACTTTTATAAGTCAATGATTTTAAAAATTTGGTAAGTTATGGGTTTCATGCCGAATCTTAAAAATCGAGTTCTCATTGGATATTTACGCTTTGAAATCTTGTTATAGGCCATAATATATTTTTGGTCCTTTACTTAAATAATGCAGGATGTAGAACAGATAATAGTGCGGATTTTTTACGGCGCCCCTGGACGGCATTTAAGGTAAATCCGGCCCTGTGTATAGAAGTTCATTAGGGAGCTATTTTTGAAAAACTAACTCTTAGTACACGAGTAGCCGAACTACTACTTCTATAAATACTATTATTTCCTTTTACAGCTATTTCTTAAAAAACGTATACTATATACTACCTGTTTCGTGCTTTTACCGAGGGGGCCCTTCCAGGGCTGCGACCTTTGTACGAGTATCAAGCGCTAGATGAGCTGGGGAAAAGCGCAAGATTACGCTAGATGATCTAAGTATGTTTAAAAATTCAAGCAAATGCGTAGACCATATTGCATAAATATAATTGGATACAGGTGTTTTTCTTATAGATATTATAGTAGTCTAGTCGACAAGTTGAAAATGGTACAAAATAGAGATACTTTAAAATGCGGTGAAAAATATTTTTTTTCTTTTTTAGTTAGCAGTCGATTTTGATTCTTTAAAAATCTTTACTTTTAAGAGCGCAAATACTTGAATAGCTTTAGAAATATAATACTTGGCGCCTGTGAAAATTGTACTACTGATAGACGTATATAAGTTTTGCCTTTTCAAGAGTGTAGGCGCTCGGTTTTCTTTAACATGAATTGTTATCTATTTCCTTGGTGTCCACTCATCAGATCCTAAGTGAGACCAATGGCACCACTTTAATAAAAATATTGAAAATTGGCGCACAGAGAAATCGTGTAACAAACATACATTCACAATGAGAACCTTTTTTGGAAGTTAGTTACAAAGTGGTAGCTAGATTACCCTAAAGAGCGCTAGATCCAGCTCCAAAAGCGCTAAGGTGGCAGCCCTGGGCCGTACATCAGAGTCCTCGATATCACTTAATATAATTCAAGCACCCTGCATTCTTCGTGACGTCGATTAGAAGGGGAACCGAGGGGATCGGTAATCGAAAAATCGGGGTCGAGTTCGGAAAGTCGGCAAATATGTTAAGGGAAGTGGAATTTCGCTACTACCGTTAAATGGTAGATCGAAAATTAACGTTAACGTTCGATGGGAGAATTAATTATGGTTCTATTTTTTATCAGAAGACTTCTTGGCGGGGACTTGAAAAGTTTTTTGTGTGCAATTTTATTTAGAAATTAGCTCTTACCCGCGATTTATTGAAAAAATGCTATGCTTTACCGCGGCGGTCCCCGAGTGCCACAAGGAGTTATTAAACTTATAAAAAATATGTACAATGTTGAACTTTATCTTACATTATAAACATTCTGAGCACATTTTTCACACCTAAAATAAATTTGGGTTATTTAGAAAAAATAAATTGGAATCATAAAATTGCAATTAATAACAACGGCCAACGGCAGGGGTCCGCCATTGTTGAGAATCCCCAAAAATACTTCGTTTTATCGTATTAAATTATAGATATTTTTCATGGAATATTTTCGCTGCTTATTGTGTTAGAATGAAAAGAGTTAATTTATAACTTTCTTTAACATTAAGGCCAACAAATATGCTCTAGGGTCGTATTATATAAATAACTAGCTGTCCCGGCAGACGACGTCCTGCCCGGTAAAAATAAAAAAATTAGGGGTGGACTACCCCTAACATTTAGGGGGATGAAAAATAGATGTTGGCCGATTCTCAGACCTACCCAATGTGCACACAAAATTTCATGAGAATCGGTCCAGTCGTTTAGGAGGAGTATGGCAACGAAAACTGTGACACGAGAATTTTATATATTAGATAAAGCTATTACATAGCTTTTTTTATCAATTTATGCAATTATAATTATTTATTTATGCAATATTTTTAAGCTATCACTCATTTTCTTTCACTATTTTTTCATCACTTTCTTCATTCATAAAGGTGGCCATAGGAACTCCTGTACAAAACAAGATAGACCCGTCGTGTTTGGGCTCGTTTTACTTGTCTTGGCTAGCACTCTGCTGCTACATGATATACAGGATCTCAAAAGCTTGTATTTAAAAACTTTAAAAAAATTCAACTAAAAAATAAAAATAAATAATTATAATATAATAATAATCATTTCTGACGTATCGACCCGCATCCCGTGCTCGTGTACAAACGTCAGTGTTCGCGCTTGCTGCTTACCTTCACTAAAAATCCTTCTGAAGTGTGCTATAAAACATGAGTGTGTGTGATTAAAATCTCATTCATTAACCCGCACACCGCTCAACGGGTGCAACCATCATACAACATCGTCACATCCCCTCACCATTAAAATAGGCGACCATAAAGTTTGTAACAACAATATAAACCCTCGTTTGCAGCGGGCGTTAATTAATCAACTTAAGTATATAAGATGGCATCTCACAAGCTTAATGAGAATATCCCTTGTTTTTCTTTATACAAAAATAGCCCACGAAATTTTATTTTAAAGATCGCAGCTACTAGGGGATCATAAGGCGTGACAAACGTCTTCTTATAAGTGGTGTCATTGTTATTTGATGACTCTTTCATATTTAAGGATAACTCATTTTTATGCGTCCGTTAACCGTTTTGCTATTGTTACGAGTTTTCGGAACTCGAATTAAAATTCGGTTTGAATTATTATAGAATTTATTTGAACTATACAAACACATATAACTCAGGCACAAATATTAACCGAACACAACAAACCTAAACATAATTCAGAAGGTCGTAATTCAATAAAACGCGCAAATTCCGTCACTATTAGATTCCCGAATGTACACACGTCACGCCTAGATCGTAGTTGTAGCTCAACTGAACTACTTTGTCAATCAGGCCATCGTTTTATACCTCACAAATGCAAATGTGCCCGCCCGGCAATGTAGACATAATTTCCTAGATTTACCTTGTACTTATAATCCGCAACACATGGCTAACGACGCTCCTGAGCGAGTACAATAGGACAGTAGACCGTTCTAAACAAAAACAAGAAACCAATAAATAAGTGAACAAAAGAAAATGATCATAAAAAGATTACAAACAGGTAATAAAATGTGATTTTACAGATCTGTATGTGGAATTTGTCTTTGTCGGAGCCTAGTAACACTATAATGATGGGGGCTTCATCTGCTGTAATGTTATATATACGCATAGATAATACTTTTTCACAGATATGAAGATAATGACTCCACGATTTTCCGGGTCTTCTTGGGTGGCGCTCCGAGCACTCCGCGGGGCTTACAAGAGGGTTCGTGTTCGAGTAAGAGTCAGGCCTGAAAGGGCCCGTGGAGTTCTTCTGCTCACTGGAGAACATGATGACCTATCTGGTGATTATTTGGCGTTGCTGCTGAGGAACGGACATGTGGAGTTAAGGTTGGTGTCAATTTATCTCAAAGGCTTCGAAGAAGGAATAATCAAATATAAGCCTCTAAAATCGACGCTGAGTTGCCATCTTATCGGTTTTCTATCGGATTTACTTTGGAGAGTGTGCAGCTGAGCTCTTCGACTGCGCGCTTTTGATCTAGCTTCTTTTTTATTGCAGGAGTTCAGCAGACAGGCAAATGTCCCACTTGATGGAAAGCGGTTACCATCGCCTATGAACATTTGCAACATCAAAAGTGCAACAAATGCGCCGCTGCTCTCTTAAGGGACACTAGAACCTGGTCACTAATACCGGAACACAACAGGTTGTTATGGCGGCATACTTTAGACCAGGGGTGGTAGCCATCCAGTCGGGCAAATACCTTACCACCTAGCTGTGGGTTGTTTTGTCGCCTCTTACGATAGGCCGCCCGGCTGCAGGAAATTGTATTCTTTCTCCGTTCCTGCACGGATAAAACATATTCATACGCACCGTAAAAATGTGGAACTCATTAATGGAATATATCTTTCCCGATACTTATAGGTATAAGTATCGGGAAAGTCCCGTATGAATAGGTACCTTCTTGGTAAGCTTGCTCCATCCTAGACCAGATCTTCGCTCCACATAGGGCAAGATTTTTGTCAAACGCGAACCTGTACTACAATTTAAAAAAAAACCCTCCAGAAGTCCGGGCCATTCTTATGGACTCCTCATTTCGTACGATAACGCGAGAGCGGGAGAAAAGATCGCTTGCCCGTCCTTTACATTTTCTCATACGTCTTTTGAGTTCTCTCGCGAATAGGGCTTTCTATGGCCCATGGTCTTCAACGACATCTGACTTTATAGCTTACTTTTATCAACAGGTTTGACTGTGGCAGCGGAGCTGGGATATTAAGATCACCGGAACCTGTAAGACTGGGCCATTGGAATACGATATCGGTCTACAGACACCGGTGGGATGCCTGGCTTAGGCTGAATAACGGGAAACGCGTTAGAGGACGGTCTAAGGTACGTATGGTCACCTTTCAATAATATGCCTGGGTCTTCAAGTCACGTGTCAATTGGTCGATTATAGATCAGTAATTATCGACCACAATACTATGCGCCTCTTGTCCAACAGAGCTTCCGCTCTGTTCGACCGATGAATGTAGAATGACGGTTGTTGACTGTTGGTTCTAGACTGCCCCTCCTCTCCCCGAACACCGCATGTTTAAGAATCTCGTGGAGCGCTGCAGTGACAATATCCGGCAGTGCTGTGGTGCCACTTCAGTTATACTTCTTTTATAATAGTAAAGTTATTAATAATATAAAACCAACTTCCGCCATACGTATTAAGTTTTTAACATCCGGTTACTCCATTTCGGATATCCGTTAGCTTAACAATAAATGCTTGTACGTTGACATCCGGTTAAACAACTTCCGATTACTACAAGAAAATACTCTATCAGGTTATTGACTACTTCCGACACATGGTTATTTTATAATAACGGATACGATTCCTACATATATATAAATTTACTATATATATTTATGTATTTGATTAGGCATAACGTTAAGTAATAACCTAGGCTTTTTCTCAAGTTAAACAATTTTAATATTAAATAGATCAACTTATAGTAGAATTATTTTCTCCGTGCAGTTTGGGTCATAAATAATCGTAGCGGTGAAGCGAGTATTTCGCTCCCTCTTCCACTCACGGGCCTTATGGGCAGGCATAGTGATACGCACTATTGTTATCGATAAGCGTTATGGATAGTGTATTCAGTTTTGTCATTTTGTGGGTTAGTGATATAAATGAAAGAAAATAAATAAATAAAACAACGTATTTATTAAAATAAGAATAACAATGATTTAAAATAAATTATTAATTAGGTATCTATGTATTAAAAAACTATAAGTACAAAAGTTTAGAATGTAACAAGTGATATTAAAAATAAATATAAATACTTATATCTAAGTTTAAAATTACAGCAAAAAAGATAATAATGATTTTTATAAGAATAGATCATCTTTCTTTGATAAGAATGAGTTTTCATCGATAATGGCGTAGCGCCCGCGCAACATGCTCACCGCCCTAGCCGAGCTGAGACCGAGTTTGATTTATGACCCAAACTGCACGGAGAAAATAATTCTACCATAGATTAGATTAAGTTATCCCTTCTGTCGGGCATCCCGAGATGTTTTAATCAAAATTTTAATTCAATTGATGTTTTTTTTTTATTTCAGTGGCAAGACATTCGCTATCAATGTCCGTATCCAATTTAACACCTTCTCACGTGACCTATCAAACATAGATTTAATTAATTTTCCAATAATTAATATTGATTATTACAAGTTCTATTACGTCCTTCCTGTTCCAATTTGCCCAGTAATATCCATAAAGGAAGGGAAATAACCAGCAATTAATTATTTGCTTGTCGCAAGCAATGAAGTTTCTGACGACCCAAAATTAATTTGCTTACCTTAAATTATCAAAGAAATATGCCAATTAATGGACGATCGTGAATTTTAATCAATTTCCTTCCTTTTAAAAGCATCGAAGTATTTTGAAAATAATTAGGAAATTCAATATTATTTACTTTTTTTATTACTGAAACACGGCTGACAGGCTGACGGCCCAACTGTGATGCAAAGTGGTTATGGTAACATTATACCGGGGTTGGTAGCCACCCAGACAGACGAATGTCTTATCACCTGGCTGTGGGTTCTTTAGTCGCCTTTTCACTGTCGTTTTTTCACTTTGCTTTTTCGTTTCATCGAGTTTTAAATCACAACGATTCTAAAGAAGTTTGACGTCAAAAAAATCTTGAAAAATTATCACGAAGTTCTACAATGGTACTTTAATATAAAAGTCGAGAACTAGAGACATATTAACTAACATACAAAGCTGTAAAATTCTTGAACCTTTCTAGCTTAGATTGTGAAGCGGAAAAGTGTGATGAAAACTTTTCAAGGAAAATTTTTCGAAATAATGATCTATAGATTCGTTTTTAGATATTAACGTACTTTCGAATAAAATCTTTTAACGATATTGCCGTCTATAAAAATTACATTTCAAATGCGCTAGTACAACATTTATTGCTCCACACTTGATGTCATGCTATGCGCTATGCTATTCAGGTGCAGGTTTTCTCCGTGCAGGAACGGAGATAGAATACAATTTCCTGCGGCCCGGCGGCCTGTCGTAAGAGGCGACAAAATAACCCACAGCCAGGTGGTAGGGCATTTGCCCGACTGGATGGCTACCACCCCTGGTCTAGAGTATGTCGCCATAACAACCTTGTGTTGTGTTCCGGCATTAGTGACCAGGTTCCAGGCTCCCTAAAGAGAGCAGCAGCGCATTCGTAGCACCTTTGGTGTTGCAAATGTCCATAGGCGATAGTAACCGCTGTCCATCAAGTGGGCCGTCTGCCTGTCTGCTGATCTCCAGCAATAAAAAAAAAAAAAAAAAAAAAAAAAAAAAGGTGGTTATAAATATTAAATACTTCCTCTTTTCTCTCTTCGCTCTCCACCACATACACAAGTTAAAGCAATTCAAGCATTTTAATTTCATAAATATCCTTATGTTATTCGTTAATTATGGTGGTAACAAATGGTTTTGTTGATAGTTAGCTATAATGTAAGAAATACTACAAAGCTTGCCAAGCACGAGACCGATTTCATAGTAACTACAATTATTTATTATGAGGATTTCAAATGTCATGGCTAAAATGTAATTTGTGTAGTTTACAACAAATAGAAACAAATTATTCCCATTTCAGGAAAATTGCGCGACGAATCACGAAGGCAATAGAATTGTAATTATCCAAACATTTAGATTTATTACTAAAATTTTCGTTGTCCCTAAAATTCCAAGCGAAGCTTTGCAATAATATCTTGTAGTAAACGTTTTGCTGATGGGCTCGACCTTCTAAATTTTAGGAAAACAACACAGTGTATTCGCCAGGCTTTTCGAAGGTGATTTGGCGGCTTTTACATGCCGGTTATCTCGATGCGTGTAGTTCTCGGCAATGTTTACCTTCAAGCACGGAGCACCTATTATCCGGGCTATCTAGTCAGTACAATACGTAAAACCTAGAATAGAATATTCTTTATTGCACACAAGAAAATAATAATACACATGAATTAAGAATCTTATAACTATTACAATCGGCGGTCTTATCGCTAACAGCGATTTCTTCCAGACAACTTTCTGGAGATAATTTTACATTTTTAATAATGGGTCGGTATTTCGTGCGCATAATTTAGAATATATACAATCACTAGCTGTCCCGGCAGACGTCGTCCTGCCCGGTAAAAAATAGTGGATGATCGTAGAGGGTTGAAAATCTAGGGTATTGTATGTATTTTTGTATGTTGTATCATAAAAAAATAGAAATTAAAAATTTTGTCTAAAAAATAATAATAAAATTTAGGGGTGGATTACCCCTAACATTTAGAGGGATGAAAAATAGATGTTGGCCGATTCTCATAGATACCGGATAAGCACAAAAAATTTCATCAAAATCGGTCAAGCCGTTTCGGAGGAGTATGGCAACGAAAACTGTGACACGAGAATTTTATATATTAGATATATACATATATTACAAGTGAAAAATAAATAAATACACATACATATTTGTATATAAATATATATACATAGGGTTACATAGACATACATAAATTACTGTTTACAACTTTAAATAGTAATCTTTGAGGAGTTTATTAAAAGATGTTTAATATGGCCGGCGTAACTTGGCGAATGTGAACATAGGCTCTGCGAACTTTAGCGCATGTAAACTCGTGAAGAAAATACAGTGACCAACTAGTACAAAGCAATGCAAAAATACAGGGATGAAGGGCGACCAATTGTATTCACTGACGAGTCGTATGCCCACTCATCACACGAGTGTACATGCTCTAAAGTTCGCAGAGCCTATGTTTACATTTGCCAAGTTACGCCGGCCGTATTATAAGTGACTTTGCACTTCTGGTGCTCATCCGTAATGCATTCCACAACCTTACAGCCTGCACAGTAAAAGATTTCTGACAACATTGCGTAGAATGTATTGGCGTCATTAGTCGTAGATTTGCTGATGATCTCAAGAGCCTCGTGCCACTTAACCTACTACCTGGTTAGGACTTAAACGTGCTGGGATAGAGACACGAGTGTGCTGGAGTCGTATTTGTTATTATAAAGTAACCATATGACGGAAGTAGTCAATAACCGGATAGAGTATCAAATAATGTTTTTTATTTTTTGAAATGAAACTTCTATATAGAGCGGATCTTACGGATTTATGGCTCACGAAAATCTTCAATTGATAAGTGACAAACTGAATCGCAACAAAATTTTACTTGAAGTTTTACGGGCATGTTTTCAAATTGGACAAGTACATTAACAATTTGCCCGTAACACTTCAAGTTGAAATTTTGTTGCGATTCATTTTGTCACTTATCAATTGAAGATTTTCCACTTGTCCGTTGCGATTCGTTTTTCCACTTGTCCGTTGCGATTCGTTTTTCCACTTGTCCGTTGCGATTCGTTTTTCCACTTGTCCGTTGAGATTCGTTTTTCCACTTGTCCGTTGCGATTCGTTTTTCCACTTGTCCGTTGCCATTCGTTTTTCCACTTGTCCGTTGAAGTTTCACTTCTAATATGTCCACTACACTATATTTTTATTTTAATAAATAGGAGCAGAGGCGAGTAGGGGTTATCATCATTCTAGTGTATAATTCCGATTTGATAATAAAGCGGAGGGGTATCACCATTCTAGTATATGGTTCTCATTTTAGTCCCAGGACTGCACATGTGGGCATGATGGTCCGCTTTGGGAATCAGTATAAAATCTTTAAAGATTATACTTGGTTAATTTGTGGTTATTTTTGTACTTGGTCCTCTGGGAGATCATTTATAATGTTTGGTACTATATATTCCTCGCGCCTTGTCCCATACACATTATTATATTTAGGTATAATATATTTACATGCGTCAGATCTCGGTCGCATGTAATTAGGTCTAGTCTTCTGTACTAAGACTTCTGGTTTGTTACATTCAGTTAGTATTGAAAATTTAACCTTGTCAAAGATGCTCATAACTTTACAATATTTGAATAGTTTTTTTATAATTATCTTTGTTTTATTTTAATATTCTTAGGTACTATTGTTTTTAATAAACGTAACTGCAGTTTGTAAATATCCATTAGATACGTTTTATAAGTTCTGCCATAACTACTTAGACCGTAATTAACAACCGAATCTGCTAGGGAAGTATATAGTAATCGGAAGTTGAAAGATATACGACGGAAGTGAAGTGGCGCCAAAGTATTACAGGATGGTGTAGCTGCAGACGCCCTACGAGGATCTTATAAATATTCGGTGTTCGGACAGAGGGTAGCTAGTCTAGCGTTGCCAGACGTCCCGATTTTGTATGCTTGTGTTATGGGTAACATACAACGGACCACTCGGGGGCCGATCCCAGACACCCAGACCATGGTAAATAACGTAGAAAATACGTTTCCGAAATTTACTAT
The DNA here is from genome assembly GCA_012273795.1 of Dendrolimus punctatus. NCBI lineage: Eukaryota > Metazoa > Arthropoda > Insecta > Lepidoptera > Lasiocampidae > Dendrolimus > Dendrolimus punctatus. The sequence goes on along the minus strand of CM022551.1, from coordinate 13,393,506 downwards.
ACAAGGAATTGAACCCGGAACTTCTGCGTTGCAGTGAGGTAGGCCATCAAAGGCTTAGCCCGCTCAACCATAGATGCCGTCGAATTTGGCGGGATGTCACGATTTTTAAATCTAAATTCAATGTTCCGCACGGGACAGGCTCAATCCCGCTTCCGGGGATAACTCGATCGTGCGTGCAGCGTGAGGAATTACCTCAAGTTAGGTAATTACGGAATTACCCATCCAATTTAATCTACAGCTATCCTGAGAAGAGTTAGTTCTTCATCTTTATTAAAGAGAAAAAGGGGTAAATGTATAGCTTTCCGGTACATGAATTTTAGGTAGCGGGGTGGTGAAATGGGGAGGGGGAGAGGCATACTTACCTTTACTATACCCCCGAGGTCAGGAGACCTTGTTTTCTTTCATTTTTAATAAACATAACCACACTTATTTTTTCGCTAATATTGCACTTCTATCATAAGTACAAAGTTGAAAAATCTTTATAAAGTCCAAAAAAAGCCAGTAATCAACATAAAAAGAACCAAAAACCAGTTTAATTGGATAAAAGTGAAGAAAAACACAATAGAGCAAATTCACATATACCACAAGAGTAACCATTCAAAATGGCGACCAGTAAAGACGATTTTTCAAGTAATCCCATTTATTTATATTTAACCAATATTAAAGAAAAAATGTTCTGCAATGTACTTAAAAATTTATATCATTAATATATTGATTTATTGTGATATTAAAAAAGCGGTAATCGTCGTAAATTGATAAATAAAACAAATGTTTCATATGAGACTAGGCTTCATGCTGTTTGTGTGTAGAAAATAAATAGTAAATGGTTACAAGTCGGTCCTAGCATGTCGCTGGCGCGGCACAGCGGCCAACGTATCATTTCTACATTAAAAACAGTTTTAGTTTTACAAAAAGTTCTGGTGGTTAATGTAATTCGTGATTACATTCATAAACAATTCGTGAGTACATTCATAAACAATTCGTGAGTACACTCAGAAACTCAAATCACGCTTTGTTTATTATCAAAAGTGACAAAATTTTACACAACAAAAATAAGTGAGGTTATGTTTAAAAAAAAAATTAAAACCTCCGGCCCTTAGGGGTTGTAGTGAGGGTAAGTATACCTCCCCCCTACCCACTACGCCCACCCACTACTTAAAATTTGTGTACCGGATTGTTAAGTCGCAGCCATTCTCTTATTGTAAGTTGCAATTTATAACATTCACTTCTCGGACTATTGTTTGAAACGCCATATTTGAAACTCTTTTGATTTTTGTTTCGGTTTTCTTATGCAGAAGACGAATAAGATACAACTATTTAACGATAGGGTAAATCTGATTTGAAATATTGTTACAATGTAGGCCACCTGCATATTGTAAACAAAGCACATTTATTACCCGTCGGTGTTTGAGCTAATAACATATTTGGCGCTTTTATATCCGTCTTCTTTTGTTTGTTTGGAATTGGAAAAACAGCCCATTATGAATTGTAATCTTTATGGTAATCATTAGCCAGGTGTGATTCTTAGAGATTCAGTCTACAGACATATTGTATTTGTGCAGTATAAAGCAATGCCCCACCGGAGAGGTGTCGTAGTCAACCGATAACCGCGAGCGAGGCAAGACGTGTGTACATTCGATAGTCTATATAGTGACGGACTTTGCGCGTGTTATTGAGTGCATTACGTTTGTACTGGTTGTGTTCAATTACATTTGTACCTGTGTTATGCCTGTTTGTATAGTTCTAATAAATTCTATAGTAATACCAACGGCATTTTAATTCGAGTCCCGTAACTCGTAACAATATCATATTATTATGAAAATAAATATTCAATGCCTATTTTTGCTATGTGTTGTCACGTAAACGTAATTTGAACTCAAAAAAAGATACATATTCAAAAACTTTTGATAATATACGTTTTTTTACTGTGTCCCACCTTCGACGAAAGAATCCTGCTTTTTTGAACTCAAAAAGTTCCAAAATCCCGACATAGCAAAAAATATATCTGGCAACGCTGGTTCACACTCCCCGCGAAACAGTTGAGTGTAATTGATAAAAGTCCCAACAATAGTTATCGACCGCTGGGCATCCAAACTTTCCCGTCAGGCACACGCAACTCGAGTTTCAACCTTTTTCGTTGGTGCTCACCGAACTGGAAATCACTTAGAAACTTGTCTAATTTATATCATGTAACACTGTGTACCGACGATTGTTCTTTTTCATTGCACACCTTGTTTCCTACCTCTGGAAGTAGACCTTATTGATAGATTTTAACTGCTGTCTTCGCCTTAGATATTTCGCGTTCGCAAATTTTAATTGCGACTGCGCGCATTTGGTCTTCTTTTGTTTAGTTTGTGTTTAAAATTTGTAATTAGAAAAAACAGCCCATTATGTATTGTAATTTTTATGATAGCCATTTGCCAGGTGTGATTCTTGGAAATTTAGTCCATGCGATGGAGTATTGTGTCGAGACATATTGTATTTGCATAAAGCAATGCCCGAATGAGTAATAATAATAAAATGATTTATTTGCCTCAAAAAATAAGTCAAGGTACAATCTAAATTACAAAATGAAGACATTACAATTAGCAGACTTAGAAACTAAATTATTGCTTGTGCTTCTACTAGCTCCAAAACTAGTATCAACTGTATCTTTGGAGCTAGTAGTGTTCTCTGTTGCAATGTCTACATACAATAACAAAAAGTTTGTCTAATAGATAGTGTGTATGTTTGTTCGTGTAAATGTGTGTGTGTGTGTGTATATATATGTGGTGTAGTGAACGATGTGTTTACTCTCCAATCCTTAATAATTCTTCTGTATCTTTATAACCTAAATTTAGAAGCCAATGTTTTAATTTGTACTTTATTTGGAATTTGTTTAGTGAGACTATGTTGATGAGTTGATCGAGTTTGTTGTATAAATGTGAGCTCATTGTCGGATTTTGTTTGCTTGCAAAAAAAGTCAGTCAAGCGATAAACACATGCGGAGCAAGACGTGTGTACATTTAGTGACGGACTTTGCGCATTTTATTGAATTGTGCATTAAGTTTGAACTTATTGCATCCGGTTATATTTGTTCCTGTGTTATACATGTTTGTTTAGTTCTAATAAATTCTATAGTAATTCCAACGGCATTTTAATTCGAGTCTTGCAACTCGTAACAATATTCTAAAATTCTAAAAATGCCGTATCTGTACATTGCTTAAATCAATTTAAAAAAAACTAGAATGAACTACCAACAATGTAGAACTCGATGCATTTTTTTTGTTAATTTCTTGTGTTTATTCGGGGTTCGCGTAAAAACGACTGGGCTGATTTCGATCGCTGATCGACAGAAAATATTAGACTTAAAATCTTCACTATTTTTATTCTTGGAATCCCGCGGGAATTTTCTGTGAATTGTTACAAATGACCTAATAAAAAAAATTAATATAACTTTTCACTGATTGATAGCAAATTTTATGTAATAAAATGTATGATATTTTTTATTGTGGGAATCCCGCGGGAATTTTCACAGGAGCGGTTTGTAGTTGTTCGGGTGCATATAAATTAATTTATTCCGATACAGTTTACAGTAAAACGATGCATTACATACTTTTTTAAATACTATGGGTCTTTGTGTCTTTGGAATCTCGCAAGAATTCAAGTGAAGCTTGCATTAAGCCCGCGTCTTATCCTATTTAAAAGTAAGAACGTAAGAATCTATCGATAAATATTGCTGTATATAGACATCTCTAAATATCAATATCGAGAATTCGATAACTGTAAGAGACGTCACTCATCTGTCATACTAGGGCTTTGCGTAATTTCAGAACCGACACTAAAACTTCACTGTCCCATCTGTTTCTAGATATAAGTGATCTTATTGTATTATATTATATTATATTATATTTATATTATATTCATTTATCTCCAGGTTTGCAGAAAACTAGAATAAATTACTGGTCAAATTTTTGGATTCACTATTATATTTTTTTATTTTCACCTGCCTCTTCATACCCTGTCATTGGCAAAATCAGTGCTACGTCCATTGCAGCAACGAAACAAAAAAAAATAAGTGATCTGTAGAATATGGGGTATATGTTACTAATGTTACGAGTTACGGGACTCGAATTAAAATGCCATTAAAATTACTATAGAATTTACTATAACTGTACAAACACGTATAATACAGGTACAAATATAGCTGAACACAACCAGTACAAATTTAATACACGATTCAACAAACGTTCTTTAGTTTTCAAAAAGGATCGAAGCGCCATCTTTTTCGATATTTTCGGTTATCCTATAGCTGGCTCGGTATGAGGTTCATTTAAATCCGTTCAGTAGTTTTCACGTGATGTAGACAGAAAGTCAGACAGACAATAATTCTAACAATTGCATTTTCGGAATCTCCAAGTCCGAATTATCCCTCCTCGTTTATTTCACATTTTAAACGCATTGTACAAACTCGAACCATTTACACATTTTTAATAGTAGACATTAAATTAAGAGGAATTCCAGATCACGCCGTAATTAATCTGTCATCTATTTTAGCGCGTATAGGTTGAATATCCAGTCGCTTTCAAACAATTTCTCTCCGAACCAACCCGGCCTGTAGTCTAATGTCGTGTACAAACAGATCCAACCAAGGCTTGCGATTCGTATTCGTTGGCCTAGGTTGGCTCTATGTGTACGTTTTGTCCAATGATATAGCTCGACTGCTCTGATCAGGGCCTTTTTTAAACTTTTTTACCGTGACCGAAACTATTTGATATCTGCAATACACATCCATCCCCAACCGTAGCCGAATATGTTATATGTTCGGACAAGGGTGGAATCTTACTATCATAAAAAAATTATTGCTTTCTTTATAATTGCCCTCTTTATTTAATATATATTTTTAACACATACAAAGTCCTCTTTTATAAACGAGGACAACATTGATGCCTACCCACCATAGAAGAAATGCGATAGGGGTATGTGGGATTCACCACATTGGAATGCTATGCCCACTCGAGTCAGAAATACCCACTAAAACTGCATGTTTTTCCCTGCGTCAATTTATCCACGAGTAACGGATAAACAACCTGACAACTCCGCACCCTTGACAGACGATGGCCCATCGGTCTCTTCTAGAGATAATGCTCTTAACCTCTACTTTTCCATACAATTAGGAAGCGAACGCCGACGAACGATCGTTGTCATTGGAGTTTGTTCGGTCCTTGCCTAATATAAAGTTGGTAAAACATCGCTCCATCAAATTTGTTGTCTACCTTCTTTATGTGTGGGGCGACGGCCAATTGAGAGCAAGGTTAGGAGTAGCCATCTTTGTTCTAGGTGTCAACGTTTTGACGAGAACCACATCGCGCCGTGCGCTAATTCTTTTTCTAAAATTAATCAATTTGTTGTGATTACTGCCGTGCTAAGAACATTTACTATCCTTAAAACTTTGTACGAAGAACGAAGTGTAAGCTCTAAAGATGGAATTCAGTGTGCTATCCCTACATGCAACCTGAACTGAGCCTGAGGAGAGTGCGGATTTCAAGGCTGGTAGAGCTTCTACTTTACTAGTGCAAGGTCATATCTCTTTCATACAGTCCATCACAAATTGAACCAACTTATTATTCGTTGGCTAAGCGCCCCACAGAGTTCGGTGGCCCTATGTGTACGCAGTTTAACATAATTGCCCCGTCGACGCGAGGTAATGTCTCAGAAGAATGGCCGGAATTCCACCCTTCGAATACCTTCCAAAGGTTCCGTCCGATCCCGTTATTGTCGACCGAACGTGAAATAGCCTTCAGGTATTCAAAGTTTAAATGACATCCCCACCGTTAAGTTTCATTTTCAATTCTGTTTTGTTGTGTTGAGGATGGTAAGGCTATATTGTTTTGCTATGTTTGTTCAGACGTTGTTTAAGCTTTTGCAGATTACCTCTTGTCCGGTGCTGTCCTGTACAGTACTTATTGAAATCAAACGCCTTTTACTCAAACAGCTATATACAAATTCTAATTTACTAGAAAAACGATAGATAGCGATAACTATTTATTGTAAACCAGCTGTTTCGGCAGACGTTGTCTTGCACTGAAAAAAAAAAAATCTAGAACTCGATTCCAGCGCCACCTACCAGGTCTAATTTGAAACACAACCATCCCCTAATTCTATACAACTTTGGGTTACATTATTGAAGTTTTAGTAGAGATCCCTATTTTTTTCTAGTAATAAAGATATCCTCTATATCAATGTGGAATATTGTAGCATTCTAATGGTGAAAGAATTTTTGACCTCAGTCCAGAAATTTTTGAGTTTATTCGTTACAAACATAAAAAAATACAAATATTTCCTCTATAAAGAGGAATATATTAGTGTAGATAGACAATTAGCAAAATAAATTTAGAGACTAAAGCTACAAACAGTTTTGCACAAAAGACGGTGTTATCGCTCAAAAGCGATTTCTTCCAAACAACTTCAGAAATGTATTGCAGTGATAACGGTGATGGTGACAAACTATAAACTATATATTATAATATCAGTATAAATATACTACTATACTAATATTATAAAGCTGAAGAGTTTATTTGTTTGTCTAATCTCAGGCACCGCTGGTCCGATTTGAAAAATTCTTTCAGTGTTGGATAGTACATTTATCGAGGAAGGCTATAGGCTATACATAATCATGCTAAGACCAATAGGAGTGGAGCATCAATGAAGAATGTTTCAAAATCGGGGGGTTTTGAAATCAAATTCCACGCGGACGATGTCGCGGGCACAGCTAGTGTAATATCGACAATTTACATTTTAATAATTAATTCATAAATAAATGATTAATTGATGAAATTTATTCGCATAAATCGATTATGGTAATCATCATGTGAATTTATTTTTAAGTGTCTTGTGTTGTGTGGACAAGTATATTCCATTTTGTAATAGAAAAATATTACACTGTTTAAAATCCTCGTTTGGGGATGACAAACAAACAAAAATGACTGCCACATTTTTTTATTGCAAGAGTTCAGCAGACAGGCAGACGGCCCACTTGATGGAAAGCGGTTATCATCTCCTATGGACATTTGCAACACCAAGGGTGCTACAAATGCGTTGCTGCTCTCTGAAGGGAGACTGCAACCTGGTCACTAATGCCGGAACACAACTCAAGGTTGTTATAGAGACATTCTTTAGACCAGCAGTAGTAGCCATTTAGTCGGGCAAATGCCCTACCACCTGGCTATGAGTTGTTTTGTCGCCTCTTACCGACAGGTCACCTGGCCGCAGGAAATTTTATTATTTTTCCGTTCCTGCACCGATAATACATGTTTCCATATTTTTAAATAGCTAGTGTCTGAATAATGAATGCTATTGGTACGCGCTACATATGGGTAATAGTTACTAACTGGTAATAGTTGCGGTACTGCGGCCTTATAAGACCAGGTATGTCCTGCCTGGACAGAGCAGCGCCGAGACCTCGTCGCCATCATCGGATTGGACCTCTCGCTCCCGGCTGTGGTTCGCATCATGGTCGGGAGCTGTACCGGATGGGACGCCGTCTCCTCCTTCTGCGAGCAAGTTATGCTTGCAAAGGAGGAGGCGGAGCGGGAGCGCGAGCGTAAATCACTGCTCCGCTCCCGCCAAAGGAGGACGCGTCGGCGCCGGAGGGCTAGCCAGGACCTTCGGCCTCCGTAAGCGGGCGGCGCGGGTGGGGCCTCTTGGAGTATAGAGGTTCTCACTCACCTGCACATGCCGTCGAGATGGGGGCGTGTGCGATGTGGGGCGAGTTACAGACCGCCCCACGCCTAGGGAGACTGAAGATGCCGGAGGATAGAAGTAGTCCCCTGGCAGTGGAAGAGGCCTCGCGCGGCCCACGCCTGCCAGGGTTGCGGAGAGGCTAGGTCATATACCCGTAGCCCTGGCATAAGGCGAAGGACGGAACACACAGGGGTTTTAGTGGGTATCCCTAACCGGGGAGTGGCAATAGGCATGGCACCAGTTCTGATTGGGCCTGCTAGTGCCACCCCCGATCTGGCGAATCCCACACTAGGTCGCGAATTATCCCCCCAAGGTTCTGCCCTTGTCGCGGCTTAGTCTTCAATCGGATTTCCCCTGGTAAAAAAAAAACTGTGGCCTTATAAAGACTTTTTATATACCTATATTATTTTAACATAGTAACCCTGACACATAAAAATAAATAGTTCGTAAGTATTTAAGACTATAATAATATATGTGGAATATGTGGTAATATGTGGAATGGGGTCACCATTCCACAAAAATTTCATTTTTCTCAGAACAAGCTACGGAAGCCTAAAAAGAGTTCAGACACCCAAATGTGAAATCAAAATAATGTAAGTCTGTTATCAACAGGGTCTTTTCTCACGGATGACATTCCGGGAGCCAGTTTGGATCGGTGGCGCTGGCAACACCACCGGGCTTACAACTAAGCTAGGTCTCTCGGATGGACTGCTGGGGTGCGTTGACTTCTTGAGAATCAACGGCGACACCTACCGTCTGGTGAAAGACGCTATAGCTACCCTGGATATTGGTAAGTATTGACTTTTTTTGGAGATGTAATCAGCAATAAACACATCACAACTAGCTAATAGCCGTAAGGTATTTTCATTGTATGGCTTTGTATGTCATAGTGATTTAAAAACTACGTTTTAACGGTTTTAAGCGCGGTAATTTATTTTATTTTGGTTCCTGCGACGTTTCGGCTGCTTTTCAGTGGCCATGGTCACGGACGACGGTCGTCCCTGACCACGCTTTTTTTGAAATTACCGCGCTTAAAACCGTTAAAACGTAGTTTTATTATTTATATAAGTCATGAAAACTTAGGAAAATATTATATGGTAATTTTTCTCAGTAACTATTGAGTCCTAAATTCATGCTTGACACGAACTTGTGTTCTGTATGGTTTTACAAAATATTACAATGAAACTACGAAAAAATGAAGTTTAAGAGATATATAAACATTGCAAAAAATGTCTGAAAAGAAAATAAATAAAAACATACATACAATGTAATCTTATTTTATACTAATATATAAAGCTGAAGTTTGTTTGTTTGCTTGAACGTGCTAATCTCAGGAACAACTGGTCTGATTTGAAAAATTCTTTCAGTGTTAGATAGCCCATTTATCGAGGCAGGTTACAGGCTACATATCATCACGCTAAGACCAATAGGAGCGAAGCACCAATGAAAAATATTTCAATATCGGGGGGTTTTGAAAAAAATCCAGGCGGACGCCAGGGGCCTCGTGGACACAGCTAGTAAATATAAAAATGAACATGGAGATGAATATTAACTCAGCAGATTGCCCTTAATCAGCGCTGATCTACTTACTAGGGCCATTTCAGTGTCATACGAGCGCAAATAATATAACCACGGAATAAAATCTATTTTTCCATGATGTAACAAAGAACTAAAAAGAAAATCAACTGCATCTATTACACCAAATACTACACGGACATAGTACACATCACAACATAGTCTTATAGATTACATACCTTGAGAAAAAGTAAAAACTTCGTTTAAAAAAACCGACTTCAAAAACTAAAATGTATAAAATAACTTATTTCCAAAGCTATTATTATTAATATATATTATCTAAAACATCTTAAAGTCGGTGCTTAGTAATTTTCAAAATATAGTAATTTATATGCTTTACTTTACTCATATTTAAATTAATCAAAGTTAGAGATGAATTCTCTGTGAGTATATTCTCTGAAGTTTCACTTCTACTGCTTGTGAACTGCACACACACACACACACAATTTTTATTGAAATTCGTTCATGTCCCTTCTCTTTGTTGAATAATTATAAAACATCAATGTTTTTAACCGACTTAAAAAAAAGGAGGAGGTTCTCAATTCGTCGGGATCTTTTTTTTGCTTTTTTTTATGTATGTTCGCCGATTAGTCTGAGATTTATGATTCGATTTAAGTGATTCTTTTTTTGTTCGACGCAGAATAGCTGCCATGTGGTCCCCTAAAAATTTGACATAGTTTGGCCCAGTAGTTTTTATTTTATTAAAAAAAACAATATGAATTTTTTTCCATTCCGTTCCATATGTATACCGATTACGCTGTGATTTATGATCCGATTTACGTGATTCTTGTTTAGTTTGATGCGAAATAGTTGCCATTTAGTCCCCTAAAAATTTAACATAGTTGAGCCCAGTAGTTTTCATTTTGCGAATAATTTTTTGTTCCCGTTTCTTGGGACCTATATTGTTTAAGGAGCGCGGCACCTTTCGTAGTCTACCCAAACATAGCTAGACACTAAAAAGTAACAAATAAAAAAAACTTCGTTTAAAAAAACCGACTTCAAAAACTAAAAAGTCTAAAATAACTTATTTCTAAAGCTATTATTATTAATATATATTATCTAAAACATCTTGAAGTCGGTGCAAAGTAAGACATAAAAATTACTTTATTTTGAAAATTACTAAGCACCGACATTAACATGTTCAAGATAATAAACATTAATCATAATAGCTTTAGAAATAAGTTATTTTAGACTTTTTAGTTTTTGAAGTCGGTTTTTTTAAACGAGGTTTTTTATTTATTTTTGGGATATGAAAAAGTGCTCTCTCTGTATAAAACTACCTAATATGCTTGTAATTCTATCATTGAAATCCGGGGTTTCCTTGAATAACAGACACCCATAGCCACCGGTACCCGGCATACAGAGTTTTTCCACGAATGCAGCGAAACACGAACGAAAGCAACGTAGCGTCTACAGCCAGTACATATTATCTATATACTATATATTTATGTCAAAGCACGAGTCTTCATAAGTCAGCTTGCGTATTTCAACAGAATAATAATGCGGTTAACTCTCTTTCGGCATGCGAGGTAGCATCCCCCCAGAATCCAAACTTAAATCAACCGAAATCTAATAAACGCCAAGGAGGCGATTTAATATTGTCGCGTGATCATGTGATTATAGGAGTTTGCCAGGCGTTGTTAGTAGGTATATACGTTTATTGTATTTGTGTAGTTGTTAATATTGCTAAACGATATTCTTAGTAACATACATACATACATACATAACTTCACGCCAGGTCCCTTGCGGGGTAGGCATGAACAACAGAGCGCCACACAGGCCCATTCTTACACACCTCACTTGCTTCTTTGACATTCATAGCCCTTGTCATGCACGCTCGTCTGTTCTTAAGGCTCCTGACATCACCTTCTGCTAGTACACGATCAATTTGATCATGGAAGGTGTGTCGTGGCCTTCCGCGACTTCTGCATCCATCCACTTTTGCATTGCATATCTGTTTATTCATTCTTTCATCATCATCTTAGTAACATACATATAAATATTATATGTCGTTAAGTTAGAGGTAGAAGAAACACGAATGGGATAAAAGGGATGGGACAAGGAGAGGGGAAAGAGGGCCATCGGAACTCTTACTTGCCGTAACAGATGTCCCTAAGAACTGTATTCAAGAGAGTGATTCCAATATGGATCTAACACGCCCGTACTCTTTGAAAGCAATCGTCTTTCTACCTATAAATTCTCTTCAACTTATATCTATATTAATAGGGATGATAGAGGGACATTACCCTCTATTTTAAAACAAACAGCGGTACCCGGGCCATGAGTTGCCCTTTCATCCTATACGTATGGAAAGCCGACGAGTGTAAGAGATAGTAATACAGTAATAATATATGCACCAATAAAAAACGTAAACGCCAATAAATTCATTGCGCTTGCGGTCTTTTGGTCGCTAGCGAATTGATAGAGAGACACTAGTATGTTTCAACAGGGCGCGTAAATGTCAATGAATGCATGGCGCCTTCGACCTTTTGGTCGCTACTTTCTTAAAAGTAGGCTATGAAACTTAAGAAAACATCTTACAAACGTCCGAAGTCCACGCCACAGCTATTGATGCCGGAACTCAACTCAAGGTTCCTATGGCGGCATGTTCTAGACCAGTTTTATCGCCTTTTAAGGCAGACCACTTGACCGCAGCAACTTGTATTTTTTCTCCATTCCTGCACGGATATGCTAGCAAACCAGCCTTGTACTGCATTTCAAATACACCCGTAACATAGCTAAATAACAAACAATACTAATATGCATTGTTTTCATTTGTCAATAATACATTTAGCGTATTGAGGGAATTTCGCATCTAAAATCGGTGTTACCTCTCTCTCACAATACGTATGGGCGGGCAAACATGGCACCCGACGGATTCTATTTGTCGTGTCAAATGGAACGTTTTAAATCCAATCGCGGCACAAGCGCTTCGTAGATTTACCCGAAAATTGTTTAAACGAGCCAATACAACGTTTATGCTCAACGCAAAATAGGAAATAGCGTACCGCCATACGTAATACAGTATTGATTTGCATCAAAAACGATTTCGATCTCATTCATTCGGATAGAGTCGAAAGATAGACATTTCTATTCAAATATCTGACAAAATAAATTGCTGTCCGACAAGAAAAATCTTTATTAATATTCAGGAATATTGTTACAACCTAGACGCCGCCAAAGACAGGTTCGACGTACAGATTTGTAGAAACACATAATAACTCGCTTCTTTGCTTCAATAACGTGACATATCCCAATACTCACTTATTTCACTCACTCACTATATTTTGCTAAATTTATCATATTATCACAACTTTCTCATGTATTTCAAACAGCTTAGTAAATTGACACTAAATTTAATATTAAAAAAAATATTAAAAAATGTAAAATATGTTTGGGTAAAATCTTTTTTTGAAACTTTAAAAGTGGCGTACTGTAAATTTAGGTTTTTCAAGATACCACGTTATTAAAGCAAAGAAACGATATATTGCCCTCGGTATTTGAACGAATAACATTGAAATTATTGTAATTTTTTAATGATCGCCTTCTTTTGTTTATTTATTTGTTGGCATACGTTTCTGGAGAGCAGTCTATTGTTCTATTGTAATCGTTTACTGCCGCTTGCGGCTGCGGTCATTAGCCAGGTGTTACGGATTTTAAAGTACAACCTGATTCTAGGAAGTTCGGTTCACGTTGCCGGGCGGGCACATTGTATTTTTGCTGTATAAAATGATAGCCTGACTGAGGGAAAGGGGTGGTCGAGCGAGAACCACGATCAAGGCGAAACATGTGTACATTCGGTAATCTATTAGTGACGGACTTTGCGCGTTTTATTGAATTACGACCTTCTGCATTACGTTTGGATTTGTTTTGTTCGGTTATATTTGTACCTGTGTTATACTTGTTTGTTTAGTTCTAATAAACTCTATAATAATTCTAACAGCATTTTAATTCGAGTCCCGCTAAACTCGTAACAATATGATTAGAAAATACCATCAGCAATATACCTATTGATAATCATTATATATTAATACTTAAAGCAAAAACTTTGTACCCCTTTTTACGAAATTTGCGATTACGGAGGATTATGAAATTTCGCACACTTACAGTTTCTATACAGAAAAAGCGACGAATGCTATTATTAGAACGAAGTTCCTTATCGCGCGGTGCGAATGGCGAATGGGAGCTAGACGGAAAATTTGAGACCAAAAAAGTTGTAACGACACTTTTTTGTGATTTGCAATTTTGGTGCATTTGGTCAGTGTGGTCGAAGTGGGCGATATATATATATATATATATTAGGGTGGTCGTTAAAAATTAAATTTCTTGCGACGCCCCCTAAAAAGCTTCCTTTTAATGAAAAAACTCTGGGATTTTTTTATAATTTTTTCAAGTTAAGACATCACGTGCCTCAAGACGATTCAAGTTAAAACTAAAAATATAAGAAAAATTGAAAGATAAACTTGAATCACGAAGAATTTTAAACTTATTCTGAAACTATAATTTGAAATTCATCATTGAGAATACGGAAGGTATTCCATTGTTAAAACTTTTCCAATCTTAAAATAATTATTACTTCTAAGTATGAAGAAGTTTCCTGAAAAAACATGATATTACCCAAAAATTAACTTGAATCGTCTTGAGGCACGTGTTGTCTTGACTTGAAACAATTATTTAAAAAAATCCCAGTGTTTTATCATTAAAAGGAAGCTTTTTAGGGGGCGTCGCAAGAAATTTAATTTTTAACGACCACCCTAATATATATATATATATAATCCACTAGAATGAACAACAAAATATAATATTACCGTCGATGCAGTTTTTTCAAGAGATTTAAATAAAATAGTATCCCAAACATATGTTTCCTACTTCAGTTACCACAAGCCAATTTTTACTGTAATTGAGCCTACTGATTAAGTTCATATTACATAATATTTTTATAACTTAAAAAATAAAATTGTATTACAATTCCTTCACTAATTAATCGATAGGAACTTCGTTCCATCCGGGTGTCCCTTGACATCTCTCCAGTTTTATTTAATTATTCATAAAAAATATATTAAATCAATAAAAAAACATTACACATACTACCATGTATTCGACACACACGCGCATATACGTATATCTTTCATTTATTTTTGCCTTGGCGAAATCTGTAATTCGGAAGTATGTACGAGTTTACGGAACTGAATTAAAATGCTGTCAGAATGATTATATAGTTTATTAGAACTATACAAACACGTATAACACAGGTATAACTATAACCGAACGCAACAAATCCAAACGTAATGCAGAAAGTCGTGATTCAATAAAACGCGCAGTCCGTTATTAGATTCCCGAATGCACACACGTCACGCCTAGATCGTAGTTGTAGCTCAACTGTACCTACTCTCAATCAGGCCATCGTTTCCATCGTTTCATACTTCACAAATGCAAATGTGCCCGCCTGGCAACGTCGACATAATTTCCTAGAATTAGCTTCTACTTATAATACGCAACACATGGCTAATGATGCTTATCAGCGGCTGTAAACGAGTACAATAGGACAATAGGCTGTTCTCCACAATAACTGGAAAGGTATGCCAATAAATAAGTGAACTAAGAAGACAATCATAAAAGGATTACGATTACTTCAAATGCCGAAAGGTAATAAAATGTGCTTTTACAGATCTGTACGTGGAATTTGTCCTTGTCGGAGCCAAAACAAATTATTATGGTTGAATTTCGACCACGGGCGACCACTAGTTATGTTAAAAATACAACTTTCTATAAAAAAAACCAAAATTATGTACCGAGAGATCTTTGCAAAATTGGTAAAACAACAAGGCAAGAATGTAGAACGGTTGTACATGTTGACCACATACGTTTCGGCTAAAAGGGAAGTGTATGAACACATTTCCGAAACGTGTAATGTACCCTTAAATAACTGAAACTAAGAACAATAGGTAGACTTAACACTAGCCTCTATACAATTTCAAAAACCCTTTGAAAGCGCACTGTTACGAAATTATGAAACAGGAAGACAGTTAAATAATAAACCAAACAGAAAAGGGGTCACGAATATAAAGTTCACGAAATTCGTACAAAATTAATCAAGGCTCCAGTTTTATTACATGCCATTGTTGGCGCTTTGTCCCCTTGAATTTTTCGACGTACAAAATTAAAGGTATAAAAACCTGAATTGAGGTTATAAAGCCCTTGAAGCATCTCCAGATATCAGGTATTATAAAAATGAATAACTTTACTCTGATTTTTAAAGCCTAGACTTAAATGGCAGCAGCGATTGATCTTTTTGAAGTGATATCTTCTTTCTTTTCTTTCACCATATCCCAATTACATGGGATCGGCACAAAATGTCTTTTCCTTCCACACTCCTCTACTCTCACATACATCTTCTGTCACACGACATATCATCATATCATCCTTTACACAATCCATCCATCTTTTTTTGGGCTAACTTAGGTACAAATGTAAATGGATAGGTATCCATCTTGTAGTTTAACATTCCTTTTGTCACGTGACTTTCATTCCTCCTCATTATATGCCCATACCAACTTAATCTAATATATATGCCCATGCCAACTTAACCAAGCGTTTCGCCTCTTCTTTTCTGGTGCGCACTGCCGAAGATTGGAATAATTTGCCGGAGTCTGTTTTTCCTGACAAATACAATCTTGAAGCCTTCAAGTCACGAGTGAATAGGTATCTTCTAGGTAAGCGTGCTCCATCCTAGACAGCGTCATCACTCAACATCAGGTGAGACAGTGGTCAAACGCAAACCTATACTTCCATAAAAAAAAAAATCTTCCTCTCAATTTTGCAGTCACGGGTGCGACTTTCAAAGATCCCCTTATTTATTTCTCACCTTATCCATTCTTGTAACACCACACATCCATCTCAACATTCTCATCTCAGCTGAGTGGAGACGTTTGTGGTTTATTACTTTAGTGACCCAACATTTCGACCCATATATGACAGATTTATAAATTTGACCTTTTAATTTCAGTGGCATTAGTTTATCGCACGTCACACCGGTTACCCGTCTCCACTTTAGTCATGCTACATTTATTCTTCTCCTTACATCCCTCTCTATATCACAATGGGGATTGTTCACAAAAAAATACCCTCTGATTTTATATTTTTATTACGTAAAATAGGGTATTTTAAGATAATAATTTGAATATTTTTGTATTTTAAGCGTTAGTTTTTTTATAATTCGATTTTAAAGTTATTTCTCCGATGACGTCATAAGGCACAAGTTTACATTGATTTCTTTGCCTAAAAAACAAAAATAATAAAAGCAAGTTTTATCTATATCTAATCATAGTAATCTGTGCTACTTATTTAAATATCACTGTCATTACTCATTACGTATCGTGATCATTTTAGTGTATTTTGTCGCTAGTCTTATAATTTTTCGTGTTCAACCATTATTAAATTTTCTATAGTTATCGTTAAATTTTTTAAAGTGGTCTTTAGGGAAAATCCATGTTACAGAACTTAAATCAAATAATGTACACCTAGAATTGTTTTTACACCTGAAGCAGGCAAACAGGCAGAGGCCCACCTGATTGGATTTAGTAAGGTGAAATAAAGGTCAAACGCATTTCTTACAAAATACAAGAAGATCGTACGTTTTTTGGAATTTTAACTAGACAGAAATGATTAGGGACATTATTCCTCGAAATGGTTTTACAAATTGCCAGATTGAAAAAAAGTGAACAATCCCCATTACTCTGCAAGTGATAACTTCTTATGCGAGGGTAAAACTCTTCGTTACGTAACGCGTTACGGCGCCAGTCTGTCTGGCTTTCCTTTCTCTCACGCATACGGCAGTGTTGAAGAGTTTCTTGTGCCGCTTCTTCTCCTCAAGCCACTTCATGTGAAGCGATGGTAAATTGTATTAGATTAAGCTCCCATAGAGTAAATAATAACCATAAACAAAACTAAAACTAAATAATTCAAATAAACAAGTTGGCGGTAGGCTAAATAAAACCTAAACAATACTCGTTGACACTTGACATCTTTGTCCATCGTGATCACGGCTACTGAAAAGCGGCCGAAACCTCGGAATAATAAAACACTTAAACGTAGTTTTGTTAAGTTTTTAAACCATTTAAACATTTATGTATGAGAATCGCCTCTTAGATTATGATCTATTTATTATACATATAAATAAAATTGGAGTGTCTGTTTGTAATATTGAAATAACCGCTTTTTACTAAATGCATATGAAAATATATACGGTACATACACCAAAATAAAATAAAAATTAAATTTTTGTCTGTGTGCCTGCCTGTCTGTTTGTTGCGGCTAATCTCTGAAATGGCTGGACCGATTTTGACGGGCCTTTTATTGGCAGGTAGCTGATATAATAAGGAGTAACTTAGGCTACTTTTGTTTTTGAAAAATTCTTTTGTTTACAAATTATGACGATTTTCAATCACTACGCGGGAGAGACCGTCGGGCGCTGCTAGTCTTATATATAATATACCAGAATGACAGTGTTTCCGTGCTATTTTGATTCACAAATGGCTCCGATAGGTGACACTGAAATCGAATTATAGATTTTTATTTTTTCAAAGCAAGACAACAGCTGCCATGTTCACTAGCTAAGCATATATTTGTATTCATTCTCAAAGGTTATTTGTATTTTAATCACAAGAATGTAGAACATACCAGCATCTAACTCTCGAACAACTAATGCTCCGTGGACCATAAGCGAAATAATAGAGGAAGTTGTTGAAACTTCTCGGAGTTGAGATAGTTCGAGCTGAGATCAAATAATCTCAGATGTATCTTATATTCCCTAGTATTAATAAAGAAGTTGTGTGAGGAACATGTGCCGTACTGGTTATTACTAAGGCGAAGTACGTTGCGAAGGTGCATATATTTTTGCTGTCAATTCATCAGGACAATTTTATCACGTTGAGAAAGTTTTAGCAAGAACTTACAGCAATTGATGTTGTTTTTTTTTATAATAAAAATGTATAATTACTAGACAAGCTTGAACGGCTTCAGAATTTTTGTATCAGGTTCATATTTGGATTGCGAAAATATGACCATGTTTCCGAATTTCGTAAAAGACTCAAGGGGCTTCCTATTCATTTTCGCCGGGATACTCTCGCTCTCTTTTATAACATACTAGCGACCCCGACAGACGCTCTCCTACTCTGATAAAATAAAAATCTCGGTCCCAATCCCAGCGCCACCTACCGATTTCAATTGTGGATATATACATCCCCGGATGGGACCCATTCAAACACAAAAACAAAACCATCAAAATCGCTCCAGGTGATTAGGAGGATTCTACAACCCGATCTCGGCGCCACCTACCGGTGCCAACGGGATAAAAAGTATCCTATGTCCGTTTCCCGGTTCTAAGCTACCTCCCCACCAATTTTCAGCAAAATTGGTAAAGCCGTTCTTGAGTTATAAATAATGTAACTAACATGACTTTATTTTATATATATAATTTTTTTACTCCTAATAGTCCTCAGTACCTTAAGGAACGTTTTAAATTTCTTCGTCTATCCACTGCCCACAATTTGCGCCATGATACGTGCAGAAAACCTAAGACGCCTGCACACACTTCATCCTATTGTGATAATTATTTTAAAGTGCAGGTAGTCAAACTTTGGAATATGCTGCCTCTTACTTTCAGAGAGGGCAAATTCAACCGACACCAAATTTCTAACTCCAAAGATGGTTCCCATGTGCTGCCGCTCACTAAAGGGAGACTGGAGCCTTACCACTAATGCCGAAACACAATTCAAGCTTGTCATGGCGACATACTGTAGCCCAGGGGTGGTAGCCATCCAGTCGGTCAAATACCCTGTCACCTGGCTGTGGGGTTTTTTGTCGCCTCTTAAGACAGTTCGCCCGGAGGCAGGATATTGTATTCTTTCTATATTCCTGTATGGAAAGAAGACCTCAAGGGACACCAAGTGCCCGAACCGACAACACAAGATCGTGTGACTTGTCAAAGAGAAGTTAGGAGACCCCGGCCAAAATTAATGGGATAAGAACTCGATAAAGAAATAGCATATTTACGCAAGTGAAGCCTTGTGGAAAGTTCTAGTGTATTTGACAACAGTAAACGAGTTGAGTTTCACATTGGTATATTGTGAGAGCTCGCGACGTAATCGAGTGGCAAATTTCCCTATCCAGTCCAAATGTGATTGCGCGTACGTGAATTGTCAATTGAATCATCCGGCAAATTGGCTAAACGACGCGAGTTGATCGCAGGCGATGAGACGTCGCAAGTGAACTACGAATAAAAACATCTTATGCATACTAATGGTATAAACTAGCTGTGCGTGGCTTTCTCCGCGTGATACTTTTTTTGCGGAACCCTAATAAATTTAAAAAATAGCCTAAGTTACTCCTAACATCAGATATTTGCCAATGAAAGTCCCGTCATTATCGATCAAGCCGTTCCAGTCGGAACATCCAGATAGACAGACAGACAAAAATGCTATACATTGATTCTTTGACATAAGTATCGTATATACTTCCATATGCATTTAACAAAAAGCTGTTATTTTGACAAACAGAAACTTCAATTTTATTTATCTATAAAATGTGTTTTTTTTCATTCGTAAATCGTAATTTAAAATGCTCTAAAAGGAGAGTTTTTATGATTAAATACAACAGCATATAGACTGTTTTTGTATGTGAATTTATAATTACGCAACTCACATGAAAAGAGAAACAACATATAAAGCTAATTAATTCACAATTTCAATTAATCTTATACGTTTAGGAATTTTAAAGTAACGCTGTTTATTTGTTCTATTGTCCTATTCTATTCTATTTTTGGATTAATGGCTCCAACGCAACAGCTTACAGCATTGATTTTGTCATTCTCATTCTATTGTCCTAACTGACAAAAATCTCTGAAAAGTGACATTACATTGACACTCGACATATACTATAGCGCGCCAAATTCAAATCCTCCTCCTTTTTCAATAATGGTTTGGCACGGTTTGTGCATTCAGCCAGTCATGTGTAAAACTTCAAATTGAATGAAGTTACTCTTCATTTACATATATATAGATGTATAGATTGTAATGATATAATAAATATGTATAATTCCTGGCATGGATCACAGCGGTCGGCGGAATAATATAAATAGTTAATGACATATAAATTACGCATTGAGCGTGGCCGATGTGATGCTATTTATCGACATGTCGAAAATATTACATTTTCTCCCCTTTTATCGAAAGGTATAATACGTCATATTGGGAAAAAGAACCACAATATCTTTGTGCGTGAGCCAAGGTGACTGCTCTGATCCGTGCCGGGAACTCAGCGTCCTCTACCGGGACCAAATGGTAATCTAAACTATTCTAACTTCCACTTGAACAAACAAAAAAAATATAGGTCCAAGAAATGGGAACAAAAAAAATGTTCGTAAAATGAAAACTACTGGGCCAAACTATCTTAAATTTTTAGGGGACTAAATGGCAACTATTTCGCATCAAACTAAACAAGAATCGCGTAAATCGGATGATAAATCTCAACGTAATCGTTGTACATACGGAACGGCATGGAATTTTTTTCATAAGAAATGTTCATAAAATGAAAACTACTAGACCAAACTAAGTTAAATTTTCAGGGGACTAAATGGCAGCTATTCTACATCAAACTAAAAAATAATCATGTAAATCGGATCATAAATCTCAGAGTAATTGGTGTACATATGGAACGGAATGAAATTTTTTTCATAAAAAATGTTTTTAAAATAAAAACTACTGGGCCTAAGTATATTATATTTTTAGGGGACTAAATGGCAACTATTCTGCGTCGAACAAATAAGAATCACGTAAATTGGACCATAAATCTCGGAGTAATCGGTGTACATACATAAATTAAAAAAAAAACATACCGATCTAATTGAGAACCTCCTCTTTTTTGAAGCCAGTTAAAAAATGTCATCAAAATCAGGCCCAGCGTTTAGGAGGAGTATCGCGGCGCTACCTACTGGGTCCAATTATTTATTTAAGCCTTTCGGGGACAAACTTCAACACATACAACAACAAAAAGAACACCAACATTCTGCTACACGATTGCAGCGCCATCTACCTAGTTCAAATTAAAATCTAAATCATCCCAGTAGAAAATTATAAAAATACTAATATCGCTATTAAAAAAATTTAGGCTTGTATGTATTTTTTAATGTTGTATCATAAAAAAATATCTAAAAATTAAGAAATTACATTTAGAGGGGACTGCATTAAAGGGGATGAAAAATAGATGTTGTCCGATTTTCAGACCTACCCAATATGCACACAAAATTTCATGAGAATCAGTCAAGCCGTTTCGGAGGAGTATAGGAACGAGAATTTTATATATAAGAGATAGATTATTAGCTGCGCCCCGCGGTTTCACCCGCGTAGTGATAGAAAATCCTTATATTTTACATAATTCACGCTATATCTTCATAAATTATAGCCTATGCGTTATTCTAATGTGTGATCTATATTAATGTAAAATTTAATCAAAATCAATTCAGTAGTTTTCGCGTGAAAGAGCAACGAACATATATTCTTACAAACTTTCGCGTTTAAAATTTTAGCAGGAAGTAGGACACATTCGATCAATAGCACGTCACTCTCATTATTTTGTCACCCGAACCGCCTCAAGCCGAAGTGCTTGTTATTTCGCGCAAACAACATTTTCATATGAGTAATGTTATTCATATAAACAAAGTCGCACCCCACACCTACGCGTTTGCCCCATTTTAATACTATCTCTAATACCAGAGTATCAGAATAATGAAATTCCATTTCAGCGCGCGTTGAATATGTAATGATTTGTCAATAGTGACGCAACAGTCTCGAGACTGCTCCAAATTGGAGACCCGAATGAGGTCGGACGTAGTATCTGACATACTGAAAAGCAACGAATGGAGACTCTTTTGAATTCACTGCGTATTTATACATCGTATTTTTACCAATTGAATACAGACGCTGCTTTTTGAATTAAAAGATTACAATCTCAGACTAAATACGTGAAGTATACACGGAGGCTACATAAATAACAGCTTCAAATGAAGTGAACTATTTTTAATCTTATTTCGTATAACCTCTGTCAGTTGGAAACGTGCCCAAAAGACTGGGCATATTACCTCACTGCATGGCAACCCTAACGCGTTGCCCGAAGCATAGATAGTCCTTTGGTAACGTGAGAAATCTAGCAGACTTATTTTTACGTACTAATAAGTACAAAAACAATATCGCTATATACATATCGCGGGCTTCAAGCTAGAGGGGCGTATAAGCTAACTTTTCAGGAGATACAAAAAACTTTTTTTCAATGTATCTCTATAACTGAAAATTTGCATGTCTCTATGACAGTACTTCCTTGATTACGTGAAATGCTCTTTTCTTAATTAACCTACTATTAAGAAAAAAACAGAGGTGGTGTATCGATTAAAATATAAATGATAGACGAAATATAAAAAAGGCATTTTTATACGCCTTTCTGGCTTGAAGCCCGCGATATGTATATATACATATATATACTCAGACATATATACTAGGGTGGTCGTTAAAAATTAAATTTCTTGCGGCGCCCCCTAAAAAGCTTCTTTTTAATGATAAAACACTGGATTTATTTAAATATTTTTTTCAAGTCAAGACAGCGCGTGCCTCAAGACGATTCAAGTTAATTTTTGGGTAATATCATGTTTTTTCAGGAAACTTCTTATTAAGTATGAAGTAATAATTATTTTAAGATTGGAAAAGTTTTAACAATGAAATACCTTCCGTATTATCATTCTCAGTGATGAATTGCAAATTATAGTTTCAGAAAAAGTTTAAAATTCTTCGTGATTCAAGCTTATCTTTCAATTTTTCTTATATTTTTAGTTTTAACTTGAATCGTCTTGCGGCACGTGTTGTCTTGACTTGAAAAAATTATACAACAATTCCCAGTGTTTTTTCATTAAAAGGAAGCTTTTTAGGGGCGCCGCAAGAAATTTAATTTTTAACGACCACCCTAATATATACATATGACAATATACAAACAAATATAATTATATAACAGATCCATAATTACTATACATAATAAAAAAGTTATGTTTCTGAACATAACTCCACTTCTCACAATTTGCGCTCCGACACATATCGTAGACTCCTCACACCTGCACACACTTCATCCTTTTACGGTAACTCTTTTACAGTGCAGGCTGTCAAACTCTGGAATGCGTTGCCTCTTACTGTCAGAGAGGCCAAAACATTATCTACTTTTCGGAACTCCCTTCGAAAGCACTATCTATCTTTAAATAAATATGTCTAATATATAGGTAATACATTTACTTATTTATCTATTGTAATATTGTTAATTAATATAAAGTGCTTGTCACATATAATGTTAACAAATATATTTATCTAGATTGTTTTGTATATACGTATATATATTACTGTTTTATTTATATATGTATTAAATTTATAAAATATTGTAAGTATGTATATTTAAATTGTACAGTCCTATATTTTTCTGCTCCACCTACATCGCCAGATTAGTTAAGAATTTCTTTTAAGCTGGGTTGCCTGGAAAAGATCGCTTTTAGCGATAAGGCCGCCTGTTGTTTTGCCATGAAGTATTGTAATTATGCATTTTGATTTTGTACTTGTTCTTTTTGGTGATCAATAAAGTGTTATCTATCTATCTATAATTGTTAAAGATTTGTAAGAATTTGGCCTGTCTTATAGCAATAGGTAGCTCATTCCAGCGACGCAGTCTGGGCGGTATAGGAGTAAGTATAAAAACAAGACGTGTTTATGGTGATATCTAGTCTAGAGGCGCAAATTATGGGAGATAGATACGTACAGAAATTTGAAGCGTTCCTTAAGTTTACGAGGAGTAGTTAGTATAGACAGAGTATAAGAGAGTAGAGTAGTTAGTAGTAGAGATAATATACTATGCAGAAGAGAAAGAGTGTTAGTATTCCGGCGAAAGTTTATGAGTAACCACTTGAGATTTTTACGGAATTCAGGGACATTGTCACATTTACGTAACTCAAATATATTTGTATAAGATTATATTGGTGTTATATGTATGTAATGGTATAATATTGCCGTGACAGTAATACCTTATGGGCTCAGTGGAAGACCAGCGCTTGGTCGACAGACTATTATTACATTATGCTGAAACTGGTGACCCCTTTTAAGACAAGTTTCCTTTTTAAGTCTATTTTTTATTAACACTAAGTATTGGTTTAACTGACTAAATAAAATTATTCTCTTTCATTCTCCTTCTTCTTATATATAAAAATGAATGTTTGTCTGTATGTCCTTTATAGAATCGTAAACTATACATTTGATCATGTGATGATCTTTAGCAAAGTTGTTGTGCATGAGCCAGAGAAGGTTTCAGAGTTGGTTCACAATTGGATCCGATAGGTGGCGCTGCGGTTGGTATACCGATTGAAGCTTTTTCTGACAGGACGAAGTCTGCCGGGACAGCTAGTATTAAATAATTATTATTTGAGACAAATCTTTAAAAGTTCGATATTTCGGCAACACTATTCACCACATAGTTTTAGGGAGATCTTAATGGGTATTCCATGCGAACCAACTATTTATGGTACATGTGTCCCTTATTTATAACTTGCAATTATAACGGAATTGGTTTCGCAGTTATTTCATTGCATAGATGTGTTTACATTCAGAGGAATAGAAATTAAATAAGTATTTATTTCAGTGTTCCGTAGCCAAAAGTAACAAACAGAATGCGTATAATTTTTAAAGTGAATCTTCTATATAAACGGGGGGTGTCAGGATTTTTCTGTCACGAAAAAACGTTACGGCCGTTTGGAGGAGCGCCATAAATTTAGACTAGACGTGGTGAGAGGGGGCATAATTTTAGAGTAGACTACGGATGCGTATTTGGTTCCGGATCGAATTCAGTTTTTCTGTTTGATAAAAAATGTTTAAATAAAAAATACATTCATGTATATGTACCGAACCTAACCAAATCATAATTTACAGTAAGTCGCGAAAAGATTGTTAATGTACTTGTCCAATTTGAAAACCTGCTTGTAAAACTTCAAATTGAAATTTTGTTGCGATTCATTTTGCCACTTCCGTTGAAGTTTCACTTGTACTACGTATCCCAGCACCCATATCATATTTTTCTTGTCCGGAACATAACACATTATATGTATGAATAGCCCAGATAAATTCGCAAGCAATTCTAAAAATCTCATATATCTTACCTGACATTAGTAGATGGTGATACAGATCATGTCATATCACTTTACGTTTTCTTAATTAAACTATATCTATAGGCTCACACCGTTCAAAATTCTAAATTTTAATATGATCATAATAATCGACAGACAAACACATATATTGTATGTCTCCAAGCTAAGTGAGTTATGTCTTATGCATAATAAATAACGAAAGACGTTTACGAAATTTACCAAGTAGAGAATCAAATCTGAAGCATTGCAGTCCACAGAAGGCGTTAAAAATATTAATAATATCATGTTTTGACTGGTTTTGTCTAAAAGATAAGTTTTAAATTACAAAAAGGTGTTGAATTTGTTGCGCCATCTAGTACGTAAGAGATATAAGCTTTTCAGAGTAAAGTTCTTAATGGACAATTACCATATATTGTATTCTTCAGTATTATATATCATATTGATGTGAACATAATTTTACTTCCAGGTGAATGCGCTCCAACTCTCGCACCTTGGAAACCGAACAACGAAGTAACTACCAGGGAAGCTGCCCAAAATCAAAAAGAAGATACTCACGGCATATACGACATCAATGACATCGTTCATTTCGAAGACAACGATATAGTCATGCGAGATTCAAAAATTAATTATCAAGATCACAACAAATTAGACAACTCCGTTGATTTATACGATCTTGTTAATAACATTGAGCATGTAAGAAAAACACAAACCAGTCCCGATGATAAAATAGAAAATATCGAGGATGATGCTAGAATTGGTGATAATAAAACGAAAGAGGATACAGATGGACTCTGTGAATGCCGACATGGAGGAGGTTGCGTAAACCGAGTGTGTTTATGTCCACTTGGTTACGCTGGTGTTAAGTGTGAAATCACATTAGATTTGAAGGTGAGTTTTAAATTATTAAGAATTAAACTTAATTGTAATTTCTGTTAAAGGAGGGAAGGAAAAAATGGCAGCATTGATAATCTTAGCAATTTAAACGACGACATTCGTTAATTTCACTATATTTGTTGGATGTCACAAGTGCAAGATTTTATAATACCTGCAACGTAACATCATTAAATCTTGTTCGTTTAATTCTGAAATGGAAAAGAAAGTTATTATGTTTTAATTTATGTTTTTCTATTTAGTAGTTGTCGCATAAATCGCGCGGGTTTAAATCCTGGCCGGAAAGCATACACCATTTTGGCAATTTTCTGACCTAACATGCAACTTGTTACGGTTACCACGTGCTTACGATGAGGGGAAACATCGTGATGATACTTGCACATCGAGATAACCGATGTGTCAAACCTACCCTACTGTCCGACGCTTTATAGGCTGTTATTATTATTTTTATTTATACTAAGTAGAGTCGTTGACTACGTTTATCAAAGCCTGGTTCTTATTACAGGGCTTTTGTGCTACATTTGCAATCGGTCCTGCGATATACATAACTTACCCATAGCCACGTCACATTACTAGCTTTGCAAACCTTATCACTTCCTTAGATTCTCTTACGGGTTTCGTTATTTCTACCTCTATCTATAAGAGAAATACAAAGTAATCTCGCTCAGTTTTTTGTCGAGCAATCTCATTATTAGACACCTAGTTAACATCTAGTCGAGGCGATGACGATAATTTTCTTCCTCATTGAGAAATTGCATAAAAATATATTAGAGATTGCAGCCTTCTTTGTATGTCCTTGAAGACTACGGGCCATAAAAATGACCCGGACTTTTGGAGGACTTGCGTGAAGGCATGGAAAGGCCAACACGTAAAAGCTCTGTCAAATTTAAAGTAAATGTGGCGTGAAACTGACCGGCGATTATCACTGTCTACACCATATAAAAATGCACCCAAGGACAAGACCCGCTCAGTATAGGACTATTATAGGAAATGAGAACAAAAGGTACCGGGCTATTGGGGTGAACTGGTAATGGTACTAGGGATCTGGGAATATGGGGACTATGGCGTCTGCTCATCGCAATGTTCGGGATAATGGAAAAATAGGCAAACGGTGACTCGCCACTCCCTGCATGGGCCCCTAAAAATGCCGTACAAGGTTGGCGAGAGGCAACATGGGTATTAGTGGCTAAGGAGTGTCGACCTGCCTGTTTTATTATTTAGATAAATTTTATGTATTTAATTTCAGGTGCCACGTTTTAACGGCTCATCGTATCTTCGTTTGCCAGGTCTGGGTAGCTCAGCGCAATCCTGGCTTGATGTGCAGGTGAGTAATAGATCACCTCAGATTCCTCTCAGTTTTCTTTATTCTGTTTATTTAAACTAAGTTCCTATGGAGATAGTTTTGTGAAGGTCATACATGTAAATTAAAAATTAAGCCTTATTATATTGGTACGAGTATGGAACTCGACTTGAAATGCCGTTGGAATTACTATAGAGTTTATTAGAACTATACAAACACGTATAATACAAATATAACTGGACACAACCGGTACAAACTGCACGATTAAATAACACGCGCAAAGTCCGTCACTATATAGTTTATCGTATGTACACGTCTTGCTCGTATCGTAATCGTCGATTGACTGCCTCACCCCTCCGTTCAGGCAGTGTTTTATACTAAACTATACAATACAACACTCGACCGCGTAGACTGAATTTTCCATGAAAACGTAACCGGCACGCCCCCGACCACAAACGAGTACAATAACAATAGGACGTTTTTCTAATTACAAAACACAAAGTGAACAAAATAAGTCCAAATGTGGGAACGTAATAAACTGCAGGTGTACATTGTTCTTTGTCGGTCGTTACAATATGTACACCGCTTCGCAACGTGTTATCACTCTTTAAGGAGAAGAACCTGCGAAACCCTTTCCAACAACACGTCTAGTAAAAAAAAACTGTAACCTTCAAGACTTCACATTGAAATATCCAAGAGGAGATAAAATTGCATTTTTAATTCCTTAACTTTTCATAGAAGTCTATTGAGCCGTTTTGAACACGGCTTGATAACCGGAAAAAGTCGAACCGGTTATAACCTAAGAGCATAAAACCTTTTCTTTTCAGTTATATTCTAAATTAAACATCAGTCAAACGGCTTTTGGTAACATGAGTTTTTTGAACAGCTTTGTTGATAAAATTGGTTTCGTATAGTTTTTATCGCATACTTTTAAAGCCCAGCTATGTGAGAAACCAGGTTTTCAGTCGCACATAAAAACATTTTTATATTACAAACAGTTTAATGATAGAGAAAATAATTATCGCGGAATAAACCGGTTAATGCAGGTTTACATAATACGGTGATAAAACTAGTCCCCCGGCAGAGGAAGTGGCCTGGCGAGGTCCACGCCTGCCAGGGCTCCGGAGAGGCTAGGTCATATATCCGTAGACCTGGCATAAGGCGCAGGATGGAACACCCAGGGGCTTTTTCGGGTATCCCTAACTGGGGAGTGGCAATAGTTTTAACCGGGCATGCTAGCGCCACTCCCGATCTGGTGCATCCCACACACGCGTCGCGAATTATCCCCCGAGGCTTCTGTCCCTGTGACGGCTTAGAGATCCTTAAAGGGATTTCCCCTGGCTAAAAAAGTTTACATTTTACTCTTTTTCACATTTACACTCGGAACTAAATATTTGATTAAAACCTGTTATAACCGATGAAAAGCGGTTAACTTTAAACCGATTATAAGCCTTAGTTTGGACAAACTCAAGAGACAAAAATTAAAAACATTTTGCCTTTCGAAATCACAGACAGACGCTTCAACTTTATTAATAATACATACATACATAACTTCACGTCAGGTCCAATGCCGGGTAAACACGAATAACAGATTGCCATTCAGGCTTATTCTTACACACCTCACTTGCTTTTTTGACATTCATAGTTCTTGTCGTGCACGCTCGTCTGTTCTTAAGGCTCCTGACATCACCTTCTGCTAGTACACGATCAATTTGATCATGGAAGGTGTGTCGTGGCCTTCCGCGACTTCTGCATCCATCCACTTTTGCATTGTATATCTGTTTAGTCATTCTTCCATCATTCATTCTTTCCACATGCCCGAACCACAGGAGCATTCCTTTCCTTACCTTCACCCCGACACTCTCTTTCAGACCAATTCTCTTTCTTACTTCGGTATTACGAACGCGGTCCGCGAGCGTCACTCCGCAGATTATTATTAATTATAGATATTATATTATTAAATATATATTGTTGTATGTCTTTCAAGACCACGGGCCAAAAAATAGCCCGGACTTTTGGAGGGCTTGCGTGGGGCCATGGGGAGGCCAACACGTAGAGGCCCCTTGACAAATTTAATCTAAATGTGGCGTGACACTAACCGGCGATTATCCCTGTCTACACCATATAATAATGCAAGGAGAAGCCCCGGCCAGTGTAGTCTATTGTGGGGAATGAGGACTAAAAGTACCGGGCTGTTGGGGTGAACTGTTAATGGTACTAGCGGTCTGGGAATATGGGGACTATGGCGTCTGCCCGTCGCAATGTTCAGGGAACATGGAAAAATGGGCAGACGGTGACTCGACACTTCCTGTATGGGCTTCTAAAAATGCCATAAAAGACAGGGGCAACATGGGTGTGAGTGGCTAAGGGGTGTAGAGAGGTGGGCTGCAGGTTCACCGAAGCTACTTCTGACGTGATGCCATTTATCACTTCCACCCCTGGAGCTTGAGTCTTAGCTCTAGCGATCTCCACTCCGTGCCGGCTGACTAAGACAAGCACGGAGGCGGGGGCCTTGTCTTGGCCCCCGGAGTCAGGTACGAGGTGTCGCCACTCACCTAAGGCTTCGCCACAAAGCCCCCTTGCGGGTAAAAAATTATTATTATTATTAATAATACATTTATAATTCACAGTCTTTGAAATGTTTACAAAGGACACTAAACAACACCTGTGCTAAACCACGTTCGCCTATCCCCTTTGATTAATTGAAACGAGCTCAGGTGTCTTCAATAAATGGGAGTAAGTTTGTTCTCGGGTTTCCATCTCTGCGGGAGGAATACTGCAAGTCATCAATCAATACGGCGTCGGATTCAAACACCTCATTTTCGAGCTTATAATTATACGATGTGTTTCTGCCGTGTAACATTGCCCACATTAATTTAGCAGGGAGGAAACTATCTTCTAGATTATATAAATAGAAAATAATAATGAATAATGCTAAGAGCAAAACGTTTTTTAAGGTTCCGTACCTAATAGTAAACAAACGCAGCCTATATAATATTGCCTAGTTCGGCTGATCAGTTGTTCGTTCGCATGTTACATAAATATTGTATTTGGAAGTCTCTGGCACCATAAGTAGGCGTCTTATGAACTGCTTTACATATGTATGAAACTAAAATTTACATGAACGAATTCACGCGGAAGGCCGCATTTAAAAATAAATCTAAAATTGTATTGTGTAATACTCGAGAATGGCTCAACCAATTTGGCAATTTTTTTTTCGTGTGTTCTTTAAGGCATCCGGAGTTTTGATTTAAAAAAAACTAGCTAGCAAACAATAGCTGTACCCGGCAGACGTTGTCCTGCGTTAAAAAATAAACATCTAGAAACCGATTGCAGCGCCATCTACCGGGACCAAGTGTAAATCTAAACTTTTCACCACTTGCACAAAAATAATTTTTCATTGCTTTTTATATCTAAATTTTATATGTATTTATGCGTCAGAGTGCACCTCACTTGTGCTTTATACGCTTGTATAACGCTCCATCGCACTCGCGCTTCCTCACACAGCGGAACTTTGAGTCTAGGAAGATGTTTGGCCCGTCAGATTAGTCTGGTCTATTGGAAAATATTTTAAAATATCACAGCCTGTTACAGCTGTGTATGAATTTCAAATCACAACATTCTAAAGAAGTTTCATTTCAGCGGTCAGCATTTTTGGTATTGGTTACACTTTTTTAGTTAGGATAATACATAACTATATTTATGTAAAGTCTGTTGTTAAGTGTAATTAAGTTATTAATATAAGCGACACAAAACTCCCCAAAGTAAAACTAACTAAAATTACTCGCTTAATTAAAGACGCTCAGTACTGAAAGCTTTTTAACAAAGTAACTACTGAATAATTAACGACGTCGAAGACAAAACAAAGTTTCAGTTCTGTTTTAATGGGCGGTTATTAAATGGCAGTTACGGTATTAGTTTTGTGTAGGTTTAGGCTTTAATTTGCTGTTTGAAGTTATTTTTAACAATTGTCACTTCCGTCTTTAAATAACATTTATACTATTAATCTGTAGTTTCAGCAGAGTATGTGAACAGCAGAACTTTAAAAATATAATTTTTAAAAAGGTTGTTAAATACATGCTTTTGATATCCTGTATATCATGTAGCAGCAGAGTGCTGGCCAAGACAAGTAAAACGAGCCCAAACACGACGGGTCTATCTTGTTTAGTACAGGAGTTCCTATGGCCACCTTCCGACTCCGTCATCAGAGCAGCTCCAAGGTACCATATTATAGCATTGCCACGTGATATGTATATGTGCAAACTTACAGCTCAATCGGAAATCGGAAACTTACATAATACATACACACATAGGTACATCCATTGCAAGTTAAATGTCGGCAAACTTCGTGCCGCCTCAGAATCAATAAATAAAAAATCTGATGAAAAAAAAACAAAATAAAACGTCGGATAAACCAAAATCAAATAAATTACCGCGCTTAAAACCGTTTAAACGTAGTTTTATTATGTATAAAAGTCGCGAAAACTTAAGAAAATATTATGAAAAAAATTACTTTTAAATTTAATTTGATTTCTGAACGACTTTTAAATTTAATTGATTTCTAAACAACGGGATGAACATCAAATGTTTGACAGGTAGGAATAGTTTCCAAGGGAAAGCGAAATTGTTGTTTTTGCCATATTCCAAGCATTGTTTTTTCATATTTGCTTACCTTTTAAACCTTCCTTGGAGTTCCATAATATTACACAAAATTTGCTAAATCAGTCCAGGCGTTCTCGAGTTTTAGCGAGACTGACGAACACCAATCTTTTTTTTATATATAGATATAAGTTTTTATTTATACTTCTCCTTCTAGGTAAGACAAACAATTTAAGTCAAAGATCAAAGAAAGTTTCTCGCCTTTTTATCGGCAAACTTATTTATCAAATCATCTGTAGCTGAAGACGATTTCCATTTTTATAGATTTTCTGCCTCTATAGACAATAATGAGAAGTCTGATAGCCGTTTCTGTTGGCCCAACAGTTGTTCACAAAAAGCGTATTAATCTGTAAAAGATTGTGGATAACTTTTTAGGCACTTTTGCTTACTCAATTTGGTAGGTAGTTGACAGTATGAAAAATATAGGCTGATTTTGATATATATCGTACTAAAATATTAAATATTGATTGTTATTTTTGAGAAATAAAATTGTTATATTGCAGCCATTAGCCACGTGACAATGAACGCCGATCAGAGCGCGTGACGTCATAGCGTGCAAAACACAAGACTGACTATCAATGACTTCTCAGATGACACTTCAATGAAACAGATGTTTGTTTTGCATACTGTGACGTCACGCGAGACGCCATGACAGTTTGACGCGTTTTTGTGACGAAATGTCAAAATATTTATAGAATTGCTAAATTAAATATGTTAATGTTGTTTTTTTGCTTAATATATAAATATTTTGACTAAAATAGACCATAAGGCTCAAAATAAACCTATTTCTCAAAAATTGACAACTATCGAATTTCGGGGCCCCTGTAGCCTGGGTTCCCGTATCATTGACATGGCTGTACCGCGGTAGCTACGCCCCTGGGATCACGTGAAAACTACCGAACGCTCGGGCTCAAATGAAACTCGATTTACCTTAAAACTATCCCGGTTCAACACTTAGGATACTTTGTATTCCGATAAATGATGTAGTTACCATGAGATTGACTAATATGTATATCCAAATAAAAAAACCGACTTCAAAAACTAAAAAGTATAAAATAACTTATTTCTAAAGCTATTTTTAATTATATCTTATTTTCAATATATATTATCTAAAAGTTAAAACATCTTGAAATCGGTGCAAAATAAAACATAAAAATTACTATATTTTGAAAATTACCAAGCACCGACTTTAAGATGTTTAAAATAATAAGTAAGAAATAAGTTATTGTATACTTTTTAGTGTCTAGCTATGGGTGGGTGGGTATACGAAAGGTGTCGCGCGTCTTAAAAAATATAGGTCCCAAGAAACGGGAACGGAAAAAAATCATAAAATGAAAACTACTGGACTAAACTATGTTAAATTTTTAGGGGACTAAATAACAACTATTCCGCATCAAAATAAAGAAGAATCACGTAAATCGAATCCTAAATCTCAGAGTAATCGGTGTACATACATTAAAAAAACATACCGGCCAAGTTGAGGACCTCCTCCTTTTGGTAGTCGGTTAAAAAGTGTCACCGTTGTATTTCACTACAATAAATAGGTCACCATAGGAACGCGAACGAACTTACACTAGCACTATTAATGTAAAATAAATCGGATAAGTGAACTGTTTTCATGATTCAACAACGAAACCCTGCAATCCCTATTAATATTTTAAATTTAACAGCTCTTTCTGTCTGTCTATCCTTATCCGTCCAATTTCCCAATACTGTTTTTTAACAGTACTAAAACAGAACTGCACGTCAAAAAATATTCTTCAAGTTCTCGCCCAAAACTTGAGAAAGCATTTAGAAAAATCTTAATGAAGGATTCGTGGCCATAAATATACGTCAAGAGAAGCGCTTTGTAAGAAAACATCAAATTGATATTAATGTTCTGAATCTAACACGGGAGTTTATAAAAAAGCGCATGAGGTAGGTAAATATTAAATAAAACAATTTCTTCTCCTTAAGCAGCGATTCGACGGAGCATAATAGCTTGTTTGACCATTATGAATGAATTAATGAAATTACTGAAAACTTTTAATGTTCACCATAACTTAAACCACACATTTCCCTTAGAACAATGGGCGGCCTTATCGCTTATAGTGATCTCTTCCAGGCAATCCGGTGTCCAAGGAGACATTACAAGAAAGATTAAATAAGATTTGGTGGTTTAACTAAATTAATAAATTCAATGCTCATTAGCATATTGTTACAATTTCATTTACATTACATTACAACAAAAACTTCTCTCATTCAATCGATACTAATATTGTTACAACTTAGGCCCCGACAAACACAAACTCCACTTATCTGTAAAAGCACATTTTATTACCTGTCGACATTTGAACCAATTGTAATCCTTTTATGATCGTCTTTCTAGTTATTGTGGAGAATAGCCTATTGTCCTATTGTACTCGCTCAGGAGCATCATTAGCCAGGTGTTGCGGATTACAAGTACAAGCTAATCTAGGAAATTGTGTCGACGTTGCCGCGCGGGCACATTTGCATTTGTAAAGTATAAAACGACGGCATGATTGAGAGAGAAGATAATTGAGCTACAAATTCAGGCGTAACGTGTGTACATTCGGGAATCCAATAGTGACGGACTTTGTGGATTTTAATGAATTACGACCTTCTGCATTACGTTTGGGATTGGC
The DNA here is from genome assembly GCA_012273795.1 of Dendrolimus punctatus. NCBI lineage: Eukaryota > Metazoa > Arthropoda > Insecta > Lepidoptera > Lasiocampidae > Dendrolimus > Dendrolimus punctatus. The sequence goes on along the minus strand of CM022551.1, from coordinate 13,358,498 downwards.
TGTGTTCGGTTGTATGTGTACATTATACATGTTTGTTTAGTTCTAATAAACTCTATGATAATTCTAAAGGCATTTTAATTCGAGTCCCGCTAAATCGTAACAATACCTAGTGTCGATGTATCACTCACTTTTTTTAATTAATGAATCTTTAATATTTTCTTAAGTTTTCGCGACTTGTACACATGATAAAACTACGTTTTAACGGTTTTAAGCGCGGTAATTTATTTTATTTTGGTTTGTCCGATGTTTCGGCCGCTTTTCAGTGGCCGTGGTCACAGAAGACAAAGATGACATTTGTCTAATGTGTATTGTCAAAGTTTTTATTTAGCCTACCGACAACTTGTTCATTTTAATTATTTAGTTTTAATTTTGTTTATGGATATTATTTACTGTATGGGAGACTGATAATTTCTTTTATTTATTCCTTCCACCCATTTTAATATTTATAAAAAAAATTTAGAACTAGGCATGTTTGCTGACGAGTTTCTTGAGCCGCTTCTTCTCTTCAGCCACAACATGTTATGAAGCGGTGGTAAAATTAGATTAGGCTTTCATAGAGTAAATAATATCCATAAACAAAATTAAAACTAAATAATTAAAATGAACAAGTTGGCGGTAGGCCAACAAAAATAAAAACTTTGACAATACACGTTAGACAAATGTCATCTTTGTCTTCCGTGACCGCGGCCACTGAAAAGCGGCCGAAACGTCGGATAAACCAAAATAAAATAAATTACCGCGCTTAAAACCGTTAAAACGTAGTCTTATAATGAATCTTTATTTGTAGAAATACAGGAAATAGTACAAATGGTTTACATATCGATTGGTCTCACTGTAGTTGACCTAAATATGGTCATACAAATATTTGGGTACATGTAAATTTCAAAAAATATAACATTTCTATTTTCTAAGTTCTAAACATAGTTTGATTATTTATATATTAAATACAGAGATTAAAGACAGATATTTTGTTATAATATTTGTATAAAACGAACTATGAACAACTTTCTTTATGATATAACAGTTTGCCGTTGAAATATTACACTAGTAGAATTGGTTTTATAAATTATAATCATTTAACAAAATTGTGAAAATCAGCGTTGTGTCGGATATAGTTCCGGCACAGCAATATGCTGAGTGGAAACCTTGTTTGCTGAAAATGCGGCGTACACATTCTCAAAATATCCTGAGTGTAGTATAATAATGTATAAAAAATGTAATTACGTCGCTTTTTATATAAATAAATTCTTTAAATTTTCTTCATTGTACTGCTTTATAATTTGCATATGTATTGTTACATGCCGACAAAATGTGAATGCACACCTGCCTGCCATAAACCTGGTTTATTACCTTTCCCGCATGTGGACTTCCTTGTTTACTCTGTCTCTGTACATTCTATTGTTATTGTACTTGTTTTATGGCAGTCATTAGGCAGGTGTGTCGAATTGGTTCTAAGAAATCCGATCTATACGGGCTGGTAGCCATATTGGATCGGTGCAGCAATGGCCCCATGGAGAGATAGGCAGTCAAACGACGATAACGATACCAAACTTGTGTAGTACATTCGATAAGCGATATAGTGACGGACTTTGCGCGTGTTATTGAATCGTTTAGTTTGTACTGGTTGTATCTAGTCATATTTGTACCTGTGTTATACGTGTTTGTATGGTTCTAATAAATTCTACAGTAATTCCAACGGCATTTTAATTCGAGTCCTGTAGCTTGTAACAGTATTAACATTAACTTCCAGATGACAGTCAAGCCTACAAACAGCGACGGTTTGTTGCTATACAACTCAGAGCACGCGAGTGGCGATGGAGATTTCTTCTCGCTCCATATAAGGGACTACTTCGTCGAATTTGCATTTGATTTGGGTTCAGGAATTGCGCTTGTCAGGTACATCTCTTTCATTATGTATATTATATATATGGTATCTACCAGCGACATTGCGCAGGTCGTCAGTCCATCGGGATGGAGGGCATCCGACACTACATTTACCAAGCAGCGATCTCTACGTATATCTTTAAAAAAAACTAAAATGTATAAAATAACTTCTTTCTAAAGCTATTATGGTGCTTTGTAATTTGCAAAATATAGTGATTTTTATTATGTTTTACTTTGCACCGACTTCAAGATGTTTTAGATAATATATATTAATAATAATAGCTTTAGAAATAAGTTATTTTATACATTTTAGTTTTTTAGTTTTTGAAGTCGGTTTTTTTAAACGAAGTTTTTATTTTGTATTTGTTACTTTTTAGTGTCTGGCTATGTATGGGTGGACTTACGAATGGTGCCGCGCTTCTTAAAAAATATAGGTCCCAAGAAACGAGAACAAAAAATGATCGTAAAATGAAAACTACTGGGCCAAACTATGTCAATTTCTTAGGGGACTACATGGCACCTATTCTGCGTCGAACAAAAAAGAATCACTTAGATCGGATCATAAATCACGGAGTAATCGGTGCACATATGGAACGAAAAGGATTTGTCTTTCTTAAAAAAAAAATCATAAAATGAATACTACTGGGCCAAACTATGTAATTTTTTTAAGGGACCAATTGGAAGCTATTCCGTGTCGAAAATAAAAAGAATCACGTAAATCGGATCATAAATCACGGAGTAATCGGCGAACATACATAAAAAAGCAAAAAAAAAGATCCCGACGAATTGAGAACCTCCTCCTTTTTTCGAAGTCGGTTAAAAATAAGTACGATCTGAAAGATAGCTTATTTGGCAAATTCTTGTTTATGTTTCACTCAAAGAATGTTAATTATATAACAATTATACAATGGCTCAACAGCTAATCCATAAAGATTTAGAGGACTACATATCGACGCCTCAAGTGTTGAGACGTGGATGTTAAGTTAGGTTGCCTGGGCGCTTTAAGCGATATAGATCATAGATATGATTATGATAGATAATAGTCCGAGTGCCGAAATAGGTCTTTCACCCAAGGTTAGCACTCTGCTTTTCATTTCGAATATGAGGAAAGTAAAAAAACTGATTAGTTAAACAAACAACTACTTATATAATGAAATCAGGGTTTAAATCCAGATCTAAATCTAACAGACTCACATAACACGTCACATATGAAACGTCAAGTAATTTTATTTCTGTGGTATTCTATCAGCCAGTATTTTTATGTCAGTGACGCTAGTAAATATTTCGCTCAAATTTATCAAAATAAAATAATAATTTAGTGATAATTAATCTATAAGTGTAAAATGATGCTACAAAATTATTGTTATTTTTTTATTACAATTTATGCCTTTCTATAACAGGAGCTGTATGTGTGTGTCGCATATATTCAGGGCGTTCTATTACTAGCTCACAACGCCCGAAGCCGTTCCACATGGCGACCGCGGTTGTGGTCGTGGCGAAAATGTCACTAATGGCGTCATCATTTTCGATCACACAACGCTCACAACGACCCATGTCAAGAGATGGATCGAATAACCGTTCCACTTGGGTTTACGATTGTAACACCGGCAAGCAAGTGGAACGGGAAAAATCGCGGTCGTGAACGTTATCGTTGTGACTCCCTAATGGAACGTGCCCATACCTATTATCGGTTTGCATAGTTTTTAAAAAAATTGACATCAGGGAAAATCGTTTCCCAGGGACGAAACGTACCGTTTTCATCCCTGCGATCAGGCAAGTCCAAGCGTACTTTCAGAATATGAGAAATGAAAATTTGGATTACTGTATTAAATTTCAGGTCAGCATACCCTCTTCAGACGAACCAATGGCACCGGATATCAGTCAGTCGTTCAGGCCGGAGGGCATCGCTCAGCGTCCGATCACCACACGACACTACTACAACAAGACGATGGGTCACTTCTAGGGGGGCTTCACGGAAACTGACATTGAGAACACCTTTGCTACTTGGTGGAGCACCTCATCCTCTGCCACCTCGATTGGCGCTGAGTACCAGTTTCAGCGGGTGTGTTGGACAAGTAAGGAATTCTTTAGCTCCTGTTTCTAATAAGAAGTTTTTGTTAAATCTTTATTGTTTTAAATGGGATATACCCCCCTTTGCAGTGGCATAGTGAGGGGTGAAAGGGGGGGGGGCATCATGCCCCGGGCGCTACTCACAAAGGGGCGCCAAATTGTTGCATATAATATTATATGGTTTTCGAAAAAGGCGCTAAGATATTGTGCCCTGGGCGTAAGTTAAGCTCGCTACGCCACTGTCCTTTTGTGCTAATTAATGCAACCACACACTCACTCGTTCACTTGCACACACATCTCACACATACATATATAAATATACACACCCATTCACACATCCATACATTTTCACATACATTGTATATATTTTAGAACAATTTTCTTTTTTTTTATTGTACTTATATAATAAACAAGATGTCTGGAAATGGGCGCTAACGGCTGCGACACAGTATTATACTACAACAGTTTTTATGATACCAAATTGTTTCTGTACACTATGTTAATGATTTCGAATAAATTCTTTAAATTTTTATTTTTATTAATCTAATTTAATTCCATACAATTATACAATGTAAACAGAAAGAATCAAAGTAAGTAGGTAATGGCATTAAAAATACAATATTAATAAATATAAAATTAATTAATAAAAGAAAGTAATGACTAGCGCACGCGTTCCAGACTCAAAAGGCGCGGGGTCATGTCCTGTTCGGAATGAATACATCACTTAAGCAGTCTATTGACCTAATATGCATATCGTTACAACTACCATGCACTAACAAAGGTGAAGGAAAACATCGTGATGAAGCCTGCACATCGAGATAACCGATGTGTCAAATCTGCCAAGCCGCCTTGGACAAGCGTGGCGGGTACACTGTCTGTTCCTCTATAATGGGCGGCTCGAGCCTAGCAGTGGGATGTTCATTGACTTTTATTATAGATGGAAAGAGTAACTGAGCTAGCATTCTAGCTTCTTCAAAAATTAGAGGAGACTGGGCATGCTGCTGATAGCCTGTTGGCGATCTTCAATCTCGAGCTCTGTCATTATAGATGCATTCGTTCGATGAGCTGTCCAAAGAATTTCTAGCGTCTGACGTTAATACCACAGAAATGTGAGAATGATGACGTAAGGAACGTCTTTGAATTTTTGATATTCAATATGAAAGCTTAACACCTTAAATTATTACTGCAGCGGACAACGCACTACTGGCTAGAGTAACGCGGGAGCGCACATATCAAAAGTTGATCTATCTCGCTCACTGTAGCTGACTTGTTATTATTTGTACTTAAGGTTACCGTTTTCGAAATAAATGAGTTCACTTCAGTTCACGTCAGCACTAGACAGTAAATACTACTCTCTGCCATCTGAAGTATCATTTTACTTCTCCTCTACCTTTCGCTGCTATAAATCATTACACAGTACTCCCTAAGGGCCGAGTTGTCAATCAGCAGTTAAACGTTATCAGTCGAATAAATTATAATCTGAGAAAATTCAAAAATGAAACGATTCTACTATTTTATTCACGCAAATGACTTATTTATTTTTCCGTGTTATACATCATTCTATGGCCAACGTTTATTTGGTGATTGAATAATTGACCTTAACACTAATAGCAATGCACTACACATTACAACATCGAATAATTATATGAATAAAATAGTTAGAAGAGACTATAAGTAACTTCCTAAGACAATAACAAGGCAGATCTTTACAACGGGGAGAGAAAAATAAAATACACAAATGAAAAAAAAAAACAATTTTTCAGTTGGTGATAAACGATGAAGATATATCAGTAGTGTCTTCAGCTTTAGGTGGCTTGAACGTGGACAATTGTGAAGAACCTACCAACAATTCATGCACGTAAGTTCAGTTACGATTTTAAATATTTAAATATAACAATTTTGATTGATATAAAGGGGCCCAAGTCTGCTATTACTATCTCTTCAAAATCTTCGGAGACCATTGTTTCAATCATAGGTCTGAAATAGCAGAAATTAGCCCCAAGCGTTCGACCCACGCGATGGAAAGTGTTTACCGTCGCCAATAGATATTTGTAACACCAGGAGCGAAGCCAGCTATTACAGTGAAATAGCGGTATGGGATATGAGGGATTTGATAGGGATAAAGGTGATTTCATAGCGATGGGATAAATCCCGCCAAAACACTTTTTTTTTTGTTAAATCGTTCTATAACAATACAGATAACAATCTGCAATGTTATGATATGTAATTTTCTATAATTAGTATTATATATCATACAGCTATATATTTATTATGTTTAAGTAGTTGCCTTTTGCCACTATACTAGTATCTTGTATAAATGTATATTACTTATGTAGGCGACGCACACACATGTATAAATATAGAGATATTTTTTAACTTATTTATATTATTTACAAAAAATTTAAGTATGTTATAACGATTTTCAACTTTTTGAAGCGCGGCTTATTATGTTCGCTAGTCGCGCTATTTATGGCAAAATATTTGTTATTTTGTAATTAAAATACGGGCAATACGACGGGGTGTGCTACACGGTGCTATTGGCTCAATTTGAAAGTTAGTGTTACGCGAGTCTCCGATCGACGCGAGCGCATCCGCCGTACATATAATTCCCAACGCCGTGTACACACCCCCGAAGCCTGGCAGCCATATTTTTGGTGTTTTATTTAAATACTACCGGTATCACCTACAACTTATATGTATATTTGTGTATATAGTATAGTTATATATTTATTGTTACAATGTAAGTAATCGTACAATTATTATGTGTACCACCATCAGCAATATCCTTGCCACGGGTTGTTAGGATGAGATCGCTTTTTAGCGATAAGACCGTCCTTTGCACATAATCAGAATAATACTAGTCCGTGATTTTTGTGTAATGTTCTCTATCTGTCTCTCTCTCTCTAAAGTGTTATCTATCTAATCTCCCTGATAGTGCAGAGTTTATTAATCTCTCTGCAGGCGTAAAGCCTTAATAATTATATTATAATTAAGTGTAATTATCAGTTTCAGTAACAACACATGCAAAGAAATCCTTCAGCCGGTTCCGGAATACCCGCAAAATCTTTCTACATACGACATTCACCATACAATAGTCGCGAAGAAAGGCTTCAAGCAAAAATACCACAAGAAGACCAAAAAACACGTCCAACATTACCACGTGGAGAAGATCAAGAAGAGATACTTCGTTAAGAAGAATCACTTTTATAGTACAAATGACGTTATAGACAAGAGTGACGTTGACAGAAATGAAGTGATTGGCAGCAGTGACGTAAGCAGTAATGTTTTGACAGAAGGGCCAGTTTATGATGGTCGGACGTATATCCAAGTGAAATATTTGAATCCAAATGAAATAAATTGGGGAGACACAAATAGTTATCCCAGTTTTAGTGGAACTGACAGCTTTATACATATAGACGACGAAGAAACTATGAAAAGGTGAGTAATACCATGGAAGGAATTGGGATGTACATTGTTGTTATCTTGGTCGGGGAATATGCTATTTTTTGTCTGTTATATACCTTAGTATACAATAAAAGGCTGCACGTTCCTTACCTTATTTTTTCAACTCTAAACGTGATTTAATGTGAGAGTGTAGGTAACGGAGGCTAGAACTAAAAATAAGCGCTGTGTCAGCTCCTGACACAGCATAATATTGAGTTTCCACCCTTATTGCTGTGAATTTTATGTACGTCCATATTTTTTAACCTTCAAGACGGAACCACCACAGATTTGTTGCCCGAACTCTCACACACCTAATTGGGAAGCACCACACATTTGTGGTCAAATACAGATAATTTAAATGAACGTTGAACTGGTGTTTTCTCCATCTAACTACATAGATTTCGTATTAGCATAAAAGAGACGATACAACTCTCTTGGTTTTGGCGCGGCAATTTTGATGGCAGTTGGCAGCTTGTGGAAAAAATAATATTGAAGGCCCTTATTACCGTATTGAGGGATAAACTGTATATCTATTTTATCTGTGTACATTTATTTGCTACTAGAAATATTGTTCTTTCTGTCTTTCTTCTTTCTATTATATTCTTAATTTTTTTTAGCGTACAGTCAACGGTTTGTTTTCAAAAGAGAGCAGTAGACTCGGTGCTTCTCTTATATAAATATTGTTAGAATTTAATGGCTTTAAGTGAAATTCACTTTGATGTTTTACTGACAACCCTGGAGCATAATAGTGCACCATTTTCGGCATGTGCTCGAGTGCGACGACAGCGCTCGAATGCGGCCAAATAAGGGCGGGCTCAATGCCTTCGAATTTCAAAACGTTCTATATTACACTTATTATCTGTATGTATTAAAGTTTGAAATTGTATAAAGCAGATTAAACGGGCGGGTATAACGTTTTTACTTAAGTCATTTCTGCCAGTTTACTCTAGTAAGCTGCATAATTTTTTTTAAAGGATTACCTATGTATAAAAATAATAAGTTGTGTCCATACATTTGCAGGTTGTTAAGCTATACATTGGACATCAATATCAGATTCCGTTCCGTGTCTGCCAACGGCTTGTTGGTGTGGAGCGGCCGGTCCACGCTCTCGCCGCCCGGCGACTTCCTGTCCCTGGCTGTTGAGAACTCCGTACTTGTTTTCAGGTAAATATAAAAAATATATACACATAACTATAATTACTATCAGACTAAGTCAAGTATCAGTTAGTGTCAGACACGTGGTCGATCGTGCCGGGTACAGATAGCAAAAAAATCTAAAAATATCAACATGATTCATTTATGAGTCATTTATTTTTATTTGTTCATCTAAAAATATTTTCCGTCACTAATGCTAGTTGATAAGTATATAGCTGGTTTTTTTAATTTTTAATATAAAGAAATAAATAGATTTGTAAAGGATAGGACATGGATATAAATAAGATCTTACGCTATGGTGAGAACATGTTTTGCCATTTTTTGGCATATAATTCTTTCTTAAAGACTCATATGGTTAAGTATCATTTATTTTTTATTTAACAGTATTTCATTAAAATATTATATTATAATATTATATTATGGAAGATTACAATAATAACATTTTTTTTCACAATGTTATCACCTTTATATCAAAGATTAGTACAGTTATATACTTTATGAATATCAAATTTATTGATAATAATGAACTGTCGAAAAATATTTTTAAATCTTGAGCGCATGCAGTTTATAAAAAAATTACATTTAATTTAATTATATAATTCAGATACTTAATAGAAACAGCTGCGAACGGTACTAGGAGATACATGGTGTCTTCACGTATTCGTCTAGTTAGCCTGGTAGAGTAGCACTGCGACCATTGATGTAACAATACTTCTTTTATTGCTACATCAATGACTGCGAGGGACAAACTATAATAACTATATACAATACAGAAAATTTAACTTACGTAACCGCAGCTAGTTTTGAATAATTTATTAATTCTAACTGTGAATATAAATACAAAATATAAATAGAGGAAGAAAGAGAAATATATTTTTAAATATGTTTCAGGTACGATTTAGGAAGTGGTGAAGTATTTATTGTAGCAAACCACACTAAAGTCGACGACGGGTTGTGGCATAGGGCGAGAGCTACCAGGTATTATGGGAATCCCATATTTCTTCACGTGCTCGAAATCGAGATTCTTGAGATTTTGATTTTTCTCTTTTATTCTGATAAATACATATGAGTAATTCTTTTTCAGAAACAGGCAAGCTGGTGTGTTAGAAGTCGACGGTCTAGGTTCCGTAGGAAAAATATCACCTGGAAAACATAAACAGTTGAACACAGAAAATGGCCTTTATATAGGTATGTATTAAAACGACCGGGTTTTAATTAATTAACAAAACTTTTAGTCTTCAATTATTATATTTTAATTATTTTATTAATTAATTTTCTTTTCACTATATAGGTAGCCAATAGTGTGATCCGCAGGCCACTGACAGATGTCTTTCATTCTCAATATTTCTTTCTTTTTTCTCTACACACAAAAACGACCATAGAGATTGACCGTTACAATATATACCTAAAATGATTTCATAGAAAGAGAGAAAAGAGAAACAACCAGAACGAATGCAAGGATAATGGTCGATGATGTTATGCTGGAACAAGTGAATGAGTTTGTATATCTCGGATGTGCTTTTAGCAGGGATGGAAGGTACACCGCTGATATAGAAAGAAGAGTGAATTTGGGGAATAGTGTGAATGGAGCGTTAGGTAAACTTCTAGGCGCTAAGAACCTCAGCCAGAAGGCCCAGCTTGCCATACACAACGCGGTGCTGGTACCTACGCTCACGTATGGAAGCGAGAGTTGGGTATGGAATAGAGAGCACGAAAGTAGAGTAAACGCGGTCGAGATGCGAGCACTGCGCAAAATCTGCGGAGTAACGCTCGCGGACCGCGTTCGTAATACCGAAGTAAGAAAGAGAGTTGGTCTGGAAGAGAGTGTCGGGGTGAAGGTAAGGAAAGGAATGCTCCGGTGGTTCGGGCATGTGGAAAGAATGTATGATGAAAGAATGACTAAACAGATATACAATGCAAAAGTGGATGGATGCAGAAGTCGCGGAAGGCCACGACACACCTTCCATGATCAAATTGATCGTGTACTGGGAGAAGGTGATGTCCGGAGCCTCGTGTGACGAGCGTGCATGACAAGAACTATGAATGTCAAAGAAGCAAGTGAGGTGTGTAAGAATAAGCCTAAATGGCGCTCTGTTGTTCGTGCCTACCCCGCAAGGGACCTGGCGTGAAGTTATGTATGTATGTATGTATGATTTCATAATGTGTAATGTTTGATTTATTTAATACTTATTTATGACACTAGTGCGTTAAGTTGGACATAAATATCAGTGGGAATGTTGCAACAATCCTTGAAGTTTCTAATATGAAAATGACGCGCATTTGCAAATAGCGAATTACATCTTTCGTCTCATCTTCTCTATACTATTAGAATGAGACAAATGTATTTATAAAAGCGCTTCCGACTAGGTCCCAATATTCAATTTATTTGTTCTCGTAATGTGAAACTCCTTGGTGGAATTCTTATATATATAGCTTTTACCTATATATATTATCTTTAGCACGCTTTATGCGTGTTTTTTTGTGAGTTTGCGAGGGGTTGATATGGCAATTTTCTAGTGATATAACGTCACACAGAAGGTAGTCGAAATGTTTTTTTTTGGAATGCAAAAAATACAGTAACTTTATTACCTTGTGATTGACAGTATAACAATATTTTCCTCCAATGTCACAATTTCCTATTACTTTTCTGGTTAGTTTTTTATTCGAACGTGCCATTCTGGCGCAGAGGTCACCGATATACAGAGCGTCCCTCCGCGAACTATACTTATATATGTGCATGTTGAATAATACGGGCTCACAATAGCTCCAAAAATCAGTATATTCTAGCATTTCATTTTAAAATAACAAAACTTTTCCTTCCAGGTGGTCTCCCATCTATAGAGATGAACACGATGGGTAAATATAAGAACGGTCTGGTGGGATGCGTCTCCCAGATATCCCTAAGCGGTGATTTCGACATTCCCCTATCACTCTCGAAACTGCCACACACTATAACGAACAACGTAGGCCGCTGCACCCCATAAGGCTAAGCAATTCATTTAAATGAACCCCCAAATGTTCATTTAAATGAACTTAAAACTCACTCGAGTGAGTTAAATGGTTTGTTACTGACGCTGTCGATAGGTTCATTTTGCGTGACTGACGTTTTTAATTTTTTAAATTTAATAGTTTAACCTATTTTTTTTATGTTAGTAATAATATAAAACAGACATGCTAAGTAAGAAAGAAAAGAAAAAACCCAAATGCGACAAACAAGAGACACACACAAAAAAAAACATGTATAAAATTATTGCATGTCGCAATTTGAGAAATGAGATTGGCACTCCGTAATCCAAAATAGCAGCCGACCAAAGTGATTTTGGTGACTATGTATTTTTTAAGTATCCGCTATTTACTTGGACTTGAGAATCAAGTTCATCAATAATAAAGCAGTCATATTATAAAATGAACCTATTGCAACGCGTATCGCTTAATATTAAATGTCCGATATATTTATTTAACTGCCCAAGGAGTTATTATTCTTTTAATCCTAGTTTCATATAACTCCGTATTCTACATATCAATGTAAAAATAACAATCGGAGGCAATAAAATAACATGTTAATTTTTTCATATCATTTTTTTATCAAAAATACATTTTTGTATTGAACAACAGTTTTGGCATTTTTGCTTATAATCTTATTTGTCAATATTTTTAAACACTCTAGTCAATTTAGTATAAGATGAACTGATGAAAACGTATATTTATGTCTATTTCTATCTATGAATAAACATCAGTTGTTTCCAAAATCAATTTTTATACGATTTTTTTGTCTGTCCTTAGTGTGTTCATACGATGTTCTTTTTGTAACCAGTAATAAGCATCGGTTGTTAATTAAAATCTAGAGTATTAACCGTAACCTACGACTGTCCTATTTTTAACCTCAAAATAAATTTGTGACTGAGCAAAATATCTCTAACGTCTGTAACAAATATTTAAGATTAATATATTATTTGATGTGTAAATAAAGTTTTATGATTAATAAATAGTGTTCGTACGAAAAATACGTTCTTACAAGTCAGGAATAGTAATCAAATGTGTATAAATGGGTGTATGTAAAAATTTTTACATTTCAAAAACATTTAGCAGATGATATTTGTTCTGTGTGAATATATAAATAAATAACAAAATGCAGCTTTGTGTAAATAATTATCATAGCTGAATATGATTTGCAAATTACAACCAGATTACTATCTGCATGGGAGCAACTCCTCAATTTGTTATAAAACTTCTATCAAATATTAACTTAACTAAGTACTTTGTAAACAGGCTCGGGCTAGATATAGAGGCTGCTCTGGTAATTAATTTATCATGCTACGCAGTTATTTGTTCCTAATTGACCAGTTATAAGATTGGGTGAGGGCTGTACAGTCGGCCAAATTCATCCTTGATCAGTTCTCTAACATTTTATTTTGAACGGTTCATAGAGTTTCAACATCCAAGCACACACTCTCAGATTTCATATACACCAATCCGGCCGTTTCTGAAATGTTATATATGCTGCTCTCGCTTTGTTTACGGACTTCGATTGTATTTCCCCCTTGTAAAATCCGAAACAGGTAAAAGTCCACATCTTAAAGCTGATATTTTACTTGGTGTGTGTGCTTGCGTTGTTACCGAAAATTATTGCCAGGCGATTTCAGTCTTATGACTGGTTCACCGGAACTTTTGCCCATTGTACAAAGAAAATCAAAATTTTGAATTATAAATTAATTTTGCATTTACCTGTATGACTTATAAATAGTCAATTTTCAACCTAACATGATATCGGACTTTAACTTATCAAATACAGGTCAATTAGCTTCCAGAATTTCTTTTTTTTGTGTTTGTAAAATGATGTTTAATATAAATAAATAAAATATTTATTATTTTAATATCAATGTCCAATATTATTCGTTTCATATCAAGAACCTACCTATAAAAATATATAAAAAAAGTATAATTTTATTTATTTATGTGCTGACAGTACACCACTACAAACGCAAAAACATCTCAAAGATAATTTACCTGTAAGTGCTTAATTGTTCCTTACAAAACGAGAATTTATACAATTTGTACTACGATAGAAATAAAGAAATCTATCAAATAATTCTGTCATGTCTTTGTAACGTAACTTCACAGGTTGTTTCAAATCTTAAGGGTTAAAACTAATTTACAACGTACAAAAAGAACGCAGTATGCACACGCTCTTATAAGTTTCCATATTTACAATGGAATAAAGTTTCTAAGTGCTTTACTATCTAGTAGATACGAAATGAAAACTATTTGTAATGTTGAATTAAATTAAATTCTAGTCGTACGAGTGGTTTGCACGATTTTTTTTTCATTTTCATACTTAAATTTTATTTGAAAATAGATAAACACAATTTGTTACTAAAATATTCGTTGTAAGCAAAGAGTATTAAGATCATTGATACATCATATACAGAATGGATTTTTTTTTAATGTCACCTGGAAATTACTTTAAATAATATATAGAATATAGATAGCAAATACTCCAAAGGAACATTGCTTTATTTTTGAAAATAAATAAAACTGCATTCAAATATTTTCGAAAATTCACTTGCTTCACCCGGGAATCGAATCGACTAAAATCTGTAAATATTACATCCTGTAATTTTATTGCATCGAGCTTTACGGTCAATCACTAGGGTGAAATCTCTCTAACATACTTGGTAAATTTAATTAAATGAAAATTAAAATGACAGGATGTAATTTTTACAGATTTTATTCGGTTCGATTCCCGGGTGAAGCAAGAGAATTTTCGAAAATCTCTGAATGCAGTTTTATATCTTTTCAAAAATAAAGAAATGTTTCTTTATCGTAAAATTTGGTATCTTTATTATTTAGAGGACATACCCTCCAGGTGGCATTAAAAAATTCCACCTGTATACTTCGAAGCCATCTAACATCATTACTATGAAGTATGTTTACACTTATGGCGGCTTCTGTGGTTGAATGGACCAAGCCTTCGCCGGACTAGCTCACTGTAACGCAGAGAACTTTCTGCTATTTACTATGATTTGGGTATTTGGGATCATACCCAGTGTAATCTGTTCTATGTTACCCATAAAGCATATTATTTAACTGACTTAGCTTGCGGATATACAATGTGTCAAGATTATTTAAAGAAAAAACACAAGACTAGTAAGGGTGAAGAAAATGGCTGAGCGGACTGTAATTCTGTAAGTACAAACACTAGGAAGAAAATTTCTTCTGATTGCACCTTTAATGGTCTTTGTCAAGTGATAAGTTCTAACTAGGCTGACGCTAACTTTTTACGAGTTGCTTTGTTTTTTATTTTATTTTTACAGTTTGCTCCGTTTTCTTATTATGGAAATAACTAGATACAGTATATTGTTACACGAGAGGTGTTAATAGTTCGAGTGCCTTAATAGGCTTTTCACCCAAGGTTAACACTCTGCTTTTCATTTCGAATATAAGGAAAGTAAAAAATATTGATTAGTTAAACAAACACCTACTTCTGTAATGAAATCAGGGTTTAAATACATGTCTAAACTCGCATAATACGTAAAGTAATTTTTTGTCTGTGGCATTCTACCAGCCAGTATTTTTTTGTCACTGATTGCTTTTGCTGAAATTTATGGAAATCAAATAAAAGTTCAAAGTAATTGATAAATATAAAATAATGTACAAAATTGTTGATATATTTTTATTAAAATTTATGGTGCGATTTAACAGTGGCTCTAAAAAGAGTTGGGACATTAGTCGCCCATATTATCTATGGTTGGCATAGCTTTTTAAAATTTTTGACAGCAGGGAAAATCGTTTCCCAGGGACGAAATTGACGGTTTTCATCCCTCTGTAACTACGAGCATACTATAATAGTAAGCGTAATATGAGAAATAACAAGAATATTTTTTATCCATTTATTTATGACATATTAATTAGGTTTAGATATGGATTTTACGCCTGTTTTCATTAGTAGCTGTTTGTTTAATTAATCAATTTGTATTTATTCTACTCGTATTCGAAATTAAAAGCAGAGCGTTGGGTGAAAGGCCTATTTAGGCACTCTAATTGTTAGCTCCCTCATTACGCTTATGCGCCAAATCATCCCATACCTAAATAGGTGGCTTTCACCTCTAGTGTAAAGATCTACTATTTAGTCACGAATAAAATATTTCTTCGTCTGTTTTCATCCCCGCCTTAATTGTACCCTTTGGCTCATACAACCATTTCTTTATATAGGATCAACGAACGAAACACTTTTTGCTTTCAACGTGTAATTTAGGTGAGTGTATTTTATAATTAGTAAAGTAAGTATATACAATACATAGCGTTTGTATTAACGATGTTTTCATATGAACGTGGTTTTAGAAGATTGTATTGTAGCGATAATAGTGATTATAAATTTAACATATTGATTGAGCTTTTTATATCTGTACCCAAAAAAGTATGGTTTTACACTTAACGCTAATGCCGCAATGAGTTTGTAGGAATAATTATACAGAAGTTTAAATATATTATTATGGCGTTGTAAACAATGTTGACTGAACACCAATCACCTCTATAAATAGCTTTAGTTGTTGCTCTGGGCCAATTGTCGAGATTACAACTTCACGTCAAATTGTGCATTTTTATCGCATAATTGGATCTACTTTTGCAGAATGGAACCAACCCACTTACTGGCAGTTTTGAGAAAATGCCGTTTTTATTAAAATTTTCAAAAAATCTCTAGAATATTGTATATTCTAATGTGCAATATTCTAATTTTTTTTTCAAAATATAGCTACATTATTTGTATGCAAAATTTTAATATAAACGGCTTTTTCTGAAAACTCTTCGTATGTGGGTTGGGTCCATTTTGCATAAGTAGATCCAATTTATACTTTCACGCTGATGGTATAGACAAGAGATTAGTGTTTTGGTAATCGATGCCTTTTTGAAATTATAAGTTATCACTAATCTATCTACATACAGATAAATAAAATTGAAGTGTCTGTTTGTAATGTCAAAATAAAAATGTGAATAAGCTCAGAAGGGATAATTCGGATCAATAGATTCCGAAAATACAAATTTTAGAATTTATGTGTTTATCTGGATGTTCTGACTAATCTTTGAAACGGCTCGACCAATTTTGATGGGATTTTCCCTAGCAGATAACTGATGTTATAGGGAGTAACTTAGGCTACTCTTCTTTACGCTTCACATAGATAGTTCGTAAATATAATTTTATTAGCATCAATAATTATATGAGGAAATCTTGTCTAAGCCCGTGGATGTCACTTATATTTTTTCTGATTCACTTGCCTTGCTTTAGAATGTGTCACATTAATTTTGATTAACAAAACCACAGACTTCAAGGACTCAGATTCTCGTTATTAAACCACAAACCTTTGTTTTCATGTTGATATTTTTTTATTATTAATACATTTAAACTTCACAAATATGTGTTTTGTTTAATATATTTCAAACGAGCCATAATATGTGAATATTTGATTTATTATTTAATTTTTGCCTAAGGATAATTATTCGCGCTCCACATTCTTGCTAGGGAATATCGAGAATGTGGAGCACCTATTAGAATATATTGCATCAGAACAATCATTACACGACACTAATACTTTTTTGTTAGTCATAATGTATTAACACTCATTTTGAGTCCAAAGATTGGTTTATATGTATTATAGCACTGTTCTAGTCAATATTATAGTCATAGAAAATATTATATTTAACAAGTAGTGTAATTGAATACGCTTTGTATGTACAAAGAAAGATGCTGTTCATTATGTTGAACCAAATTCAACAAAACTAGCTTACTACCCACTACTAATTATAACTAGTCTACTTTGTCACCTTACCATTGCCAGAGCGTTTTCATTACTTTTGCGTGGTGTATGTCAAATTTTAAACAGTAATAAGAAAAGGGAATTCAAAGTAAGGTCTAAAAATCAGCTGCTAATCTGTTTAATTGTGAATTATCGTGTTTGAGTACTGACGGAAGTGAGGTTACACTAAATACTTAGAGTGAGTTATATGTATATTATTCACAGAGTTCTAAGTTTCAGTTAATAATGACAGCCCATAAATGTTCCACTGCTGGGCTCTGGCTTCCCACTATTGGGGCAAGGACATTATACCCGCCACGCTTGTCCAAGGCGGCTTGGCGGTTTGACATATCAGTTATTTTGATGTGCAGGTTTCATCACGACGTTTTCCTTCACCGTTATTAGCATGTGGCAATTGTAACAATATGCACATTAAGTCAGAACACTGCCTAAGTGGTGCATGCGTTCTGGGCAGGATTCGAAGCCGCGCCTTTGGAGTCTAGAATGCGTGCTCTAGCCATTACACTACCATGACTTTATAATTCCACTATTAAATGCATATAATCAGCAAATAATACCGGCCCATAAAAAATTGGATTGTACTTCAGACTTGTCTATTATTATGTATTTCGATGTACATACATACATACATAACTTCACGCTAGGTGCCTTGCAGGGTAAGCACGAAAAACAGAGCGCCATTCAGGCTTATTCTTATACACCTCACTTGCTTCTTTGACATTCGATATACGACTCGACAATATTTCGATGTGCTGAATCTAAATCTGGAGTCAGTTTTAGTCCATACTATGAATTCAGATATGCAGACTTTAAAATGTATTATTTTAATTCTTAGTGAAAATTGCGGGTAGTCAGCTAGTTTACGAACAGCATCAACTATATCTACAAGATTATGAGTCCAATTATTAGGATTTCATTTACACCAATAATTTCAGTCAATTAAACATTTCACAGGGTGTGCCATTATTTATGATGCATAAAAACATATCTAACACTTTTGTCGTTGTTTATTTTTGACGTAATTGAAACACAGATGCGAAGTACATTTAATATTGTATTGATAATTAATTTATCAAATCAAAGACATTAAATTAAATAGAAATTTACATAAATTCACAAAAGTGCACACTCATCCCGATATTATGTAGTGTTATTTTTAACCTATTAGGTTAATTGTTCACCCTTGAAGCTCTTATAACGTCTGTGGTAATAGTACAATGCTTATAGGTAAACCGAATCTTAAGTTGATAATCCTTTTAAATTAAGTTTTATGTTTGTAAGTTAATTTTTCTATTGGTGTACAATAAAATGTTATCTATCTAGTGCAGTTCGTACACAATAGAAATGACACTTCAGAGAATATGTATACTCAAAGATAATTGAAGACGTGAGTGGATGAAGGTGATATGTCGCATATTCGGTTTTTTGCTTTTTTGCGTAGATGAAGGTTATAAGTCGATACCAAATGACTACAGACCTTAGACCATAGATATAAGGCATATTTAAAAAACTGAGTTGCAAAGGTGTTAAGTTCAGTTTAAAATAAAATTAAAACTTTGATCTCGATTTACTCAGATTTGGAATTATGCGACTTATCACCTCTAACTTTTATTAATATAAATACAATTTCTTTAGCCTACATCTGTCAACATATTATAATTCAAAATAAACTTCTTAAGTATCACTTTGAAATTTTCACTGTTTTAGCCAAAAAAATATTATTTCGGTCCAAATTGGACCTATGTTTAATCATCGCTCTTATTGACTCTATAATCTGTGCTGCACAAAATAAAACTCGTATCTCATTCTCTCGCAGGCTTAGTCCTATAGATTTGTGTGTTTATCTTTTTAAGTGTCGCTTTTTCGTTCCATCGAGTTTTAAATCATAACGATTCTAAAATGTTTCACTTTGAAATTTATTTTAAATCGAATAGTGTCGTAGGGGTACGTCCTCGTCGTCGTCAGCCATTCACAGTCCACTGCTGGACATAGGCCTCCCCAAGACGGCGCCACTCATCCCTGTCCACTGTCTTCCTTATCCAGCTCTTACCGGCGACCTTGCGTAGGTCGTCGGTCCATCGGGCTGGAGGGCGTCCGACACTACGTTTACCGAGACGCGGTCTCCACTCCAGGACTCGTCTGCACCATCGGCCATCGGTCCTGCGGCAGACGTGACCGGCCCACTGTCACTTCAACTTGCTAATTTTAGCGTAGCGGTACGCTACATTTTAATTTTACCGATTGCTATCTCCGGCATATATCAGGGTTATCAGCTTTGGTTTTCTCAGAAAACTATACGAGACTTGAATCGCAGCTCTTTGCACCAGTATAAATTATAAACTCTATTAAAAGACTGATAATATCAATCCTATTATATCGTGTTTTTTACGTGCTGACGTTTACAACCAAGCAGACAAATCTAATAGAAAGTGTATGTTGCGCTCTTCGACGTCATTGAGGAGAATGAGTAACTTACCAAAGTTAAGCTTGAGGAATCCTTATTCCCAAGAACAACGAATAAACTTGAGCGCCTTCAAAATTTATATATAAGTTTCATATTTGGGCTACGTAAATATGACCACGTCTTCAAATTCCGTAGACAACTCAAGTGGTTACCCATCAATCTTCGCCGGAATACTCCCTTCCTCACTCTTCTTTATAATCGTTTTTAGTATTTTATCCGTGCAGGAACGGAGAAAGAATACAATTTCATGTGGCCTGACGGCCTGTCATGAGAGGCGACAAAACAACCCACAGTGGCAGAGTATTTGCTGGATGGCGATCACCCCTGGTCTAAAGTATGTCGCCATAACAACCTTGAGGTGTGTTCCGGCATTAGTGACCAGGTTCCAATCTCCCTTAAGAGAGCAGCAGCGCATTTGTAGCACCTTAGGTGTTGCAAATGTCTATAGACGATGGTAACCGCTTTCCATCAAGTGAGCTGACTGCCTGTCTGCTGAACTCCTACAATAAAAAGATAAATTTAAAAAAGTATCTAGCTCCCATAATATGCGCCCCTCCACTAAATACAGAATAAATACACACGTCCTGTTTTTATAATAACTCTCACCGCTTAGGCTGTGTATCTCTGGAATGAGCTACCTATTGCTATAAACAAGGCAAATACGTGCTTTGAAAATCAGGTTCAGAAGCATTACTTTTCTATTGTGTATCATAAGTCACTATTACATAAGTATATGTATGTGTGTATTATCCCCGCAAATTGCTAATGCGCTGGAACCTTGTCAAATTAACATTCACGTGACGTCATCCGCAACTCGATATGTGCGCGTACTCGCCGGCCAGTGATGCTAACGTTACTGAATGTTCGGCTACGGTTACGTCACCAAAATGGCGGCCAGGCGCAATAGCAATTTGCGGGGATAATATACATACGTATATATATTTATTTATCTTTTGAGAGCAAGCATTCACACCGGTTATATTGCATTAGTATCCGCAAGAGTTAACTTGAGACCTGAGCGGAATGCGCGCTCCCCTCCCGACCCCGCATTACCACTCTCACCATTGACGTGTCAGCACCTCGCGTTTACGTCATCCGAGCCAAGTCTTAAGTTAACTCTTGCGGGTTATAAACTTTAAGAGTCGATGTAGCATCTTAAGAATCGGTTTATGTATAAGTAGAATTCGCTCCTAAATATGCAAACTATAATTTACTGATTTGAACCAAACATCAAGAAATAAATATCATATGTCGATAATACGCAATAACTGTAGAATGTATTTTTAAGTCAAAGTCAACTCTCAGCATATAACTTAAATATAACATGTTTTTTGCTAATAACATGAGTCTTTAAAAAATATATTATAAAGAAAATGAACTTAGATTTCTTATAAATGATTTATTATGTGCGGATCCTTACTATTCATTCACTTGTCCTACTATCGGTTAAATTTTGACATTTGTTGGCAAATAAACGGTCGGTTAGATATAGTAACCGGGCCTCAAATGTTTTTCAACTTAATCTACTTGTATTGTCAGTGGTTTATATATCTCTTAAATAATAATCTCGTATATAAACTAATAAAGGGCCATCAATATGAATAAAATTTATGATAACAATAAACGATTTTTAGGCCCACGTTTCCGAGCTTATAGCCTATCAGAAATACTAATGTTGGTGTGGACATGTAAACAGAATGTAATAAACGACAGCAGGGCTCCGAGTCTGTAACTCAAATTATCCATGTTAAAACCTATCAGTTGAAACTATGCAGGGCCGGATTTAGATTTGTGCCGCTCTGGGGCACTGAAGAAAATGCCGCCATATAACTTAAATTTTATTTTAATACTTTTGATATCTTATGTTTTAAAAATTAGAATAACTAATTGATTGCAGGAAATTTATTATGTATTATATATTATATATAATACATAATAAATAAATATATATTATTAATGTATATTATATTTATAATAAAAGACGTGAGAAAGTTTATTTCAAAACTATTTTATAATAATATATTATATATTATTGGATAATTCTCCAAATTTAGGAAAAATCATTAATCAATTAATGTTTCTGTTAAAGACATACATAATTTGAAAATATTTTTAATTCTTCAAAAAAGCTACATAAATTTATCAATTCCAAAAAATAAAAATATCAACTTTAATTTTTTCAAACATTTATGTAAATAAATTAATTAAACTATTTCAATAGTTACATACATACATACATACATAACTTCACGCCAGGTCCTTTGCGGGGTAGGCACGAACAACAGAGTGCCATACAGGCTTATTCTTACACACCTCACTTGCTTTAGTTTTTACTTAAATTTCCTATATTATAATATACAAAATTTTAATTTGATACATAATACTTAAATTATATTTCTTGAAAGATAAAATGTTTATTTAAAAGAATTAGTTAATTATATATTGTATGGAAAAAAAAATCTCACTTTCCAAATTTTGCCGCCCTAGAAAACTTGCCGCCCTGGGCACTAGCCCCGACTGCCCCTAGTGTAAATCCACCACTGAAACTAGGTCACTTATCAAAAGAATGGAAAGGTCATAGAAAAATTATATTAAAATGAATTTAATAAAAAATAGTCATGACAAATTTCGATTGGCAAAATATTATAGGCGTGTTAAATGGGTGGATGGATGGATGGAAGGTCGATCTCCACCGTCTCCTCTACTATAAGCTTTGCCATTGACCGACCATTAATGTGAATTTTAGAGACCACAGATATTTGGAAAATGTCAGTCGAATGAATCTTCACTCACATTGGCATGGCATGACAACTTTGATGTATTGCTGTGAGCTACCGATTTCGATGCGTTGATATTATTTAAAATAACAACTCATAGGGCCGCTTGCATAACGGTCGCCATTAAATAAAATAAGTTATAATAATATTAAATTGACTAATAACGTTTTACACAAAACGTATTGACAGTTCTATAAACGTATTTAGCGGCATATTTTGCGTTGTGCAAGACGCTAATTGTATTTCAGGGTGTTAAATCCGTTTTGTGTTTCTTAAATAAATTTATGTAACTTTATGCAAGCGATCCATAGTAGTTAGACCAAAATGATTAACTTAAATAAATATATTTTAAACACATTTAAATATTTTTATGTAATTTCACAAAATGGGAGTCTGTCACATCGATGTGATGCAGCCATCTTTAAAGTTATATGCCGATTGTTGTACAAAGTTTAAATTCAGTTTATAGTCATTTGTTTTGTAGATAAAATAGATTATAATAACTCTTGACTCATTGATAGCTTGACTAGCATTAGTTTTGTATGTGAGACCTGTCCGATGTATTATATGCCGTTATTTGTACAAAAAATATATCAATAAAACACAAGAAAAAAATTGGTCACGTTTTGTTATTGATAGTAAGAAGTCTAAACCTCTTTATTTTTTTTAACCTAATGTTTTGAAAGGTAGAGGGAAGGAGAATCATCTCATATAGGAAAATAGTTGAAGAAGTGTGTAAATAACAGTTCAAAAACCGTTCACAATGGCGCTGATGGTATGGTATGAATGTAGCTGTTGTAGACGAATCGAAGAATGCCAAGTTAAAAAAATAATATCTTTGGCGACTAGCGTAGTTGGTGACAATATACTGTTATAAAATGTCAACTATTTTCGTAGTACAAAGTAATTTAGTAACTATAACCTCAAAGAATTGTTGTGTGGAAGCGTGAATAGTGATTTTATTTCGTGAATTTTGAATAATACGCTTAGTGATTTTGTAATATTTAATTTTATAAAACCAAAACACTATAGTACTACTCTAATAACTTTTGGCTTTAACTTTAAAATTCACCCTGATGCCAAAGTGGCGCCACCCTAATTTAATGGATTTCGATGGACACTTCTTCATATACAGAGATGTTTCTCCTTGCCTCTACCCTCCACACCTAATGTGTCATAGACTAGAGTTTACTTTTAGTGCGTTCCACTTGTCGGTCTTAATGCTCAAAATGCTCCTTAAACCATTCAACATAACGATCACGGTTTTATGATCGCGGTGAAAATGGCTCTAATGATGTCATAATTTTAGGTAACGTAGCGCTCACTACAATATCTGACGACATCAGTTGAAGTGGACGTTGACTACAGAACGTTCATATTCTCTGTTGCGTACTCCTTTTATCTGCAACTTTTTATATATTTTTTTAAATTACTTTGAAGTTTTCTTGTCAAAAATTAGAGTCTCTCGGTCTGCCACATTGTGAAAGATTGCATTGTATTTTACCATTTTTCCATTAAATACATTCATTATTCAAAAGCTTATAATTTCTTGGGTTATCTCCGCAATATTCTCTTTACGTTGACAAAGCCGCAATTTTCAAGTAATCCATAAATCAACCTATGACATTTTAGTTTAAGTGCCAGTGATCGGCTACCTGTATGTACATGACCAGATATACCTACCATGTATGGTACGGGGACTCACTAAGCTCAAAGTAGTGGACGCGGTGAGCGCTGAGGCAAGACAGGTATCGATTTTTTTGTAAATCCATTTGACCACGTCTGCTATTTTGAAATTTGAAAATATAGGCTTATTATTATCATCGGAAAATAAGAATGGCAGACCATTATTGCGCGGTTTACTTTATGGCAGACAATTTTGAATATACTAAAAAAAAAGTAATTGACCAGATCTGCCATTGATATATTTTGTTTATTATAGTCTTAAAAACGTATATTGATCGCGGCAGACGTCTACTTTGCTTATACAGATCAATAAATAATAAAATCTTAGCTACTACCCAGTCAGATGTATATTTTTTCCGTTCGCTGTTTTACATTCATATAATTTACTTGCTATTTACTTTATCACTGTATTTACAGAAATTAATATTTTTATATTGTATATGCTAAACTTCATTAGCTATATAATAAAGAAGTAGTTATTTTATTTTATTTTACACATATTATGTCTTCAAATAGTTCGAAGGTGATCAACTTCCATCTTTTGTGTGTGATTTAACCACCAATGTCCCTAGTAAGTTGATAAAAATTACAAACTTACCAGGGATCTCTCGCTGTGGAAAAGCTCGATACGCTCTAAACTAAAGTGAAAAGACCGCCCATTGTTCCCGCCTTTACTATTTAATGTGACTACTGTAAATTATTGAATAAAAAAACATCATTTAAAAAAAACCGACTTTAAAAACTAAAAAATATATAATAACTTAATAAAGATTTTTGACTGAGAATTTTTTTTTCGTTTATTAAAAGACAAAATCATTTAAAATTTTCTACACCTTGAAATCGGTGCCAAGTAAACCATAAAAATTACAATGTTCTGTAACATTTTGTTGTTATAACACTGTAAATGGTTTTTTAAACGAAGTTTTTCTTTCATTTTTAAATTGTTTAGCTATGGGTACGCCTACAAAAGGTACCACGCGCCTTAAAAAATATAGTTCTCAAGAAACGGGAACAGACATTTTTCATATATGTTCATAAAATGAAAACTACTGGACCAAATTATGTTAAATTTTTAGGGAACCAAATGGCAACTATTCCGCATCGAAAAGAATCACGTAAATCGGGTCATAAATCTCAGAGTAATCGGTGTACATTAATAAATAAAAAATATCAATCAAGTTGAGAACCTCCTCCTTTTTGAAGTCGGTTAATTAATGTGTATGTGGTGAACAATAAAGCGTTTTCTCTATTCTAATAATCCACCATAAGCCCCATTGAACACCTGCAGAGATTGCGCACGTCTGATTTCCACAGGTGGCTCATTCGACAGGCAAACTGCATAGCTATGAATGATTTATTGTAGAATCGTCAGTGGCTTACAAGTGTTTCTAGAAGTTACTGTGTATGACTAAAATGTAGATATGTTGGTATAAGGATTGGTTTTTTGATTCAAAAGATTTTATTCAAAACGGGAACTAAAAAATATTCGTAAAATGAAAACTACTGGGCCAAACTATCTTAAATTTTTAGGGGACTAAATGGCAACTATTCCGCATCAAATAAACAAGAATCACGTAAATCGGATCCTAAATATCGGAGTAATCGGTGAACATACATAAAAAAAACAAAAAAAAGGATCCAGACGAATTGAGAACCTTCTCCTTTTTTTGAAGTCGGTTAAAAAGAAATTCCACCGGAGGACACTTTTTAAAGGTCATACATAAAAATTAAAATTTATCTCTCTAGATCTAATTACTACTTAGACAAGACTCGGTTCCAATTGGAAGCGGGAGGGACCACCATTGGCAAACCTTCTGCGCACGACTTATATATCGAAATTTAACCGTCAGTAGGTAAAGCAAATGAACGGTTATAATAGTAAGATTTATGATATCACGCTCAACTTAGGAAAGCTTGCTGGCATTAAACACAAACCCCTGCTTGTATGACGCTGACAATTTCAAATATAATTAATGTTTTTAATAACTATTCATGAACTGTGACTAAACTTGATACATGAGTAAAAACCCCGCAACAAACAATCTCATGACTGTACTATGGCAGTTGTAATGGCATACCTGTTTTAAGGATCATTTACATTTATCCAACAATTATGTTACCGAGATACGCAGGACTCGAATTAAAATGCCGTTGGAATTACTATAGAGTTTATTATAACTGTATAAGCACGTATAAAATAGGTACAAATATAACTGGATACAACCAGTACAAACTGCACGATCCAATAACACGCGCAAAGTCCGTCACTATATCGCTTATCGAATGTACTATACACGTCTTGCTAGTATCGTAATCGTCGCTTGACTGCCTCACCCCTCCCATTTGGGCATCGTTTTATACTAAATATTTAACTATACGTTGACTAAGGTTTCTGAGAAAATTCAATTTACACACCTGGTTAATTATTGCTGCGGACGGCCAACAAAGTCGAAAACGATAACAATAGGCTATTGTCTAATTGCAAATTTTAAACACAAATTAAACAAAAGAATTCCACATGCTGGAAGGGTAATAAATGAGATGCGCATTTCTTTATGGGTATGTAACAATAATATGTTACACGAAGGAGGTAGTATTTTTGTTGTTGGAATAAAATATATAATAACGTTCCTGCGTTTATTAGTATTTTTTTTATTTCATGACTTCAGCAGATTGACAGACGGCCCACTGATGGAAAGCGATTACCTTCGCCCATGTATATTCGCAACACTGAGACTGAAAACTGGCCACTAATGGGCATTTTATGAGGGCAGATAAAAATTATTTGAAAAAATTACCATTGGAAGATCGATGGATGTAAAAGCGTAAAAGTGGGTCAAGAGGGGATAACATTAAGACAAACACACACACACACACACATTGTATATACATGGGATATCCCTAAGTTAAGCAATTGACGCTTGTGTTATGGGTAATATACAACAATATATACACATATAAAGATTCTTTACAAAACTTACCCTGGTAAGTACGTAAGTTTTGGCAGGCCAAAAACTAAATCCGGAGACTCTCTATAGCAATAAATTTGACCGCTAAAGACTCAAAACTGACGTTTGAACTAATATTCAACCAAACTATACAATATTTTTAAAATCACTACACATTTCATTCATTCATCTGATGGCCTCTGTGGTTGAGTGGGCTAAGTCTTAATCAGTCTTATTGGATCAAACTCGGGCGAACCTAGAGGCTCCGGGTTCGGTTCCAGGCATGGTAAACTACGGAAACTAACATTATGTTATTTACTATGGTCTACGATAGGCCCCAGAGTGTTCCGTTGTATATTACCCATAACTCAGCTAAACTACTTAGCTTGGGGATATACAATGTGTGTATCTGCTGATTATATTATATTTCAACATTTCAATTTCTCTGATTAACATCTAATACAGCATACTCTAATCGTGCGGCAACATCACTAGAAATTATAATCATATATAAAACATGACATTGAATGACCTGTAATCATTTTCAAGTGCACATTTTGAAATGCATTATTCTTTTTCATTTCCTTAGGCAGGTAAACAGGCAGACGGCCCATTTGATGAAAGGTAACAATAACAGACAACCTCGGCTGAAAGTGCCATCCAAATCATTGTCGTACGCAGAATAAACATTCTAAAGAACCGTTGCGTGGTTGATCGTGGGACCTCAAGAAAGTAGAGATGAACATCCCATCGACGGCGAGCGGTGCTGTTGTAAAAATAAAACGTTGGCACCAAATCAAACAATTCCTCGGAACACTCCCCATTCTAAGGCGGTAGAATTAGCAGAGAGATCAGTCTTCCATGTCTGTGCGGATAAATATACAAGCGCCTTTATAAGTTTGCTCATTCTTCATTCATTCATTCCCCCTTCTTTCTCGCGCCACTTTCAAAGTGTGACTCACTCACTACGAACGAACGCACGCGTCCGTCAGTACGAATCATTCTCAACGAAAGTGGAGTTATTTACCGCGGAACGAAACGAAACTTAAGAAAACAGAGAAATAAATTATTTCTTCGTAATATAATCATAATAATTAAAACAGTAAATTGCAAAACAGTTGTTGAATATATTAATTGAATAACAATTGCAGTTTGTGTGTAGTGTTGTGCGAATTGCAAAAAGTTTTTTTGTACTTTGAATTATTTAGTTCACTACTTTTGTGTTTGTTCACTGGTGTGTTCGAGTGTTCAGTTTTGTTTTTAACCTCGCGTGACTTCATACCGGTATGTATTAAAAAGTAAAAGTTTTTTTTTATTTTAGAGAAATACTACAGAGCTATATAATGTGTCGTAACTCAAAAACTTTGAAGGTAATGTGATCAGATTCGAAGTTTTGGATCGAATATCTATGTCGTGAGAATTTGAATAGTTCGTATAAGAGTTCCGTTGCTTTTGAGAGGAAATTGAACCCTTATGAACTTGTCACGTCTGTCCGTTAAATTCTTTTGACGACAGCTAATGACAGAAATCGCGCCCTTAGAACTATAGAGACGTAATTAAAATATCAAGTTCTTCAATTTTATATTATTAAGATATTAAGTCCAATTACTCAAAATTTTGATTTAGGTCTGTATAATGTTAAAGGTGCGAAATATGTAACAAATTCAAAACAGAGTGGGTAGTTGACAATGAAAGTGAACTTCAATTTATTTGATTGTCAACTATCAACACTGTCTTCAATTATTCAAGACAGTGTTGATCATCTCGCAAAACAGCGGAGGAATTATTTTAAATCTAAAAATAATTTAACATTATTTTTAGATTTAGTGTCTGTTGTATCGGGATCACGTTAAAACTATTGGACCGATTTTAATGCTGTTCTCGCTGATCGTCAGCAAGTTCTTAGACAAAATCAGCGGTTTTTTTATCCTGGGAATCTGCCGGAATTTGAACTCGAGCGTGGACGAAGTCGCGCGCATATCCTAGTATTATTATATTATTGTTTTAATTTTTATAATTTGCTATAAATACCTTTTTATTCCTGCCACGGATTGTCTGGAAGAGATCGCTTCTTAGCAATAAAACCGCCCATTGTGCACATATAGAAATTTCTAGGCTATAAGTTCATCTGTGTTTTCTGTAATGGTGTACAATAAAGAGTTATCTGTCTATCTAAATTCCTTTAGCAACTCTCCTGTCTAAGTTAAACATCGCGAAAGTGTACTCTAATACCATTATATGGGAAGTCGACCAAGTTACGGTTCTCTAGGCAAGTTTAATTAAAGAAACTACTTGTAGGCTGTAAGCAGCTATACAAGACCAATTAACGGGTAAGCAATACGCAAGAAGTGACCTTCCTACGACTTCCGTGACTGTGTGAAACTTGCCGTTTTGTTGCAACCTGATACAATTTTAAGTTAAAATGTTTTCGTTTACGTTCATTTCGACTAACAATCAATATATCTGACAATAAAATAACAAACAAACTACTAAAAAATAGCCTATGAAAGATAAATAATAAAATTTCATCATCAACTTTTAAAATACATTATATTTTTTCCATAACATAGCCCGACTTAATTTTATTATTATTTTTTGAGAATATTTACGTTATTATCTTTTACAATAATTGCATAAAATATTTATACCTTTTTAAAAAGATTTTTAAATACAAGCTTTTGAATCTTTGGAGATCCTGGATACCACATAGCAGCAGAGAATAGCCAAGACAAGTAAAACTAGCCCAAACACGACGGGTTTATCTTGTTTAGTACCTACAGGAGTTCCTATGGCCACCTCTCGACTCCGCATCAGATCAGCTCCATTGTACTTTATTGTCCATATTATTGCATTGTCAGGCGATATAGGTATGCGTGCAAAATTTCAGCTCAATCGGAAACCGAGGAGTTGGTCAAATTTAACTGCGAGATTCCACCAGAACTTAATACATACATACATCCATTGCAAGTTAAGTAAAAGCTTGTTAAAAAAATAATATTCAGAACCTATTTAAAACGAAGCCGAAAGTAGACTGTTTATTTTTGTCTTTCAATTTAGATGAATCAACCAAAGTGATCCATATAAACATAAAATTTAATCATTCAATGTCAATGTCGTCACTTCCCTTGCAGTTTTTCCCCTTTGAACCAAATTGATTCAATTTTGTAGATGCAATTCTCTTGCTGTTTAACAGCTGTCACGGACGTGTGCAAAAATGCAGTTTGTCCTGTTTTGTTTGATAATATAACGTTTTCCTCAACACAATAAAAAAGAAAAAAACGCTCGCAGATGCGAATAAAAAGCGCATTATGTTTTGACAAGTCTCAGCCCGCCGTGAAGGCCGGCTTTGTCACGCTACTCGGTGATTCAAAGTGTCAATGGCACAGATTTACAGTACTGTGACAAAATATATATATTTATTAAACTTTTATGTTGTTGAAGACCACGGCCTAAAAAATGGCCCGGACTTTTCGAAGGCCATAACAGCTCATAAACGTTCCACTGCTGGGCTCCCACGTTTGGCACATCGGTTGTCTCGATATGCAGGTTTCATGACGATGTAATTGAATATGTATTAAAATTTCGACCAAGTGCGTTCAGGCCGAAAATACAGTTAGTTCTGTTTCGTTACAACAGAACCCTAAAAATGTTAAACTACCATAAATTCTTATAGGCTAGACACTTCTTAATTGGAATTGAGACGTGAATCTTTTCAATTAAATAGCTTCAATCAATGAGCACGCTTCTCTAATTGGCAGACCCATCTTATAGCCGGTTGCTATATCTTGCCTTGCTATAGATGAAAATTTGACAAAAGCTCCATGCATTTAATGTCGAAATTCAACCGATTGTAAGGCAAGTCAATGAACATGGCCGGTTCCTATATATGACATATAGGAACCGGCCATGAAGCATATGGTGCGGAAATCAACTTGTGTCCTTGTGTTGCCCTTATCGACAACGACAATAAAAATATCATTAATCATTCATTTATTTTTTGAAGTTAAACTTCTTTAGAACCGTTGTGATTTGAAACTCGATGAAACGAAAAAGCGACACTTTCACACAGCTCTTTGTAGAGGCTTTTATATTATTTACATTATTAAATATAAAACTTGTTGAAAACCACGAACCCGTGAACAACCGGCCGGTGTCATCGACTTCCGTGTGATGCCAAGGTATTGTTTCACACGAGATCATTCGCGGCACGATATGCCGGCACAATCGGGTAGAGATCTACAACAAAAGTGTTTTATGTTTGTAATACATTTATCGTCATACGCTACTATAGTCGCCGTAATCGTTTCATTGCAGTCTTTCCCAAGATCACGTGAGAAACCGTTTAGTGCTTTTTAGAAGCTTTTATTTAATTAGTGAAAATGTTATTATTGTTCTATGATTTCGAAGCAATTCAAGCTAAAATGAAGCCTTAATAAACTGTATCATAGTAGTATTATAATTCGTCACAAAGGCAGGCAAAGGAATCTTAGTCCATACAGCCAAGTCTGATGAATAAATCTATAGTAGCGCAGTTGTATTGTAGGCTACAACCGACGCCATTCAACGGAGTTCTTGTGAAAATTCGAAAGGTCACATTTGACTATACAGTTTACATTTCTCACAAAAACACATAATTATTACTCAAAAACTATCAATATCCTACAACTATTCATTTTAGAGTATTTTTAAACATTTTTAGAAAATAAAACTGCACAGCACAACGTCCCCTTTCAGTTCCCGCCAAAAACTCCCTTGACAGATGGAGCTGGTATTTGGTACTTTACATTACCTTTTGTTCTGATGACAATACAATTGAATATAGAGTTCGGCCACGAAAAAGTGTCAGTCACAGAAAATAAATAAACTAAAAGTGACAGCTCGGCTATTTGATAGAACTTTTTACATAAAGTAGTCCGAAAATAAATTTGCAGTTTTAATTATGAAACATTTTTCATTTATTATTCAGATTTGATTGATAGTTTTTAAGTAGTAATCATGTGTTTTGTGAGAAATGTGAACATTCAAATGTGGCCTTTTGAGTTGTCACAAGAACTCCGTTGAATGGCATTAGCTGATTACCTACAGTTCAGCTGTGCTACACATAGGCATAAGAAAATGAACTAACTGTATCGTAAACTAAGATTAAAGGCCTAGCTGCCAAGCCATAAACCTAAATAAATAATACCATCTGTCACTACGAAGGGGGTAAAATTTCAATTACTAAATTTGATCCGAGAAACAACAAACTTGACAGGATAAATAAAACCGTTTACCAAAACTTCGGCCATCTTGTAATTCATGATTATGGCACGTGTCTCTTATTTTTCCTTAACAATCAATTATACTAACACATACATGTATAGTCAAGGTGGCGGAGTCCGTCAGTGGGGGAACTCCATACACCTCTCAATATTTCCGTGTTTGAATATTTACGACCACAACAAATCAGTCAGTGAAACTAAGACTCCAATGAACTCTGTCGTCAATTTTAGTTGGCGGTAAATTTTGTTGCGAACTTACCCCATTGACTTTGACTATAGTTACTTTTGGACAGCTATTGGTCACGGCGTATTTTTTGAAGTGAAACTTCTATATAGACGGAGGGGGGGCTTAGATTTTTCTGTCACGAAAAAGCGTTACGGTCGCGTGGCGGAGCGACATAATTTTAGAGTAGACTATGGATGCATTTTTTGACTCCAATCGAATCAATATGTTTAAATAAAAAATACATTCATTAAATTGTACCTAACCTAACCAAATCATAATTTGCAGTAAACCTGTGAAAAATAGATACGTGTGCTAGGACACATAGTAGAAGTGAAACTTCAAAGGACAGGTGGAAAAACGAATAGCAACGGATAAGTGGCAAACGAATCGCAGCAAAATTTAACTTGAAGTTTTACGGGCAGATTGTTAATGTACTTGTGCTATTTGAAAACTTACCCGTAAAACTTGAAGTTAAAATTTTGCTGCGATTCATTTTGCCTCTTCTCAGTTGCCATTAGTTCTTCCACTTGTCCCTTCCGTCGGGAACGGAGAAATTTCCTGCGGCCGGGTGGCCTTTCGTAAGAGGCGACAAAACAAGACACAGTCGGGTGGTAGGGCATTTGCCCGACTGGATGGGTAATGTATGTAGTATCATCTCATCTAAAGTATGTCGCCATAACAACCGTGAGTTGTGTTCCGGCATTAGTGTACAGGTTCCAGTCTCCCGCTTAAGAGAGCAGCTGCGCATTTGTAACACCTTTGGTGTTGCAAATATCCATAGGCGATGGTAACCGCTTTCTATCAAGTGGCCGCCTGCCTGTCTGCTGAACTCCTTCAATAAAAATAACATGGAAATCCCACGGCCAGGATTAGTCACGTCCTATTATGGCTACGAATTCACAAAGCTACTCTGCCCAAGGGGGGCAAACCTGAATGGTGTGCAGCGCCGTGTCCTCGTCACTTTTGCCACTGAACCACCATAACTTAACATGTTAATTTAACCTTGATTCGATAATCAGTTGTGCAAATGGTTTTTCGTAAACAG
Source organism: Dendrolimus punctatus (assembly GCA_012273795.1). Taxonomy (NCBI): domain Eukaryota; kingdom Metazoa; phylum Arthropoda; class Insecta; order Lepidoptera; family Lasiocampidae; genus Dendrolimus; species Dendrolimus punctatus. The sequence continues at coordinate 13,324,725 of CM022551.1, read as the reverse complement.
CTTTGCAGTGGCGTAACCTGAATGAGCATGTTTTAGAATTAATTATGCGTTCTTACTTAAAATTCCAAATGGGTTTTATAAGTAGGCAACACATGTCTAGATGTTCAGTATGAATATACTACTGGTTTCGATATTCGATTACTACTTACAAACGTGTTCTAATGGAGGTATAACATGTATGAGAGTATTGCCTAACAAACAACACCGCGATATACGGCATCGAAAACGCGAAGCCTAGCTATATTCACTCTTCAAAAACTATCAATGTATGCGTGTTTTGGGGTAAGCAGCTAAAAAATCCTACCCTGGGGAGTAAGTGCACCAAACTTAGTGCACGTTTTTAACACGCTTTTATTAGCTTCACCTGTATGTATGTATGTATGTTTGTAACCGACCCCTTTGAGCTCGATTTTGTCCTACTTTGAACGATCAGATTTAATACAAACTTTGCACACCTGTCAAAGGTCGATGACAATGCAATAATATAGTGCTATGAAGCTGATCTGATGATGGAGTGGGATGGTGGCCATAGGAACTCCTGTACTAAATAAGATAGACCCGACGTGTTTGGGCTCGTTTTACTTGTCTTGGCTAGCACTCTGCTGCAACGTGATATGCAAGATCTCAAAAGCTTGTATTTATAAACATTAAAAAAAATTAAAAATAAATAATAGTTTTAAAAAACCTAAAAAAACACGCTTTCATAAAATTCTCATTTCATCCATTCTTTAAGATATTAAAGAAGAAGAAAAAGCGCTTTGAATACACCCCACACTTGTTTTTAAGACCCCATTCATCAGAAACCAAATTTATTAAATTTTATTTTGTTTTTAGTTGAATTTTTTATGAAAGCGTGTTTTTTTTTTTAAACTATTATTTTTATGGCTGTTTTGTGCAATTCATGCGTTATCTAGACGTTTATATGATCTAAGCGTGTTCTCCAGTGGAATTTATTTTGAATAACAACATTTGAATTTGATAAGCGAGCAGAGCCGCGGTAAGGCACTGGCTTTAATATATACAAAACCGGGCCCCACAAGTTTTTTATGCCGACACGTTTCAAGGTTTACCGGTTCGGAGTCGACAGCCAACGTGATTCGCTTGATTATATTATAAGGTGTGCACATTTCGCCGAATGTACCGTTAGACAAAACACTTTGTTTACTTATATATTGCTTTTACGGTTTTTGATTGTCTAAATTCTTGCGGTTCCCACTAGGGAATAATATACCTATAAATATTAAGAGTTAGTGCAAAAATATTATTAAAATAAACTTAATTAGAATAATATAAAAGTATTTCATTTTTTTTAAAGCAGGAGTTTAGCAGATAGACAGACCGCCCTCTTGATGGAAAGCGGTTACCATCGCCTATGGACATTTGCATAAACAAAGGTGCTTCAAATACGCTGCTGCTTTTTTAAGGGAGACTGGAACCTGGTCACTAATGCCGGAACACAACTCAAAGTTGTTATGGTGGCATACTCTACACCAGGGATGGTAGCTATCCAGTCGGGCAAATGCCCTACCACCTGGCTATGGGTTGTTTTGTCGCCTCTTAGGACAGGCCGCCCCAACGCAGGAAATTGTATTCTTTCTTCGTTCCTGCACGGATAGACTAATAAACAAACAACAATACTGTTCCTATATTTACCAACCGTTCATTTGCCTTATTCACACTTTGACATAAGCTCCATGCTCCATATAAGTAATGTCAAAATTCAACCGATGGTAAGGCAAGTGACGGCCGGTAATGCTTAAATATAGGAACCTATTGGCCGGTCGTAGCTTCTTAAAAGTTTTCGAGACATTTTCACCGAACTAAATAGGAAACTACACGCACTACATTACGCAATAAAATCTCGACAAAACGTAAGTAATATACACGGTACACTGTTGAGTCACGCGAAATTAAAGAAAGTAACATGAGGTTGCGTGTTGCGACGAAGAATCGATATTTCAATTGAACTATACGAGTTTAACTTCGTTGGTGAAAGTTGACGACAAATTATTAGCACTATGGTACGGGTGCTGTGATAGGGTAATCTTTATAGAGATTACTGAAACGTTACTTGTTGCGCTGGCGACCATTCTCCAAGAGATCATACTACTATGTCAAAACGGATGATGGAAAAAACGAATCGCAACGGACAAGTTGAAAAACGAATGCCAACGGATGAGTAGAAAAACGAATCGCAACGGACAAGTTGAAAAACGAATGCCAACGGATGAGTAGAAAAACGAATCGCAACGGACAAGTTGAAAAACGAATGACAATGGATGAGTGGAAAAACGAATCGCAACGGACAAGTTGAAAAACGAATGACAACGGACAAGTTGAAAAACGAATGACAATGGATGAGTGGAAAAACGAATCGCAACGGACAAGTTGAAAAACGAATGACAACGGACAAGTTGAAAAACGAATGACAACGGATGAGTGGAAAAATGAATCGTAACGGACAAGTGGAAAATCTTCAACTAACAAGTGACAAAATGAATCGCAACAAAATTTTAACTTGAAGTGTTACGGGCAAATTGTTAATGTTCTTGTCTAATTTGAAAACCTGCCCGGCACTGCGCACTAGAAAAGATGAAGCGAAACGCTTGGTTCTGACTGGTGCAGTTTCCACAATGTAACGGTGTCGCAAACCGGTGCGTCTGATTGTCCGATGATAACATAGGAAAAGGAATCAGCGCATGCAATTCTAAGGAACACTCCCCAAAATGTATCCAATAGAAGACAGTTTGCCCTGCGACTTTGCATCAATAGCCACAAACAAGTCTAGTTTGGATTCTGTAGTCCGTTTGCGCCTTAACAATGACCTTGCCCAGATTATATTAATAACATTTATTACACAATGACTAAAAACATCCCTCAGATACGCCGTACGATACGTATTACACAGATGCAGCCCTAATAATATATTTGTCTATTCCTCCAACCAGTGCAGAACCCGAGCAAGCGTTTTCAAATGCTGCTTGTATATTGGCAAAAACTACGAAACAGGCTGAAAAGCCAAACATTGGACACTTTGATATTTTTGCGATTGTATTTTCAAAATTCTAAATAGATTTTTGGTTTGTCTTTTTTTCTTTTATTACTATATTGTGATTTGTATTCAGTGTTGTTCGTGCAACAATATTTAAAAAAAAATCAGAAATGACTCACTTTTTAATTTGAGCCCTATGTGACTGATTTGTAACATCTAATCCCGGGATAACCTCAGGATCTCGGGATTACGCATCAAAAGTCCCGTAACCCCGGGATTGAAATACATACTCGGAATAGTATTCTCTAGCAACAGAACATTAGTAGCGCTTGTGGTCTTACAAATGTCCATAAGCGAAAGTAACCACTTTCCATTAGGTTGACCGTCTGCCTGTCTGCTGAACTCGTGCAATAAAATGATCTCCATTAATATTACGAATGTTTCGCAAAAAATAATTTTGATTCAAACAAGGTTTATGCATCAAAATCATAACAGTATTTATCCGTCAATCTTCATTTTTTATAGCATGAGTTCAGCAGCCAGGCAGACGGCCCACTTGATGGAAAGCGGTAACCATCGCCAACACCAAAGGTGCTACAAATAAATACGCTGCTGCTCTCTTAGGGAGACTGGAACCTGGTCGCTTATGCCAGAACCCACCTGTAGGTTGTTATGGCGACATACTTTATACCAGGGGTGGTAGCCATGCAGTCGGGCAAATGCCCTACCACCTGGCTGTGGGTTGTTTTGTCGCCTCATACGACAGGCCGCCCGGCCACAGGAAATTGTACTCCTTCTCCGTTCCAGCACGGATAGTAAAGTATACTTTCTAGTAGAAGGATGTTTGAGCATTCGCAATAGGAATTCATGGGCTTTAATTACTTAAGAATAACTTATTTATTTATTGTAAGATTACAAGCAGTCCGTTGAAGTCGATGTTTATGGATAATATAATCATTAAACGTATAACAATTGGAAAAACTATAATATTAATAAATATTTAACAGAAACATGTTTACGTGCTCAATACATTACGGTAACAGGAAAAAAAAATCAAATCAGGGCGCAGACGCGAAGCCAGTGCCGCGCCACTGAATGCGCGCCGCAACAGTCGATATTCAAAATATAAATTCAAAATTGATGTAGCGTTCTTTCTTCTTTTGTGTCACGTTGACGTTTTGAATTGACGTTGTCATTTGATGTTTAAAGTTATAGTCGCGTTCGCGACAAAGGATATTAGTAAAAATTTCAAAATTCGATTCACTTGCATATAACGATTGACCAATACATTCAAGGTCGAAAAACTATCCAATCCACTGTACATAAGAAAGTTAATACCTAATTGTTATTTTAGTATACAGTCACTTGGAAATGAAGGTCGATTTAAGATTATTTTTAGAAATATGTTTCAAGTCTACACTGTCACTTTGTTCGTTCCGCATTGGTCATACTTCGGGCGCGTTCCTCTAGTAGCTCACAACGCCCAAAATACTCCGTCAGTCATTCCACATAGCGACCACGGACGTTATGGTCGTGGCGAAAACGAGACTAATGACGTCATTATTTCCGATCACATAGCTCTCACAATGACCCTTGTCAAGAACTGAGTCGAAGTGGGCGTTGACCACAGAGCATTAATTCTCTCTATCGTTTGACATTGAAAAAGGCGCGATTTTCAAAACATCCAATGACAGTCGTGTATTTTGTCGCTAATGAAATCAACGCTCCATAATCCGTTCCACTAGAGTTTATGATTGCAACGCCCGCAAGCAAGTGGAACGGGAAAAGTGACAGGTTTCTATGTTCCTATTCATGGTTATGCTTTATTACTGGTTAAATTTGAGATAAATTCTGAAAGTGTATTGTCATCTTTCTACCAATGGCAAGGTAAAAGAATGTAGGCTTTAACGACGTCTTTGGTTTTAACGACGAAGAATGGACCACTATGATTGCGTCGCTATATCCGGATGTCGCTATATACTTCATCCGTGATAAATATATATATATATATATATATATATATATATATATATATATATATATATATATATAGCCGTAAGAGGCGACAAAACAACCCACAGCCAGGTGGTAGGGCATTTGCCCGACTGGATGGCTCCCACCCCTGGTCTAATAAAGCATGTCGCCATAACAACCTTGAGTTGTGTTCCGGCATTAATGACCAGGTTCCAATCTCCCTTAAGAGAGCAGCAGCGCATTTGTAGCACCTTTGGTGTTGCAAATGTCCATAGGCGATGGTGACCGCATCAAGTGGGCCGTCTGCCTGTCCGCTGAACTCCTGCATTAAAAAAAATACCCTGGTAGAAAGGAAACAATATTTATTACTAGACAATACCTACAGTCGCCTAATGCCTACTTACTTACTATAGAATTTTGACATAAGCTCCATACATCTAATGTCAAAATTCAAACGATTTCTCCGCCAGTTGTGCACCAATTTACAATTGTTTTTATTAATTCGAACGAGTACACTCCTGAGGTGCTCTCATAGTCACCAAGTCAGGATCTGATGAATGGACCTCATGAAAATTGAGATCAACCCTTGCTGAAGTGCGTCGAGCGCCTACACTCTTTGAAAGCAAACTGAATACTCATGACATTGGTACAATTTCTACAGGCGCTTAAATTATTATTTCTAAAGCTATTCTAGCGCCTAAAAAATAGATTTTTTTAAACAAAAATAGGACAGTGGGCTCCTGAAGCCATGAACCTCTACCAAAATTTATCAAACCGATTCATCGACTCTTCAAGTGATTAGAAGACTGGTGCTTACCTTGGGCAACAGATCAGTATGGCGATCCAGCGAGGATATGTAGCCAGCCTTCTGGCCACCTTGCCCATAGAAGACGGTGATCTAGACTCAGTACTCTACTTATAGTCTTGATAATCCGGGTAGAATACAATATCAATTAGTTAAGTTTTATTAAATAAGATTATTTATAAATTTCTTCATTGTATTTTCGTTATATTTTGGATACTTTTCACTTTTTCGTTATAAATTATAAACTATGCATTATTCTGATGTGTAAGCTAATAATAAGCTAGTAATATTACTGTAAAGTTTCATCAAAATTCATTCAGTAGTTTTTGCGTGAAAGAGTAACAAACATAAACCCATACTTCTATACATCCATACATACATTCTTACAAACTTTATAGGATTTTGATAACAGACCTTATAAATAATCGAATACTATAAAAGAAAACTTATTTGTATTGTATTCTACCCATAGTAACTCAAGACTAGAAGTAGAATACTGAGACTATAATTTAAATTATAATAAAAAAACAAAACCGTCTTCGAACTTAGGCTGGTGTGCACCGGCTTTTAACCGATGGTTAAAGTAAATTAATCGCTAAAAATGTATGCATAAACAGTGATTATTTTATTTTACCGCCGGTTACATGTCGGTGCACACCAGCACAAAAAGCAGAAGATATGTATTTCTATAACATCTTGAAGTCGGTGCCAAGTAAAACAAGAAAAACAACAACAATACCAAAACCCAGCTTCAAGATGTAGAAAAAATTGTTTATGCTTTTTAGTTTGAATTCGGTGTTGTTTTTGTTACAATGCTAAAATTCAGAAGCCATTATAAGGCTTTGCCGCTGAGTGACCTCTAAACGCTTGGTGTAAGTGACTCATAACTCGTGGGAGAATTTTTTATTATTTACTGCTCATGGAGTAGGTACCTATGTAGGTATTACTTTGGTTACAATAATATCAAAATTAATATACAAGAATGATAAGACGACATTGAAACTTGTTTATTAACTAAATTAATTGAAAATACTAAGCTTTTTTGTACAAGGTTTCATTTTATTTGTAGATTATCTGTGCCCACTTCTTTCGCGCGATATTTGGCCTTCTGACTTATTATATATTATGATAACGAAATGTGCTCCATTTCCGTTGGTAGAGCCATGCTGGAATGATTTTCATGTTACAGTCCTTAAAGCTGGATTGATTGGTGTGATACTTCGCCCAGAATATAGGTGAGAAATAGTGAAACACTTGCAAGCCAATAGATGGCGCTGTGCAATAATTGGAGTCGCAAACCATTCCCGACACGTACAAAGAATATATCGAGGGGTGAAAGGCTATTTGTTTTAAGCGACATTTTGTGTGATACTCAACACGATGGATTTTTTAATCCTAATGTCTCAACTTAAAGAAATATAAAGTACCTGATCTCTAGTTTCAGTCTACAGATGTTCTTTTTTTTAAATATGGGATATAGTTCGTTAGTGATGTGTTTTTCTGGGTCATTGGAAACTTTAAACTTTTCTCTCGACAATTTATAAAAGTGTCGTTTAAAACAAATAACCTTTCACCCATCGATATACGAATTTCCAAAAGTAATAAACTGGCTCGCATAACTCACGCTTATAGAACAGATGACGGATAGTCCCCGGCCCTGTCCCTTTCACTCAACGTTAAGACCCACCAATTGCATTATCGCACCCACTCATTACAGACACAAGTAACCATACAAGACTAGCTTAGTAGCGATGCGCAAACTAAATCACCAATGAGATCAGTGATTTATAAATCTCTTTCCTTAAAAGATGTAAAGCACTCTTTTAACTCTTTTAAATCTTTGGTTTCGAATGATATAATTTATTCAGTTGACCGGTTTTAAGCTCTACAATAACGCCACGGAGTTTAATTTACTGTGTATCATCATTGTATTTCTTAGAGTGCGCATGTTATCTCTTTTCAATTCACAATACCCTGTATCTATTGTTAAAGATGTGTTTTCCAAACCAAAGATTTAAAGAGTGATTTCGAATTTTGAAAGATTATATAACGTTTAAATCAATCACTCCTGAGTTACACATCTTTATAGCTTAGGCAGTGTTGCCAGGTTTGGATTAACAAAATTACAGTGTTTTGCATGTAAAATTACAGTAGATCGGTAAGAAAATACAGTAAACCATAAAACTCATTACAGTATTTTTACAGTGAAAAAAAACATACTTTTATTGGAATTATCAATGTATTTAATAATCACTATTATAATTTACATATAATTTGTCAATCAATATCTGTATCACTGTAACTGAAGGGTTCATTTTTATATATTTTGTCCGTAAGTCTTCATCATTTTGTTCATGTGACTCCTGACATCACCTTCGGCCATTTTAAAATTAATACTAATTACACTACAATTAATCCCAACAATGTAGCCAGTATTTCCAAATGAACTTATAAACTTACCTAGTATATCTGTTCCCCGTAATGTAGGAATTCCCCGGCCCAAGATGTAATGCTTACTTGAAGTAGAATACAGTGCGGTTCCTTTCACGCAGTGAATGGTGAATCTACTTTTTTTGGTGGTTAATATTAAAAGAAACTACGTTTTTCGCTGTTCACTGTATACTGTATAGCTGGAATACGGTGTACAGCAAAAGCAGTAAAATTACAGTAAATCTGCAACAGTGCACCTGGCATCACTGAACTTAGGCGTGTTACTGAAGACTTTCTTCCGCCGCTTCTTCTCTGCCAGCTATAACACGTTGCGAAGCGGTAGTAAAGATAGACTAGGATCGGCTTCGCCGGCGGAGTCGGTAAAGAGTCCCTATTATATAAACACTTCACCTTGTTGGCTTAGCTCATTCAGCCCCTCACGGCTTAAGGCTTAACGGCAGCGGTCGAGCCGAGGTCAAACCGCAGAGGAGGTGCCTCCTCGAGCGCACTGCTTCCGGGCTGAACACCTCCGCTCCCACAGAGTCGGGAAGCCCCAAGCCCGATATCGCTGATACAGCCATCTGCAGCTACTCAGATAGATCGTGTACAAAAAAAAATTGGGATCAGTCTCACGCCATAACAATAGCCTCGACGGAATATCTTCCTTTGAGATGGAGGAGCAAATACATCTCGCTCCTTCTGCCAATTAGGGTCATTCCTAAAACGGTTAGCATTCAGCTAATCGTGTTTCCTACAGTGAGTTCTGATTCTTTTAGTCTAAAAAGTCTCACTTCTCCCTCCCTCTATTCCATCAAGCATATGATTTTAAATGTGTTTGTAAGAGTAACATGACATTTTGTACTGAACTAATGCTATGTACCACTTCAAATGAGGCAGTACATTTAAAGCGGTGAGGCGGTGAGCGCCATTCCCTCATTTGTCCCGTTCTAAACTTATAGTTCGGCAATGTTCGTCAAGATTCGGATGTAATTAACCTCGGTCACTTCATTTTACTGGAAGTCATAGTACGATGAGGATGTGAATAGCCGAAGAGGCATTATTGTACTGTTGTAGCATAAGCCACGTTTTCTTTCCTCTTAAATTTAAGGCGTAAGTAGCAGTGGGACAAAAATTTTAAAGTCTTACATTTTCAAATTTTGAGTATCAGCACAAATGTATTTTACGTTTATACGTTGTACGGGATTAGTATCCCGTCCCTCGATTCCATTCCCTATATCATCCCCTGTTTTATCCCACTATCCCATGCCATTTGTTCCGCTCCTCCTGTCCCTTCCTAAAAGCTGGCAACGTGTTAGCTTAGCCCCTGGTGTTGCAAACGCAGGCTACTACAGGCGACGGTAACCACTTTGTATTGTGGTGGAGGTCTTCCTGCTTTCTAGCTTCGCAATAAAATACCAAAATTACTGAAATAACGAAAAAGGCAAATCACAAAAAAACTAGGAATTATTTGCTTTTTCATTTCGCGATTTCGTTTCATCAAATTTCAAATCATAACGATTCTGAAGAAGTTTCACTTCAAACATAATATAATTTAGGAACTCTTCAGGGTTGCTTTTATTACTAGGCTAATATAATTCCGCTCAATTTAAGGATGCGGCAATTATTGTCATCTTTCTCTAGTCTTATATTTATTTATGTAAGTGTATTTAATAATTTTTATTTACATATATGGTATTAGTATAATTTTTATATTTTTATTTATGTATATTATATCATGTGTGGTATATATTTATAAAATACTGATTTTGTAGTGAGAATAATGAATGCAACATACCTCTGTTCTTATCAATTTTTTTGTCCATCCAAAGGTTGTCTGGAAGAAATCGCGAAAAGACCGCCTATGGCCTATTGTACTGTAAAATTTTATTTATATTAACTATATCTTTAAAACACAATAAAACATATTCATTCATCCATTCCTAGTAGCCTTATTCAATGATATAACACCACTCTCTACACACATGAGAAATTTATTTTGTTTATATAGAAAGCAATTGTAAACATTCTCAAGAAATATTTGCAAAGAGAAAATACGAGGAAAACATCCGCGCGATCCACTATCGCAGCATCTTGGAAATCCCGGGCTTGTTGTCTATATTAAGATTTCTTGTAATCGTGTTTGTGTTTCATTACACAAAACGATGTACCCATTTATACCAATTAATATAAAACTATTAAGTGCGTGGCTATCCACGAACTATTTGGGTTCTGTAGAGGCAATAAAGGCTTAAATTTTTCTATAAAATCACTAAAAAAATTATTATTCATAAAATAAATCTAAATAAATTATTTTTAAATTATTTTATTTGTAGAATATGATACAAAATTGAATATTTTTTTAATAATATAAACTATCCCCCTCTACATTCTCCTCTTCAACCGAAATCTATATTTTTAAATAAATTTCGATTAAAATTTAAAAAATCTGTTGGTGTTATAAGCCAAGGAAGTATAAGAGAACTGTCTAAAATCGTGGAATAATATTTTTTTATGCTAAAACGTTTGTATTTAATAATAATAAGCCCGCAGGGGGCTTTATGGCGAAGCCTAAGGTGAGTAGCGACACCTCGGACCCGACTCCGGGGGCCAAGGCAAGACCCCACCTCCGTGCTTGCCTTAACCAGCCGGCACGGAGTGGAGCTAAGACTCAAGCTCCAGGGCTGTAAGTGATAAATGGCATCACTTAAGAAGTAGCTTCGGTGAACCTGCAGCCCCCTCTCTACACCCCTTAGCCACTCACACCGATGTTGCTCCTGTCTTCTATGGCATTTTTAGGGGCCCATGCAGGGAGTGGCGAGTCACCGTCTGCCTATTTTTCCATGTTCCCCAAACAATGCCACAGGCATCTCCTTTCAGTTCTCGCCAAAAACTCCAGAAAAAGTAGAAAAACGGACCTCGGCGCGAGGGAGGGTCGATGCAGATGCCCTGTACACAACTGGGATTTAACGCTAAGATGATGATGATGATGATGATGATGATCTATCTATCATCATCTATTCTATACAGATAAATAAAAATAAATTGTCTGTTTGTAATGTGAAAATAATAGCTTTTTACAAGCTTTTTATTAACTTGCAATGGATGTATGCATGTATCTAAGTTCGGGTGGAATCTTGCAAGTTAAATTTGACCATCTTCCCGGTTTCCGATTGAGCTGATATTTTGCATGTATGTGTATATCGCGTGGCAATGCAATAATATGGTACCATAGAGCTTATCTCATGATGGAGTCGTGGCCATAGGAACTCCTGCACTAAAATAGATAGACCCGTCGTGTTTAGGCTCGTTGTGCTTGTCTTGGCTAGTTCTTTGCTGCTACATGATATCCAGGATCTCAAAAGCTTGTATTTAAAAACCTTTTTTAAAAACAAATTATTACTAATGCATATGAAATTATGTATGGCACTTTTACACTGTAAACAATGTTCACTGAACTCCAATCACCTCTATAAATAACTTTAGATGTTGTTCTGGGCCAATCATCGAGATTACAATTAAAATGAGCATTCGGGTAATTTATACTTACGCGCTGTTGGTATAGATAAAGAGGTTAGTGTTTTAGTTATCGATGCCCTTTTAAAATAAGGAGTTGTCATGAATCTATACATAGAGATAAATAAAATTAAACTGTCTGTTTGTAATGTCAAAAGAAAAATGTGAAAAAACTCAGGGGGAAAATTCGGAGGAATAGATTCCGAAAATGATGAAATAGGCTATGCTAGACACTGTTTTTGTACGGTTTTAGTTTTTTTTATTGCAGGAGATAAGCCGACAGGCAGACGGCCCACTTGATGGAAAGCGGTTACCATCGCCTATGTACATTTGCAATGCCAAAGGTGCTACAAATACGCTGCTGCTCTCTTAAGGGAGACTGGAACCTGGTCACTAATGCCGGAATACAACACAAGGTTGTTATGGCGGCATACTCTAGTTTTTCGCGGAATCTCGTCTTTTTAATGTATAAATTGTTTTATTGTGTTATTGTACGATGATACCGGCAATATCAATACTTAATTAGGTGCATAAGTTGTATAATGTGTCAGTAATTAAAGTTTTTTGACTATCCCACGGGAAGTCTTTAATTTTTCGGCATCAAAAGTATCCTATATGTTGACCAGGGATATAAGCTACCACCATACAAAATTTCTTTTAAATCGGTCCAGTCGTTTCGGAGATTATTCCGTAAAAACAGAGAACCAAAAATTTTAAAAAATCTAAATTTTTTCTATTTCACTTCTTACACCCCCTGACGACGGTTTGTAGCATTTTTTTCATTGTATAGAAATTCGACTTCTACAGTTTTATTATATGTATTGATAATCTAATACAATATAAGAGAACATAACTTATTTGTATTGTATTCTACCCATAGTCCCTCAAGACTATAAGTAGAATACTGAGCCCAGATCACCGTCTTCGATGGGTAAGGTGCCCAGAAGGCTGGCTACGTTTCCTCGCTGGATCGCCATACAGATCCGTTGCCTGACGTACGCACCAGCCTTCTGATCACCTGCAGAGGCAATGAATCGTTTCAATAAATTTTGGTAGAGGCTCAAGGCCTCAGGACCCCACGGTCCAAGCGTCTCGACAGCTAAACAGTCTAAAAATATTATTATTGTTATCAGTTTTATTTAGGTCCAAATTGGACTAATGTTTAATCATCGTTCTTATTGACTCCCTAATCTGTGCTGCAGCACAATATAAAACTCGTATCTCATTCTCTCGCAGGCTAAGTCCTATATATTTATGTGTTTATCTTTTAGTGTCGCTTTTTCGTTTCATCGAGTTTCAAAGCACGCCTAATATAACACGGCGACACAAAAAAAGCAGGAACAGCCCTTGCAACGGTTTTGGCTAAACTTCATACTGGGGAATCGAATAAGCGACTGTCTGCAGTTTTCAAAACAAGTAGAAAGACGTTTGAAAAAGCTATGTCTCTAGTGAGACAGGATTTAATGGCGGAGTTTGTTCCGCAGCATCTGGGTTATAACCATTTAACAAGAAATGAGGTGATAGCTCGTTGATTATCTATCCCAAATGCTTTATTTGGAAATCCCGAAGCCCCTTTATCTGAACGAAGAACCATAGATACTTGATGGGACTTATATTTATTTGCAAAAAAACAGTAACTATTATTTCCAAAGAAAATCATATAGCCTGCTTTGTGCAGTTCCGGCATTTACTTAAAACATTCTTAGTAATTTGCCCTGACGGTCATATTATTGATATTTATGGTTTATATGAAGCTACCAAATCCGATGCGACCATCCTTTCTGAAATAATACGTCAAATTGACCCCTTTCTTTGGTTTTTTAATAAAGAAGATGTCCTGATTTTAGACAGGGGATTCCGAGACAGCATCGGGGAAGTAGAATCTTGTGGGTAACGCACATACATGCCCGCCTCAAAAGGTGAAACGGAATATCAACTCACTGTTTTTACAGGCGAATGAATCGAGAAAAGTATCTATGTGCCGTTGGGTTGTCGAAACGACTAATGGGAGACTTTGAAACCACAACAATTCTAAAGAACTTTCACTTAAAAATAGTTGGACACCGTGGTCTTTAGGCGTTGTCCTTACTTTGACCTAATCGAATACTTATACCGCAATCTAGGCCACGAATAACTTTCGTGAAGGAATAATAGATTTCTTGTAATGATTAAACAACCCTTGCATTTGGGTCACACCATTAAATGGACGAAATACCTTTGATAATTTATTAGTAAGCTTTAGTTTCTTAGGCGGCGTAACAGTTTCCTTAGATCAATACTCCGTACTTAGCTGAATGTTCGTACTCAAACAATTTTCAAAGGCTTTTTGAATTTGGTCCCCGTCATGACAAAATTTAACAAATTTAAAATCTTGAGGAAAACGCTATTTTGTATTTTTAAAGAGATAACTTCTTATGGGAGCGTAAACCGCTTCGTTACGTAACGTGTTACGGCGCCATATTCAAGAATTGTAATTAAGAATAAAATACATTTTATAATTAATAAATAACTGTTCCTTACATTATCATATTAATATACTTACACTTTAAGTAATAACCTAAGCTTTTCTCAACAATTTTAATATTGGATAGTTCAACTTAGATTAGTTTAAGTTTATCACTTATGTCGGACGTCCCGAGACGCACAAGTTTTATTTACAAACCAAATTGCGATTTTCAAATCAAGCAATGAAATTTGTGTATTTTGTCGTTAGCGCTCTATAATCCGTTCCACTAGAGTAGAGTATATGATTGTAACGCCCGCAAGCAAGTGGAATGGGAAAAATCGCGGTCGTGAACGTGGTCATTGTGAGTCTCTAGTGGAACCCCATTAAAGATTACTTAAGTGAGAAAAGTTTTTTGGTTTTATTGATACTTGATTGAACTTAACTTGACCACGATTAAAAAGTTAAATTAAAGTTTATTATAAAGGCGACACATTCGTCCAATGGATAGATAGATAGATAACTCTTTATTGTACACCAATACAAACATGAACTTAGGACTAAAATTATATCTAGTTATGTACAAAGGGCGGTTTTATCGCTAAAAAGCGATCTCTTCCAGACAGCCCCAATGGATTGTAATAAGTAATTGTAATTACAATACACTTGAAGGGCAAAATCTGTTAGTGTTAAGGGTGAAATGACTACAACATGGCACCTGGCTCGAAAACAACCCTCCTCCAGCTGCCCCGCTCGCGTCGTGCGAGACCAGTAGCGTTAGGGCGCGTTTCCACTATGTCGTTACGATTAATTCATCGTTGGACGACTGTCGTCTCTAGCTGTTCCCATTATATCGACTGTTTGTCGTGCAAAATGTTTAACGATCTTTTATCGTTTTACGACTGTCGTGCTAGCCGTTCCCACTGTCATTACAATCTGTCGTCACTGCAAAAAATGTCGTAGACGACAGTAACTCGTGTCGTTCTATATGTGAACACCTCCATTTAAACATATAAGCCATGATACTTAAAACGACTGGGAACGCGCCCTTAGCATCGCTATTATCGTTGTTAAATGATGATATTCAAAGAACTAAAATAAAATTCTTTTTTTTTTGCACTAAGTACTTTAGGCGTATTTTATTTGAGCCAGGTGCCATGTTAATTCGCACGGGTTGTAAAAGAAAATTTGGATAAAATTAACTAATGTATTGAAAAAGCGAAACTTGACATAAGAGTGACATGTCTGTCATGTCATACAACTTATAAAAAGAACTACATTCTAAAGAGGATCGTTACAAACAGTTTTCAACAGACATTAAGTAAAAACACTTGACGTTGCAAATGTCCATAGACAATGTAACAGTTCCCATCAGATGGGACTTCATCCTCGTGTATTCGCAACTATAAGACGCGCGCAGAATGTTTGCCGATGACTACTTACTAATATTGTATTGTATTACTTAGTATTATTGTATTACTTAGTATTATTGTATATACTTATGTACAGAATATATTATAATAAATTTATTGTAACAACTATTTATGTAACCTTTTTTGTCAACCCTACTGACCATAGACGCGTGACATCATGAGGCTATCGGGAAACCTTCTGCGCACGGGTAGTATAAAACATTTTTTCTTCCATGTTTTTATCATTAGTTCCGTTTTAAAAACATATTTTTTATTATAATAATGTTACGAGCTACAGTACTCGAATTAAAATGCCATTGGAATTACTATATAGTTTATTAGAACGGTACAAACACGTATAAAACAAGTACAAAATAAAACTGGATGCAACCAGTTCACACTGCACGATTCCATGCAATTCGATACGCGCAAAGTCCGTCACTATATCGCTAATCGAAAGTACTACACACGTCTTACTCGTATCTTAGTCGTCGCTTGACGGCCCCACCCCTCTGTATGAGCATTGTTTTATACTAAACTGTATAATTGAACCAAGGATCGCGCTCGCTAAGTTAATCCAGCACACCTGGCAAACTTCGACGGCCATAAAACAAGTTCAATAACAATAGCATGTTTTTCTGAATTGAAAATTCTAAACAAAATAATTCCTAAGGCTGGTGTGCTCCAACATTTAACCAATGGTTTAAATAAAATAATTGCTAAAAATATATAGCTAAACAGTGATTATTTTATTTTAACCACCGGTTAAAATTACTTGTCAGTGCACACCAGCCTAAACCAAAGAAGGCAATAAACGGCGTTTTACGACATGCAGGTGTGCGTTCTTTATCGGTATGTAACAATAATAATATTTATCACGGATTTAGGTACCATTTAAGGTCGACTAGAATTTATAATAACCTTGCTCTAGCGTCCGTGCAATGTCACATCTGTTTCAGAATCTGGGGCACGCGGCCAAACTCGGTACATTATTATCATTTTATGCAATTTTATTACTAGCATTAAAAATAGTAATAGCCAATTAAATATTATACGTTCTGGTTACGAATGCGACGTCATCTTTTAGCAAGAAGAGAAACAAAAGCCTGCCCAAATTCTTTATCCGAAAAGCATTTTGCTCTGTACCTCGTTCACAATGACTTGACATGTAGGGTTATCAAAAATATTAAGCCTTGTATTGCCGAAAGGCCGAAAATGGAGTGCTAATGAAACAATTTTTCGTTGGTAAATATTGATCAATAATTTTCAAAAAAATTATCATAAATCTTCACGATATGACACGTAACGTGGTCCTTTCTGAATTTTTCTATAGTTATATTAAGTTTAGAAAAAAATCACCAAATTATCTCCAAATCATTGAAATGAAACCATTTTTATCTAAATAGGATAAAAAATATCTACATTATTATTGCGGTTGTAAGCGCCGTTTTACCGTTAAAACTTATTTTTATTATGAATTATACTAGTAGTGAGAACTTAAGAAAATATTATCTTCATTTTTATAAGAGACAAATAATTTGTTTTTTTAAATACTGCTTTATTTATTATTCTTTATATACTGGTTAAAATAACTTTATTTAAGGCTTACTGTACCTCTCTGTACTCGGCAAGTCTGTGGCTCAAATATACCCAAAGAGCTTACAATGCCCTACGAGTCCAATACAATAATTCCCTCAGGGTGTTGTTGCGGCGACCGCGTTTCTGCAGTGCGTCGGCTATGTTCGCCGAAGCACACATAGATGGTTTTGATGCTTTGTGGCGTAAAAAAACTGCGTCGTTGCTAAGCAGATTGCGTGGTAGCAGCAACAGCATCCTGAAGGGAATAGCTGATAAATTTGACTGCCCTCTGATTTGGTTCTTCGTCAAGAGGACTAAATCAGTGCTAGTCATTAATTATTAATTACTAACGTAGACATAAGGAAGAGAAACTAATTACGAACAACATTATAAATTGTATATTGGTGTAAATTCTTGGACTGTTTTTTCTTTGTGTTTGTGTATAAGTGGACTGTGTTGTCTTTTGAATAAATAAATTATTATTATTATTATATAATTATTTATTTTATTCCTAATTAAAAAAACGTGCATTTGAAAAATTACTGCATCTATGGACTCCCCGCTATCACCCGAAAAATACTTAAGGGCGTTGACGCTGCTACAAGCCTTAAACCCTAATTATTATTTTTTAAATGGACCTAAGATCGTAACTAATTAGTACTAAAAACCGACCCCAAAAAACAAAGTACAATTAGGATGTTTAATATACAAAACCTATAATAAAACTCAAAGTTAATTATAAAAACAAATAAACAATGCTCTCTTCTCTTTTTTCTTTCACCATATCCTAATTAATTGGGGTCAGCACAATATGTCTTTTCTTTCCACACTCCTCTGCTCTGACATACATCTTCTGTCACACCACAAACCATCATATCATCCTTCACGCAATCCATCTGTCTTTTTTCGGTCTACCTTTACGTCTTCCATTCTTCCTCATTATGTGCCTATACCATCCTAGCCTTCTTCCTCTCAATTTTTCAGTCACGAGTGCAGCTTTCAAAAACCCCCGTTGAACTAAACTATATTATAATTAAAGCTATACAAATTACATAAACCCATAAATAAAATTTTGACCCCAAATCGCTGTCGGCGATGAGCGTGCCCAAAATGATGGCCGCATTGGCGCGTTGGATGGCAACGCAATTACGATTTAAGTTAAGGAGAAAAAGCGGCAAGAAACTCCCCAGCAACACGTCTAGCTAAAAATTGATTTTCTTGATATGTCTACTAGCTGTCCCGGCAGACGTTGTCCTGCCCTGAAGAAATAAAAATTTAGAACCCGACTGCAGCGCCATCTGCTGGGCTTATTTGTTAATCTAAATCATCCTCGAATCCACTTGAACACGCACAAAAATTCATTCAAATCGGTCCAGCCGTTTAGGAGGAATTCACTGTCAACACACATACAGAAGAATTATATATATAAAGATACTAGCGGCCCCAGCAGACGTTGTCCTGCTCTGAAAAAATATGACCCGATCCCAGCGCCACCTACCGGTTCCAATTGTGGATTTAAACCATCCGGGGACCCACTCAAACACACAAAAACAAAATCGCTCCCCGTTGTTAAGAGGATTCGAGAACCCGATCTCAGCGCCACCTACCGGTTCCAACGGTATAAAATCTATCCTATCTTTCAAGTTGGATCAAACTGCACACGGTGTGCAAATTTGATTAAAATCGGTTGAGTAGTTTAGGAGTCCATCGCGGACAAACATCGTGACAGGAGATTTATATATATAAGATAAGAAGTAGTATATGTGCTAATTATTCATCGAAACAGTTCAGCCGTACTGGCCTGATTGTGAAACACACATCCATTCATATTATAAGTATAAATTTTGATGAATAAACTCAATCATTCTATACTAGGATATTAACTCGGGTTTAGCGGACAAGTTTAACACAACTTGTTTGCATTGTTTATACATGGTGTTCATATATAAGCCCTTCACTATATGACCTCACTTTAACCATAGTCTTGTCCTCTTCCGGCACATGCAAATTCACAATATCCGTCTTCTTTTCCCGTAGCGCAGTACAAAAAATTCTGTCCTTTTCCGGCACACCTTAATAAGCGATATCCGTCTTCTTTTCGCATATTGTAACTGTACTACGTTTTTGAGACCTTGATGGTTAATAGATTCGCTTTAGCTGCTAGACGGAAGTAGTTTTTTCCAAAAAAACCTTTGTTACTTCCTTTTGGTCATGGACGGCAAGATCTACCTAATTTATATTTTGCTAAGCTGCAATAATTGTTTCGGAACAGTGACAAGTTTTTTTTACTAATACAAAGTTTAATTATAATTATAATTATATTAATAAACATTCCACGTTGCAAAAAAAAATGTAATCTTATTTTCATATCTGATATTAAAAGTATGCACACATACACTCACACACACACACACACACACACACACACACACACACACACACACACACACACACACACACACACACACACACACACACACACACACACACACACACACACACACACACACACACACACACACACACACACACACATAAATGCACGCACGTACGCACACATCTGCTATCTGCGCAACAGATATCTAACGACGTTTAAACGAGAAATACAAATTAAATATAATAATTTTTCTAATAATCTAAAATGTATAAAACAAATTAAATCAAGTTATAAATTATGTGGCAGAATACTGACTGAGTGAGGCGTACTCAAGTTACTGCTAATTCGCTCGCTAAACGAGAAATGGGGATTGTTCACAAAAAAATACCCTCTGATTTTATATTTTTATTAAATGAAATAGGGTATTTTAAGATACTAATTTGAATATTTTTGTATTTTAAGCGTTAGTTTTTATATAATTCGATTTTAAAATTATTTCTCCGATGACGTCATTAGGGACAAGTTTACATTGATTTCTTTGCCTAGAAAACAAAAATAATAAAAGTAAGTTTTATCTTTATATAATCATAGTAATCTGTGCTATTATTTAAATGTCACTGTCATTACGTATCGTGATCATTTTAGTGTTTTTTGTCGCTAGGCTTATAATTTTTCGTGTTCAACCATTACTATTTTCTATAGTTATCGTTAAATTTTTTAAAGTGGTTTTTAGGGAAAATCCATGTTACAGAACTTAAATCAAATAATGTACAGCTAGAATTTATTTTACACCTGAAGCAGGCAAACAGGCAGACGGCCCCCACCTTATTGGATTTAGTAAGGTCAAATAAAGGTCAAACGCATTACTTACAAAATACAAGAAGATCGTACGTTTTTTGGAATTTTTACTAGACAGAAATGATTAGGGACACTATTCCTCGAAATGGTTCTTCAAATAGCTAGATTGAAAAAAAGTGAACAATCCCAATTGTTTTGTTCACAGATCACAGAAAAATGTTGCCAAGAAAAAGAAACATAAGTATCCTGCTTACGCTAGTTCTGTTCATAAAACCATCCGAACAGTACGGTTCTGGCGCACCGCCTAAAGTGAGTACTATTTTATATCTCCTTCATATAAAATTCAAGTTTAGTATAAAATCCGTGCACGAACAGCTAAGTCTATATAGCACGTCATCGCAACAAGAATGGCAATTTGAATGTGCTACTTTCAAGGTACATGGCATTACATGTATTTAAAATTAAACATTAAGGTTGACATTTCTAAGCATTATAACATAACATGAAGATGGTAGGCGTCCTGACGGAATGACTCTAATTCCCTCGTGACCTGCGACACGTTGACCGCATCCCAGTTCGGCGGCGGAAACAGTTGAATCAGTCAAGCGGCGCAAATATGCAACCCTTAGTGAGAGTTGTGCCGTTTTGCTGCTGAAGCGCTTGGACCGTGGGGTCCTGAGGCCATGAGCCTGTACAAAGATATTTCAAAATGATTGATTTTTCGGGAGATCAGAAGGCTGGTTCCTACCTCGGCAGCGAATCAGTACGGTGATCCAGCGGGGTAACGTAGCCTCCTAGGAACCTTAACCATTGACTTCGATGACCTAGACTCAGTATTCTACATATAGTCTTAAGGGATTATAGGTAGAATATAATATAAGCTCATCCGTGCAGAAACGGAGAAATAAAGAATTTTCAGCGGCCGGGCAAAGCCAGGTGGTTGGGTGTTTGCCCGACTGGATGGCTACCACCCCTGGTCTAGAGTATGCCGACATAGCAACCTCGAGTTGTGTTCCGGCATTAGTGACCAGGTTCCATTCTCTCTTAAGAGAGCAGCAGCGCATTTGTAGCACTTTTGGTATTGCAATGTCCATAAGCAATGGTAACCGCTTTCCATTAAGTGGGCCATCTGCATGTCTGCTGAACTCCTGCAATAAAAAAGCTTATCTTCCTTCATTATACTAGTTTGTAAATTAATTAGCATAGTAACTGGGTCTACTAACTGCCTGTCCTCCACTGTATGTAGACAATCTACATTAACGCAAGCGAAGCCTCGAGCAAAAGCTAGTATATGGATATAAAAACCCGGTAGTAAAGAGTATATCTCCTGTCCTGATGGTACAATATTGTTATATTCCAGGCATGCGTCGACCAGCTTCCAAGACACGAGTCAATACAACCCCAAACATCAGTGCCCCCATACATAATCATGACTGCAGCATCACAAGTGCGGCAAGGCGATAAGTTGAACGTAACCATTGGAAGTCCAGTTGGAGCGTCCGTGCCGATTGGGGGCTTTATACTGCAAGCTAGGCAAATACAGGTATATATAATACAAGCAGTCTCGACAGACATTGTCCTGTCCTGACAAAATTAGAATATGTAACCCGATTCCAGCACCAAGTATTTTGTTTTAATTGAGGCGTTACATTATTGAAGTTTTAGTAGTGATCTTTAATTTTTATCATAATTATATAGTCTTCGGCATATTGAGATACAATGACGTACTCATATTAATTCACCACATACACAACTAACCAGTTTTCTTAAATTCACTTATATACATATTATCTACAACTCTCTCTTGCAGTTTGTATGCAATGTGCCGAACAAGCAAGGTAATTAGGGATAATATAACATATGAATGGATCAGCATGGGCGTAACTAAGTTCTAAGTCTCACGCTCATCCTGTCATTAGCGCGGGGCACATGGGAGGAGGGTAGTTTTAGTGGAGTATTGAGTAGCCGAGTCGCCACACAAGCCGGTGATTTGACTCTGGTGGTTTGACTTGTGGTATCACTTCTCGTCGCTTTGGTCTAATCCCTATTAAAGGACTCAGTAATGTGAAATGCATTTCCCCCGCCTCAAAAAAAAGCATACGAATGGTGAAAGAATTTTTGAAATCGGTCCAATAGTTTTTGAGTTAGGGTCAGTTAGTTAGTGGGTCCTAAAAGGCGAAAAAGGGGATGAAAGTTTATGAAAATCCGTCATTTTCAAAGTAGGAAATATGCTTGTGAATTGCAATATACAGTAGCAATAAATATACGTACTCATGTCGTTATTTTTGGAAACTCAACCTCTGAAGTGGTTAAAAAGTGTCGAAAGTTTACTCAATATTATTTTTTATTTAAACGACCGAAACCGCGGGCAACAACTTGTTTATGATATGATAGAGATAAATTTAATTCTTCTTGCCATACAACGAGGGAATGCGGCTAGCATTTTGGGAACGCGAACCGACAGCGATTTGGACTACATCTTTTACTTGTAAATATGTTTATGGTAGTATTTAATTTCCAAGTTTTTGTTTGTAGTGTAATTTATTAATAGTTTTGTTTTCTTTTACTTATAATTTCAATATTAAAATTTATTTGGACTTAATAAACATTTAGAAACCAATAAATAAATTCTTCTTGCATTTTTTTTTGCTTTCCTTATTAATTTTGACACCATTATTTACATTCATTATCTTTTTATTATATTAGTACTTGACATATACATAATATTGACATAAATTAATTATATTACTAGAAATTGCTGTGCACTCCTCTAATGGGCCCACACATCAGAACCTTTGTATTGAATGATACGTAATGTAACCATAATGTGTGTGCTGTTGGTGTGCCTAAATAAATAAATAGAGGACATATGGCAGAATATATAACAGTATGAAAGGAAAAGCATATTATGGCGAGTCCAAATTGTAGGGAGAAGGTGGAAGAAAAAAGAAGAGAAACATTTAATCTTTATCACTTTCAGAATCCAGACACGATAGTTGGCAAATTCGTATTAGTCCCCGATCCGATGAAAGAGCGCATAATCACGTGCAATGCCGATAACGACACCGTCACACACTCTTCGCCTGCGGACAAACCCGCTATGACATTCCAGTGGGAAGCCCCCACAGACTTCTTGGGTGGAGTGGAATTCAGGTCAGTCTTTTTTTATTGCATGAGTTCAGCAGACAGGCAGACGGCCCACTTGATGGAAAGCGGTTACCATAGCCTATGGACATTTGCAACACCAAAGGTGCTACAAATGTGCTGCTGCTCTCTTAAGGGAGACTGGAACCTGGTCACTAATATTAGAACACAACTCAAGGTTGTTAAGGCGGCATACTCTACACCAGGGATGGTAGCTATCCAGTCGAGCAAATACCCTAACACCTGGCTGTGGGTTGTTTAGTCGCCTCTTACGACTGTCCGCCCGGCTGCAGGAAATTGTATTCTTTCTCCGTACCTGCACGCATGAGTCTACTTTGAAATATACAATATTGTTACGAGTTACGGTACTCAAATTAAAGTGTCGTTGGAATTACTATAGAATTTATTAGAACTATACAAACTTGTATAACACAAGAACAAATATTACTGGACACAACCCGTATAAATGTGATGCATGATTCAATAACACGCGCAAAGTCCGTCACTATATAGCTTATCGAATTTACACACGTCTTGTTTCGCTTGTGCCTTTCGCTAGACTGCCGCATCTCTCAGTTGGGGCATTGTTTTATATTGCACCAATACAATATGTCTCGACAAGATTAAAATACTCGATCGCATAACAATTATTGCCAAGAATCACACCTGGCTAATGCCTACCATAAAGGATTACAATACACAACAGGCGGTTTTTGTAATTACAAATTTTAAGCACAAAGTAAACAAGATAAGTCCAAATGCCGAAAAGTGATAATCTGCAGGTGTGCATTCACTTTTGTCGGCGTGTAAGAATATAATGAATCTATATGTTAATTATGCAGGGGTTATTGTACATACAAACTCGGGCTATTTGTACAATGAATTTATAAAAGATTTCATAAAACTGCTTGAATGAAGAAGATTTATTCGTCTAAGAACGGAGAAAGAATACAATTTCCTGCGGCCGGGCGGCCTGTCTTAAGACGCGACTAAACAACTCACAGCCAGGTGGTAGAGTAACTATCCGTCTGGATGGCTACTACCTAACCTTGAGTTGTGTTTTTTTTATTGCAGAAGTTCAGCAGACAGGTATGAACATTTTCAACACCAAAGGTGTTACAAATAAGATGCTGCTCACTCAAGGGAGACTGGTACCTGGTCACTAATGCCAGAACACAACTCAATGTTGTTATGGCGGTATACTCTAGACCAGCGGTGGTAGCCATACGGACAGGCAAATACCCTACTACCACTTAACTCTAGGTGTTTTGTCGCCTCTTATGACAGGCCGCCTGGTCGCAGGAAAGCGTATTCTTTCTACGTTCCTGCGCGGGTAGTTCACTTCCAGTGAGAGCTATAGATGGTTATTTTTATTTAGGTTTATGGCTTGACAGCTAGGTCTTTAAGCCAGATCTTAGTTTACAATATAGATTCTTCATTTTCTTATGCCTATGTGTAGCACAGCTGAACCGTAAGTAATCAGCTAGTGCCATGCAACGGAGTTCTTGTGACAATTCAAAAAGCCACATCTGACTGTACAGTTCACATTTCTCACAAAATACATAATTACTACTCAAAAACTATCAATATCCTACAAGTATTGTTCATTTTAGAGTAATTTTTTAACATTTTTAGAAAATAAAACTGCACAGCACAACATCTCCTTTCAGTTCCCGCCAAAAACTCCGCTATAGATGGTATTGCCACGCCACGGATAGGGATACCCACTAAAGGGCCTGGGTATCCCATCTTTCGCCTCTAATGCCAGGAGCACGGGTAAATGACCTACCCTCTCCACTGGCCCTGTAATACTCGACGCAACGACGACATCCTTCATTACGTGAAAAATATGTGTTTCTCAAACTTTTTACTGATGTACCCACTAACTGATATATGTTCATTTAATAACAAATTTTCTTTCAGAGCAACAGTAGCACAAAGCTATGCAACATTCTGGAAGAACGTTGAATCGTCTTTGGTGGAGGTGGTCACGCCTGATACTGTGATCACCACCACAGCCCCAATCACCACAACGCAGCGCTCCACCCAAGCACCACCAATTATTATGGAAAATAAGGTAACTAAAAACCTGGTATTTTCTTGATAAAACTACTTACGTTTTAACGGTTTTAATTATATATTAAGTATATATTTGATTTTCATCATGGTCATGGGAGACAAATATGTCAAGTGTCAATGAGTATTGTCATAGTTTTTATTTAGCCTAGCACCTGTCTTTTCTACTTTGAAATTGGCAAAATCAATGCCAAAGGCGTTGCAGCCATAGCATTAAAAAAGAAATTTAGCCTACCGCCAATTTGTTCGGTTTAATTACTTAATTTTTGTTTATTGTTATTATTTACTCTATGGGAGCCTAATCTAATTTGCCACGGAGTTACGTTCTTTGGCCGTCGGAGGATGCTTTTAAAAAATAAGATATATTTTAATTCATACATACATACATACATAACTTCACGCCAGGTCCCTTGCGGGGTAGGCACGGACAACAGAGCGCCATTTAGGCTTATTCTTACACACCTCACTTGCTTCTTTGACATTCATAGTTCTTGTCATGCACGCTCGTCTGTTCTTAAGGCTCCTTACATTTTAATTTATTTATTAATTAATTACAATTAGGTACTTAATTATAACTCAATATTAACGTCTGGACTTCTCCGCGATGGAGCACCAAAAGACGACGCTGGTATGTCCCGAGGACCCTTTATTGGTTTGTGCGATGTTACGACATCGTATGATCTTCGTGGAAGTTCGATGAGTCGTATCGTGTTAAGAGTTCGTCCACACGAAGACGTAACAACTGCTTTGCAGCATATTATGGCTTGAAGAGGAGAAGCGGCGCAAGAAACTCTTCAGCAAACATGAATAGCTCTAATAATTTTGTATAATATTAAAACGGGTGGAAGGAAAAATGGAAGAAATTAACAATCAAGTTATTCTGTGTTCCGGTTTCCACGCTTAAAACCGTCAAAACGTAGTTTTATTATGTATATAAGTCGCGAAAACTTAAGAAAATATTAAGGTATTTTTTTTCATAAAATATTTTGCATTTTATTTAAATTACGATTTGAATAACGCTTGTGTTTTGGGAGTGTCCATGAGTCCATGTCACTGACAGTAAAATGCAATTGAGACAATCTTTGTCACCTATAAAACGGCACCACCTCTTAGATTTAGAACCAGCATATCAAAAAAGCAACTCAAACAACAATTTTATTGTTGCCTATGTTATTTTCATGTATATTATATTACTTCTTTTTCAATGATATTACTATAAAATTACATTAAAATCCGTTTAATACTCTTTGAACCATAGAAAAACGTCCATTTGGTAGCATAAATTTTCACCTTTATGACTTATCTATCTGACTGACGTGTCAACACATAGCCCAAACTACTGGGGTTAAGATTTTAGAGGTCTTCGGGTATAAATTAAAGAGTGTTGTGTGTTTGAATTGCAGTTCAGGAATGCATATTTATTTGGTAAAAATACCGATTAATATTTTACAATAGAGCACACACTTAGCTGCTAAACAAAATATAATATTTAATAATAATAATACGCGCACTCGAGTGTCGCGGTGAGGTGAGGCGAGGTGTGCGCGGAGGTTAACACGTGGGGCCCGACAGGGGCAACGCGCTACGCGTTTGCCGATCATTTGTGAGCGGCCGCCGTGGTGATCGGACGGCTGCGGCTACAAGATCATAAAAATGTATATGCCTTAAGGAGGTCAAGGGATAAGAAAGTTTGTATAAAAACCATCATTTTTAAAGTAAGAAACACAAAATCGTATATATCTATTTCTGATTAGAAATAATTGCACACGCGTATGGGTGGTTTTCGAAATTCAATGCAGGGGTGAAATTGGGGCTACCTTTTTACTTTTTTTAAATACTCGGACAGACTATTTTTAATCTACGCGAGCAAAGCCGCTGGCAACAGCTAGTCTTACATATTATTAAGACACAATTCTTAAAACCAATGTTATTATTCCAGCCGAAGCAGGAAGCGACTCCCAAAGATGTGATATACAACGGTTGTGCGGACACGAAACTATGTTTCGGTGTTCCAGAGAATTGTATCGGAAAGGGTGATTGTATTGCAATAGTGGCAGTTTTTGTCGCCGGCGACATATACACATTCGAAGTACAAGGCACTGGTAATCCCAGATATGTCGCGGCTGCCCTCAGTTCCGATACAAAAATGGGTGACGACAGTGCCATGGAATGTGTCAGAAATGACAATGGACGTATAAATTTGTATACTTCGTGGACTTATCCAAAAGCTGAACCATATGTGAGGAGATCTGACTCTCCCCAAGAGATTGTGCAGTTGATCGAGTCGTCGAATATAGATGGGAAACTCTATTGCAAATTCACAAGAGACGCGGTGTCAACTGTACAAGGAGTCACATACGATTTGCCGAGTAACATGTTCAACTTGATGGTTGTTTCTGGAGACAGTATGAAAGGTATGTTCCGTTGTATTTCATTTAGGTTTAAAATTTACAGTTTTTTTTAGTTTTTAGCGAGTTCTGATCGCCCACTTCTCTCTTCCCCTATTTCATCCCCGTTATCTCATCTCTCCTATTTGATCCATCTATCCAGAGGTGACTCTCGCCCATGTGAAAGGAAATGGGTATAAATAGTTCAATTTTAAATGATGTCACAGGTTAAAGACAAGAACCCTCACAGAAATCGTACTAAAATAGTAACAGACTCGTAACACTGTTTTATTTACACTTATGACACAATTTTGTATGTGAAATAGAGACAGATATATAATGTTTGAAGTGAAACTTCTATATAGACGGGGTCTTACTATTTTTCGCTCACGAAAAAGCGTGTTCTCATTATTACATTTTTAAACTCGTGATATCTTTCGAATGGAATGTCCAAATTGAATAATTCAAAAAGTTATATAAAGGTATTGAAGCAGTCTTGAATATGAAGTAATTTGTTTTGATAACGAATAATACCAAGATACAAATAAAGAGCCTTTTCTAGCGGCGGCATTTTAATTAAAATTTTAAAATAAAAGAACACTTATTGTGGCATAACTATAATAGTAAGACATATGGTGTCGCGACACTTTTTGTAAATAATGATGTGCTTTGCAAAGTCGTAATAACAAC
Source organism: Dendrolimus punctatus (assembly GCA_012273795.1). Taxonomy (NCBI): domain Eukaryota; kingdom Metazoa; phylum Arthropoda; class Insecta; order Lepidoptera; family Lasiocampidae; genus Dendrolimus; species Dendrolimus punctatus. The sequence goes on along the minus strand of CM022551.1, from coordinate 13,296,106 downwards.
ACTCTTTATTGTACACCAACTTAAAAAAGTGACACATTGACATATATCATTCTCTAGAACGTTCCTCTAGCGCACCGTGGGGATTTGGAATGAGCTCCCAGAAGTGGTTTTCCCACAGCGCTTTGACATGGGTTTTTTTTAAAAGGGTGTCATAAGATTTCTTCGAGGCCGGCAGCGCGTTAGTGACACCTCTGGTGTTGCAATCTTCCATAGGCGACGGTAACCGCTTTCCATCAGGTGGGCCGTCTGCCTGTCTGCTGTACTCTAGCGATAAAAAAATGAAAAAATATGTGTAGGAACTTAATTTTCTATATTAAATAAAGTTATATAATGCGCGAGTGCACCCGGGTGTGCTCGACGCATTAGTGCTGGGCCAGACAGCACACGCGGGCGCAGCGCGGCGTACTCAAACACATGAAACCTTATTTGAGTGTCCTTAGTGGGCGCGCAGGCGGTATGGCGAGTTGAGCGCGCGGGCAATTGAAGCCATTCATATAAGTGGCCGCAGTTAAGGATTTTTTTTTGCCATTTTAAGGAAGAATTTTCTAATAAAGATAAGTCATCTTCATCCATATTGTATTTGACCAACACTGGACACCACAGCACTTGGACAAGCCGCGCGCGTCACTACGGACAGGTGCGCCGCGCGCGTTCCCGCACCCGCGCCGCCACCGCGCCCAAGTCTCTCAGTCGCTCAGTCTGGCCAAGCACTTAATCTTAAATGTTTGTAAAGGAGGTAGGCTGGGCGATTACATAGACGTCATAGAGTGTGAAGTGAGTGACTTGCTTTGTCTGCTTGCCGTGCGATATTGTATTGTGATCGCCTCCGCCATTGACAAATTAGTTTAAACTATATTTTTGTGTTGTGCAAACCGTAAGTGCCTTTTAATTGCCTTATGTGAGATTTAGTAGGTAGTAGTACAATGGGCGGCCTTATTGCTTAAAGCAATCTCTTCCAGGCAACCTTTGGATGGACAAAGATCTCAATCAAAATAAATTGTTGGCGTGTAGCTTAAGACTAACACCGGCTCCACACGTTGGCCCCAACATTGGCCCCAACGCCACTCGCCCAACGTGTGGATCTAGGAAATAGTGTTGGCCCCAACGTTGATCGTTGGCGAGCGAGTGTCGGTTTCACCAAAGGAATCTGTGCCAACGTTCGCCATCCGTCCACATATTGGCGATTTGTTCAGTCCTGTTGCGTGTTGCAACTAGTGCGTACGTCATCCACCATCTTCTTTTACGTGGCTTTTTCTTTTTTTTCAATAACAAATATGTCGTATACGCACTCAGTACTGTAAAAATGCTTTCAAAAATTTCAATTTCGGTATCGGACATCTTTACATTGGCTTTGGCGGAAAGGAACTAGTATTAAAGCCAACGTGTGTACGCTTCACCAAATTAACCGACCAATGTTGATACAAGCGTTGGGGCCAACGTGTAGAGCCGGCCTAAACTAAAGATAATATATATAATATACTGTATAATAAGATACTTATATATTTACAGTCGTATGTCGCATTTTATGTCGTAGTACATTATTTTGTTCTATCATCGATAGTTTTTGCAGCCCACGCGATTTTAGATATTTTTTTGGAATTGTTCCGGCATTAGTTACCAGGTTACAGTCTCCCTTAAGAGAGCAGCAGTGAGCCATCTGCCTGTCTGCTGAACTCCTACTATAAAAAAACCATATTGTGTTTTTAGATGCAGATCGTGTTGGTTTCCACTCGTTGGCGTATGAAGCCACGGCGACGCCTCTGTCGCTGGCGACAGTGGGCGCCGCCGCTGGCGCTTCCAAAGTACTGATCAAGTTGCATGGGTGTTTCATGTTGACTGCTTGGATTGGGGCTGCTTCCTTGGGAATATTGCTAGCAAGGTGAAAATGTATATTTGTCTATTGCTATAAATAATAAAGTATTATTCAATAATATTGTCACACGTAGCGAGGATTTATCTAATGCAGTGATAAAAAATATATTCAGTACATCTTAACTAATATATAAAATTCTCGTGCCACAGTGTTAGTTACCATTCCCCTCCGAAACGGTTGGGCCGATTCTCATGAAATTTTGTGTGCATATTGGGTAGGTCTGAGAATCGGTCAACATCTATTTTTCATCCCCCTAAAATGTATTTTTATTTTTTTATGATACAGCATTAATAAAATACATCCAACCCTAAATTTTCAACCCTCTACGATTGTTAAGAAACGCCTGTTAAATTATTAACACCAATTGTCAATACATGGAGTTATACAGGCGCTTAAAATTAATAGACCGGTTTTTTCATATCCACCGTCATAAATAAATATCACGTTTCTCAATGTCCATCGAATAAAAGGAAGAACAGTCTCTCGAAATTTCGGCTTTTATTTTATCCTGTCTCCGCAACATGGTCCTGGATCGTCACCGGATACTAATTTAAGAAGAAACCAGCGTTTTAAATAATCATAATATATATTGGAGATTAATAATTGGAAATACGGAAATATTACCGGCCGAGTCGAAGGAATTTCACAGTGGATACGTGGTGATAAAATATGCTTTAAACTTTTAATTTTTACCCAACACTCTATTCATGGTGTAAGTATAGGTGTAAATTAGTGAAACAAAAGGTTAGTGATATTACTTATTGTATTTTTAACATTTAAAACGTTAATAAATACCTATCTGTTGCATTGTAGGTAACTTTGCAAATTTTATTGAATTTTGCAATCAGTAATTGGAGTAATAAATTGTACCTTTGTGTACAGTACAAGATTTGTACATCATTTATGCTTAATTACATATTATAGTTAACTACATTATAAATCCGTGTAACGGATATTTCTTAATACATATAAGTAATGTATTAGAGGTCAAAGTTCATCTTCTATGTTAATTTCATTTTTGTTCACATATTTTGATATTTTATTGTTTTTGATATTTGTTCACCATTATTATTATTTAATTATTGCACTGTATTATTGTTTTTCCTTATAAATTTAATAAGTGTCCTTATTAAATAAGTGTATGGATTAATAAATTATAGCTTAAATTAATATGAATAAATACTTGGTTTGAGAATTATTGCATTTAGAAACTACCTTCTTATTTGCGTTGTTAAAATATTGGTTCACCTAAATTAAATACTTATTTCAAATAATATTGTTGATTAATAACTCGTATAGGAATTTAAACGTATATTAAATCTTTGAATTGTATACATTCCAGGTTGGTTACCCCCGTCTTCTAGAATGGCCGAGGAAAGGGAGTTGGTTAAAAAGCGAGCCAGTTTTAAAGGGCGTTTAACTACATTTATTAGCTATGTGGATTCGCTTTCCACACCTTTGCAAGACTATGAGGTGACAGAATTGCAATTACGTATTAGTAAGATGGATACATTGTACAACCAATATGATGAGGTACAGTTACGTTTGGAATGTATTGTCGAAAAACCCGACTTACAACTATCAGAACGTTCATCCTTTGAATCTCAATATTATAAAGTTATAGCCAAGGCACAAGGTCTATTAGGTGATCATCAACGTAAAGATAACTTTGGCTCAGCATGTGATAAGTGTTCTAATGCTGGTAGCGATAAGTCTTCTCAAACCAATAAACATAAGTTTGTAAAGTTACCAACCATACAGTTGCCAAAGTTCAATGGTTCATACGAGGACTGGCTGGAATTCAGAGACTCTTTTAATAGTCTCATCCACTCTAATGATGAGATGGACGATATCAATAAATTTCATTATTTAAGAGCTTCCTTGGAAGGATCCGCTGCTGTGGTCATTCAATCATTTGAGTTTTCTGCCAGTAATTATTCAATAGCATGGAACGTCCTATGCGAAAGATTTGATAATAAACGACTTTTAATTCAAAATCATATTTCCTCTTTATTTAATATTGAAAATATTTCAAAGGAATCTTCTGTGTCTTTGAAACGTTTAATCGACTCATTAAATAAACACCTACGATCACTCGAATCAATGGGTGAGCCAGTTAAACATTGGGGTACACTTTTAATTTACCTCGTTACACATAAATTAGACCAGAGGACATATCGTGAGTGGGAGGAATTTAAAGGTCGTATTAATAAAGATGCAATAATCACTTTTGAATTATTTCTTCAATTTTTGCGTGGTCGAGCTGATTTAATTGAATCTTTAGAAATGTCACGTAGTTGTAATTCAATATTAAATAAATCTAACATCAAATTAAAGTCCATGGTTTCTGTGCAGAACTCAAATTACTCTAAAAATGATTCAAATAAAATTTGCTGTCAAAAATGTAATGGAGACCACAGTTTAAGTGCTTGTCCACAGTTTCTCGCTCTTAGTAACGATGACAGGTTAAAGCTGATGCCAGGTTTCAAAGTTTGTTACAACTGTTTTAAATCTGGACATTATGCTAATCACTGTAAGAAACCAGGATGTAAAATGTGTAAGCGTCGTCATCATACTCTCATTCATGTCAATAATTTAAATAATTCAACTATTAGTTCTGAATGTACTGACTCATCACAGAGCTCAGACACATCCAGCTGTGCCGAAGGCAACAATGCGACTGGCGTATCATTATCAGTGAATCTCGCGCATCGTAGTGATGTAATATTGTCGACAGCATTGATTAAATTGCTCGACATTAATAATGTTGAACATGTCGCTCGCGCAGTCTTGGATAGTGGCAGCACTTCGAGTTTTATTACAGAGAAAATGTCTAGTAAATTAAATTTAAATCCAGTTAAGGTTGACAAGTCGATCATGGGCATTAGTAACGTGGTTTCTCACGTAGGCAAAAAGTGTCAGGTGCACTTTAAATCCTTAGACAATCATTATTCCTCTGAACTTAATTGTTATATTTTGCCATTAATTACTTCTAATGTTCCCAGTCGAGAAATAAAATTGTCAAAGATTCAACTTCCCTCTCATGTAAGTTTAGCTGATCCTACATTTTATAAACCTGCCGAGATTGATGTACTAATCGGCGCTGATCTTTTTTGGGAATTGTTAGGATCAAAGAAAATTAATTTAGGTAATGATAAGCCCTCATTGCATGAGACTAGGTTAGGGTGGATTGTATCTGGCCCAATTAACGTCACTGACTCCACATTGCTGTCTAAAAATATGATACAATGCAACTTTACTAATTCTCAGATTTATACTCATAGGAATATTAAGTTAAAGTTAAAGGGGGTAAGCCCATCGTCATCGAAAAGTTTACCTAAAGTGTTGTGTAAAGATACTGATTGCATGCATAATAAATATTATTTTAAAAATAAATATTTTGGTATGTGTTCAGATAGAAAAACAATTCAGTCTAGTTGTAGTACATACCATTACATCCCGCCATACTTTGCAACGAAAGAAGGCACTCAGTTGCCCATTAACGTCTTGCATTTCTTTAATCAATTTAAAAATGGCGGATTTTAATTTTCCAGAATATCTTATTTGTCGATATGGTTTTAGAAAATTATTTACGTAATGAATTTTCAGTTAAATTAAATCATTGTTGCATTACATGCACAATATTATTAATAATTCAAAGTAATTGTTTAATTGAGATTATTGGTTTACATAAACATATAATTTTGCCTTTACAAATAGTAATAAATAATTATTATAAAGTGTTTATTCATTGTAAAATACAGTTAAATTTACATTTTTATGCTTATCAAAGTAGTTTTAATGTTTTATTTGTACTTTATATATTAAATTTAGAACCAGATAGCAAATCTTATAGAAATACAGTCCAATTATATATATATTTCATTGCAAATTGACTTTAAGTATAACCACTGATGCATCATTTTTTCAATCCTAATTGAGATTGATTTATTTAGTTTTAGAATGCATTAGGGATATTAGCCCTTACAAATAAAAAACCAAAAGAATGCTATTATAATATACTATATTTCTGTGGAAACTGACTGCAGCAGCATATCCTTTTTGGTAGGTTTTCTTTATTTTTAATTTAAGGGTTTTATTTTAAATGTCCCATTATAATTGGTTTATGTCAAGATCGTGAATGCCAGCTAGTTAATTTCGTTTAATTCCATATATTGTCTAAATGACTCTAGCAATTGTAAAGCACTATTTAAGTAACTTTTGCAATTAAATTAACAGTTGGTATTATTATGATGTAAAGCATCGAAAAAACAAATTATATTGAAATGAATTGTCAATTTCAATTTTCATACTCATTTTACTGGTGTGTACTTGCAATTCTTTATGCAAAATTTAGATCCATAACTCTTATGTTTACTGTTTTTAACTCCTTTGACCTAAGTCATTTCTAAAAGGTTGGGATTAAATCAACAAAAAAGTCTTAGCTTAGAGTGTTGGGCAATTGTAATATTACTTAGAAAGCTTTATTTACACCACGTTAATATCGTTGTGAAGCATTTCTGCACTGCAGACGTCGCACTTCATTTGGGATCCTGCATATTACATGGCTATGACATCAGGGCACTGTTCAATTCGATATGCTTTTACTTTAATGTGCAAGTAACCTATCAACATTTAGCAGCAGTCTATTACTTTATTGGCCAGTTTGTACGTAATGAAAACCTGCTTCAGCAGTTTAGTAAATTATATGTGCTAGATTTGCTGCAAGGATTGCACGGCGTTCATGGATGAATAAAATAAAGTTTACTTTATAACCAACGGTCAACCTGCAGGAAGACGATCTTCTGCTTTGAACTGGAAATTATGAAGAATTGGACAAGATAGGTCTAATTGGGGATATTCAGATCTCCATTAAGATTATCCAGGAAGCACTTTGAACTATTCATCAAATGCCATTTTTAACTGGTTTTGGTTGAAATCAAGATTTCAACGCCCGCGGGCATGTTAAGAAACGCCTGTTAAATTATTAACACCAATTGTCAATACATGGAGTTATACAGGCGCTTAAAATTAATAGACCGGTTTTTTCATATCCACCGTCATAAATAAATATCACGTTTCTCAATGTCCATCGAATAAAAGGAAGAACAGTCTCTCGAAATTTCGGCTTTTATTTTATCCTGTCTCCGCAACAACGATCAACCCCTATTTTTTAATAGCGATATTAGTACTTTTATAATTTTCTACTGGGATGGTTTAGATTTTAATTTGAACCAGATAGATGGCGCTGCAATCGGGTACCAGAATTTAGGTGCTCTTTTTGTTGTTGTTGTATGTGTTTAGTTTGTCCCGGAATGGTTTATATAAACGATCGGACCCAGTAGGTAGCGCCGCGATACTCCTAAACGCTGGGCCTGATTTTGATGAAATTTTGTGTTTGTTCAAGTGGATTTGAGAAAAGTTCAGATTAACATTTGGTCCCGATAGATGTCGCTGGAACCGCGTTCTAGATTTTTATATTTAAAGGCAGGACAACGTCTGCCGGGTACAGCTATATAAAGCTGAAGAGTTTGTTTGTTTGCTTGAACGCGCTAATCTCAGGAACTACTGGTCTGATTTGAAAAATTCTTACAGTGTTAGATATAGCCCATTTATCGAGGGCTATCTTATATATAAAAATGAATGTTTGTCTGTATGTCCTTTATAGAATCGTAAGCTATACCTTTGATCATGTGATGATGTTTAGCAAAGTTGTTGTGCATGAGCCAGAGGTTTCCGAGTTGGTTCACAATTGGACCTGGTAGGTGGCGCTGCCGTCGGCATATCGATTGAAGCTTTTCCGGGCAGGACCACGTCTGCCGGGACAGCTAGTAAGCTATATATCATCACGCCTTAGCGGGCGCGTCGCGGACCACCAATGAAGAATGTTTCAAAATTGGCGGTTATTGAAAACAAATTCCACGTGGATAACGTCGCGGGTACAGCTAGTACATAAAGATATAATAATATTAGCCCAGAAACGTCCCACTGCTGGTCTCGGACTTCCCACTACCGAGGAACGAACAATATAGGCGGCTTGGCCGCCTCTTCTCTTCAAGCCACAACATGTTGCGAAGCGGTGGTAAATTAGATTAGGCTCCCATAGAGTAAATAATAATAACCATAAACAAAATTATTAAAATGAACAAGTTGGCGGTAGGTTAAATAAGACTTTAACAATACTCGTTGACACGTGACATCTTTGTCTTCCGTGATCACGGCCACTGAAAAGCGGCCGAAACGTTGGAATAATAAAAATCAAATAAATCCCCGCGCTTAAAACCGTTACAACGTAGTTTTATTACGATAAAATAAAATTTAATTATTTTAAGTACATAATTTTAAATATTGTTAAATAATATTATTGACTACTAAAGTTTTCTTACAGATACTTCAAGCAGACGTGGGTTGGGAAACAATTAGGAGGGAAGGATATTTGGTTCGCAGTAAGTTTTCTCTTGTATTGTTAACTAGTGTTACGCGATGTCCCTCACAGCAGTCATAGAGTATATTAATATTACATAGACAGTCGTCATAGATAATAATATGATCCTGGCAACACTATGATATAACTCCTGTTTATAGCAATGTTGTAATATTATTATTTGGTAGGGTAGTTTCGTAGTATTTTGGTATAAAAAAGCGGTGAGGCGTGTAGACGGTGTTCATTGCTTACTGTGTGGTGTGAATAGTCACACCAAAGGCTGGACAATAAAGGGGAAACTCTGCCCAAATAGTTAATATTTGGTATCTTCGGTACTTTCTTACCCAAATATCAGCAAGGCTGTTTACACTAGTTTTAGCTTAAGTTACAAGTTGAACAATTAAATAAATACTAGTATTAGTGTGGGATTTATATAATGAAACACGTAAAACTTTTAAGAACTGTTTTATTTAAATGCATAACGAAGACTACCAATTATATATCTAGTATTATCTATGTATAGTATTATCTATGACTACCGAGCTTAAATACAATTGTTCGTACAATAATTAGCTACCCTAAGGGCGTGTTTCCACATTGTTGTGACGTCGTCAGATAATCGTGTAGTTTTAAGTGTCGTGGCTTATATATTTAAATGGAGTAATCTGTCGTCTACAACATCTTTTGCAGTGACGACAGATTGTCATGTCAGTGGGAACGGCTAGCACGACAGTCGTAATACGATAAAAAAATCGTTACGACTAAATCGTGACGGTAAATCTATCGTAACCACGATAAAAATATCGTCTCGTCGTTTACACGTGTTTACACTCCCCCGCTCTTGATATGTAAACGACAAAGCGACTGCCGTGAAACGATAAGATGTCGTCGCGATCCAATGGGAACAGGCAGTAACTACTTATACTCGCTAAACGATAAAAAAATTTGACGACAAACAATCGTTATAATGGGAACAGCTAGAGACGACAGTCTTCCAACGATAAATTAATTGTTACGATATAGTGGGAACCCGGCCTAAAGCGCTACTGTAATATATACACCCGACCAAAGTCGCAATGAGAATGATATTTTGTCGCTACGCCCGCCCTCTTTTATATACCATTAATAATCACAACTACCCGCATGAACACAATAGTAGGCGGTATTACTTATAAAAAATGATATTAACACTGGCTTTTACTCGCGAATACGTCCTTTTTTAGGGCTCCATGGCCTTTTCAGCAAATAATAGAATCTTTAGTTATCTGACATAATTTTTTTAACAAATCAACGGACTCGAGTTCCCTACCCTTTTTACAACTTAATTACTATGAAAGTGTTTAGAGTTTATAGACGCTTATTGTTTATTTTTGTTACTGTGTGTAAGACATTAATTTTGTGATTTTTATGTTGTGGTGTACCTTAAGAATAACTTCTCGTGTCACAGTTTTCGTTGCCATAATCCTCCGAAACGGCTTGACCGATTTTGATGAAATTTTTTGTGCTTATCCGGTATCTATGAGAATCGGCCAACATCTATTTTTCATCCCCCTAAATGTTAGGGGTAGTCCATCCCTAAATTTTTTTTTTTTAGACAAAATTTATAATTTCTATTTTTTTATGATACAAAATACATACAACCCTAGATTTTCGACCCTCTACGATCAACCCCTATTTTTTACCGGGCAGGACGACGTCTGCCGGGACAGCTACTATATATATATTTAATATTAATACTAAACTTATACTAATGTAGAGTGTATCTGTTACATGCTGGTGTTGTGAGAGAGTGCACCTTAAGTGTGGACCTTATGTCTATACCTATCTCTGACATAATATTACAATTACCACGTCCTGAAGGAAAAGGATATAAATGAAACCTGCACATCCGAGATAAGATATCCGATGTGTTGAACGCACCAATCCGCCTTGGACAAGCGTAGAGGGTATACTATCAGATCAGTTAAAAATTGGAAAGTTTGGGCCCAACACTAGGACATATTTCTGTTCCGTTGTTATCATAGGATAATACCCAAATTATTACATCTTCTTTTCTTTTGTTGATTCCAGTATCACAGGATATTGATGTGTGCAACTTGGTTACTCACGATAGTCGGTTTCATCCTCATCCTGGTGGAAGTAGGGGGATGGCAGTCGACAAGCCCCAACCCTCACGCGATTACTGGGATCGTCACAGTCGTGCTTTGCTTCGTACAGCCAATTGGTACACTCCTATTTTTCATTACAAATTTTTTGTTTAACTTGCAATTTTTGTAAGTTAATTATTAAATTTTTAAGTGGATTTTGGATTTGTAATTTTCAATTGTGTAATATAATAAAATTGAGAAATTCGCCAATTTCGAATCATTCACCTTCTGTCAACTTGTTTAAGATACGGCTCGGGAGGTCGTTAGTCGACTGCGGCTTTTACACAATATGATAAGTTTATGATATTAAAATCTTTATATACATACCAATAACATTGAAGTGTGTGTTTGTAATGTCAAAATAACAGCTTTTTATTAAATGCATATGAAAGGTATATACGGTACTTGTATCAAAAAAATCATTTTTTTTAAATTGTTGTCTGTCTGTTTGTTTTGTCTAATCTCTGAACCGAATCGAATTTGACGGGAATTTCACTGGCAGATAGCTTATAGATTTTTTACTTTAGTAATACATAAAACATGTAACAATGTTATTAATTATATCTGATTTTCTTCTTTCATAATAGTTTTATAATTTGTACACCAACATATCATAGAAAAAAATAGATACGATGGCCTTATTGCTAATAGCAATATTTCCAGGCAACCTCTAGATGGACAAGATCTAATTGCAGACAGCGTTGGCGTGCAGTTGAAAAATATATTAATAAATATATCGGAGAAGGCCTCGTTCTCATGACATCTCCTTTAGTTATTGCAGGTTTAGTGGGCGTCATCAGGGTAAAATGCGAGCATAAAACCTAAGGCCACGGTTTATACACTTTTAATTTAGATTCGATCAATATTTTAACATAGTTTAGACCGAGCAGCGGTTCGGGGCACCGCTCATAATTCCATTGATCATTTTAGTGTTTTTTGTCGCTAGGCTTATAATTTTTCGTGTTCAACCATTACTATTTTCTATAGTTAACGTTAAATTTTTTAAAGTGGTTTTTAGGGAAAATCCATGTTACAGAACTTAAATCAAATCATGTACAGCTAGAATTTATTTTACACCTGAAGCAGGCAAACAGGCAGACGGCCCACCTTATTGTATTACTAAGGTCAAATAAAGGTCAAACGCATTACTTACAAAATACAAGAAGATCGTACGTTTTTTGGAATTTTAACTAGACAGAAATGATTAGGGACATTATTCCTCGAAATGGTTCTTCAAATAGCTAGATTGAAAAAAAGTGAACAATCCCAATTGTTTTGTTCACAGATCACAGAAAAATGTTGCCAAGAAAAAGAAACATAAGTATCCTGCTTACGCTAGTTCTGTTCATAAAACCATCCGAACAGCACGGTTCTGGCGCACCGCCTAAAGTGAGTACTATTTTATATCTCCTTCATATAAAATTCAATTTCAGTATAAAATCCGTGCACAAACAGCTAAGTCTATACAGCGCGTCATCGCAACAAGAATGGCAATTTGAATGTGCTACTTTCAAGGTACATGGCATTACATGTATTTAAAATTAAACATTAAGGTTGACATTTCTAAGCATTATAACATAACATGAAGATGGTAGGCGTCCTGACGGAATGACTCTAATTCCCTCGTGACCTGCGACACGTTGACCGCATCCCAGTTCGGCGGCGGAAACAGTTGAATCAGTCAAGCGGCGCAAATATGCAACCCTTAGTGAGAGTTGTGCCGTTTTGCTGCTGAAGCGCTTGGACCGTGGGGTCCTGAGGCCATGAGCCTGTACAAAGATATTTCAAAATGATTGATTTTTCGGGAGATCAGAAGGCTGGTTCCTACCTCGGCAGCGAATCAGTACGGTGATCCAGCGGGGTAACGTAGCCTCCTAGGAACCTTAACCATTGACTTCGATGACCTAGACTCAGTATTCTACATATAGTCTTAAGGGATTATAGGTAGAATATAATATAAGCTCATCCGTGCAGAAACGGAGAAATAAAGAATTTTCAGCGGCCGGGCAAAGCCAGGTGGTTGGGTGTTTGCCCGACTGGATGGCTACCACCCCTGGTCTAGAGTATGCCGACATAGCAACCTCGAGTTGTGTTCCGGCATTAGTGACCAGGTTCCATTCTCTCTTAAGAGAGCAGCAGCGCATTTGTAGCACTTTTGGTATTGCAATGTCCATAAGCAATGGTAACCGCTTTCCATTAAGTGGGCCATCTGCATGTCTGCTGAACTCCTGCAATAAAAAAGCTTATCTTCCTTCATTATACTAGTTTGTAAATTAATTAGCATAGTAACTGGGTCTACTAACTGCCTGTCCTCCACTGTATGTAGACAATCTACATTAACGCAAGCGAAGCCTCGAGCAAAAGCTAGTAATTGGATATAAAAACCCGGTAGTAAAGAGTATATCTCCTGTCCTGATGGTACAATATTGTTATATTCCAGGCATGCGTCGACCAGCTTCCAAGACACGAGTCAATACAATCCCAAACATCAGTGCCCCCATACATAATCATGACTGCAGCATCACAAGTGCGGCAAGGCGATAAGTTGAACGTAACCATTGGAAGTCCAGTTGGAGCGTCCGTGCCGATTGGGGGCTTTATACTGCAAGCTAGGCAAATACAGGTATATATAATACAAGCAGTCTCGACAGACATTGTCCTGTCCTGACAAAATTAGAATATGTAACCCGATTCCAGCACCAAGTATTTTGTTTTAATTGAGGCGTTACATTATTGAAGTTTTAGTAGTGATCTTTAATTTTTATCATAATTATATAGTCTTCGGCATATTGAGATACAATGACGTACTCATATTAATTCACCACATACACAACTAACCAGTTTTCTTAAATTCACTTATATACATATTATCTACAACTCTCTCTTGCAGTTTGTATGCAATGTGCCGAACAAGCAAGGTAATTAGGGATAATATAACATATGAATGGATCAGCATGGGCGTAACTAAGTTCTAAGTCTCACGCTCATCCTGTCATTAGCGCGGGGCACATGGGAGGAGGGTAGTTTTAGTGGAGTATTGAGTAGTCGAGTCGCCACACAAGCCGGTGATTTGACTCTGGTGGTTTGACTCATGGTATCACTTCTCGTCGCTTTGGTCTAATCCCTATTAAAGGACTCAGTAATGCGAAATGCATTTCCCCCGCCTCAAAAAAAAGCATACGAATGGTGAAAGAATTTTTGAAATCGGTCCAATAGTTTTTGAGTTAGGGTCAGTTAGTTAGTGGGTCCTAAAAGGCGAAAAAAGGGATGAAAGTTTATGAAAATCCGTCATTTTCAAAGTAGGAAATATGCTTGTGAATTGCAATATACAGTAGCAATAAATATACGTACTCATGTCGTTATTTTTGGAAACTCAACCTCTGAAGTGGTTAAAAAGTGTCGAAAGTTTACTCAATATTATTTTTTATTTAAACGACCGAAACCGCGGGCAACAACTTGTTTATGATATGATAGAGATAAATGTAATTCTTCTTACATTTTTTTTGCTTTCCTTATTAATTTTGACAACATTATTTACATTCATTATCTTTTTATTATATTAGTACTTGACATATACATAATATTGACATAAATTAATTAAATTACTAGAAATTGCTGTGCACTCCTCTAATGGGTCCACACATCAGAACCTTTGTATTGAATGATACGTAATGTAACCATAATGTGTGTGCTGTTGGTGTGCCTAAATAAATAAATAGAGGACATATGACAGAATATATAACAGTATGAAAGGAAAAGCATATTATGGCGAGTCTAAATTGTAGGGAGAAGATGGAAGAAAAAAGAGGAGAGACACTTAATCTTTATGACTTTCAGAATCCAGACACGATAGTTGGCAAATTCGTATCAGTCCCCGATCCGATGAAAGAGCACATAATCACGTGCAATGCCGATAACGACACCGTCACACACTCTTCGCCTGCGGACAAACCCGCTATGACATTCCAGTGGGAAGCCCCCACAGACTTCTTGGGTGGAGTGGAATTCAGGTCAGTCTTTTTTTATTGCATGAGTTGAGCAGACAGGCAGACGGCCCACTTGATGGAAAGCGGTTACCATAGCCTATGGACATTTGCAACACCAAAGGTGCTACAAATTTGCTGCTGCTCTCTTAAGGGAGACTGGAACCTGGTCACTAATACTAGAACACAACTCAAGGTTGTTAAGGCGGCATACTCTACACCAGGGATGGTAGCTATCCAGTCGAGCAAATACCCTAACACCTGGCTGTGGGTTGTTTAGTCGCCTCTTACGACTGTCCGCCTGGCCGCAGGAAATTGTATTCTTTCTCCGTACCTGCACGCATGAGTCTACTTTGAAATATACAATATTGTTACGAGTTACGGTACTCGAATTAAAGTGTCGTTGGAATTACTATAGAATTTATTAGAACTATACAAACTTGTATAACACAAGAACAAATATTACTGGACACAACCAGTATAAATGTGATGCATGATTCAATAACACGCGCAAAGTCCGTCACTATATAGCTTATCGAATTTACACACGTCTTGTTTCGCTTGTGCCTTTCGCTAGACTGCCGCATCTCTCAGTTGGGGCATTGTTTTATATTGCACCAATACAATATGTCTCGACAAGATTAAAATACTCGATCGCATAACAATTATTGCCAAGAATCACACCTGGCTAATGCCTACCATAAAGGATTACAAAACACAACAGGCGGTTTTTGTAATTACAAATTTTAAGCACAAAGTAAACAAGATAAGTCCAAATGCCGAAAAGGCAGGTGTGCATTCACTTTTGTCGGCGTGTAAGAATATAATGAATCTATATGTTAATTATGCAGGGGTTATTGTACATACAAACTCGGGCTATTTGTACAATGAATTTATAAGAGATTTCATAAAACTGCTTGAATGAAGAAGATTTATTCGTCTAAGAACGGAGAAAGAATACAATTTCCTGCGGCCGGGCGGCCTGTCGTAAGACGCGACTAAACAACTCACAGCCAGGTGGTAGAGTAACTATCCGTCTGGATGGCTACTACCTAACCTTGAGTTGTGTTTTTTTTATTGCAGAAGTTCAGCAGACAGGCAGACGGCCTACTTGATGGAAAGCGGCTACTAATGCCTATGGACATTCTCAACACCAAAGGTGCTACAAATAAGATGCTGCTCACTCAAGGGAGACTGGTACCTGGTCACTAATGCCAGAACACAACTCAATGTTGTTATGGCGACATACTCTAGATCAGCGGTGGTAGCCATACGGACAGGCAAATACCCTACTACCACTTAACTCTAGGGGCCTTACTTATAATAATCTCGTTAAGAAAGGATTAGCCATCTCTTAAATAAGAGACTCTTGAGCCCCTAATCAATGGCTGTTTCAAATAAAACTTGCCATCTTGCCTCTTAGCAGCCACTTAAACTACCTCACGATGTTGGTTATTTTTGACAGTTATTTATGAGTTACTTTACCACCATCCCTTATTCTTAAGAGGAGTTTATGGGTAAGATTTTCGTTAATCAGTTGCTGAGCAGTTTCTTAAAATTTAACAAGCGATTATAAGTTAGGCCATAAGTGTTTTGTCGCCTCTTATGACAGGCCGCCTGGTCGCAGGAAAGCGTATTCTTTCTCCGTTCCTGCGCGGGTAGTTCACTTCCAGTGAGAGCTATAGATGGTTATTTTTTATTTAGGTTTATGGCTTGACAGCTAGGTCTTTAAGCCAGATCTTAGTTTACAATATAGTTTCTTCATTTTCTTAAGCCTATGTGTAGCACAGCTGAACCGTAGGTAATCAGCTAGTGCCATGCAACGGAGTTCTTGT
This sequence comes from Dendrolimus punctatus, assembly GCA_012273795.1. Taxonomy (NCBI): domain Eukaryota; kingdom Metazoa; phylum Arthropoda; class Insecta; order Lepidoptera; family Lasiocampidae; genus Dendrolimus; species Dendrolimus punctatus. Next base: position 13,279,844 of record CM022551.1, on the reverse strand, counting down.
GACAATTCAAAAAGCCACATCTGACTATACAGTTCACATTTCTCACAAAACACATAATTACTACTCAAAAACTATCAATATCCTACAAGTATTGTTCATTTTAGAGTAATTTTTCACATTTTTAGAAAATAAAACTGCACAGCACAACATCTCCTTTCAGTTCCCGCCAAAAACTCCGCTATAGATGGTATTGCCACGCCACGGTTAGGGATACCCACTAAAGGGCCTGGGTATCCCATCTTTCGCCTTTAATGCCAGGGCGACGGGTAAATGACCTACCCTCTCCACTGGCCCTGTAATACTCGACGCAACGACGACATCCTTCATTACGTGAAAAATATGTGTTTCTCAAACTTTTTACTGATACACCCACCAACTGATATATGTTCATTTAATAACAATTCTTTTTCAGAGCAACAGTAGCACAAAGCTATGCAACCTTCTGGAAGAACGTTGAATCGTCTTTGGTGGAGGTGGTCACGCCTGATACTGTGATCACCACCACAGCCCCAATCACCACAACGCAGCGCTCCACCCAAGCACCACCAATTATTATGGAAAATAAGGTAACTAAAAACCTGGTATTTTCTTGATAAAACTACTTACGTTTTAACGGTTTTAATTATATATTAAGTATATATTTGATTTTCATCATGGTCATGGGAGACAAATATGTCAAGTGTCAATGAGTATTGTCATAGTTTTTATTTAGCCTAGCACCTGTCTTTTCTACTTTGAAATTGGCAAAATCAATGCCAAAGGCGTTGCAGCCATAGCATTAAAAAAAAAATTTAGCCTACCGCCAATTTGTTCGGTTTAATTACTTAATTTTTGTTTATTGTTATTATTTACTCTATGGGAGCCTAATCTAATTTGCCACGGAGTTACATTCTTTGGCCGTCGGAGGATGCTTTTAAAAAATAAGATATATTTTAATTCATACATACATACATACATAACTTCACGCCAGGTCCCTTGCGGGGTAGGCACGGACAACAGAGCGCCATTTAGGCTTATTCTTACACACCTCACTTGCTTCTTTGACATTCATAGTTCTTGTCATGCACGCTCGTCTGTTCTTAAGGCTCCTGACATTTTAATTTATTTATTAATTAATTACAATTAGGTACTTAATTATAACTCAATATTAACGTCTGGACTTCTCCGCGATGGAGCACCAAAAGACGACGCTGGTATGTCCCGAGGACCCTTTATTGGTTTGTGCGATGTTACGACATCGTATGATCTTCGTGGAAGTTCGATGAGTCGTATCGTGTTAAGAGTTCGTCCACACGAAGACGTAACAACTGCTTTGCAGCATATTATGGCTTGAAGAGGAGAAGCGGCGCAAGAAACTCTTCAGCAAACATGAATAGCTCTAATAATTTTGTATAATATTAAAACGGGTGGAAGGAAAAATGGAAGAAATTAACAATCAAGTTATTCTGTGTTCCGGTTTCCACGCTTAAAACCGTCAAAACGTAGTTTTATTATGTATATAAGTCGCGAAAACTTAAGAAAATATTAAGGTATTTTTTTTCATAAAATATTTTGCATTTTATTTAAATTACGATTTGAATAACGCTTGTGTTTTGGGAGTGTCCATGAGTCCATGTCACTGACAGTAAAATGCAATTGAGACAATCTTTGTCACCTATAAAACGGCACCACCTCTTAGATTTAGAACCAGCATATCAAAAAAGCAACTCAAACAACAATTTTATTGTTGCCTATGTTATTTTCATGTATATTATATTACTTCTTTTTCAATGATATTACTATAAAATTACATTAAAATCCGTTTAATACTCTTTGAACCATAGAAAAACGTCCATTTGGTAGCATAAATTTTCACCTTTATGACTTATCTATCTGACTGACGTGTCAACACATAGCCCAAACTACTGGGGTTAAGATTTTAGAGGTCTTCGGGTATAAATTAAAGAGTGTTGTGTGTTTGAATTGCAGTTCAGGAATGCATATTTATTTGGTAAAAATACCGATTAATATTTTACAATAGAGCACACACTTAGCTGCTAAACAAAATATAATATTTAATAATAATAATACGCGCACTCGAGTGTCGCGGTGAGGTGAGGCGAGGTGTGCGCGGAGGTTAACACGTGGGGCCCGACAGGGGCAACGCGCTACGCGTTTGCCGATCATTTGTGAGCGGCCGCCGTGGTGATCGGACGTCTGCGGCTACAAGATCATAAAAATGTATATGCCTTAAGGAGGTCAAGGGATAAGAAAGTTTGTATAAAAACCATCATTTTTAAAGTAAGAAACACAAAATCGTATATATCTATTTCTGATTAGAAATAATTGCACACGCGTATGGGTGGTTTTCGAAATTCAATGCAGGGGTGAAATTGGGGCTACCTTTTTACTTTTTTTAAATACTCGGACAGACTATTTTTAATCTACGCGAGCAAAGCCGCTGGCAACAGCTAGTCTTACATATTATTAAGACACAATTCTTATAACCAATATTATTATTCCAGCCGAAGCAGGAAGCGACTCCCAAAGATGTGATATACAACGGTTGTGCCGACACGAAACTATGTTTCGGTGTTCCAGAGAATTGTATCGGAAAGGGTGATTGTATTGCAATAGTGGCAGTTTTTGTCGCCGGCGACATATACACATTCGAAGTACAAGGCACTGGTAATCCCAGATATGTCGCGGCTGCCCTCAGTTCCGATACAAAAATGGGTGACGACAGTGCCATGGAATGTGTCAGAAATGACAATGGCCGCATAAATTTGTATACTTCATGGACTTATCCAAAAGCTGAACCATATGTGAGGAGATCTGACTCTCCCCAAGAGATTGTGCAGTTGATCGAGTCGTCGAATATAGATGGGAAACTCTATTGCAAATTCACAAGAGACGCGGTGTCAACTGTACAAGGAGTCACATACGATTTGCCGAGTAACATGTTCAACTTGATGGTTGTTTCTGGAGACAGTATGAAAGGTATGTTCCGTTGTATTTCATTTAGGTTTAAAATTTACAGTTTTTTTTTAGTTTTTAGCGAGTTCTGATCGCCCACTTCGCTCTTCCCCTATTTCATCCCCGTTATCTCATCTCTCCTATTTGATCCATCTATCCAGAGGTGACTCTCGCCCATATAACGTCCGTGTGCAATCATTATAGTTATATTTTCACAAGTGAAAGGAAATTTGGGTATAAATAGTTCAATTTTAAATGATGTCACAGGTTAAAGACAAGAACCCTCACAGAAATCGTGCTAAAATAGTAACAGACTCGTAACACTGTTTTATTTACACTTATGACACAATTTTGTATGTGAAATAGAGACAGATATATAAAGTTTCATTTTTTCAAGTGAAACTTCTATATAGACGGGGTCTTACTATTTTTCGCTCACGAAAAAGCGTCACTGCCGCGTGTTCTCATTGTTACATTTTTAAACTCGTGATATCTTTCGAATGGAATGTCCAAATTGAATAATTCAAAAAGTTATATAAAGGTATTGAAGCAGTCTTGAATATGAATAATTTGTTTTGATAACGAATAATAACAAGATACAAATAAAGAGCCTTTTCTAGCGGCGGCATTTTAATTAAAATTTTAAAATAAAAGAACACTTATTGTGGCATAACTATAATAGTAAGACATATGGTGTCGCGACACTTTTTGTAAATAATGATGTGCTTTGCAAAGTCGTAACAACAACACTCTTTACTGTACACCAACTTAAAAAGTGACACATTGACATATATCATTCTCTAAAACGTTCCTCTTGCGTATCGTGGGGATTTGGAATGAGCTCCCAGCCGTGGTTTTCCCACAGCGCTTCGACATGGGGTTTTTTTAAAAGGGTGTCATAAGATTTCTTCGAGGCCGGCAGCGCGTTAGTGACACCTCTGGTGTTGCAATCGTCCATAGGCGACGGTAACCGCTTTCCATCAGGTGGGCCGTCTGCCTGTCTGCTGTACTCTAGCGATAAAAAAATGAAAAAATATGTGTAGGCACTTAATTTTCTATATTAAATAAATTTATATAATGCGCGAGTGCACCCGGGTGTACTCGACGCATTAGTGCTGGGCCAGATAGTACACGCGGGCGCGGCGCGGCGTACTCAAACATATGGAACCTTATTTGAGTGCCGTAGTGGGCGCGCGGGTAATTCAAGCCATAGCACATTCACATAAGTGGCCGCAATTAAGGACTTTTTCCATTTTTTTGCCATTTTAAGGATGAACTTTCTAATAAAGATAACTCATCTTCATCCATATTGTATTTGACCAACACTGGACACCACACCACTAGGACAAGCCGCGCGCGTCACTACGGACAGGTGCGCCGCGCGCGTTCCCGCACCCGCGCCGCCACCGCGCCCGCCTGTTCAGTCTGGCCAAGCACTTAATCTTAAATGTTTGTAAAGGAGGTAGGCTGGGCGATTACATAGACGTCATAGAGTGTGAAGTGAGTGACTTGCTTTGTCTGCTTGCCGTGCGATATTGTATTGTGATCGCCTCCGCCATTGACAAATTAGTTTAAATATATTTTGTGTTGTGCAAACCGTAAGTGCCTTTTAATTGCCTTATGTGAAACTTAGTAGGTAGTAGTACAATGGGCGGCCTTATTGCTTAAAGCAATCTCTTCCAGGCAACCTTTGGATGGACAAAGATCTCAATCAAAATAAATTGTTGGCGTGTAGCTTAAGACTAACACCGGCTCCACACGTTGGCCCCAACATTGGCCCCAACGCCACTCGCCCAACGTGTGGATCTTGGAAATAGTGTTGGCCCCAACGTTGGTAGTTGGCGAGCGAGTGTCGGTTTTACCAAAGGAATCTGTGCCAACGTTCGCGATCCGTCCACATATTGGCGATTTGCTTAGTCCTGTTGCGTGTTGCAACTAATGCGTACGTCATCCACCATCTTCTTTTACGTGGCTTTTCTTTTTTTTTCAATAACAAATATGTCGTATACGCACTCAGTACTATAAAAATGCTTTCAAAAATTTCAATTTCGGTATCGGACATCTTTACATTGGCTTCGGCGGAAAGGAACTAGTATTAAAGCCAACGTGTGTACGCTTCACCAAATTAACCGACCAACGTTGGTATAAGCGTTGGGGCCAATGTGAGGAGCCGGCCTACTAAAGATAATATATATAATATACTATACAATAAGATACTTATACATTTACCGTCGTATGTCGTATTTTATGTCGTAGTACATTATTTTATTCTATCATTGATAGTTTTCGCAGCTCACGCGATTTTAGATATTTTTTTGGAACTGTTCCGGCATTAGTTACCAGGTTCCAGTCTCCCTTAAGAGAGCAGCAGTGGGCCATCTGCCTGTCTGCTGAACTCCTACTATAAAAAAACCATATTGTGTTTTTAGATACAGATCGTGTTGGTTTCCACTCGTTGGCGTATGAAGCCACGGCGACGCCCCTGTCGCTGGCGACAGTGGGCGCCGCCGCTGGCGCCTCCAAAGTACTGATCAAGTTGCATGGGTGTTTCATGTTGACTGCTTGGATTGGGGCTGCTTCCTTGGGAATATTGCTAGCAAGGTGAAAATTCATATTTGTATATTGCTATAAATAATAAAGTATTATTCAATAATATTGTTACACGTAGCGAGGGTTTATCTAATGCAGTGATAAAAAAAATATTCAGTACATCTTAACTTTACTTTACTTAAAATTCTCGTGTCACAGTGTTAGTTACCATACTCCTCCGAAACGGTTGGACCGATTCTCATGAAATTTTGTGTGCATATTGGGTAGGTCTGGGAATTGGTCAACATCTATTTTTCATCCCCCTAAAGTGCATTTTTATTTTTTTATGATACAGCATTAAAAAAATATATCCAACCCTAAATTTTCAACCCTCTACGATCAACCCCTATTTTTTAATAGCGATATTAGTACTTTTATAATTTTCTACTGGGATGGTTTAGATTTTAATTTGAACCAGATAGATGGCGCTGCAATCGGGTACCAGAATTTAGGTGTTCTTTTTGTTGTTGTATGTTAAAGTTTGTCCCGCAATGGTTTAAATAAACGATCGGACCCAGTAGGTGGCGCCGCGATACTCCTAAACGCTGGGCCTGATTTTGATGAAATTTTGTGTTTGTTCAAGCGGATTTGAGAATAGTTCAGATTAACATTTGGTCCCGGTAGATGTCGCTGGAACCGCGTTCTAGATTTTTATTATTTAAAGGCAGGCAAGGTCTGCCGGGTACAGCTAGTACTACTATATAAAGCTGAAGAGTTTGTTTGTTTGTTTCTTGAACGCGCTAATCTCAGGAACTACTGGTCTGATTTGAAAAATTCTTACAGTGTTATCTGATAGCCCATTTATCGAGGGCTGTTTTATATATAAAAATGAATGTTTGTCTGTATGTCCTTTATGGAATCGTAAGCTATACCTTTAATCATGTGATGATGTTTAGCAAAGTTGCTGTGCATGAGCCAAAGGTTTCTGAGTTGGTTCACAATTGGACCCGCTAGGTGGCGCTGTTGTCGGCATATCGATTTAAGCTTTGCCGGGCAGGACGACATCTGCCGGGACAGCTAGTAAGCTATATATCATCACGCCTTAGCGGGCGCGTCGCGGACCACCAATGAAGAATGTTTCAAAATTGGCGGTTTTTGAAAACAAATTCCACGTGGATAACGTCGCGGGTACAGCTAGTACATGAGATAAAATAATATTAGCCCAGAAACGTCCCACTGCTGGGCTCGAACTTCCCACTACCGAGGAACGGACAATATAGGCGGCTTGGCCGCCTCTTCTCTTCAAGCCACAACATGTTGCGAAGCGGTGGTAAATTAGATTAGGCTCCCATAGAGTAAATAATAATACCATAAACAAAATTAAAACTAAATTATTAAAATGAACAAGTTGGCGGTAGGTTAAATAAGACTTTAACAATACTCGTTGACACGTGACATCTTTGTCTTCCGTGATCACGGCCACTGAAAAGCGGCCGAAACGTTGGAATAATAAAAATCAAATAAATCCCCGCGCTTAAAACCGTTTTTATTACGATAAAATAATATTTAGTTTACTTACTTTAAGTGTATAATTTTAAATATTGTTTAACAATATTATTGACTACTAACGTTTTCTTACAGATACTTCAAGCAGACGTGGGTTGGAAAACAATTAGGAGGAAAGGATATTTGGTTCGCAGTAAGTTCTCTCTTGTATTGTTATACGATAAAAAACCGTTACGACTAAATCGTGACGGCAAATCTATCGTAACCACGGTAAAAATATCGTCTCCTCGTTTACACGTGTTTACACTCCCTCGCTCATGATATGTAAACGACAAAGCGACTGCCGTGAAACGATAAGATTTCGTCGCGATCCAATGGGCAGACAGATACTATACTCGCTAAACGATAAAAAAATTTGACGACAAACAATCGTTATAATGGGAACAGCTAGAGACGACAGTCTTCCAACAATAAATTAATTGTTACGACATAGTGGGAACCCGGCCTAAAGCGCTACTGTAATATATACACCCGACCAAAGTCGCAATGAGAATGATATTTTGTCGCTACGCCCGCCCTCTTTTATATACCATTAATAATCACAACTACCCGCATGAACACAATAGTAGGCGGTATTACTTATAAAAAATGATATTAACACTGGCTTTTACTCGCGAATACGTCCTTTTTTAGGGCTCCATGGCCTTTTCAGCAAATAATAGAATCTTTAGTTATCTGACATAATTTTTTTAACAAATCAACGGACTCGAGTTCCCTACCCTTTTTACAACTTAATTACTATGAAAGTGTTTAGAGTTTATAGACGCTTATTGTTTATTTTTGTTACTGTGTGTAAGACTTTAATTTTGTGATTTTTATGTTGTGGTGTACCTTAAGAATAACTTCTCGTGTCACAGTTTTCGTTGCCATAATCCTCCGAAACGGCTTGACCGATTTTGATGAAATTTTTTGTGCTTATCCGGTATCTATGAGAATCGGCCAACATCTATTTTTCATCCCCCTAAATGTTAGGGGTAGTCCACCCCTATTTTTTTTTTTTTAGACAAAATTTATAATTTCTATTTTTTTATGATACAACATACAAAAATACATACAACCCTAGATTTTCAACCCTCTACGATCAACCCCTATTTTTTACCGGGCAGGACGACGTCTGCCGGGACAGCTAGTATATATATATTTAATATTAATACTAAACTTATACTAATGTAGAGTGTATCTGTTACATGCTGGTGTTGTGAGAGAGTGCATGTGCAGTGTGGACCTTATGTCTATACCTATCTCTGACATAATATTACAATTACCACATCCTGAAGGAAAAGGATATAAATGAAACCTGCACATCCGAGATAAGATATCCGATGTGTTGAACGCACCAATCCGCCTTGGACAAGCGTAGAGGGTATACTATCAGATCAGTTAAAAATTGGAAAGTTTGGGCCCAACACTAGGACATATTTCTGTTCCGTTGTTATTATAGGATAATACCCAAATTATTACATCTTTTCTTTTGTTGATTCCAGTATCACAGGATATTGATGTGTGGAACGTGGTTACTCACGATAGTCGGTTTTATCCTCATCCTGGTGGAAGTAGGGGGATGGCAGTCGACGAGCCCCAACCCTCACGCGATTACTGGGATCGTCACAGTCGTGCTTTGCTTCGTACAGCCAATTGGTACACTCCTATTTTTTATTACAATTTTTTTGTTTAACTTGCAATGTTTGTAAGTTAATTATTAAATTTTTAAGTGGATTTTGGATTTGTAATTTTCAATTGTGTAATATAATAAAATTGAGAAAATCGCCAATTTCGAATCATTCACCTTCTGTCAACTTGTTTAAGATACGGCTCGGGAGGTAGTTAGTCGACTGCGGCTTTTACACAATATGATAAGTTTATGATATTAAAATCTTTATATACATACCAATAAAATTGAAGTGTGTGTTTGTAATGTCAAAATAACAGCTTTTTATTAAATGCATATGAAAGTTATATACGGTACTTGTATCAAAAAATCATTTTTTTAAATTGTTGTCTGTCTGTTTGTTTTGTCTAATTTCTGAAACGAATTGAATTTGATGGGAATTTCACTGGCTATTTTTTACTTTAGTGATACATAAAACATGTAACTATGTTATTAATTATTTCTGATTTTCTTCTTTCATAGTAGTTTATATATGTACACCAACATGTCATAGAAAAAAATAGACATACGACGACCTTATTGCTAAAAGCAATATTTCCAGGCAACCTCTAGATGGACAAGATCTAATTGCGTGGCGTGCAGTTGAAAAAGATATTAATAAATATGTCGGAGAAGGCCTCGTTCTCACGACATCTCCTTTAGTTATTGCAGGTTTAGTGGGCGTCATGAGGATAAAATGCGAGCATAAAACACGATAGCCACGGTTTATACACTTTTAAATTAGATTCAATCAATATTTTGATATAGTTTAGACCGAGCAGCGGGTTCAGGGCACCGCTCATACTTCCAACTTCAATACTTTCTTTAAAATTCTCAAAGGTCCAACTCGACCTGTTGCCACCAACCAAATGTGCCACAAAAACTCCTCAGTCTACCGAAGTAGATACTACCAAAGTATAGAGGCGTGACTCCGCCCATATGCTCTGCTCTGATTGGTCGTTTATTAAATCACAATATTCATAACTTTTATTAGGTTAGAACGATCTTTTTTGTTATAGAAACATTTAAGACATCAAACCAAACTAAATTAACAATTTTAGAAGCAATTAAAATGTAAACAAATAATATTGTGCGTTATACATCCAAACAATCCATCCAATTATAGCTTCCCTCCGACAAATATAATAATAAGATAATATTATTTTTGTGCCATAGGTGCATACTTCAGACCGCACCCGGGCACCAAGAACAGGACAATATTCAACTGGCTGCATTGGCTTGTTGGAAACTCCGCTCACATCCTTGGAAGTAAGTTTTTATTTCATAGGTTTTTGAAGCCATTTTTACAGAAACAGAATGCTTGCATTTTTGTAATGTCCATATGTTGATTTATAGTTTTTGTATAGTCGTTTTCTTAGTAGAGGAGCTCAAGAGGCTATATGCGGTGTTTTTCTTTTTGCAATTTTGTTACATACATTACATAACTTCACGCAGTTTGCTCGGACCTACCTTCTTATTTCCTTCATAGCTCGTCAGGCCGCAAATTCTTAGATTATTGAAATATAACATTTTCTGCGTGTAATTAACTTACGTTGTCTTAATCTGACGCGTTTGTTTTTTTAACGATCTATTTTTGAAGTAAAACTTCTATACAAATGGGGGTCTTAAGATTTAGCGTTGCGGCCGAGTAGAATAGCGGCATACGTTTAGATTTATATATTATATTATATTAGATTAGTAAATGCAATGCATTGCATTGCATTACACGCACAATTCACAAACAAACCAAGACACACAAAGAGCCTAAAAATTAATGACCTAGGCACAGAAAGAAAAAACAGCATACATTGCACTATCTAAGATAATATATATAGGTATAGCATAAGGCACACACTGCACATGCACTTTCTCACAACACCAGCATGTTACAGATTCACCCTACATTAGTATAAGTTAAGTATTAACATTAGAAAAACAAATTATATAAGTTATTCTTAAGGTACACAACACAACACAAAAATCATAAAATTAATGTCACACATAATAACGCATAAACAATAAGCATGTATAAATTCAAAAAACTCTAACAATAATTAAGTTGTAAAAAGGGTACGGAACTAGAGTCCGTAGATTAGTTAATTTAAAAAAAAGATAAGTATATTAGATTAGATCATAATTTGCAGTAAACCTGCGAAAAATCGAGTATGTGCTGGAACACATAGCAGAAGTGAAACTTCAACGGACAAGTGGAAAAACAAATGGCGACAAATTTTTAGTTGAAGTTTTAAGGACAGGTTTAGAAATTGGACAACTATATTAACAATGTGCCTGTAAAATTTCAAGTTTAATTTTTGTTGTGATCCGTTTTGCCATTTGTCCGTTGAAGTTTTACCTCACATTTAGTTTTTTTCATTATTCTGATAGGCTGCCCTAAACGCACGACCCTATATGAAGAGTTCATGTATGGTGATGGCACATAATACAATGCCCCTTCTATGTTATTCTGGTACGTTTCAGTAAATCCCAAAATCCCCGCTTGGGCTCCCCTACTACATAATAATATAGAAAGTGCTGGCACAGAACGGATGAAATTTGACAGGAAAGGAACTACCTATATCTAGCCTTTCATAGTGACACGAGAATTATATATAAGCCGTGCGCACGTTTGCCATATATACATATCCTTACGTAAGGTATATACAGTATTAAATTAAAATAATTTTATTGCAACAACTATTTATGTAACCTTTTTTGTCAACCCTTCGAGTATTATATAAGATGTACTTAGATTATTCATTCTGTACCTATTTATAAGTAACAATGAGACTTTTTAATAATTATGACTAAAGATAATAAATGCACTGACATTAAAATATTTAGCAATTAATAAACACATGCATATTTGTTTTGTAATCTATGATAAGTATATTTAATTTCTATTATTTTCAACCATTGTAAAGGTGGTGTGGAAGATATCGCCGACGGCGATAAGACCTCCCATTGTATATGTAACTTATATATATGCAATAAAGAGCATTCATTCATTTTCTTTTCAGTCGTAACAATATTCTTCGCCGTAGAACTGAAGAAAGCTGAATTACCCTCATTTAGTACTTACATTTTAGCAGCATTCGTCGTGTTCCACGTGGTCATGCATTTAGTACTGTCCGTAAGTGTATTTTTTGTAATTAGTTGTTTGAAACATGTTTAACTAAGATCTGGCTTAAAGGCCTAGTTGCCAAGCCATAAAGCTAAATAAATAATTTGCAGTTGGCCGCGTGCGTGTCCGACGGCAGGATAAGCAACGGGCGCGTGAACACGTTCCCCATGAAGGACATGCTCGGCCACTCGCGGCAGGCCGCGCACATCGACCGGAGCTCGGACGCACCGGTAACACTTTCATCATATTATTAATAATTATTATTTATTTATTTCAGACACAAAGATCCATAATTACAACGCATTTTTATAGATTACTAGCGGTCCCGGCAGACGACGTCCTGCCTGAAAAAAATTTAGAAACCGATTGCAATGCCACCTACCGGGTCTAATTCTGAATCTAAACCATCACACACAAACACATACAAAAAAAACATTCAAATCGGTCCAGCCGTCTAGGAGGAGTTCAGTGACATACACACGCACATAAGAAATACATATATAAAGATTATTAAATTAAAACAAAAAATATCAAATGTCCATCAGTCAGTCAGCTTTATTTAACAGACATAAAAACTTTTTGAAGTGAAACTTCTTTATCGGCATTGGAAAAAAAATACCGTCACATTTTTCGGTTACGCGTCACATTTTTCCACAATCCATCTATCTATCAACAACTCGTTGCTATGCAATGCAGATGGATTGTGAGACAAGCATTGTAATATTTCTTTACTTTATTGTGTTTTAATTAATTATTAATATACGAGTTTGATGATTTATAAAACATTTATTTAGTATCTTACATTAAAGTGATTAGCAAAATCATAATTTAATTTTATTTAACCAATTTCTGTAAAGTTGCATATAGTAGATCACTTTTCGAAAAATAAGGTCATGTGTACACTAGTACACGCACACATGATTTTTTATATATTTTTAATTTAATATACGTGTTATCATGTGTTAATGGTCTTATGCTAAATGTACAGTCTCTTACATGCAAACATAGCTTGCTTAATATAAAGATAAAACAAGAAAAAATCAGGGTAAAACGCTAGACTTAAATTTTATTTAGTAATTCTAAGTGAATGTATTTCTTCAATTTGAATAAGGAGTCATGATATATGTCTATACCGTTCAATTTATTGTATAAGCGATAAACGAGGATTAGGCGAGTTAAAACCACGAGCTGTTTTGCGTAATGTCGGTACAAAGGGCTTGATATGATAACGCAGAATCCTAGTGTGGCAGCAAAATTTCTTGCTTTGTAAATTCTTGCAAAATTTCTTTCGTTACCTGTCAATATTTAACGTCATTACTCATTAACAATTAAAAACAATATGACATCACAAATAGCGCATTTAAACTCATGGCAACATCTGTGTGAAACGGCGAATAACTGTCAAGTTGTTGATATGACACTCAGCTGACATGACTTTTTTATTTTTCAGTTCTCGGGATTCAGAAGAATTCTACTGGGAGTATATTCGCCTATTATCGCATTGTTCGTTATTGTAATGATCTGCTTGGTATCGATTCCGGGAATCGCCGAAGCGTACGACTCCATTTTAGGATCTTAAAATAGATTAAATTTTATTTATTGGTCAAATACTTTTAACAAACGAAGCCACGGGAAGCATGCGGACACATGTCACAATTCCAAGATTATTTACTTATAAAGGAAGAATTTAAAACAGTAATTTTAATTAATGTTTAAACAAAAAGTAATGTGGTGTTTGACTCTGTTTATTTCATCAACTAATGACTTCATAAGTTGGTACGCTCGTATACTATTCCCAACTTGTCTATGAATAATGAGCGTCGTTGCATTGCCAATACATGAACAATCATGTAAGACACTTAAATATACTATAAAAATGGGCGTATACGCAAAAATGCCATTTGTTTGTTTACTAAAATCTATACATATTACAATTTAGAAAGTCTCATCAGTATGCAAGTGTACCTAAATAGAATGGTATTCCAAATTTCAGCCTATACAATCAACTAGTTTTGTTTTCGCAATTTTGTCCCTTGCGTAAAACTGCACTTTTGTCTGTACGCCCATTTATTATGAAGGCCTCGATATATTTTAATACTCGAGCTCCTTTGGAATAATGTTATAGTTACTAATGGGACCAACTGCGTCTTAATTATAGCGTGAAAAATAACGACATTAACGAATATAAAACTTTTTTAAACTGGCAACCCCAATTCCTATGAAATTTCAACATGGCAGCTGTAGTTCCGTTTTTGCTATTCCACATATAAGTTGGGAGCACTATGCAAAATCTATATGGCCGCGACATTTTTAGCCGACTTCAAAAAGGAGGAGGTTCTCAATGTCGTCGTGTCTGTACACCGATTACTCCGAGATTCATGATCTGATTTACGTGATTCTTTTTTGTTCGACGCAGAATAGCTGCCATTTGATCCCTAAAAATATAATATACTTTGGCCCAGTAGTTTTCATTTTATGTAAAAAATCAACTGTCCGCTGCCCTATTATATTCCACCTTTGTCCTCCACCCATGCTGGCTAGAAGGCCTAGTTGCCAAGCCATAAATATTATAAAAAAATATCCTCCACGCATGAGTCGCCAAGTACACTTAAACTGGAGACCTCCAAGCCCCCAGCGTCTTTAAAATACGTAATTTACACGTTAAGCTAGGCTACGATGAACCAGTGTTATATGATATTTTATCTCTTGATTACTCTTCATCACACTTAGGTATTTTACCGTATTATGAAGAGTGAATGCTGTGATTTTGCTGATTCTAACCTTTAAATATGGTCTCGCACAGTGCTTTGACTTAGCCAGTGGCGCAAGTTTAAAGGGTTTAAAAAGGTTGCTATCATTACATATACTTTCAAAATATCACTTAGGTGCTTAAACAGTAGTCGCATTAATCGCTATTTGATTTGATACGTTGAGATATGAAGTTATAACTTGCTATACTCGTATAACGCCACTATATTCGGTAGATAGATTTCACTTGTGTTGGATCCATTATTGTAAAACAGTTTTTCAACCTGTAGGTCGCGACCCCTAGGGGGTCGCAGAGCCTTGCTCGGTGTGTCGCCGGCATAAGAGAAAAGGCAATTTAAGTTTACACCTCATACTTAGGTACTTTCTAAGCTCAGCATCTTATCGCAGTTTATAGGCCGTAATAATGAATATAGGCAACAAAATAGGGAAAGACATAAAAAGAGCTTTTTACAGAGCCATTTTTATTATAATATTCTTCCATGTTTTGACAAAGCGCCTTCATTACTACAGGAAAGAGAACAACATTGGCCATACAGTTGCTTTTTCTAGATTTAGACCATTGTTTTTCGAGTCGCGTCCAACGAAAAAACCAAGTTTAGTAACTTCACTACAAAATTATATAAACATTTTAATTAATAGTTTATTTATACATTTGATTTGTAGATAAGTGTTATTTGCTTAACAAACTTCACCCCCTTTGAAAAAACGTGACTCCCTTATGGGAGTAACGGTGTGACCCCAGGTTGAGGAACGATCTTCTTAAGTGTTTTAGTATTGCTCGGTCTGTCATTGGTCTAAAATGAACGCAACATTAGTACCCTATTTTAACATCTTCAGTATGAAATTGTGGTTTTATGTTTTGACTGTTCTTTAACGACGTTTATATGGTCAAGTCTTTAACACATATATCTTTCTGTAAATATTACTAACTCCGTCCTTTAAATAGGTATAAAGCACAAAAAATAGATTAAGAAAATAACGTTGTAACTATAAATGGTTTATAAGTAAGATCATAATCGATGTAAATAGATTGATTTTAAGAAAAAATTAAACAAATAACTCCTACATATTCATCGTTTTATTTTATTAATAAATTAATGGCGCATAATATAATATTTGAGAACCATTTCAAATACTCTAAAGCAGTCGTACTCAATCATTTTTGATGTAACTTTTTTGGAATCGTAATTTTAAACGAAAAAAGGGAGATAATCATTATAAATATATAGGACTAAACCTGCGCGAGAATGAGATAAGAGTTTTACATTGTACAGCACAGATTACACAGTCAATAACATCGACGATAAACATAGGTCCAATTTGGATCGAAATAAAACTGATATATATTATCTGTGAGTATATTCTCTGTATATATTTTATTTTCACTTTTACTAAATGTAAATTGAAAACACACACTTTTTTTATAAGGGCTACACAGGGGTGTCGCTGTAGTACATATGGCACCTGGTGTGAACATCAAGGATATCATGGTGTCACCCCAAAAATCAAATTTGTTTTATTGAATAAAAATCTAATAATAAAATTTATTTTATTTACAAATGTGTTTTAGTTACATAATTTTACAATATACATTTTACAAGTGGCATTTATACAAAATTGACCTTACTTATAATCGTTTGTTAAATTTTAAGAAACTGCACAGCAATTGATTAACGAAAATCTTAGCCATAAAATTCAAAATACGGAAAGCTGCAGGCAATATTTCATAGATTACAAGATTTTAACACTTCCTTGCATATATATTTATGAAGTTTGTTTATTTGTTAGGAGTAATCCTCATTTTTTCCCAAGCATAGGTCAAACTATAATACGCAATCGACGGGATAATGACAGGCTTTGCATACATAGTAGTAAAACTACACTGATGCAGAAAAGTGTATTATGTATGGCACCAGTAATATACCTGACAGTATAAAGAAACAAATATCTGTATTATTATTTAGGAGACATTTAAAGAATTTTTTAATAATGAAATGCTATTATAAAATCGAGGATTATTTAAGTGACAAATTCTGATGATTAAGTTTTAATTAATGTTTTGCTTGTTGACATTTAATATTAATTTTATTTGATTTGATTATTATTGTAAATTAGTTTTAATGTAAATAGTTATAAGATCTGGAAGTTTGCACGCCTAATAAGGCAAAATGTATTGATACTATTACCACAAAAAAACAACTATGTACACATACATTTCTTGCAATAAATTATTATTCTATTCTATTCTATTCTATAAACTCCTCTTAAGGATGAGAAGTGGTGGTAAAGTAACTCATAAATAACTGTCAAAAATAACCAACATCGGGGGTAATTTAAGTGACTGCTAAGAGGCTAGATGGCAAGTTGTATTTGAAACAGCCATTGATTACGAGTGTCTTATTTAAGAGAGTGCTAATCCTTTCTTAACGAGATTATTATAAGTAAGGCCCTGTATCACTGTTACCTCTTGTAGGTGGCAGTACTTATGTATGGTTAAGGTGTTTTTGAAGTGAAACTTCTTTAGAATCATTGTGATTTTAAAGTCGATGAAACGAAAAATGACACCAAAATACTATATAAAATAAACACGTAAAATTCCCCTTAATTAACCTTATTATTTTTAATTTAAATAAAATCACAGAAATATTTCAAATGAATTTTAGCTCTATCTATAAATATTTAATGCAGATATTCTTTTGCATAACAGTGCATTGAGTTTTGAACTTTATGCTAGTGATATAGGGCCTTACTTATAATAATCTCGTTAAGAAATGATTAGCCATCTCTTAAATAATAGACTCTTAAGCCCCTAATCAATGGCTGTTTCAAATAAAACTTGCCATCTTGCCTCTTAGCAGTCACTTAAACTACCTCTTGATATTGGTTATTTTTGACAGTTATTTATGAGTTACTTTACCATCACCTCTTCTAATACTTAAGAGGAGTTTATGGGTAAGATTTTCGTTAATCAGTTGCTCAGCAGTTTCTTAAAATTTAACAAACGATTATAAGTAAGGCCATTAAAGTGTATATAGAATAGAATAACCATGTATTGCTATAAATGTGTACATAGGTGTTTTTTTTTTGTAGTAAGTGTCTCAATACATTTTACTTTATTAGGTGTGCAATTTTCACATCTTATAACTAAATCTAAATTGAAACTAAATAACATTACAAAAATATTGAAATAATTACTATAACAATTAAATAAATTATATTATATTAAATTTCAAGCAAAGCAATAGTTAAATAAGAATACATAGTTATCATTACAATTGATCTATTATATAATCCTCTATTTTATTGTAGCATTTACGGTCTTACTTATAATAATCTGGATAAGAAACGATTAGGCATCTCTTAAGCAAAAGAGAATCAGAATCAGACCCCAATCAATGAATATCTTTTTCTTCACTTGTATTACCTGATGTTTATCAAAGAAGAGTACAGATAAACGAAATTTGAATCATTAACATAGTAGCCAAAATATTCGACTAAAGAGGAGTTTATGGGTAAGATTTTCACTAATCAGTTGCTGAGCAGTTTCTTTAAAATTAAGAAAAGTTTATAAGTAAGGCCCTTAATTGTCAAAAATTATTTTAGGTTTCCTTTAAATAATATGGATTTTTGATTCTTAATATTGTCTGGTAATTTATTGTAGATTGAATATTTTGAATTATAATGTTGATGGATGTATGCTACAGGAATTATATTAATATGAATAAAAGTTAGAGAAGAATTATCTGTGAGTATATTACCTGAAGTTTCACTTCTACTGTGTGAACTGCACACACACAAAAAAAAAATGTTTCTTTTTGTGATTTTTGAAACTTATGGTCATTTCAACACCAGTAATCTACACTACGCTAACTCATAAAAGTGTACTTTACAGTAGAGGCTTATAAAGTGAAAAACGTGATAACTTTTAGATTAATTAAGATACTTATTTGAAATTTAAGATTTATAATTTCGTTATTTTTATATATTTCTCTGCAATTTATTTGTTACATATAAAAAACCATATTTTAAGCAACTTGGCATAAAAATCGAATTTACCTAAAATTCGATTTAGCGTAGATACATTGTTGGTGTCGATTTGTGGCACTGCAAGCAAGCCACCTCCATGCCATGCCACTGATGGAACAGTTACAGCCAATCTGATGGAAAGTGGTTACCATCCTCTATAAACTCTTGCAACAATAGAGGTTTTAACAATGCCAATCCACCATATCAACAGCTATGTATCATGGCAGGAGAATAAGAGTTGAGTATAAGCGCTGTAAAGATTCTTACCCCATTTCTTAGGGAAACTACTTGGTATAGTTAATGAGTTTAACACATTAACAATTTCAATGTGAGCAGTCAGCAGATTGTAATTGAAGACATGAATGGATGAAGGTGATATGTCACATATTCGGTTTTTTGCTTTTTTTGCGTAGATGAAGGTTTAAGTCGATACACTCTACATTAGTATAAGTTAAGTATTAAAATTAGATAAAAAAATTATTATATAACTTATTCTTAAGGTACACAACACAACACAAAAATCATAAAATTAATGTCACACATAATAACATATAAACAATCAGTGTGTATAAATTCAAAAAACTCTAACAATAATTAATATGTAAAAAGGTTACGGAACTAGAGTCCATAGGTTAGTTAAAATAAAAAAAAGTCGATACCAAATGACTACAGACCTTATACCATACATATAAGGCATATTTATTTTTTATTTTTATTTTTTTTATTGCAGGAGATCAGCAGACAGGCAGACGGCCCACTTGATGGACAGCGGTTACCATCGCCTATGGACATTTGCAACACCAAAGGTGCTACGAATGCGCTGCTGCTCTCTTTAGGGAGCCTGGAACCTGGTCACTAATGCCGGAACACAACACAAGGTTGTTATGGCGACATACTCTAGACCAGGGGTGGTAGCCATCCAGTCGGGCAAATGCCCTACCACCTGGCTGTGGGCTGTTTTGTCGCCTCTTACGACAGGCCGCCGGGCCACAGGAAATTGTATTCTTTCTCCGTTCCTACATGGATAATTTTTAATATAACGGATTTAAAAGATAAAGAATTGAAAAAGGTGTTCAGTTCAGTTTAAAATAAAAGTAAAACTTTTATCTCGATTTACTCAGTACTTTATCACCTTCATCCACTCATAACATATATATACATGTTTTAGCAAAAGGGTCTCAGTATGCTTCCCACCCAGGATTAAAACACACATCATTGTGAGAAAACACTGCCACTTTAATAGCCAGCGAAGATAATGATGAACTAACTATCATCTTTAGGTATTTGTGAATCTTCAACAGTCTTAGAGAATGGTATGTAAACTTTAAAAGAAAACTCAGTCCGAGGAAATGAGCCTGGATTGACCAATTGACAATCTTGGTATCTCCTAGTGTATGGTTGGAAATGATCGGCTACAACAACTAAATCTGGAATTGGGTACAAATTCAATGCGTCGGCATGATTCCAGAACACTGGTTGAATACCCAATGATAACGGTGATAAAGTACACTGACTTAGTAAAGTTTTCGTCAAATGATCAGGTATATCTCCTGATTCCGGGAAATGAATAGAGTTCCTACACATTTTTGTTACTAAATCTTGTCTGAACACAACAATCTCTTGTGTGCAATATTGTATACGACATGGATTTGATGTGAATATTACCGATTCACCTAGACTGGCTTTAATATCCTTTGTAACATAATCTGGAAGCGGTTGACGTGGTAAGATATTAGCTGCAGCAGGGTCGTTTCGTCCAGGAACAAAAATGAACTTGCAATGATCTTTTAAATTAGTAAATTGGGAGATAAGATTCGCCAAACTATTAAGAACTAATTTAAGTTGCATACTGTGTTCATAGCCATATGGGCATGATAAAAACTCTCCCAAGAACACCATAGCAATAGGGGGAAAATCATTATAGCCAGCAAACAGTGTTTTCAAGTTATCCATCACTTTTAAACTGTCCAACCACACGTCAGACAAAAATACAAACATTCCATCCTTGTTCTCCGTTTCAATTTTAAGTAGCGCTTTGGATTTTTTAAATAAATTCTTAGATTTACCCCCAAATGTATTCATGTTCCCGAAGTATGGCAATGATGCTTCCCTAGACTCACAAGGTGGCAACACTAAGCCCATAACATGCAGCACTTTGTCTTCATAATAGCCTTCAGCTAAAACATAACTGTTCTCTGTGAAAAGACCAGAGTGGTATCTAGTGTGTGTCAAATCCAACATCACACTTCCAGTGGGATCTTCTAGAAAGAACTTTCCTTCCGTTAACTGAGTCAACAAGCCTAAAACAATCACATCATCAAGTTTACTTGAAGAACTTAGTAAAACCTCCACCTTATGTAAATTGAAATGCTTCTCTTCTTCTCCTGTAGGTAGAACTTCTTGTGCGAATAATTTATTGCGTACAGTACGTTGCCAAATTGTTGTATATCTATCAATTAGAAATTGTGCTTTGAATTTTGGATCTGGATATAAACTGTTCCGATTTACAACATCTTTAACAAACCTTTTTCTCTCATTATCGTAAGTCAATTTTGGCACGTGAAAAGCATCGATAACATTCAAGACTGTCTCAGTTTCCTCCAATCCTGTGGAAGAACACTCTCTATAAGCAACTTCTATATGTTCTTTTTCCAAAACCGGTTGTGAAAGACACTGCCGTAGTAAATGAGATGTTAATTTATCAATCATAGCTTGCCGATTTTCATGTGATAAAGAAAAAAGCTGTTCCGCTATAAAAGTACTAGCCTCTCTACGTATTGTAAAACCACTAAGTTTGAAAGCATTATTAATTTCCACGCGTATCCTTTGTAAGTCTCCCATGATATGACAACTTGTAGTTTAATTTTTCTCTGCACTTAACTTTATTTCTATTCTATTTTATACAAAACATCTGTTTAAATTGTTGAAGGAGCCTGCCAGAAGCGTATAATAAAAATCTGCCGGCGCCAAAACATTTTTGAGTTTGTTGTGACAATTTTGACACTTGATATTTTCTAAATTATTTGTTGTAGTTTATGGCTTGGCAACTAGGTCTTTAAGCCAGTTTTCTATATTATTGAGAGAACACACTCTACTTTTTATACGAATTTAAAAATTACGAATATTTGTCAGGATGTATTTATCGATTATTCGATACTGAAATGGGTTCTACATTATGCAGTATTTACATGGTCGATAATAAACTCATTGCACCTGCCATAGACTGCAGCTCGTTGCTTAGCATTATTTTGTTATTAATGAAATAAAAAGAAACTCAAATGAAAGCCATTTTTATTTAATCAAATATAATAATATTTAATATTTATAAATAAACATGCATATTCAAATCAAGTGCCAACTTTCGTCATATTTGCAAGTTATTTAACTTCTGGGCTAGTTTTCTGTTTGTTTTATTAAGTGGATTATTATTAACTGTTGTAGAATAAATACTTTTTGTCATAAATATTAGAGTACTGGCAGCTCGATTTTCGAAATTTTCATGATAAAATAAAATCGAGTTGGTTGTGATTCCAACTTAGAAAAAATGGTGTTTCATTTTATTTAGTCCCATTTTTATTAGAATATATTATATTTTGCCTGGGTCGGGTTCATCACATCTGGCAACCTGATTGAAAAAACCTATAATTATAAAATAAGTAAAGTCAGAGGTTTTTAAAAAAAATGTAGCGCACAACCGCTAATAGAAAACTCGCAAGACGGCTTTTTTCATTAATAGCCAAGAAATTAAAGAAAATAAATAAAGACAAGTCAAATTCATCTAAATTACTTGAATTTATAAGAAATCAAGTGGAATCCGAAGAATGTATTCAGCTATCTCGTTCCAGTTTCTTGGAGAAAGAATTAATAACGTCAGCACCGACGGCAAGTTTTTTAGCAGAGACTGTAAAAAATCGGTGAAACCAAAAGTCGAAGGGAAAACTTATATAAAGAAAAGTAAAGAGAGAATTTGCATTTGGTGTGATAAAACACGTATAAGCTCTGAATGTTATGCTGCATAAAAAATGATATTAGCAGAGCGCAAAGATTTTTTGAAGAAGAAAAGAGTGTGTTTTAGATGTCTATGTCTTGGTCATAAATTTTTTTCATGTCGGAAATATTTAAAATGTTTAATTTGTTCTCGGAGTCATCATCCTATTATCTATATGTAGTTTTGGACTCCTGCGAATCTATTAAGGAAACCCTTTCTTTGTTTTGGGGATGGACGGTTTAAATATATGGTCGATTGGAGCCATATACTCTATACTTAAATTTGGTCGAACCTTTGGCGTACTTTCTTTTTCCTTGTTTGTATATATTGAATATTCTTTCACTTTTATAACACAAGATTGGTTTAAGAACAGTAAACGTTCTTCAGTTAATTTTAAAGTAGAAATTTGGTCTGTGCAAATAAGTTTTATCTGGCATTCATCACAGCAAAAATGTAAAAATGTATTATAATTTATAGTGGCTGGTTCTGATACAGCTTGATTGGCAAGGTTGTTTAAAAACCATACACTTTGTTTTGTTTGGCTCTGTTTGGCATAAGTCTTCATCGTTCTTTAAATGATATTGGACACTCTTTGTATTACACAACAATGTCTCTGTATCTTTAGGGCACGAATTAAAATCTTTTTCTGTTCATTTTGATGTAATGTAAAAATAAATTTTAAATGAATCCTTTTATACACTAATAGCGATTAATTCTGTTATGGGTCTGATAAATATATTATATTTTATTTATTTATTTAGTCTGTGTTATTTACAAATACGGTATCTCCTAACACCTTGCGTAGAATGTTTGTGGTGTGTAACGCTGCCTGCTTCTGTAAAATAGTTATATCAATTAAAGTGTCTAGTTCTTCTATGTATTTATTTAAGCTTTTAGCTACTATCCCTGTTACACCTATAACTATGGGGATGACAGTCGTCTGTGTATTCCACAAGTGACTGACTTCAATTTTTAATAAATGATATTTGCTCAGTTTTTCTATTTCCTTGCCTCCTATGTTATAGTCAGACGGTATTGTTACGTCTATTAAAAATGTTTTGTTATTCGTTTTGTATATGTAGGTTAAGTCTGGTCTGTTGTGTCTTACTGTGATATCTGTTTGAACCGGCATTTCCCATAGTATCTTGGCTTGATTATTTTCTTTAATTTGTGGTTGTACCATGTTTCCCTGCCACCAGAGGGGTGAGACGTCTATATTATGTTTTCTGGCCAGGCACCAGAAGACATACTGGACGAGATTATTATGTATATTGACATAATAAGTGCCCGCCAGTTTTTCGCACCCAGAGATGATATGTTGGGCGCTTTCATCTTTGGTGACACAAAGACGACATTTGCCGTCTATTGGTGCCTTAAGTATGTCACGTTTGTCTTTGTGTTGTTTTGTGTTAACTGCCTGGTCTTGAATTTCATATAATATGGATGACACTGTACTAGGAGATACATGTTGCTTTTGAGTCCATTTGAATGAAAGTTCCGAGTCTATATTGGTCTGATTTAGTACTTTTCTAGGGAATTGCCCGTGTAGTGGTTTGGCTCGCCAGGATAGGTTTCGTTTTTTGGTTATTGCATGTTTAATTTCGGAGTCTGTGTGCTGATTGTTGTCTGGTAAACGTAGTTCTTTTTTATATCCTGAGCTTCCTTAAGTATTGAGTATTTTTCTTTTTGAGTGTCATGTTTTCGTATTATTTTAATCAAGTCATCAAATTCTGTATTCAAATATTGTTTGTATTTAATTATTTGTGTTTTGTACATAATATATTCTATGTTTAATAAGCCCCTACCTCCCTGTGCAACTGGTAAGTACACTGACGGACTCATAAACTGCATCAAAGTAATAGACGACTTTGAAATAAATATTTTAACCAAGTATGCAAACTTTCTATACAGATTTAAATTGAAACTTTTTTTCTAAAACTTCTAAAATTAACAAAAACAACCATATATAACAAAGTATAGAAAAAAAAAACAATTTTTTATTGTACTTTTAAAAAACACGTGTTACAAAAGTTGCAGCGGCTGCTACGTTTGTCTTTATTATATTTTCAACAGGGATAAATTAATTATAGTGTTCAGAACACATCATAATTTTTTCAAATTTAAAAAAAATATTCAATACCTTAAATAAATTAATTAATATGCCGTACTCGCTTTTGACGCCACGCGCGCATCGTAAAAATGTCACGCGCAGACCTATTTTCAGCGTTAAATTAAAATTATAAATAATGGAGATAGAGTTCCGGGAGTTAGAAGTTTTTTATTGGAAATTTCTTCCTCTTTCAGAATCTTTTTTGTGAAATTTCTTAAATATTAATGGTTTATTAAATACTAGAGGTTAACCTCTAATGCGTGTCTCTTGTTTATAGAGCAAATGCTAAAGGTTATATTATATTACATTTTTTTTGTATTTGCCCACGGAAGATTCACTTCATTTTATATCGCTAATTATACCATCCCCCGTCTATCTATCAACAAAATAAATTACAAAACTTGACCAAAAAGGCCAAAATGGTCTAAATGACCAAAAGATCACAGTGACCGACATGGCCAAAATGACGGAGTAGGCAAAAACGACCAAAATGGCCAAAATAATCAAAATGACCAAAGAGGCCAAACTGACCAAAAAGGCCAAAATTACCAAATAGGTCAAAATGACCAAAAAGGCCAAAATGACCAAAAAGGCCAAAATGATCAAAAAGGCCAAAATGACCAAATAGGCCAAAATGACAGAATATGCGAAAACGACCAAAATGGCCAAAATGACCAAATAGGCCAAAATGACCAAATAGGCCAAAATGATCAAATAGGCCAAAATGACGAAAAAGGTCAAAATGATCAAAAAGGCCAAAATAACCGAAAAGGCCAAAGTGAGAGAATATGCGAAAACGACCAAAATGGCCAAAATGACCAAATAGGCCAAAATGATCAAAAAGGCCAAAATGACCGAATAGGCCAAAATGGCCAAAAAGGTCAAAATGATCAAAAAGGCCTAAATGATCAAAAAGGCCAAAATAACCAAATAAGCCAAAATGACCAAATAGGCCAAAATGACCAAAAAGGCCAAAATGACCAAAAAGGCCAAAATGACCAAAAAGGCCAAAGTGACCAAAAAGGCCAAAATGACCAAAAAGGTCAAAATGATCAAAAAGGCCAAAATGACCAAATAGGTCAAAATTTATTGGGTCACTTCTCGTCAGCGTTCCCACATCTACGTCTTTTTACGTAGATCTACTAACTTTAGGCCTTTCGTGGAAACCTATGAACTTCAGTCCTAGAATCTACGTATTTTTTTATGAAATTGTACAAATTTGTAAACAATAAAACTTATGAGGCTGAATGGGCATAATTTCAATATCCTTTTCATTCATGAAAAAAGGTATTTAAGTTTCATTTTACACAATCACAGCAATAGAGGTGTGACTTTGTAAAACGAAACGTTCGCTTTGCAGATATTGTCACTAGTGTCATTGTCAGAAACATAACTTATAATATATTTCGATTCTCAAACGAATTCGAAGTTGTTTTATTTGATTTCTTTTTCATGTTTCATGTTGATTTCTAACTATGGAAACAAGCACTGACAGTGATGAAGAGGGGAATGTTGCTACTCCCATTAAAAAAACAAGAACGGCTGTTTCTGCACTAAACTTAATGGAAACAAACCTAAGAAACGGACTTCCACAGAAACGCTAACTAGCCTTCTTTTTACAAAAAGTAGCTTTAAATTTTTTAAATATAACTTTCATGTGCCTGAGTCTGAAATTGATGAAAATTAATAAATTGTATAACAAAACACTCGTTTTATTTAGTTTTAGCTACCCCACTCTCTTCATTTTACTCAGAAAAAAAGTGCGTAGGTCTACGAACTTTTCGTCCGAAATTTGTACTAAATCTACGCCTTTTTCAAATCCGAGTTGGCAGCACTGCTTCTCGTACACTAACTTTCTTTCAAACGATATACACTTCGATTCAGATGTATATTAACGTATACATTCACTTTAACTGTTAAAAAGTAACTTGTTTATATTTTATCATTAATATAGTATTTTTTATATATCAATGTATTTTATCGAAATTATTTGTACGGAGCTAATGTTTACATAGACAGCAGCGCCATCTAATCTATATACATTCAATAATATTTGTACAATAATTGAGCTTAGTAGTATTACATTTTTTAAATAAGGATTAATATTGCTGGACTTAAAATTTATCAGTTATCCGAGAAGCTAGTATTACTAGGAATTTAATTTACATCTGGTCACACTGTCATTTCACCGACAAATTTAGGACTTTTTGGCGGGAAGTCGATCTTGGCGCGCGCTTTAAAATTTCTTTTAACATTTAAATTAATTTTATCCCTTATTTATTACGAAAAGCCCCTATTTTCATCTAATATTACAATTTACGGTCCCCCGTCATAATGGGGGCCCAGAGTGACGGGGCAGATGAACTTTCAGACAGAAAGCGAAAATACAAGAAGATCTCTGGCGTCTCTGATGAAGATAAGTATAAAATTTATTTCAAGAGTGGTTACACTAGACTGTTTTTGGAAAACTCGTCTAATGACTACACAGTTTACGTTGAATCTAAAGAAAAGGAAAAACTAGGCAATAAAAACCCCATTAAATTCACACAACTTTTAACTGAGAATGTTAAGGGCATTTCAAGTGTGTCCAGACTAAACGCTTTCAAATTTGGAGTACATTTTAATAAAGCTGCAGAGGCGAACAGCTTCTTGAAATTGGAAAACTTTCTGAACAAAAATAAGTTGCGAGCGTTCATCCCTGCTCATTTAGTAGAGAAGGTCGGCATCATCCGACATGTTCCTCACGAGTTGTCCAATGAAGAGATATACAAAAATATTTCATGTGATGCGGATGTTATATCAGTAAAAAGATTTATGAAAAAAGACGATGATAAGAAACTAGTACCATTGACTACCGTAGTAATTACTTTTTCATCTGCTACACTACCAAGTATGGTTTTCCTGAATAAATATCGATGTCCTGTATATAATTATATTCCTCCTGTCATCCAGTGCTTTAAATGCTTCAAATTTAATCACTCAGCCAAAGTGTGCAGAGGTACACAAATGTGCTCATCATGTGCTGGCGAACACCTTTACAAGGAATGTACTTCCGATATTATAGTATGCATCAACTGTGGCGGAGGTCATCTTGCCATTTCTCGGGAATGTCCAATTAAAAAACAAAAAATTGATCAGAAACGTTCACAAATAGTTAACCAAAGTAATACATTTGCCTCTATAGCAAAGACTGATAAGAATTTTCCTAGTTTAAAACCTAAGATAAATAACAGCTCTTCTGTAAATAACCCTGTAAATATTAATGTACCTAAAGCTAGTGTTTCATCTAGCAAAAAAGATTTTGTGTCGACACTAACCAACTTAGATGTAAAGCAAATTGCTAACAATGATATTATACTAAATGCTATTATTAAGTCCTTAGTAAAGTTAGGCAATACAAGTAATAATGATGATCCAATAACACACAAGAAAATAAAAGAAATATTTTTGTCAAATTTGATTTAATGGACACATATTTAAATTTATTACAGTACAATATACAAAGTTTACAGAGCAAAAAAAGCCTATTACAAAATCTATTAATTGAAAAAAATATAGATGTTTGCCTTCTTAATGAGACCTGGCTTAAACCTAATTCTATAGTTCCACATTTTCCAACTTATAATTTATTATATAAAAATTCAAAAAATTCCCATAATGGTGTTGCCATTTTGGTGAATCATCGTTTAAAGTATAAATTAATTAACACAATTTTCTCCGAGTCCATACAAAACATATGCATCACTGTAGAAACACAATTAGGACAAATAGCAATACTTTGTGTTTACAGCCCACCAAGTAACAGATTTGATTCCTCAAAGCTAAGAGATCTAATCAACAGCATACCAAAGCCATGTTTAATAATGGGTGATTTTAATGCTCATAATATAGCTTTTGGATGCCATAATGATAACAATAGAGGTAGATGTTTGTATAGCATTATTGATGAATTTGACTTGTGTGTTTTAAATGATGGTTCGCCAACAACTGTCCCATACCCCAATAGACAAGCTTCAGCAATAGATCTTGCTCTTGTTAGTCCGTCACTTGCTCATTTATGCAATTGGTATGTTCATGATGATCCCATGGGTAGTTATCACCTTCCAACATTACTTGAGATAAACATTCAACCTTCTATGTATGATCTGTCACCTGCTGTGAATCAAGAAAAATATATTTATAGTCGGGCAGATTGGGATATGTATTATAATTTATCAGAAAATCACTTTTCACAAATAGATTTGATAAATGATCCACCCATCACCTCTTACAATAATTTTGTAAATGCACTGTATTCATTGAGAGATAAAACCATTCCCAAATATAAGACAAGTTCAAATACACTTGTCAGAAAGCCAGTACCATGGTGGAACAAAAACTGTAATAAAGCTGTTCGTGACTCAAAAAATGCATTAAAGTATTACTTTTCTAAACCCACAATAGAAAACTGGATGAAATATAAAAAATTAGATGCAATTAAAAAAAGAGTATTAAAAGAAGAAAGAAATCTATCTTGGCAAAATTTATGTAGTAGCTTTAATAGATTAACACCAGTCTCTCGAATATGGGGTTACATTAAAAAATTTAAAAAGATAGGTACTAATAGAAATAGACATCATAATGATGAGTGGGTTTTAAGTTTCCTCAATAATTTAGCTGATACGACTGCAGTTGACAGGACTAGGCTTGATTATTTGTTTGCAAATTCTGCTGAAAATGACATGAATATATTTCTTAAGAACCAATTCACTATAGAAGAATTAAAAATATCCATTAAAAGTAGAAGGGATACCACACCGGGATTGGATGACATACCATACATGTTGATTAAAAAATTACATTTAAATGCATTGTTAATATTACTTAATATTTATAACAGATTATGGGAAGAGTTGATAGTGCCAGAGTCATGGAAAACACAATGTGTTATACCCATTTTAAAACCTAATAAGCCTGAAAATAATGCTTCTTCTTATAGGCCCATTTCTTTATCATCTTGTTTAGGTAAACTTTTTGAAAATATGTTGAAAATAAGATTAGATTACTTCATTGAATCCCACAGCTTGATTCCTGATATACAGTTCGGCTTTAGAAAAGGCAGAAGTTGTGCTGAAAGTTTTGTACATTTACTATCAGATTTGAGGCAGGTTAAATTAAGTCATTCTCATGCTGTATGTGTCTTTTTAGATGTGAAAGGTGCTTTTGACAATGTAAATTTAGAGGAACTTATTCAAGTATGTCATGATGCTGGCTTACCAACACACATCCTAATGTGGCTTTATTCCTTTTTAAATAATAGAACAGTTTTTGTAAAGTATAACAACAAAATACATGGGCCTAAATCTGTGAATAAAGGCACAATGCAGGGGGCAACCTTATCTCCTTTACTTTATAACTTGTATGTTTCCCAGATATTAACTTATGTAGAAGCAACAGATGTACATATTTTACAATTTGCTGATGACTTACTTTTATATAGCATAAACCAAAACATAGAAAGAGCAACAGCTAGTATTAATAATGCTTTAACGCAACTATACAACTATTATCATCATAAGCTTAAATTAGATGTAAGTCCAGAAAAGAGTTCAGTTTTAATTGTAAGTAAAAATTCAAATGTTATAAAGGATGTTAAGATTTTTTATGACAATGCAGAAATACCAATAGTTCATCAACATAAATTCCTTGGAGTTATTATTGATGATAAATTAAAATTTGATAAACATGTCAAACACATAAGTAAAAAGGCTCTAAATGGAATCAACATATTGAGATATTTAGCAGGAACTTACTGGGGCTCTGATCCCATAGTTTTGAGTATGTTATATAAAAGTATAGTTAGAAGCCATTTCGATTACAGCAGTTTAGCTTACATGCATGTTAACAGCACCTTACTGAAAAAATTAGATGTAATTCAAAATATGGGACTAAGACTTATTTGTGGAGCTATGCGTTCCACACCAATTAATTCTCTAGAAATTGAAACATGTATACCCCCATTGATTCTTCGTAGGTTGATGTTGGCTGAGCGGTTTTTCTTGAAAGTTCTAGCATCAACTAACAGTCCTTTGCATAAGAAATTAATAATACACCCTCAAATCACTCTTACAATTTCTCCAAATAATTTAACTGCTGCCTCTTTGATTAATGGAACTTTACCAGAAATACCAATATTATTTAAACATGTTAAAGATAATTCTAAAAACTTAAACCAACATGATATTTGGCCTGTCTATAAAATTCCTTTTAATAGTCTTATCAATAGTTCTACTAACATCCATTTAGATACAGTGCACAATAAATTTGATTTTTTGCAATTTAAGGATGATAGACCAACACATTATACTATATATACAGATGGGTCTAAAACAAATCAATATGTAAAAGCAGCATATTATGATCCACAAACTAGTTACACCAAGTGCATTAAAATAAACATAAATTGCAGTGTTTTTACTGCCGAATGCTATGCTGTATATTGTGCATTAGAATATGTAAATAATTATGTGAATAATGTACATAGTATCCTGATAGTTACAGATTCTAGGAGTGTTCTAAGCGCAATAGAAAATGTAAATATATCTTTTAAACTAAATTATATATTGTATGATATTAGAAATTGTATAAAAGAGCTGTATAGTAAGAATATACATGTAGAATTTGTGTGGGTACCTTCACATAGTGGCATTCCTGGGAATGAATTAGTTGATACTGCAACAAGGTCAGAGCATGACGAAGACAAGTCTGAACTTTTAAAGGTTCCATTTACTGATTACCACAGGCATTTCAAAGAACTTAACCGGCACTTGTGGAAAGATCACTGGAGGATAACCCTAGAAAACAAAGGCAAATGGTATGCTGAGATACAGAAAGACATACCGGTAAAACCATGGCATTATAACTTCAAAGACATAAGCAGAAGATTTACTAGCATAATAACACGCATGCGGCTAGGGCACTGTTTGACCCCAGCTCATTTGAACCGAATTAATATATTTGATAGTAGCCGTTGCCCTAACTGTAACTCCAGAGATGCTGATTTGGACCATATTATTTTTAAATGTTCAAGTTTTAATATGCAAAGATTGATTTTAGTAGCTGAAATTTGTGATTGTGACATTTCTGATGCAGACAATGATAGCCTCAACTTATTCAGTGACAGTGAAAGTCCACAAAGTGTTCCCCGCCGTGTACAGGATCTATTAAAACACAAACGTTACTATAGATCATTGTACGACTATATTTGTAACACAATAGGAAAAATTTAATTTGTTTTGTGTTTACAGTGTAAATAAGTTTTTTTTTGTTTGTTTTTAGAATGTATTGTACTTACTTGATTACTTGATAAGGGTTATATAATATGTAAATAATTATGTAATAAGTAGATAAGTTATATTAGTTAATATTTTTTCTTGTATTAGTGTAAATTCTTTTTAACATGTTTCCGACTGAAAGACTTTGTATCTATGGTCATGAATAAATTAAAAAAAAAAAAAAAAAAAAAAACCGACAAATTTAGGTCAGTTAAAGGAGAATATAACGTTTTGGTGTGATAAGATTTTAAATTTAAACAAAGTTTTTGTTTATGTTTATTAGCTACATAGTTTCTTGCACATATTTCAGCATCAGGCACACTGTGGTAAGTGCTATAGTTCTTTGTAACTTTTCCAACTAACATGGAGTATGAGAAATCGTTAATTATTATCTAACACAGATAACTGTAGTTGTTTCAATTCCTTTTAGTGAGTAATTGCAGTGGAAATGGTGCCATAATAACGTAGTTAACAATCAATTCTGTTGTGTAGACTTTTAAAAACTGTATAGTCTTTTTTTTTCATTTTTCTATTTGTCTATTTAGCGTTGTATAGTGCAATGGCTTTAAACTTAAAACAATAATAATTGAGTGTAAATTTAAAAAAAAATCGCTATTAACTTATAGATTTATGAATGTTGTAAATTTCCTGTTACTGTTTAGATCTTTCTGTCCTTTTAATTTACTCAGGTTATTCGAAGAATGATTAAAACTTTACATGACAGATAGCACTGGTAGCATCCTTAAGTTTTTGCTCCACATGTATTTGTTTTCTAAGTTATTAATATATAAGTAAATATATATAAAAACATAAATATTTTTGATAAATAATTAAGACTCTTTGTAACTAACCAAAGTAAATGGAGTTATTGAAAAAATAAGTGCTAAATAATGTCAATACTTGTTAATGTAGTTAGAGATGGCTTATTATGATCTTATTAAATTGAGTTAATCAATACCTTGATGATTAATGTATCAACAAACCCTATGTAAATAAAGTTGTTAAATGGAGTAAAGCATTCTTTACAATGATATGTGCGTTAACTTATGTAGTATACACATTGGTTGCGTCTGCATGGGAAACAAATGTTCCCAATGCAAACTATTTCAATGTTATTACATATTTTTGTGCTATATTTTACTGACTAAAATGTATTAATAAAATAATCTATTTGTTATATTACACACATAAATTGGAAATATTCTTACCAATTTAAACATTGAAAGCTGTGCAACTTTTTTTAAATTGTACTGTAGTTTTAATTATTACTTAGAAAATCGAAGAACTTAATCAAATATAAAAACATAATTTAAAACAATAAGTTATTGGCAAGTTTACTGTTTGGGTCCAACAAACAGAAGAGATAGTATGTGGAGGGTCCGAACCAACTCCGACGTAGATAACCTCGTGGCCGACCCTAAAATAATTGAAGAGAGAAAAGCTCATCATCTCCGCTGGCTCGTAATCTAGCTAGCTGGATCGGTCGCATAGAACAGATGGAGGAGGATTGGAATGTGAAGAAAGCATACTTGGGGTGATCAGTCAGTATCACTAGAAAGATAAGAATGCATCACTTAATGAACTTCACAACTGAGAAGATTAGACACTGTCTAGGATAGCGAAAAGTGGCACGCTTAACATGTATATGATGACATTCTTTTTATTGATAAAAAACGTTAATAAATAGTATAATTAATAATATCTTTTATCTTTCAATATAGATCAAAAATATTTTGTTTACGCCAGTGATATTATGATATAGAATTTTGTCGTACCTACGTCTCATAACACAACTCACTTTAGCTCTATAGGCTCCCGAATGGGCTATAGGGAGAGTTGTCGGCTCAATTTCTATTATGTGTCGGTGCTGAGCTAAAGGAGTAGTACAGTTCTATAGAGCGAATGAGCTCTCTTTACTTTTTAATCAGCCGTTTTGTAGAAAGTAATGGACGTGGGTCCGCTACTTCGGAGACTTCTGCATCTCATACTTGCAATGGTAAATCTTAATATGGTTTCATATTCCAAAATCGTCTTCCTTTAGATTTTATTATGGGAGATTCCGTCTAGCTGTTGTTGTAGTCACTTCTTCCGAACCGAAAAAACCTGTCTTTCTAGCCAATCCCCCCCTGTTCCTGGCCCCTCCTCTTCTAATCAACCTTCGCTTTTTCCACTATCTCAGCCTAATCAATCTTCCTATAAGAAAAGTGTTTTCATCCAACGTCATCCAAGACCAGCACTTAGCCAATCATATGACAAACAGGCTCATCATAATATAACTTCCACACCTCCATCAACTCTCCCTAATGGATGTGCTTTAGACAACTCTTGTACAATTAATGCCGCTCCTAATGACAACCTGGCTGAATTAATGTCTATGACTCTTGTAAATATATTAACCAAGTTTAGCGAGATTTTACCGTACAATACCTTACAGTTGATCCAAACTATCCTATCTTTACTAAACACACACCATAATAATGGCGAAGCTACTTCAATGGAACTGCAGAAACATTAAAAATAAGAAACAGGAACTAATTCTTTTAATTAATAAATTCAAACCAATAATTTTTTCACTATTTGAGACCATCCCAGATCATTCCCCTTCCATTAATATAGTAGCAGTTAGATGCATGAACATATCATTCATATTCCTATTAATATTATAAATGCGAAAGTAACTCTGTCTGTCTGTCTGTCTGTCTGTCTGTCTGTCTGTCTGTCTGTCTGTCTGTCTGTCTGTCTGTCTGTTCCGTTTTCACGTAAAAACTACTGGACCGATTTGGCTGAAACTCAGTATATATATATTTTCGATACCGAGGATGAACATAGGATACTTTTTATCCCGAAAAATGATATTTGTCTGTTTGTTTGTAATGCTTTTACGGAAAAACTACTGGACCGATTTGGCTGAAATTCGGTACGTATGTAAATTAAATACTGAGGATGGACAAGGGATAATTTTCATTTTGACCTTTTTGGTAATTTTGGCCTTTTTGGTCATTTTGGCCTATTTGATCATTTTGGCCTATTTGGTCACTTTGGCCTGTTTGGTCATTTTGCCCTATTTGGTCATTTTGGCCTTTTTAGTTATTTTGGCCTATTTGGTTATTTTGGCCTATTTGGTTATTTTGGCCTATTTGATCATTTTGGCCTTTTTGAGCATTTTGACCTTTTTGGTAATTTTGGCCTATTTGGTCATTTTGGCCTTTTTGGTCACTTTGGCCTATTTGGTCATTTTGGCCTTTTTGGTAATTTTGGCCTTTTTGGTAACTTTGGCCTATTTGGTCATTTTGGCCTTTTTGGTAACTTTGGCCTATTTGGTCATTTTGGCCTTTTTCGTAACTTTGGCCTATTTGGTCATTTTGGCCTATTTGGTCATTTTGGCATTTTTGATCATTTTGACCTTTTTGGTCATTTAGGCCTTTTTGGTAATTTTGGCCTATTTGGTCATTTTGGCCTATTTGATCATTTTGGCCTATTTGGTCATTTTGGTCGTTTTTGCCTACTCCGTAATTTTGGCCATGTCGGTCACTGTGGTCTTTTGGTCATTTAGACCATTTTGGCCTTTTTGGTCAAGTTTTGTAATTTATTTTGTTGATAGATAGACGGGGGATGGTATAATTAGCGATATAAAATGAAGTGAATCTTCCGTGGGCAAATACATAAAAAATGTAATATAATATAACCTTTAGCACTTGCTCTATAAGCAAGAGACACGCACTAGAGGTTAACCCGCGGCGCAGCCGCGGGGTAAACTCTAGTCTATTTATATTCCTCATCTTAATCCTGATATTATTCAAGAACTCTCTTTCATTCTGTCTTCTATTCCTTCCCCCCTTCTCATTCAAGGAGATTTTAATATGCATCACTCTATGTGGGGTTCTCATTACTGTGATTCAATATCTTCTCTGTTCCTTGATGTTCTGGATTCTATTAATTTATGTATTTTAAATGATGGTACTCCTAGTCGTAGGGTATCTCACCTTCAAAATCCTAGCATCCCTGATCTTACCCTCTCATCTCCTTGTTTAATAAACCATCTCTCGGGGAAAGTCCTATTGAACTCTCATGGTAGCTATCATTTACCTATCCTTACCTGCCTTGCTGATGCTTCTCTTCCTCCTCCTGCACCTCCGCCTATTTTAAAATATAGATTAAAACATGCAGACTGGGATCTCTTTTCAAAATTAGTGCAAAATCAGGTTGATACTTTGCCTAACGTGACTAATGAAAATGTTTTTATTTTGTATTCAAAATTTATTTCAGCCCTTACTTCTGCTGCAGATTCCTGCAAACCTCTTAAAAATTCGTCCTTCAACAAAATCCCTTCACCTGCTTGGTGGGATAGTGAATGCTCCTCTGCTGTTAAATAAAGGAAACAAGCTGAATATAACTTTGCTGAATCCCTCACAATTGAGAATTTTGTTGTTTTTGAAAAGACTGCTGCAAGGACTAAAGGATTTTTGCGTAAAATAAAAGTGGATGGATGGCGAAATGTTTGTGAATCTTTAGCCCCCAGGACCCCAACCAATTTAATTTGGAAAGAAATCAAAGGATTTCGGAAATCTCAAGTTGATAATAATTAACTAACTTAAATAACTCTAATGACTCAACATCATGGCTTCCCTTTTCTCCAAACTTGCTCCCCCTTTTGTTCCTCATTAAGTGTGCTTGCCAACTACCTCCATTACTCCTTCATCCGACTCTGACTCTATGAGCTGTATTTTTACTTTCGCTGAACTTTCTTGTGTTCTTGACCATGTTCGCGACTCCAGACTTGGTGTGGATGGAATCCCTTATTCCTTTATAACCAAATCCTCCAAAGCTACTAAATTATTCTTTCTTGATCTAATTAACAATTTTTTTGTAACTGATACGGTTCCCGATAGTTGGAAAACTCAATTGATTGTTCCCATCTTAAAACCTGGAAAACCTCCCTTAGACCACAATTCCTATAGACCTATTGCCCTTTCCTCTGTCCTATGTAAAATCATGTAACATCTTCTTAAAAATCGACTTGAATGGATGGTAGAAAATCGAGGTTTCCTTGCTAGAAGCCAATTTCAATTTAGATAGGGAATGGGCACGATAGATAGCCTTAGCCTTCTCACCTCAGATATCCGCTCAGCTTTCTCAAAAAATGAACATGTCGTTGGTGCCTTTTTAGACATTACAGCAGCATATGACAATGTGGGTCTTCCTCTTCTCAGGCAAAAATTGCAAAGCTGAGTATTCCGGAACGAATCATAACCATTATATGCAACATGTTCATGGAACGTTCCATTTCAATCCGCTCTTCTGTTTGTCCCCTTTCTCCCAAATTTGTGTGGAAAGGTCTTCCACAGGGTTCAGTTTTAAGTCCCCTTCTTTATAGTATCTATACAGCTGATCTAGAGGCTTCCGTCAATTGCTTTTGTAAGATTCTACAGTACGCAGATGACATTGCTTTGTATGTTACATCTGACTTCTTCACTGATTGCTGCAGTCGACTAAACAGCGCTCTCTTCTATCTTAATAATTGGCTTGTAGATCACGGTCTTGAAATTTCTGCCCCTAAAAGTTCTGTCGTAATCTTCTCTCGGAAAAGTTCTGTCCCTCTAATAGACATAAAGGTAAACAATCAAACAATTTCAGCTAAATATAATGTAAAATTCTTGGGACTATATCTAGATTCTAAGCTCTCTGGTGTGAATCATTTAAATTATATTTCAAATAAAGTGGAAAAAAATATTAACATTCTACGAGCTTTATCTGATGCTAAGTGGGGTTCCCATCCATATAACCAAAAATTGTTATACAATGCTATAATAAGGAGCCATTTTGATTATGGGAGCTTTCTGTTGGAACCTTGCAGTAAAGTAGCCCTTGCTAAATTTGATCGGTTACAGGCAAAATGTTTAAGAATTATTACTGGCTGCATGAAATCGTCTCCTACCAAAGCTCTCCAGGTCGAATGCCTAGAGCCCCCGTTATCCCTACGCCGTCAACTCCTTGCAGACCGTTTTTTTTTGTAGAGTCATTCAAATAGTAAGAGGGAATGTCTCATATTTATGACATTTTATCTGCAAATTATGATCGTCCTGTGAATGTCCCTTACCTGTTAACTCTTGTCCATTATAAATTTGTATATACTTTAAGTAAATTTTTATAACTACTAATAATATCAATTTTTAACGTAGTTAGTCTAATAAAATCAATGTTTTGTGTTGTCCTCAGGTCATCAGAAAACGTTCTCCACCGCACAGTTATCATTTTTAAAATTAATTTCTGATCACCCAGCACCTGTCATTTTTATATAGTCACTCGCAAAACCAGTCACTCCGACATTGGCAAAATCAACGCACATCAAAAGCGTTGCAGCCATCTCCGAACAAAATAGAATAGAATAGAATATAGACATTATCATAGAATATAGATTTTTTCAGTCAGAAATGCTTTCGAACATTCTCAGAACATCTTATGAATGTTTCGTCACAATCTGATCAATAGTTTAAGAGCGCATTGAAGACAAACATACAAACATTGGTTTTAATTTATAAGACTAGCTGTCCCGGCAGACTTCATCCTGTCCGGAAAAGCTTCAATCGATGTGCCGACAGCAGCGCGACCTACAGGGTTCAATTTTGAACCAACTTAGAAACCTTCTTTGCCTCATGCACAACAACTTTGCTAAAGAGCATCACATGATCAAATGTATCGTTTGATTCTATAAAGGACATACAGACAAACATTCATTTTTATATATGTTACAGTTATAGTGATTAAACAGCTTTTGAGGTCTTCAAGTAGAAGTAAAACAATGTTGTGTGTTTGAATTGCAGTTCAGGAATGCATGATGTAGGCTCGCTCCGCGCTTACTAAAGTACTACAAAAATGCAGACGCTTAGCAGCTGACGGAGCGAGCTATGTCCCCGCGGTAGGCGGGGCGTGGTCGCACGGGCTTTACGGGGGTGACGTCAGTGGAGTGATTCTGTCCGCAACAGTTTGTGAGCGGCCGCCGTGGCGATCGGACGTCTGCGGCTACAGGGCTCCCCCTCAAGCGAAGCGTACCGGTGGTTTGACTCGACGTCCACTGCGGGTGTGAAAATTTTCTGTGCCAACTGCCTTTTTCAAGGCGTCCGTATGGTCGTCACACACTGCCTTTTTCAAGGCAACCATGTTTCCGCAACGATCTTTACTGCCAACTGCCTTTTTTAAGGCATCCTTCTGGTTTCCAACTGCAGGGTGAGTTGGCGTAGTGCACAGCTTCAGGACGTAGGCGGGCTTCAGACGGTCGATAGAGACGTTGGTTTCTCTTCCATGCAGCTTAATTTTGAAGAATTTATCATTTCGTTCCAGGATTGGGTAGGGTCCTTCGTAGGGAGGCTGAAGTGGTTTCTTCACGGCGTCGACTCTGACGAATACGTTTTCACATGTTGCTAGGTCGTGATGTACAAATGTCTTCAGATTATTCTCGTGTGTAGTGTCTGTGGTTGGAGTTAGGCTTCTGATAGTTGCTTGAAGTTTATGAACGAAATCTTCGTGTAGTGGTATACTTTGTGGTTGGGTAGGCGTTATGAAGGTTCCGGGAACACGTAGGGCTGTGCCAAAAGTTAACTGCGCGGCGCTCGTTTTTGTGTCTTCACGCACAGCGTTTCGTAGGCCGAGTAGCACCGTTGCCAGTTCGTCCGTCCATTTTCCGCCGTTTTGCAAACGGGCGGTTAGTGCTGTTTTAAGCGTGCGGTGCCATCGTTCAACTATCCCGTTGCTTTGTGGGTGATAAGCGGTCGTTCTGGTTTTCTCTATTCCTAGTAGTCTAGTTAATGATTGAAATAGCTGGCTCTCAAATTGTCGACCCTGGTCCGAGGTAATAGTTGTAGGGCAACCAAAACGAGCTATCCATTGGTCGTAAACCGTCTTGGCAACTTGTTCCGCTGTTATCTCACTGAGTGGTATTGCTTCGGGCCAACGAGTCGCGCGGTCGATCATCGTGAGTAGGTATCTGTGTCCTTGCGCTGTTGTAGTAAGCGGTCCAACTATATCTATGTGTAGATGTTGAAAGCGTTCGGTTGGCGGGAACGATGCGGGTTCGCTGTGTGTGTGTCGTTGTATTTTGGCGCGCTGGCACGGTACGCATGTTTTTGCCCATGTTCCGATATCGGTGTTCATAGATG
This sequence comes from Dendrolimus punctatus, assembly GCA_012273795.1. NCBI lineage: Eukaryota > Metazoa > Arthropoda > Insecta > Lepidoptera > Lasiocampidae > Dendrolimus > Dendrolimus punctatus. The sequence continues at coordinate 13,239,666 of CM022551.1, read as the reverse complement.
GCCAAAAGTATTGCTGTTGTATCATCTTGCGTGTAGTTCGTATTCCAGGGTGACTAATATTATGCAGCGCGTTGAATGCTATGCGACGATAGTCATCAGGTAGATAAGGACGGATGTATGCTGTTGATGTTTCGCAGTATATTGGTTTTGTCGAGCCGGGAATTACGATCTTTTTGATTTTTACGTTGGACGATTGCCTGTTGCAGATCTGGGGTAGGCAGGTGTCCTTTTCTTGTGCGCTAGCGAGTTCTTCAAAATTAATTAATGTAGGTACGTCGATTGTTTCAATGCGTGATAGTGCGTCGGCTACGGGGTTGTTTTTGCCGCTTACGTGTCTTATGTCAGTTGTGAACTCGCTAATGAAAAGTAGCTGGCGGGCGCGTCGTTGGGTCTCGCTGTCGGATGGCGGTTTGTGAATGGCATATGTGAGTGGTTTGTGATCTGTGTAGATGATGAGTGTTCGTCCTTCGAATAGCTTCCTGAAGTGTTTAACGGCCATGTAGATTGAAAGTAGTTCGCGATCGAAAGTGCTGTATCGTTGTTGGGCGTCGGATAGTTTCTTCGAAAAATACCCTAGCGGTGTCCACTTGCCGTTAGTGCTCTGTTGAAGGACGGCGCCGGCACATGTATTGGATGCATCGCACATGAGCGTCATTGGTTCTGACATTGATGGTGATGGGTGAGCGAGTAAGGCTGCGGTCTGTATGCTGGCCTTACACGCTTCAAATGCTTCTTCGGCCTCTTTTGTCCACTCGATCTTCGTTTTGTCCCGCTTTTTGCAGTTATGTAGGTAAGTGTTGAGTGGTATTTGGAGTTCTGCGGCCTTCGGTATGGAGTCACGGTAAAAGTTAATCATACCGAGGAATCGACGGAGCTCTTCGATGTTTGCTGGCCGGGGGTAGTCAGTAATGGCTTGAACTTTTTCTTGTGGTGGTTTTATACCTTCGGTTGACACGTCATATCCCAGGAATGTCAAATTTTTCTTTCCAAATACGCATTTTGAAGGATTGATGGTTATACCATAGGCGTCAAGTCTTTGTAGGACTGTTTTCAAATGGTGTTCATGTTGTTCTTCATTTTCTGATCCAATGATGACGTCATCGATGAACGGGAATGCAAAATCGAGTCCATTGAGAACTTGGTGGATAAATCGTTGGAAAGTTTGGCCTGCGTTTTTGAGCCCTGGTACCATTCTGGGAAATTCGAAAAGTCCGAATGGTGTTGTGATGGCAGTCTTTTGTATGTCAGCTTCTTGGACTGGTAGCTGATTGTAGGCTCTGTTTAGGTCGAGTGTGCTGAAGATTTTCTTCCCGTGTAATAAGTACGTGAAATCTTTAAGTCGTGGTACGGGGTATCGGTCGTCTATAGTAACTGTGTTGAGACGTCTGTAGTCGCCGCATACACGTAAATGGCCCTAGCGGAAGATCAGCGCTGGTTAAGTTAACCAGCAACATGCTGAGCTAGGACCAATTTAGAGCTACACTTTATTTTTATTTTTTTTCTATTGCATTGTTTTATATTGTACATTTATTTATTTATGCTTGTATATTGTATTTTAATTTATGTTGTAGTTCTAAATAAACGTTTTTTCTTTCTTTCTTTTTCTAAATCCCCATTTTTCTTAGGTACCACGTGTAGTGGGCTTGACCATGGACTCTTGCTGGGACGACATAGGCCTTGCTGCATCATATCTTCAAATTCTTTTTTGACGGCCATGTAGCGGTGCGGTGCGAGTGGACGAGTGCGGCAGTGGAGTGGTGGGCCATTCGTTTCTATGTAGTGTTCAACATTGTGTTTTGGTGTTTCTTTGAAGCACGATGGGCGAGTAATGTCGGGGAAAGCGGCTAGTATGCGATGGTATTTTTGTTCCACGTCGATGCTGCGTATTGTGGGTTCCGTTGCGTTGACTATTGGTGCCTGTACTGAGAGGTTTGTCACCTTATCAATAAGGCATCGGCTTGCAACATCAACGAGTAGCTTGTGGTGCTTCAAAAAATCGGCTCCGATAATGGGCTTGCTCACTGCTGCGATGATAAATTTCCACTCGTAAGGCCGATGCAGTTTCAAATCCAGCTCCAGGGTCTTTTCGCCATATGTTGGAATGACTGTGTTGTTGGCGGCATATAGTGAAAAGTTCGTAGGCTTGGCTTTGATGTTGCCGAACCGCGGTAGTACCGATACGTTTGCACCGGTATCGATGAGAAAAGATAGCCGTGATTTGCGGTCATAGACGAATAGGCGGTGAGAAGTAATGTGGGCGTCGGATTCCGCCGCATCCAACGCTGTGCTTAGTTTTCCGCCGGTTTCTGGTAATTGCAGGGATGTGTGCATTTTCTGGCTGCATTTCCAAATCTACGATGATAATAGCAGATAGTTTGGCTGGGATGGTTCTGATTGTATCGCTCTCGGGAACGTGATCTTGATGAGTTACGATAGAAAAGTCTCGTTCGGTGTTGATTAGTCTTCAGCTCAGCTATTTCTTGGGTGAGGCGGTCGATTTTTGAGTGAAGCTCGCTGAATGCATTTGTAGGTGATTGTGGCTGTGGCGGTGACGTCGCTCTTGTAGTGACTGCGAAGATCGGGTTTGTTGGTGTGGAGTTTTCGACGACTTTGTCGGCCACCAACGCAAGCTCACTAAGTTGAGACTGCTTGGCAATATTTTCACTGATGGCCAGTACTGCACGGGCTGCTGGTGGCAGGTGACTGATCCACATTAGGCGGAGCGCTGTTTCAGACACTTTGTTGCCAGCTAGATGTTGCATACGCCTTAGTAATTGTGATGGCTTCAATTCTCCAAGTTCCACTTCAGAGATTAGTCGCTGTAGTTGCCTCTGTTCAGATTCTTCGTATACGTTGAGGAGTCTCTTCTTGATGGTGTCGTATTTGTTGTCAGCGGGTGGGTTTAGTAAAATGTCACTTATTTCGTCGATATCCTGTCGTTCCAGTTGTCCAACGACGAGTTCATACATCGCCTTGTCGCCTTTTTTCTGTGCCGAGACGATGGCTTCAAACTGGACAAACCATAGCCTTAATCTGTCGCGCCAGAGTGGTGGAATTCTTGGTGTCAAAGCGAGGCCAGATACTTCCTTCAGTTCATGGCTGGATGCTGCTGCTTTACTGCAATCTTCCATATTGTCTGAGCTTGATCGGCTAAACAGACGAGCAGAGTTTTCTATCCTGCAGGAATTTTGTTTCGAGATGATCCTTTCTTCAGAAGGTGGTTTTCTTGCGGGGTCACCACTTTTGAGGTCTTCAAGTAGAAGTAAAACAATGTTGTGTGTTTGAATTGCAGTTCAGGAATGCATGATGTAGGCTCGCTCCGCGCTTACTAAAGTACTACAAAAATGCAGACGCTTAGCAGCTGACGGAGCGAGCTATGTCCCCGCGGTAGGCGGGGCGTGGTCGCACGGGCTTTACGGGGGTGACGTCAGTGGAGTGATTCTGTCCGCAACAGTTTGTGAGCGGCCGCCGTGGCGATCGGACGTCTGCGGCTACACAGCTATTATGCATAATGACTGGTCATAAGTCAGTCAAAAACTTTTTATAAAATTAATGATACACTTTTTGATAATTATATAGAAGTTATATATGAAATGAAAGGTAATTTTATTTACAATACAATTTTATTTACATTAGTCAAAATGGCCTCCCCTATTTTGAATACATGCCCTTAAGCGACGCGGCCAATCATCAATCGCAGCACGCACCACATTCATATCAATTTCTGCCGCTGCTTTAGCCTAAGATGCTCGGATAGATTCCAAATTCTGATGAGGTTTAGCGCAGACTTTCTCCTCCAAATGTTGCCATATCTTGTAATCCAGTGGGTTTAAGTCTGGACTAGAAGAGGGCCTGTCTTCATGTGCGACAAAGTCAATTCGACGGGCGGTCAACCAGTTTTGCGTGCTTCGTGCCCTATGAGCTGGTGCAGTCCTGTTGGAATATCCAATGTCAGTTTTTGAATATTATTTGAGAAAGAGGTTCCACTATGTTTGTTAGGACGGTATTTTGGTACACCTCGGCACTGGTTTTTACACCTTTTTCACAGAAAGACACTCCATTTAAGCCTGAATATGAGAATCCAAGCCAAACCATGAGTGATGAAGGATGATGTCCTCGATGAACCCTCAGAATACGCGTGCTGGCTTCTTCACTGTTGTGGGCATACACCTTATCACTTTGTTTATTACAACTTTCTTCGTTGTTAAAAAACATTACATCCGAAAACAAAATTTCGCGGTATTTTTTTCCCGCGTACCGCCATAACAAAGCGCGGGATCTATCCAGCCAAAATTTTTCAAACGCTCATTCAAAAAATGTGCGGTCTTCTTACGATATGCTCGTAGTCCCAGGTCTTCATTTATCACTCTTTTGACCGTGGTTCTGCTTAGGCCCATGTGAAGAGCTAAGATTTTTTGTTTGCGAACAGGATTTCGTTGGATTCGCGCCTTCACTGCTTTGATGATCGCGGGTGTCCTAACTCTATGAGGTCGGCCGGTTCTCTTACGATCTTCGAAGCTTGAATCTTCAGTAAATCGTTTGATAGTGCGATAAACAAACAGTAGGGTTATTTTAAATTTTTGTAGAATATTCAAAATCTCTTTTGGCGCGTAACCATTATCGCGTGGCGGTGCAACGCGATAACCGCTACTCTATCTTCTTTCTTCGACCAATCCATATTTGAAAATGATTAAATGAACGAAAATTGATGTCTTTTATTTTCGGGCAAGCGCAACCGTTCTATTTTTAAAATTGGTGAAGTTCACCTAGTCAGTATTCGATAATGTTTAGTAATAAGGTTTTGACAGAACCTATGACCCGACTAAGTATATTATCAAAATTGACTAGACATTGTGATAAATTAATCACTTTATCCGGATATTATTCATAATAGCGGGTCAAAGTTAGCCAAAGTATTAAATTTAATATTTTATTATTGTAGTCTTTAAAGACTGATACCAAATACTTGTATTGATCTCTGTTTTTTTAAATGTTGTTTTATGGCTAGTGAGCTTTAAATTTACTTTATAAATTAAAGTTAAATAACTTTATAACAATGTTAATTAACATAGAATTATTATCTATGACAATGTTGATTAATTCTGTGTCAATTACCACTTTATCTAAATAGAGTAGACATTATAAAAAATGGCTAGATAATATATATAATATCCGGATTTATTACTTTGGCAGTAACATAAGAAGAAAGAAGATTGAAATGTGACATCACCCCCGCCCACCCCTTATCACACTTTGCCGACACCTCCTCCCCACCATCTAGCATGTGACGTAATTTTGAACGCCAAACCTGTTTCTTGAGATATTTATAGAACCTTGTTTATCATCAATTTTTCCCTATATTACTAGTTAGTCACGCTTTATATCTTATATAGTGGGTAACCTTCAGTATCATGTTCTTAAAATTTATAATAACAATTGTTTTGTGTGTTTCACTTTCAAATAATGCGAAGGTAAATGTTTTTCAATATATTTATTATTTATAATAATCGGCAGACAAACACACATATTGTATATCCCCAAATTAAGCAAGTTACGCTTGTGTTATGGGTAATATATAACGGACCACAGTGGGGCCGATCCCAGACACCCAGACCATGGTAAATAACGGAGAAAATATGTTTCCGAAATTTACTATACCGGGAATCGAACCCGGAGTCTGGGTTGCAGTGAGGCAGGCTGGCAAAGGCTTAGCTCGCTCAACCACAGAGGCCGCCAAATATATAGTAATATTTTTGCCCTTTAGTCATCATCAGGCAGTTATTGGGGGTGGCTTTGGGGCCTAAATTGCTTCATGTCTTACCGAAATTGGAAAATCAGTGTCTCTATACCTAAATGTTTAAGGTAAATTTTTATTATGGATTTTAAATAATTTATTATGGAAAATGTATGAATGTATGATGAAAGAATGACTAAACAGATATACAATGCAAAAGTGGATGGATGTAGAAGTCGCGGAAGGCCACGACACACCTTCCATGATCAAATTGATCGTGTACTAGCAGAAGGTGATGTCAGGAGCCTTAAGAACAGACGAGCGTGCATGACAAGAGCTATGAATGTCAAAGAAGCAAGTGAGGTATGTAAGAATAAGCCTAAATGGCGCTCTGTTGTTCGTGCCTACCCCGCAAGGACCTGGCGTGAAGTTATGTATGTATTATGGAAAAAGGATGTACTCAAGACAAAAGTGTACAAATGATAAAGTTACAATTTCATTGTCATTTTTTTTATTATAAACTGTATTGATGTAGAGGTCGATAGGGATGACAGGGATTGAATACCCTACAGTCGGCAATAAATCCGCCACTGCTTCCAGCTTCGCCGTAGGTCTAATCCTGGTACCTAGTCTTCAAACATACATACTAAAGATGCCACATCATTGTGGTTTGGCTGAATATCAAATATTCAACCACACTGTCAACCGAATATTCGGCGTAAGGTATGCATATTTGATTCTGATATTTGAAAAATTGGTGGAACATAAGACGGAAATTAAAATTAATCAAAATGGCATTTAACACTTGTTAAAACGTAGTTTATCTATCAATAATATAATATGTGATTGAAATATAATTATGCATTTTTGAGTAACATGTGAGGCAGCGTGACCAGATTTAGTAGATTTCTACTTTTTTTGGTAGATTTTTGGGTACTGGCAAAAGAATTTAGTATGTAAAAATAATTTGGTATATTTTAGTAGAATTCACGCTTTTCAGTTATTCTAGTACTTTTTTGGCATATGTACGATGCAACATCGCTCATAAAAAACATCGATGTTAGGATATCTATGTTTTAAAAGTAAAACATCGATGTTAAAAATATTGATGTTTATGAACGATATATCGTCAAAAAACATCGGTTTATGAACGATGTTTGTTTTATCACCATTTACATAAACTTTTGACGCGTTCCTGCGATGCATACGAAACATCGTTTTTTTAACATCAATATATCGTAATAAAATCGTATAAAAATTATTAATAAAAAAATGAAAAATAAACATTTTCTAATTTTTCCAACGGGGTTCTATTCTAAAGTCTTTCAAGAATGTCTCCAAGAAAGGAAAAAAATCTTAAATTTATAGTTTAACAATTATCACACTTGCAATGTTTATGTTTTAGCAAAAAAAATTATTAATTAACTATTGAATAACTAAATGAAAAATTGTTATAAAAAAAATTTCAAGCAGATTATTGTTCATTCATCTATTCAGTTAGTGCTTGAATTTTTTCATTTTTTATTTTCATATTTAGTATGTTTAAATAATATTTATTCATTAAAGGGCCGACGTGGGTGTGGCTTGCGTAAGCCAGAGTACCCGTTTTCGGCCGAATTTTCATCCCTCTGGGAAAATTATAAAAATTGATCTTACAGTTTCGGGAGCCAAGACTTTTTTTTAGGAAATTTCGTATCTTTTTTCAAATTTGAAAAATCTTTATTACTTTTTGAGATATTTGCAAAAAACTAAACCCCCCTTTTTTAGTTAATTGTTAATAACTTTTACAATTTTTGCAAGCGGAACTTAATTTTTTTCAAAAATCATCTAGATACCATTCCGAATCGAATGACACCTCATCGGAGACTGCTGAAAATAGTTGGTCCAAAAGGCACTTGTTTACCAGTCTACCAGGTTTTGGATTGCTCTAATGTATTCATCATTCTATTTCCTTCATGTAAACTCCGTGCAATCCATCTGACCCTATTTTATTTTCTTAAATTAAATGATCCATAAAATTTCACTTGGGGCAAAAATAAAAACATCCAAATTGTATTCTTTGTGTGGGTTTTTTTTTTCAAAATCCTCCCCACCAAGGAAAAAGTTGCAGTGTTATTACTTTTATTTTAATTTAATCCAACAAGATTCATGCTCTTGAACAATTTCAAAATCTTAATTTTCGTTTTGGAACTCGTTCTTCATTTCATACTATGTACTATGGTCCCAGTAAAGCTTTCTGACTTTACTAATTCTGATCGAAGTCTTCTGCACACAACATCTGGTTAAAATGTATTTGTTGTGTACTTATTTCCTCGATTGTTTAGAAAAGCTCATTTCAATGTGCGAAAACGGCGACCATTATAATAAATAAAATATCTTCTAGCGATATATCGACAAGCTGGTCCCGCTCACACAAGTCGTGAGATCCGTAGGTGATCCACAGTGCAGATAATTAGAACATCATTATTTATTTACCCTAAGGGTTCTTTTTCTATCGAGGTCTGCACTTCTAAAATTCTTATGGATTTGTACATCTGCGTAATTTTGCACAAACCATCCTTTTCGTCACGGTCGCCAAACGTTGCGGATTATATTTAATGTATTATAAATTTAATAGCGAAAACGTTAATCAATAAAATTCGCTTCTAAAACATTTTATTTGATTTGCTTGTACAGAAAATTTTCACAAGTGACAAACATAAAAACAAAAATAATATCGCATATAAATTTAAATTATGAAAAATAAACATTCTAAAAAGTTCCAACAATTTCCTTACGTGATCCTATTGAACTGAAACTGCAAAGAACTGTTGGTGACCATCAAACTTCTCTTGCTTCTCTAAAACTAACATAAAGTGGTGGTTGAAACATGACTGCATCATCACCCGCTCTACAGCTCTAGTAGATTTATATATGTGGCTAAGAACATTATATCCTCTTCTTGGAGAGTTGTGATACTTTTATGTGACATCATCAGGTGTGGCATGGCCTGGTCCAGCCCACCCTGCCACTTGCAAGATGCACCAGGACATGGGCATGAATATGGCCTGAATTCACAAGCCTCCTCAGCTCTGCTTTCTCAGTGTGAACTAGTGGGACTGTACAACCTGTGTTGGAGTGTTTACTTTTTCCATTGCAAGGTTCCGGATGTTGCCGAGAGGCCCGCGGCAGGTCGGGCAGCAGGAAACTTAGGGCGGCAGCAGGAGCACACTAGGTGCCCGCTCTGGCACTGTAGAATCGGCGGCAGAACATAGTCGAAGGACACAGGGCACTCGAACAATGAAGCTAAATCGGCAGACATGGCGGTGGCCGCGCTTACGAGTGCTGGTACTCCAGGCACAGAACAACTGGAACCACTAGCTCCACGCCGCTGTTTGTTTGTGCTCATGTCACCGTCACGCGCCCATAAATCACGTCGGGGTCACCAGATGTGGGCAAGGATAGTCCCACTAAAAATAATTTATTCATGAAAATTGATTGTTGAAAAGCAATGACAAAGTTAAGGCGAGTGTCATAACAGTCAGTAAAATTATTTTTTCTTAGATATTTTTTGCGTTCTATTAGTAGGTCCTTATTGCAGTAGATGCACCAAATGAAAGAAAATAATATGTTTCGTTATACGCAGTTGTTTTAATACTTGTTTAAGAAATATTTGATATGTTTTTGCAAGCCATATCAGCTAATAAATATATTTTAAAGTATGTAATTTCTATTCCTCACTTTTTTCAAATTATAAAGCTCTTTATAAATTTAATAACTGGATTTTTGATGGATTTACTTATTTCAGATGCAATTATGTCCGACATTCGATCGATACTAACAGAACTTATTTCATAAGATAGTTATAATATATATAGTCTCATATAAACCCAAAACATCCGGACATATTATATTCGGATTCGATATACCGCACTAGCCTCCGTATTGTTAGTAAATAAAACAACTATTTAGCGGTAGCGTGATTTATTATGTTTCCTTTTATTAAAATATTCAAAGGCATACATTTTCATAACATTATTTGTATCCACATCTAATCTGGTGCCGTTAAGATGATGTACTTACAAGTTTTACCATATCTGGGCACACAACAATCTCTTTCAGAAGAAGCCATAATCCAAGTCATCAGAAAACAAATCGTTAGGCAAATTGGTGTTCAGGGTACATGATTAAGTCCGACGTGATCACAGAACACTAGTAAACGTGATAAGCGAAGTCTTTGGAGTCCAGGAATCAAACGAAGTTATCGAAAAATAATCAAAACACAAACAAAGTACATACGTTCACGAATGTAACTTGTATCAGTCGGAATGTCATTTTGGTTTTGACATAATTGACATTTTGAAATAAGTTTTTGGTAAATCGACAATTCATCAAAAATCTATTAATTAAAGTTAAAAAGAGCTTTATAATTTGAAAAAGGTGAGGACTAGAATTTACACACTTTATATTTATTAGCTGATATGGCTTGCAAAACGTAAAAATATCAATATTTCTTAACAAGTATTAAAAAACTGCGTATAAAGAACATATTATATTCATTCAATTGTGATTAATTTGAGAACATGACATCTATGCAATATACCATAATAGAACGCAAAAATCTCTAAGAAAAATAATTGTACTGATGTTAGACCTGCGAGTCACACTCGTGAACTTATGTACTTTGTTTGTGTTTTGATTATTTTTCGACTTGATTCCTGGACTCCGATGACTTCGCTTATCACGCTTACTAGTGTTCTGTGATCACGTTGGCCTTACGCATGTACCCTGAACACCGATTTGCCTAACGATTTGTTCTCTGTTGACTTAGATTATGGCTTCTTCTGAAAGAGGTTGTTGTGTGCCCAGATGCGGTAAAATTTGTGTATCATCCTAACGGCACCAGATTATATGTGGATACAAATGATGTTATGAAAATGTATGCCTTTCAATATTTTAATAAAAGGAAACATAATAAATCACGCTACCGCTAAATTGTTGTTTTATCTACTAACAAATAAACATTTTTTTGCATTTGCTTTTGGGAATTGCAGGAGTTAAATTATGAACTCCCGCAATTTCCAAAAGTGTAATATAAAAATCAACCTGGACGGTTTTTGCCGTCGTATTGTCTCGTATACCGATAGAGTGCGTTAGTATATATATTATGACTTTTGACTCTATACCCGTATATATATAAAGTACTTTCTGGTCAAGGCTAACTTTTTATTAATATTTAAAAATGTTAATTGCGGCCAGCGCCCACACGCACACGGAATTAAAATATTCGTCACATCAAAGTCGACTTTTGCTTGTACGAGTACAAGAAACAGTACTGCCAACAGTTTAGTAATTGTTACGTTTACAAAATACTATATGTGCCAGCGACTTTATCAGCGAGAATTTTTTTCTTGGGATCCTAAAAAATAAGTAGCCTAACTTACTACTTTTAACATCAGCTATCTGCCAATGAAAGTCCTTTTACAATAGGTTCAGCCGTTTCAGAGTTTGTCCGGAACATCCAGACTGACAAAAATGTTTAAAATTGATTTTAGATATGATAGATACCACATTAAAAAAAAAATTCCAAGAGTTCAGCAGACAGGCAGACGGCCCAATTGACGGAAAGTGGTTACCATCGCTTACGGACACTTGCAAAAGTGCTACAAATACGCTGCTGCTCTCTTAACGAAGATTGGAACCTGGTTTACTAACGCCAGAACAGAACTCAACGTTGTTGTGGCGACATATTATAGACCGGGAAAATGCCCTACTACCTGGCTCTGGGCTGTTTTGTCGCCTCTTACAGGCAGCCCGGCCGCAGGAAATTGCCATACATAGGCGATGGTAACTGCGTTCCATCAAGTGGGCCGTCTGCTTGTCTGCTGAACATCTGCAATAAAAATAAAAATAATTCCCAAGCCGTAATAAGCAACCCAACCTCCAAACAGTCACTGCCGTACCGTTATTGGGGATAATAAATACATTATTATAAAGAAATATTTGTCACCGTTTTGCGGTTTTCCTGAATGGGCCATCGGCCTATTTGCCTGATTTTGCCCGCTTCAGGCAATAAAAAGAAGTTTATTTATAATTTAATATAACTGGTATTGTGGACTAGAGTGCGCGTATTCAAAATTGTAATTAAATTGAAGTTTACTTCACTCCTATGTTTGTAACTTTCTCAGAAAACATTTGTTGTGTGAGATGGATAACATTGAGTTATCTGTGTTTTATATGGTATGGACCGCAGTATACTAACATTATTTTAAAGAGGTGGTGGTAAAGTAACTCATAAATAACTGTCAAAAATAACCAATATCGGGTGGTAGTTTAAGTGACTGCTAAGAGGCAAGGTGAGCAAGTTTCATTTGAAACAGCCATTTATTATGGGCTTAAGAGTCTCTTACTTAAGAGATGGCTAATCCTTTCTTAACGAGATTATTACAAGTAGGCCCTAAAAGTTAAAAGGTTGTGTTGATCAATCATGTAAAAATATTGGAAATGCCAAAAAAATATTTAACTCTGAAAAAGTCTTTGTCTTTTCTCCTATTTATTCTGTTGCGTTTGATATAGTAAACATATAATTATTTAAAATATTGTTACGAGCTAGAGGACTCGAATTAAAATGCCGCTGGACTTACTATAGAATTTATTAAAACTATACCAACACGTATAACATAGGTGCAAATATAACTAGACGGAAGAAGTCCCAATGTAATGCACAATTCTGTTCAACACGCGCTAAGTCCGTCACTATGTTGCTAATCGAAAGTACTACACACGTCTTACTAGTATCGTAATCGTCGCTTGACTACCTCACCCCTCCGTTCGGGCATTGTTTTATGCTGAACTGTATATTACCGACAAAGGGGCCGCGTTCACTGAGTTAATCCGCACATCTGGCAAGCTTAAACGCAATGCAATAAAAAGAAGGACTAGTTCGACACTAATGACGGCCATAAAATAAGTACGATAATAATAGGATGTTTTTAAATTTTAAACACGAAGTAAACGAAATAACTCCGAATGCAGGAAAGGCAATAAACTGCGTTTTACGACAGCCAGGTGTGCGTTCTTTGTCGGCATGTAACAATATTATGTTTGATACGAAATCAATCAAAATATTAAAAACGGTAAAATTTTGTGTTTCAGTCCAAACCACAGAGCATGGATGTATTGAGGCAGTTTCAAAGTCTAGCTTGGTATGTATTTTTATATAAATTGCATGTTTCTATTTCATTATCATGAAGCTAGTTACATACATACAAAGTTTCATAGTTATATAGGTATGAATTCAATTTTTATTTGTTTTTTTTATTTCTTGAAAACTTGTGTAGCGTAGTAGATAATACAAATCTGTTATCTATGCATCGGCGGCCTCTGTGGTTGACCGGCTTAGCCTTTGCCGGCTTACCTCACTGCAACGCAGCAATCCGGGTTCGATTCCTGGTATAGTAAATTTCGGAAATGTATTTTCTCCGTTATTTACTATGGTCTGGACGTCTGGTTTGGCCCTAGAGTAGTCCGTTGTATATACCTTATAACACAAGCCTAACTTGCTTAATTTAGGGATATACAATATGTGTGTTTGTTTGCTGATTATTATTATTATTTATTACTGTGCAGTAATGGCGACAAAACAACCCACAACTAGCTGGTAGAGTTTTTCTCCAGGTGGTCACCACTCCCGGCTTAAATTATGCCGCCATCATGATCTTGAGTGGTTTTCCGGCATTAGTATGCAAATAAAGATATCAAAGTATAACTGATTATCACGGTTATGACTGCTATCCTAGATTATTCTAGAGATAGTATGGCACAGAAACTAAATAGCGATGGCCACGCGATATCGCGTGTAGTCCACAACACTCGATATCGCGCGAGCGGCCACGGCACTCGATATCGCGGGAACAGTAACGATCGTGTTAACTTGAAACCTTATTTATATTTGCATTATATTATATTAATTTCCAGGTGCAAGCCGGACTGGTGTTTTCCTAGTATGAGTAAAGAAACTAATGAGCTGCTGTATCAGTGTTCTCAAATGCCCAAACCAGAGTTGACCGATGATATAGATGAGGTCATCCGCAGAAGCAAAGCCTTCCCAATACCGCATCCGGTACCTAATGTTAGGTGAGGCTTATTTATTCATACTAGTGTCCGCCTATTGGTCGAAGTTCGACCATAATTAATTTAAATTATAAGTTTCAACATTATTAATGTTCTGTTGTCAAAGACTATACTTTTATATTCACAGATTTCGCCAATGCTTGGTTGTTAATTTGACTATAACAGTTAACAAAAGAGTATATATGCGTGTGTGTGTCAAATACATGGTAATGTGTATAATGTATTTTTTATGCATAATTTCAAAAAATATTAGCATTCAGCACTCTTCTATATAAACGAAATGCGTGCGAAATTTCCTACTCCGACCGCGCAATTTTCGTAAAAAAGGGGTACAAAGATTACGCTTTACGGATTAATTTAATTACTATAATATTATTATGTAAAGTCGGTACTAATCAACCGCTACGTAATCACCATGATCAAACTGAAGATATTTTGAAGGGAGTTCAGGTAAAAACCACTTTCAATAAAGGTACGTTGAAGAGATTAATGAGAGTTGGTGAAACGAAAAATATTCGCCAGGATCGTAGCTGGTGGAGATCCGTCATCTGCCTACCCCAATGGGAAATAGGCGTGACATTATGTATGAATGTATAATTTGCATACACATACGTGAACAGGACCTAGTGTTCAGTTTTTTAAATAATAATAATCTTTATTGTCAAAAAGTCAAATTTATATTATTTTTGTTACCTACTGGTACCAAACTAGGTGAAGCCTGTATTTTGAAAACCAATGTTGATGTTAATAGCACAGCGTGCAGACGTGTTTATACGCATTTTCGTATCACACTATTTACACAGTGATTTTTAGCACATTTTCAGTATAGTCGTAAGTTGACTACTGATTGACTGCTTAATCATGCCTGAATCCATTTATTAGCCTCTTTGACAGAATTATTTATGATATCACAGAACTTATCCACCACTTTATAGATGTGTATACTAACGAAAGAAGAAGAAATAAGTAAGTTCTAAGATGCCTCATTTGATGCTTAATGTAAATATTGTGGGATTGTTTTTCCCGAAAAATACAATCTAGGTGTCTTTAAGTCTCGCGTGAGCAGGTACTGTGGCGCACCCATAGGTCTCGAGCTCGGTACGGATCTTCAATCAAAGAACTGGTTCATGGAATATTTTCTTTATATTTTCAATCAGGAAGCTATTACATCTGTTTCGTGCGCGGGCTGATACAATAATGATTCCGATTGTTTTTTGAGCCATTCGATATTCTAATTCAAAATTATTATATTTCTTAATATAAACAACTAAAAAGGTTTTACTCGTTACAGTATCTTCTAGGTAAGCGTGTTCCACCTTAGACTGCATTTTCGCCTGACATCAGGCGCAATGTCGGTCAAATGCGAACCATTATTAAAAAAAAAACTAACTTTGTGACAGTATTAAAATAATAAAATAATTGATATCAATTTAAAACACCATAATATTGGCTCATTTCCTTAGAAGTGTGAAACATGACAACATTAAGTTTGTCAACACTGTTTTTTTCTAAATATTAAAAAGTATAAACATAAGTAATTAAGTTAGATATATTTTTTATCCGTGCACGAACAGAGAAAGAATACAGTTTCCTGCGGCCGGGTGTCCTGTCGTAAGAGGCGACAAAACAATCCACAGCCAGGTGGTAGGGTATTTGCCCGAATGGATGGCTACCACCTCTGATCTAAAATTTGTCGCCATGACAATCTTGAGTTGTGTTCCGGCATTAGTAACCAGGTTCCAGTCTCTAATAAGAGAGCAGCAACGCATTTATAGCACCTTTGATATTGCAAATGTCTATAAGCGATGGTAACCACTTTCCATCAAGTGGGCCGTCTGCTGAACTCTTTCAATTTAAAAAAAATATTATGTTTTATTTTGACTGATTCGATAATGAGTGACTTCCTGTGATCGATAGAGGTTTGGTTTGTATTTGACAGTAAACTAATAAAAGCATTTTGATAAATACCAACTACTAACTATAGTGTTAATATTTATGCAAGTTGGTTAACCTGCGTGTCTAGTTATCGTGGACGCATTATAGTCAAAATTATATTTCCATATTCCAGGTTAGAAAATTTAAAAGAACGAAGACCTATTGATAGATTAAGGAGGAATATCGCATCGACTTATCCAATATTGCACGAAAGGGTGCTTCTGCTGATCACACACTTTCTTATATACAAGAGGTATGTTTTTTAACCGACTTGAATAAAAGGAGGCGATTTCCAATTTTTTGTATATAGATACTAAATACTAGTGGTCGCCCAGTGGTCGAAATTCGACCATAATTAATTTAAATTATAAGTTTGAACATTATAAGGCTCTGTTGTCAAAGACTATCCCTATTAATATTATAAATGCGAAAGTAACTCTGTCTGTCTGTTCCGTTTTCACGTAAAAACTACTGGACCGATTAGGCTGAAGCTCAGTATATATATATTTTCGATACCGAGGATGAACATAGGATACTTTTTATCCCGAAAAATGGGATAGTTTCCGGGATAAAATGATATTTGTCTGTTTGTTTGTTATGCTTTTACGGAAAAACTACTTTACCAATTTGGCTGAAATTCGGCACGTATGTAAAATAAATACTGAGGATGGACAAGGGATAATTTTCATTTTGGCCTTTTTGGTAATTTTGGCCTATTTGGTCATTTTGGCCTTTTTGGTAATTTTGGCCTCTTTGGTCATTTTGACCATTTTGATTATTTTGGCCTTTTTGGTCGTTTTTGCCTATTCCGTCATTTTAGCCATGTCGGTCACTGTGGTCTTTTGGTCATTTAGACCATTTTGGCCTTTTTGGTCAAGTTTTGTAATTTATTTTGTTGACAGATAGACGGGGGATAGTATATATAATTAGCGATATAAAATGAAGTGAATCTTCCGTGGGCAAATATATAAAAATATTGTTATATAATATAACCTGTAGCACTTGCTCTTCAAACAAGAGACACGCACTAGAGGTTAACCCGCGGCGCAGCCGCGGGGTAAACTCTAGTATTTCTATAATCACAGATTTCGTCAAGGCGACACTGTTAATTTGACTTTAGCAATAGTTGATTTATTTAATTATTAACTTACAAATAAACAAAGAGTATATATGCGTGTGTGTGTGTCAAATACATGGTAGTATATGTAATGTTTTTTTTATTAATTTAATAAGTTTTTTAAGCATAATAAATAAATATATTAGCATTCGTCGCTTCTTCACTATATCTCTATGAATATTATGAACGCGAAAGTTTGTAAGAATGGATGTATGGATGTATGTTTGTAACTCTTTCACGCAAAAACTAAGGGATGGATTTTGATGAAACTTACAGTAATATAGCTTACACATTAGAATAACATATAGGCTATAATTCATAAAGATATAGTGTGAATTTTCCAAAATGTTACGATTTTCCATCACCAAGCGGGTGAAACCGCGAGCGCTGCTAGTAAACTATAAGGGCCTTACTTATAATAATCTCGTTAAGAAAGGATTAGCCATCTCTTAAGTAAGAGACTCTTAAGCCCCTAATCAATAGCTGTTTCAAATACAACCTGCCATCTTGCCTCTTAGCAGTCACTTAAACTACCTCTCGATGTTAGTTATTTTTGACACTTATTTATAAGTTACTTTACCACCACCTCTTATCCTTAAGAGGAGTTTATGGGTAAGATTTTCTTTAATCAGTTGCTGAGGTGTTTCTTAAAATTTAACAAACCATTATAAGTAAGGCCATAAGAGTTTACTAGCAACTAATTTCATACTCCTCCGTCCGCGCAATTTTCGTAAAAAGGGTTACAAAGATTTTTCTCCATGTATTAATATAGTGGTATGGAAGAGAGAGCATGAAAGTAGAGTAAACGCGGTTGAGATGCGAGCACTGCGCAAAATGTGCGGAGTGACGCTCGCGGACCGCGTTCGTAATACCGAAGTAAGAAAGAGAGTTGGTCTGAAAGAGAGTGTCGGGGTGAAGGTAAGGAAAGAATGTATGATGAAAGAATGACTAAACAGATATACAATGCAAAAGTGGGTGGATGCAGAAGTCGCGGAAGGCCACGACACATCTTCCATGATCAAATTGATCTTGTACTAGCAGGTGATGTCAGGAGCCTGCAGAACAGACGAGCGTGCATGACAAGACCTAGGAATGTCAAAGAAGCAAGCGAGGTGTGTAAGGATAAGCCTGAATGGCGCTCTGTTGTTCATGCCTAACCTGCAAGGGACCTGGCGTGAAGTTATGTATGTATTAATATATAGATGTACTAAATAATTGGCATTTTTCAGGGAATACGGGTCTAGCATGGAGAAAGCATTCTACAAAGACATGACTGTGCCAGAGTTCATCGACAGGTTGCTGAAGAAAAGGGCTGTCGTGTTCATGGACGCGTGGGACGAATATAAACTCATCACCGGGGAGGAAGGGTGAGTTCAAATTCATTTATTTGTACGCATTATTTGCATAAAACCATGGATTGTGTGAAGATCTTTTCATCAGTTCTTGACAAATTGGCGTGCAAATGTATCTATTAGGGGCCACTCACAAAATATCATGAATTTTTGCCCCTCCCCCGTCCTTGTCATAGTCGGTCACATTCGTGAGACTCCCCCTCCCTAGTGTGACGTCACATATTATGCAATTTTATATTAAGAAATTAATAAATATAAACTAGGGATGGGCCGAATGAGGTTTGAACCGACTACGAACTTCGGCCGAACAATCGGTCAAAACAAAAAACTTCGGTTTGATTTCGCCGCGCTCTCTCAAGAGCAACACATCGTAACTTGTTGCCAACGTTAACTTGATAACACCAAATTTTTATACCATGACCTACCTCTAGTAAATTTTAAGTAAAAAAAATCATCATTTCATAATTCTAAATTCATGATGTTTAATTCGCAAAAAATGATTTCATCCAAAATTATAATTAAAAAAGCTGAAGTAGACCTGTTTAAAAAAAATCAAGTTACGCATTATAATTAAGCAGTTACATTTCTTACTGATGTTTCTTAGAGGAATAATAAGCTTATTTTCTTTTTGTTTTAATTTGATGTCTATTTAATTAGGCAAAGACTCAATCAAGAACTAGTTTTGTTTATTTTTTATCACATTGCACGTTAAGTTGTACGCGTTCCTGACTGAAATAAACTACCATAAATGTATGCCGATTTTTATATTACGGTTATGATAGATATGATTACCATTAAACTTTAGACAAAATAGTGCAAGTGGCTATTTTCCTTTTTCTTTGCACCGAATGTTCGGCATTTAAACCGAATACCGAAGTTCAGCTCAAGCTGCCGAAATTCGGTCAAACCGAATGTCAAACGAATTTCGGCCCATCCCTAATATAAACCGCATTTCCGAAATTAGCTTAAATATATTTAATAGTGACGTCACGAAATTCAGGGTCCCTCACAATGTCACACTTCGTCGACCCCCTCCCCTCTTTAACGTGTGACGTAAATTATGGATCCCCCCCTTATACAAATTTAATTATTGTTTATAAAATGTGATTATTGTTTTATAATGTTCCGAATTTTTAGGATCTAAATTCGAAAATGCCATTGGAATTATCTCAAGGTTTGTTAGTAGTACACACACGTAATTCACAGTTCTTATAAATACAGTCAAATACAACAAAACCAAACCGTAAGGCAGAAAATCGTTATCACATAAATCGCACAAAGTTCGTCGCTATAAGAAACTAGCTCCGAAAGTACATTAGGTAACTCCTCGTTCGCAGTCAGAACACGACTGTCGCATTTCTCGACTGATCGATCCTCATCCATTTGTAAACTAGACATGACTATTGGCATGACATGAACTACTGGGCGACACATTATGTCGCCCAGTGGTTCTTAAAATCGTTAAATGGTCAGCTTCATGGGTTCCAAGAATTCGCATGAAATACCAACAGAGGAAAGAAGGGTTTCAGTCGCACATAAATACATATCGAGAGAGATGGAACGATACTTCCTCTCCTTGTAGAATATACCGGTTAATTCAGGTTTTTATAACGCTATCTTTAAGGTTTACTTTGAATGAAATAGTTGACTAAAACCGGTTATACATACATACATATTGTCACGCCTGTTTCCCATTGGGGTAGGCTGAGACGATGGATCTCCACTTGTTACGATCTTGACAAACACTTTTCGCTTCATCAACTTTCATTAATCTTCTCATACATACACGCTTATTTAAACTACTTTTTATCTGACCTTTCTTCACAATATCTTCAATTTGATCGTGGTGAGAACGTCTCGGTCTACCGGCACCGACTCTACCAGTCACAATGCTGTCATATACTTGTTTTGTGATTCTGTTATCATTCATTCGCTCTACATGGCCAAACCACCTTAACATTGCCTTTTCAACTCTTGTCACTACATCTTCTTTCCATTCACAACGCTCCCTTATCACACTGTTTCTTATCATATCACTTACATTAACCTCATATATACTTCTCAAAGCTCTCATTTCAACTGCATTTATCCTACTTTCATGCTTCTTCTGCCACACCCAACTCTCATTGCCGTACATTAGAGTTGGTACTAATACCCCCTGATGGACAGCCAGACGTGTCTTTACAGACACTTTCTGGCTGTTTATAAAAGAGTTCAGCGCTCCATTCACCAAAACCGGTTATAGCCGATTAAAAGCGGTTAGTTTTAAACCTCTTCGAAAACTATAATATATTAAGGACCTTTTTGTAAAAATGCAAAAAAAATGAGATAAAAAGGCCGGACAAATCTTGTTCTGGCGGAGGGGAATATTAAAAAAAAAACCTGTTCGAAGCCTTGATGATGATGATGATAGGAGACTCTTTCTATTCCTTCAGCAAAGACGGCTGGGAGTCTGTTGGCAGTATGCACCAACGTCCCCCTCTCTTGTTAGAGAACTGCCTAAGTTACGACGAGATTAAGTTGTCGGCCATGTTGTATGTCAGTGGGCCAACGGAATGCATCAATGATGGCAGGAGGGTTAATAATGGGGAATTGCAGGAGAAGGACATTGAAGAGGAAGCTATCATTATTGGTATGTCTTGTTACATGTGTCTATGGTCTTCTTGACCAGCAGATCAATTTTGATTTCAAGTTAACTATGTCAATTCCCAAATCCATCCAATACTATTCATTTTTTTCTATTGGCAACATATTCAAGATATTAAAAAAATCTTTTTATATATTATTGTAGTTTCTAAAGAAAGATGACTATGAAAAGACAAGCGGACGGAAGAACATGATAAAGACATAGCATAAGCTCAAAATTATATGTCACCATTAAAAATCAATATTTTAAACAAATAAATTAAAACACGTTTTTAAAATTTTTAGTTCGTTCTTAAAATTTACGGTTTTCAAAATGTCACATTTTTTTAATCATGTAAAATCGCGCTTGAAACCGTTAAAACATAGTTTTTATTACGTGTACCTATCATTCGCGAGAATTTATGAAAATATTTTACAAATTATTGTGTTTTTCGCCGAAAATTCGGTAGCTGAATATTAGGTATTCGGCCAAACCACTATTTGTGGCATCTCTAGTATAAAGCACTGTATCCATCCGTCCATATGCTACTTGTTTTCTTTCTTCGTATTTAAAGAGTAAACTGCCGTCGTGCGTCGTAGCTGACAACACATTTTTTTAATACAAATTATAGGCACGATAGGTGCGCGTTTCGAACGTCGCAACCGCATGGAGTACGAAGACATACTGATAACGGAGCAACAGAACTGTCCCGAGAACGGTTACGGGGAGGAGGTTACCCCCACCACTTGCCTCAACGTCCTCAAAACGACGTATGTCAGGAACAACCAGTCAGCGAGGCATATGTGGCGGCAGATGTGGGCGGAATTCTATCAGGTGTGTATGATTTATTATGGGTTTCACATCCATTTTGGTGGAAACTGAGCCATTATCACAACCTCTTGTCAATATAAAATGGCCTACTTAAATGTTAATTAATTTTATCATCAAGAATCATTCCACACAACGCGTGCCAATGGTCTCAAAACGGGGGATGCTGAAGACCGCGCGAAGTGGAGTAGAAAAAGTAGGAAAGCGGACCCCGGGCGTCGGAGTGAACGCTCCGAACGCAACCGGGATTTATCGGCTCGCATGATGATGATGAATCATTCATTCATTCATTGGTTCTTTGAATCAGCAGGATTTGTGATCAAACAGGAGGACTTATTTCGCAAGTACTACAAGAAGGTAGTCATTTTAGCGGAGACTACCTTGTTAGACGCAGAGTATAGCTCCAGCCACTGATCAATATAGTGGTCTACTTAAATCTTAATTTATTTTATTATCAAGAATCATTCATTAATTCATTGGTTCTTTGAATCAGCAGGTTTTGATCATGATCGGAGGACTTATTTGATAAGTACTATATGAAGGTAGCTATTTTAGCACAGACTACCTTGCTAGAGGCCATGTATAATGCCAGTGGTCATTATAAAATGGCCTACTTAAATGTTAATTCATTTTTCATCAAGAATCATTCATTAATTGATTGTTTCTTTGAATCAGGTTTCGATCAAAATAGGAAAGCTTATTTCACAAGTACTACAAGAAGGTAGTCAATTTAGCGCATACTACCTAGGCAGAGTATAGTTTCAGCTACTAGTCAATATAAAATGGCCTACTTAAATCTTAATTCATTTTATCATCAAAAATCATTTATTGGTACTTTGAATCAGAAGGTTTTGATCAAAACAGAAGAACTTATGTCACAAGTACTACAAAAAGGTAGCCATTTCAGCACAGACTACCTAGCTAATGGCCATGTATAGTGCCTGTGGCCAATATAAAATAGCCTGTTTAAATGTTAATTCATTTTATCATCAAGAGTCATTAATTAATTCATCGGTTCTATGAATCAGCAGATTTTGATCGAAACAGGATTACTTATTTCACAAGTACTACAAGAAGGTAGCCATTTTATCTAAGCCACCTTGCATAAGGCCATGAGGCCTAGAGGCCATGCATAAGGCTAATGGTCAATATAAAATGGACTTCTAAAATGTTAATTTTGTCATGAAGAATCATTCATTCATTCATTCATTGGTTCTTCGAATCAGAAGGTTTTTATCGAAACAGGACGACTTATTTGACATGTAATATAAGAAGGTAGCCATTTTAGCGGCGACTACCTCGCTAGAGGCTGAGTATTGCTCCAGTGGTCAATTTATAAAACCACTTAACTCAATGTTTATGTTATATTATCAAGAATCATTCGTCACTCAGTCGTTTGTTGAATGAAACCATTCGTACAGGTTCACAGCTACACGTACGAGGAGTTAACTTCGTACATAAACATCCAAGACAAGGGTGAGGAGTCCCAATACACGGAGCGATACGTCCGACTTCCTCAACAAGACACAGTGTTCGACAATGAGGTCTACTATAAGAGGGTGGCCATTTTAGCGGAGACCACCTTGCTAGAGGCCGAGTATAGGGCTAGAGGCCAACATAGAATGGCCTTTCTCAATGTTATTGGTTGTGGTAAGCTTTTTTTAATACCTCTTTACTTTCTTTTTAACCGACTTCGAAAAAAGGAGGAGGTTCTCAATTCGTCGGGATTTTTTTTTGTTTGTTTTTTTTATGTATGTTCACTGATTACTCCGTGATTTATGATCCGATTTACGTGATTCTTTTTTTGTTCGACGCAGAATAGCTGCCATGTGGTCCCCTAAAAATTTGACATTGTTTGGCCCAGTAGTTTTCATTTTACGAACATTTTTTGTTCCCGTTCCTTGGGACCTATATTTTTTAAGAAGCGCGGCACCATTCGTAGGTCCACCCATACATAGCTAGACACTAAAAAGTAACAAATAAAAACTTCGTTTAAAAAACCGATTTCAAAAACTAAAATACTAAAATGTATAAAATAACTTATTTGTAAAGCTATTTTTATTAATATATATTATCTAAAACATCTTGAAGTCGGTGCAAAGTAAAACATAAAAATTACTAAGCACCGACTTTAAGATGTTTTAGACAATATATATTAATAATAATAGTTCTGAAATAAGTTATTTTATACATTTTAGTTTTTGAATCTTCGATGTCGGTTTTTTTAAATGAAGTTTTTATTTTTTATCGTTATAACATCTATAATATTATAAAAGTGTAAAATGCTGTGTCTGTACATTGAACCCATTTAAAAAAATGTCTGGGACACATTCAAATTGAACAAGAGTACATTAGCATTCCAAAACTTCAAGTTAGTTTTGCTGTGATTTGTTTAGCCACTTGTCTCTTGAAGTTTCACTTCTACTATGTGTCTCAGCAAACATTTAGATTTTTCGCAGGTTTACTGCAAATTATGATTTGGTTAGGTTAGGTACATTTTAATGAATGCATTTTTTATTTAAACATATTGTATTTTACTAAACAAAGAAACTGAATTCGATCTGTAATAATAAAAACATCCATAGACTACTCTAACAATATGCTGCCTCTCACCACGCGATTTATAGTACTAAATTCTAATAAAACTAAACTGATGATTATAAAATCGCCCTACAAGTCATGTCCATCTTTAAAAAACCTAATTGCGCATGAACATCACTGCCTGCATAAAACGACCACGACATGTGCTTTCCCACAAATAGATGATGTAGATACCCATACCTATCTTGGTCTTATGATTGATAATAACCTAACCTGGGCCAAGCATATTGAACACGTCTGCAATAAATTAAGGCAATTTTTGGCTAATATAATTATTTTAAAAAAACGCTTACCTCATAAAACCAAATTAATGCTCTATAATGCCTTAGGCGAATCATTCATACAGTATGGCCTAACCAGCTACGGTCGTACGTATAATACTTATATTAAAAAAATTTATAATCTTCAACTAAAAATACTTAAACAATTAGTTTCACCAACAATAAAAAACCAATATTGTAATGATGAAAAAGGTCTCTTCAAACATTGTAAAGTTTTACCCATAGAAAACCAGTTTAAAAAAATGATGCTCAAAGAGCAATTTTTTAACCAAGACCTACAAACACTAATAAAACACTCTGTATATACGCGAGCCATAGCCCAAAACCGGTTCGTCACGAGTCGGGCAAACAACATGTACGGCAAGCGCACGACTGAATATATAGTTCCGCGCTTGTTAAATGATAGCATTACATCAACAAATATTAAATATAAACTTAAAACGCACTATTTAAATGACACATAATGCTATAATTGTAAAATGCTACGGACGTAGACATCCATAGCATTAATATAAACCCCAGAGGTTTTCAATGCTATGTTTAAATCAAAGAGCTGTAATCATTTTGTTGTTTTGATAAATAAATAAATAAAAAAAAAATATACCTTCTACCCACTTCGACCCAGCTCTTGATATGGGTCGTTGTGAGCGCTGTGTGGTCGAAAATGATGACGTCATTAGTGACGTTTCCGCCACGACCACAACGACCGCGGTCGCCATGTGGAACGGCAGACGGAGCATTTTGTGCTTTGTGAGATACTAAAGAAACGCGCCCAAAGAATATATTCTATTGAAGTAAAACTTATATATAAACGGGGGTCTTAGGATTTTTCTGTCACGAAAAAGCGTCACGGCCGCGTGAAGGAGCGGCATAATTTCAGACTAGACTTAGTGAGAGGCAGCATAATATTAGAGTAGACTATGGATACATAATAAAACTACGTTTTAACGGTTTGAAGCGCGGTAATTTATTTTATTTTGGTTTATCCGACGTTTCGGCCGCTTTTCAGTGGCCGTGGTCACGGACGACAAAGGTGACATTTATCTAACGTGTATTGTCAAAGTTTTTATTCATCCTACTGCCAACTTGTTCATTCTAATTATTTAGTTTTAATTTTGTTTATGGATATTATTTACTCTATGGGAGCCTAATCTAATTTTACCACCGCTTCACACCATGTTGTGAAGCGGTGGTAAAATGAAGAGAAGAAGCAGCGCAAGAAACTCTTCAGCAAACATGCCTACTATTTTTTTTTGGTTACGGGTCGAATTCAGTTTTTTGTTTGATAAAATGAAATATGTTTAAATAAAAAATGCATTCATTAAAATGTACCTAACCTAACCAAATCATAATTTGCAGTAAGCCTGCGAAATTTTAACGGACAATTGGAAAAACGAGTGGGATTTTTTTTTACTTGAAGTTTTACAGGCAGGTTTTCAAATTGGAAGTCAAAATATAGTTGTGTTAATGTCAATCTGTCCGTAAAACTTGAAGTTAAAATTTTGTTGTGTTTCTTTTTGTTATTTATCGGCTGCCATTACTTTTTCCACTTGTCCGTTGATTTTTTTTTGTTTAAATTCATATCGTATTTCCCTCGAATATAGGTTTGGGTGTATGGAAAATATCGCCGCACCAATCGGACGTGTACGTTCTGACGTTTCTGGAGCGAATCCGGGCGATGCTGCGGAGGGATTTGCTCAACCATGTATCCGATATTAACTTCGCATACATCAGAACCAGCAGCAGTATTACGGGTGAGTTTCTTTCACCCACGACAAACTAAGAGTTTCTTGATTACAACTGCTCTTAGTTGGAAAAAAAGGAAAAAAATTAGTTAAAAAAACTATAAAATAAAAATATGAAAAGCTTCGAGTGGGTTTTACTAATTTTTTTTTGTGGCAAGCGCCCCACGCTTTTCGGAATATTTTTTAGGGGTGTGCGAATAATTTGTACTTACAAATTATTCGTTCCGAATCGAATATTAATAATCGATTCGAAAGTTCCCGAATAATGAATAATTCGAATAATTATTCACGAATTTTAAAACATTGCATGTGTTCCTTTTTCTTATAGATTTTTTCAAACGGGATTAATAATCTAATATATAAAATTCTCGTGTCACAGTTTTCGTTGCCGTACTCCTCCGAAACGGCTTGACCGATTTTGATGAAATTTTTTGTGCTTATCCGGTATCTATGAGAATCGGCCAACATCTATTTTTCATCCCCCTAAATGTTAGGGGTAGTCCACCCCTAAATTTTTTATTTTATTTTTTAGACAAAATTTTTAATTTCTATTTTTTTATGATACAACATACAAAAATACATACAACCCTAGATTTTCAACCCTCTACGATCAACCCCTATTTTTTTACCGGGCAGGACGACGTCTGCCGGGACAGCTAGTAATTAATAATATTCGAATAATTCGAAATACACTTTATGGTCCCAGACGGAACAACAGCGCTAGTCCTTGTTGGCTAGCCTTATGCTGAGGCTGGGTCCAATTTAGGACTTATTTTATTCCTTTCTCTATTTATATATTATGTTCTAAATAAAATATTTTCTTTCTTTCAATATTAATATTCCATTCGAACGATGTTCGCACACCCCAAATATTTTTGGTTCTATGAACAAACTCTTCATACATAAAAAATATTTTCTATCTCTTGGTTCGAGTATTTTTAAAGACTATTTTTTTAGTTTTGTTTACACTATAATTTTCTTCGGGTTCCGTTTCTTTTTTATAAATAAATTTAATTTTATTGTTTTTAGCACTATTCACGAATTCATCGAACACAGGAAACGAGAGTCCGGTCGAGAGGAGGATATTCTTCGAGAGCAAGAGGCATCCAAACGGTGAGAGGTTTTTTACCTTTTAATTGATAACTATGATATGCCCGCGGGTTTCCCGGCACATAAAGTAGCGCAGATGATAAATCTAGGAATTTGCTTGCGATCAGCCAAAACCGCATCGAAATCGACCCAGTAGTTTTCATGTGAATCCTGAACAAACAGGAAATCTAAAAAAAATGCATCATGTTCTTCATCGTTCATAGTTAATTTCAGTTGTCGTTTTGAAGTGAATCTTCTTTAAAATCATGAAATAATTCACATTAAACACATCAAATTCAACCTTATTTACTTCGAAATAAAACACATTTCTTTTAACTTGTTAATACTAATATTCATTTTAAATAAAACTTAAAAGATTATGAACGAATTGTAGCTCTTTTGAGCAAACGGCAACAGATGTTTAACCTGGTTTAATACTAGACTAGCTTCTGCCCGCGACTTCGTCCGCCTTGTGCGGTTTTTTAACTATCCCACGGGAACTCTTTAATTTTTCGGGATCAAAGTATCCTCCTATATGTTGACCAGGGATATAAGCTATCACCATACAAAACATCATTTAAATCGGTCCAGTCGTTTCGGAGATTAGCCTGTACAAATAGACAGACAAACCGAAAACAGATGAACAAAATTGAAAAAAAAATCTAAATTTGTTCTATTTCCCTTCTTACATCCCTCTGATTCGGTTTTTAGTAAATTTTTTTGCATTGTATGTACAAAAATTCAACCTCTACAGTTTTATTATAGGGTTATAATTCGGTAGTTTAAAAATTTTCAGGAACAGGTTTATTTTGAACCTTATGGTCTATTTTAGCCAAAATAGTAATATTTCAGCAAAAAAACAACATTAACATATTTAATTTAGCAATTTTGTAAATATTTTCATATTTCGTGACAAAAACTCGTCAAGCTGTCATGGCGTCTCGCATGACGTCACAGCGTGCAAAACAAACATCAGTTGCATTGAAGTGTTATCTGAGAAGTCATTGATAACTTCTTGTGTTTTGCACCCTATGACGTCACGCGCTCTGATCGGCGTTCATTGTCACGTGGCTAATGGCTGCAATATAACAATTTTATTTCTCAAAAATAACAATTAATATATACTAATATTATAAAGCTGAATAGTTTGTTTGTTACTAATACTGTCATGTATTCTGTAAAGGTCTGTTTCACAATTATCACATTAAGTTTTCAAGGGGTGTTTACTTGTGATTTCATAAATCAGGTGGTATCAATGTCCAAATGGAGAACCGGGAACCCTCGTCCCGGTTGGGGGGCGAGCACGAGGGGAAGCTGCTCGTGATGACCTACCCCTGGGACGGGAACGCGCATCCTGGGAACGAATTCTGGTATGCAGTGTTACAATTGTTGTTTTTTATTATATATGCATACATAACTTCACGCCAGGTCCCTTGCAGGTTAGGCATGAACAACAGAGCGCCATTCAGGCTTATCCTTACACACCTCACTTGTTTCTTTGACATTCATAGTTCTTGTCATGCACGCTCGTCTGTTCTTAGGGCTCCTGACATCACCTTCTGCTAGTCCACGATCAATTTGATCATGGAAGGTGTGTCGTGGCCTTCCGCGACTTCTGCATCCATCCACTTTTGCATTGTATATCTGTTTAGTCATTCTTTCATCATACATTCTTTCCACATGCCCGAACCACCGGAGCATTCCTTTCCTTACCTTCACCCGACACTCTCTTTCAGACCAATTCTCTTTCTTACTTCGGTATTACGAACGCGGTCCGCGAGCGTCACTCCGCACATTTTGCGTAGTGCTCGCATCTCGACCGCGTTTACTCTACTTTCATACTGTCTTTCAAGACCACGGGCCATAAAAATGGCCCGGACTTTTGGAGGGCTTGCGCGGGGCCATGGAAAGGCCAACACGTAGAGGCCCTATGACAAATTCCTATTAATATTATAAATGCGAAAGTAACTTTGTGTCTGTTCCGTTTTCACGTAAAAACTACTGGACCGATTTGGCTGAAACTCAGTATATACGTTTCCGATACCGAGAATGAACATAGGATACTTTTTATCCCGAAAAATGGGATAGTTTCCGGGATAAAAATATATTTGTCTTTCTGTTTGTTATGCTTTTACGGAAGAACTATTGGCCGATTTGGCTGAAATTCGGTACGTATGTAAATTAAATACTGAGGGTGGACAAGGGATACTTTTCATTTTGGCCTTTTTGGTAATTTTGACCTATTTGGTAATTTTGGCTGTTTTAGCCTTTTTACTCATTTTGGCCATGTCGGTCACTGTAGCTTTTTTTGGTAATTTTGGCTTTTTTTTTGGTAATTTTGTACTTTTTGATCATTTTGGCCTATTTGGTCATTTTGGGCTTTTTAGTCATTTTGGCCTTTTTAGTCATTTTGGTCATTTTGGCCTATTTGGTCATTTTGGCCTTTTTGGTCATTTTGGCCTATTTGGTCTTTTTGGTCATTTTAGCCTATTTGGTCATTTTGGCCCTTTTGATCGTTTTTAACCCGCGAGTTTACCCCGCGGCTAGTATAATGTAAATGTGGCGTGACACTGACCGGCGATTATCCCTGTCTACATCATATAATTATACACCCAGGGACAAGCCCCATACTGTTATTAATAATAATAATAACTTGCAGGGGGCTTTGTGCTTGCCTTAGCCAGCCACAAAGTACCGCAGCGTTCTAAAAGGCCGAACAACTAAGAACCCCTCCCGGCAATAGTCCCGCTGGATTCCCTGGATAATGCATTAAATTCTCCATCTATATAGTGTGTTTCTGTTTTTTTTAAATAGCTTCAATGCACAGACACGGTATATTGACAGTTTAATAATATGGATACTGTGTGTTTTTTTGTATTCTTATATATAGAAAAACTAGAGGTTAACCTCTGGTTCGTGCATCTTGTTTAAAAAGGTTACATATAACACAGGTTACATTGTATTAAATGTTTTTCTCCCGGATGAAAAGTATCTATCAGTATTTTCGGTATTAAAATTATATTTTTGTACACCAAAATGACCAAACGGCCACATCGACCACTTCGACCATATCGACCACACCGACCACATCACCACACCGCCCACTTCGACCACATCGACTACACCAACCACATCGACCAAATCCACCAAAATGACAAAACCTATATAACTTTTTGGGATAACCTTTACATAAATCTATCCCACTATCCGGGACAAAAAAGTATCCCTTGACCATCCTCGGTATTAATATTACATATGTACCGAATTTCAGCCAAATCGGTTAAAGAGTTTTTTCGTAAAAGCATAACAAACAGACAAATATATTTTTATCCCGGAAACTATCCCATTTTTCGGGATAAAAAGTATCCTATGTTCATTCTTGGCATCGAAAATATGTATTATATTGAGTTTCATCCATATCGGTCCGGTAGTTTTTGCGTGAAAACGGAACAGACAGACAGAGATACTTTCGCATTTATAATATTAATAGGGATAAGGATTCCAATTGTTTTTTTAATACACACATGCACAGACACGGTTTATTGAGAATTTACAATTATAGACACTATGTGTTTGTTTGTATTCTTGTATATAGAAAAATTCTATAACAATGCAGGTTAGGAAGTTTGAGCGGTTCTGGGGACCCGGCGGCCGCTTGCTCCACACAAATAGCGGAGTTGCACAACGCGCACGTGAACGCGAACGTGAGGGCGTGCAACGCGCACGTGGCCGCCGCTTCGGGGGTTGCACACATACGCGACTACACGCGATCGTCGACCGATACTTAGTTTATGACGTCAGCCTGTAAATATCCCACTTGTGGGCTCGGGCTTCCCTGTACCGTATAGAGCGAAGGTACGCCTGTGAGTGTCCGAGAAAGATTGGCGGGTTTCACACATCGGCAGTTCCACTGTGCGAGATTTAACTCTTGGTATTGTCACAATTGGCAATGGTGGATTAGCGTTTAGCGGGTTTCACACATCGGTAATATCGACGTGTAATCATAACCGTTTGCATAAAACAGCGAGTTTCTTAGGTTTGCTAATTTCTTAACAATGTTGTCTTTTCCCTTACAATTATGAATAACACTCATATGCGAACGGTAAACTAACAAAATGTTATATAAATACACTTGCCCCTCCGTATTTCTTGGACATTGATGGGTATACTTGCTTGAAGCAGATTAGCGGGTTGTGCATATAGATAATCTCAATGTGCAGCTTAATCGAGCCTCCATCAGCATGTAGTAATTGTAACAGTATGCACATTAAACCAGCGAAATTATCTAGGCTGTGCATTTTCCCTGCCGGGATTCGAACCCGCTTCATAGTAATGAAATATGGACGCCTTTGCCACTGAAAAACCACGACTGAAAAATACTTTACTCGAATTATTCAATATAGTTCTTAGGCTTAACCATTGAAGAAGGCATATTAGGAATATCAGTAAAAAACTTGCGTGTGTAAACTCCGACTGGAGTTTACTCCTGAAACATAAAAAAAATGTGTAGATGTGCAGTGACAGCGACCGAATGCGGCCGCAGTTATGAATGAGTCAAACTACAATACTGCTCCATAAAACAACACAAGAAAAGGTCGTTTTTATAATTAATAAGCATTTAAAAAAAAGGTTTTTATATACAAGCTTTTGAGATCCCGGGTATCATGTAGTAGCAGAGTGCTAGCCAAGACAAGTAAAACGAGCCCAAACACGACAGGTCTTGTTTAGTACAGAAGTTCTTATGGCCACCTTCCGACTCTATCATCAGATCAGCTCCATGGTACCATATCATTGAATTGTCACGCGATATACACATATGTGCAAAATTTACAAACTTACTCTAATATGAGTAAGACCGTAGGTAGGTGTTTAAGGTGTGCCCAATTGGATTCTTAAATCTTACAAAACGGTCATTTGCCTTACTGTCGATTACAATTTGACAAGAGTTTCTACATTTTAATAGTGTATGACTAGTGAGATGTAGGAACTGATATTATGCTATTGTTCGCCGATAACTTGACGCGTAGGGTTGCCAACAATCCAAAATATTAACATCTAAAGCACAGAGTACTTTATATATACTGGTAATCTAAAGCTAGTGTCAAAACACCTAAAATCGTGGTAGTTACTAGAAAATTATTCTTAATTTGTGATAATCTCTATTTTTAACCTATTTTATACCATAATATTAAGTGATGTTAATTTTTAGAATTTGGTAACCCTGCGCGTCAATTTTCGTAAAAGAGGAAAACCCACGCAAAAATGCCATGTAGCACAATGTTGTTTATACCTTTGTTTATTACACAGAAAAATTGCAATAGAAATAATATATGTAATAACAATAATAGTGAAAATTTAAATAAATGAAATTTGTTCAAATATTAGCTTTCATTTCTCTCCTAGCATTCCTTGTGATCTAGTAAGAATTAATTTTATGATTTCCGTAAACATTTTGACAAACGGAACCCTCGTGACATTTTGATGGTTATACTATGGAGGGTAAAGTAAGGAGAACCATCTCTGTATATGAAGAAGTGTCCATAAAAATTCTTTGAATTAGGGTGGCGCCACTTTGGCATCACGGAGAATTTTAAAGAAATCGCCAAAAGTTATTAAGAGTAGTATAAAGTGTATTTAGTTTCATAAAATTAAATATTACAACATCACTAAGCTTAGTCTTCAAAATTCACGAAAATTCCTACAATAGCTCACAACGCCTAAAATGCTCCAAAAAATCCATC
This sequence comes from Dendrolimus punctatus, assembly GCA_012273795.1. NCBI lineage: Eukaryota > Metazoa > Arthropoda > Insecta > Lepidoptera > Lasiocampidae > Dendrolimus > Dendrolimus punctatus. The sequence goes on along the minus strand of CM022551.1, from coordinate 13,206,505 downwards.
GGTTCCACTTGCTTGCTGGCATTACAATCGTAAACTCAAGCGGGTGGGTCGAATAGGCGTTCCGCGTTCCTATTCGACCCACCTCTTCACATGGGTCGTTGTGTGATCGAAAATAATGACGTCATTAGTAACGTTTTCTCTACGACCAGAACGACCGCGGTCGCCTTGTGGAACAACTACTTAACAGAATATTTTGGGCGTTGTGAGCTACATGTGGAACAAGCTGAACGTTGACCTTGTGTGTAGAACGTACCAGTTTTTACGTACTCTATGGTAACTGGCTTAAAGACCTAGTTGCCAAGCCATAAATATATTTAAAAAAAGCTCTGTGGTATGGTAACTGAAGTGTTTGTTTACAATCCATATTAGTTTGTGTTTACAACTTACAAGTTTGCAACACAAAGTAAGTTTATTATTTTCTGAGAATATACGCGAAATTGTTACTAAATTGTATATTAATTCAATTAGGTATTATTTCAGTATTTTGCAAAAGCCTATTCATATGTAGTCGTTGGTTCGAAGAATGTATTAGTTAACCTGTATTCCTCAAGAATTGTTACTGGGAAAATCCAAGAATCAAACACCTTGAAACAAGTTCCAGGGATTCGAAATCGTGACTCGTCGACTTTACAAGAAAAGTGTAATCAAAGGTAACTTCATGCACATAGATGATGATACACTATATATTGAGATTCTGGCATAATTGTTGATATTCATCAATTTAGAAGTAGTTCGCCTAAGTTTAAAATTGCCCATTATTGTGCAATGTGAAACCAATTTATAACTTTGGCAAAATTAAATTAAATACACATAACCATACCAAATAACAGAAATTTCGGCTGCGACTTAACAATCTGGTACACAAATGTTAAGTTGTTGGTGGGCGAAGTGAATAGGGGGAGGTATACTCACCCCTACGAGAACCCCTAAGGTCCGGAGGGTTTAAATTTTTTTTCGTTTATAATCATAAACTCACTTATTTATGTTGTAAAATTGTGCCACTTTTGATAATAAAAAACCGTGATTTGAGTTTATGAATGTACTCATGAATAACATATAACCGCCAGAACTTTTTATAACACTAAAACTGTTTTTAATGTAGAAATAAACTTTCAAATTTAATTGACGCATAAATACAAATAAATGCTAGAGTAGGTAATAGACATGTATAATAATCGACTGATTAAAAAGTGACAGTTTTTACTGTCACTTTTGTTTTTAATGGCTTGGCTAACAAGGTGTGATGATAAAAATAAATTAATCGATATGTCATTAATACTTATCGATTTGTAATTAAGAAATTCGAAATCATGTAGCTCACGATTTAGAATTATTTAATAATTTTCGGAAATCGATAAATATTTCTATGAAAAAAAATATTGTTTTTTTACCACCTTTATTGCTGCCATTTTATTCCTTTTCTCTAGTAGTTGAGTGAATGTGTTTTCTTCTGTTAACTTTTTATTTTTCTACGACTTGTGCTGCGTTTTATAATAATTTTGATTCTTTTTACGTTGACTACTGGCTTTCTTTTAGACTTTTGTTTAGTTTTCCATAAAATACATTTATAAAGTTACTTAATTTATATAGACACCATGTTCTATTTAAAGAGCCGAGGAAGCGTAGTCAGTGTGCCGCGGCAGCGGCCGGCGAGTGCCGGAACCGACTGGTAACCATTTACTATTTATTTTATACACAAACAGTCGGTTATGTTAGGTGATATTTAGACCAAAGCGCACGAGCCGAGCGAGCGAAGCGAGCGTGCCGCGGCAGCGGCCGGCGAGTGCCAGAACCGACTGGTAACCATTTACTATTTATTTTATACACAAACAGTCAGTTATGTTAGGTGATATTTAGACCAAAGCGCACGAGCCGAGCGAGCGAAGCGAGCGTGCCGCGGCAGCGGCCGGCGAGTGCCAGAACCGAGTGGTAACCATTTACCTTTTTTTTTGTACATACAGAGAGTTACGACACCTTGAAAGTCTCATATGAAACATTTGTTTTATTTATCAATTTAGTGGACGACTAGCAAGTTGGCTTTTAATATGATAATGAATCAATATATTAATGATATCGATTTTATTTCAATTTCAATACACTGCTGATTTTTTTTTAAATATTGGTTAAATATAAATTAATGCGATTACGTAAAAAAAAATATCGTCTTTATTGGTCGCCATTTTGAATGGTTACTCTTGTATTGTATACAAATGTGCTCTATTGTGTTTTTTCTTCATTTTTCTCCAATTAAGCTGGTTTTTGGGTTATTTTGGCTGTTTTTATGTTGATTACTGGCTTTTTTGGAACTTTGAAAGGATTTTTCGATTTCAGACCTATGATAGAAGTGCAAAATTAGCGAAAAAAATCAGCGAAAATAAGTGAGGTTATGTTTATTAAAAAAAGTTTATTTCAAGACCGCCGGCCCATAGGGGTTGTAGTAAAGGTAAGTATGCCTCTCCCCCTCCCCATTTCACCACCCCGCTACATAAAATTCGAATACTGGAAAGCTATACATTTACCGAAATTTCATTTATGTAATTGTTATGCCAGGAATTTAATTTGGAAACTCACCTTGCTAGTTGAGCTAAACATCCCTGCATCTAGGCTTTACACTATTTCACCACAAATGTCATATTTTTTTACATTAATAAATAATTCTTTCATTTTAATAATACATATATGAGATAGTTAAAGTAAAATAAAACTACTTTTTTAGTGGAAGCCAGGATTGGAGTGAAAATTTATTTTGTTAATATATAAATGTGACAAGTACTTTTCCATATATTATATACTAGCTGTATCTGTGACACCGTCCGTGTGGATTTTGTTTTCAATGCTCCCCCGATTTTGAAACATTTTTCATTGCTGCTCCGCTCCTATTGGTCTTAGCGTGATGATATATAGCCTATAGCCTTCTTTGATGAATGGGCTATCCAACACTGAAAGAATTGTTCAAATCAGACCAGTACTTCCTGAGATACATTTAAACAAACAAACTGTTCAGCTTTATATATTAGTATAAGATATAAGATTTACATAGCCAGTACTACTTTGATACCAAACTACAACAATAGTACCTATTTTGCCTGGGAGCATCGGTGAGGGGTCACTCCATTCAGCCTCACTTCTCCAGGAAGTCCATCAGCTTCTTGATGTTGCTGAAGACTGGAGGATACCTTGGGTTCTTACATCTTCTTACAGGCAAGCTCTGTACAGGGTGCTGTCAGTGACACTTATATTTGAAAAGATGCCTGTTAAGATTCCCATGTCCAGTGGCTCCACTAATAACCAGTCTCAGCTGGAATTACTGAGGTTTAGGATTATCTTGGAGAAATGCAAGTTTGCCTGGGATATTGCCAGCTTGGCCTACATGCATTACTCCAGGTTGCCCCAGAGTTGTTGATGTAGTGCAGTTGTCTTTTTTGGTTTATGTAATTTCTAAACCAACTGTGTGGAAGAGGCAGGAAATGTGATGATGCTTATATATAAAATGTACATGCAAAATTTTGCTTTATTTTATATATTTTATTTTATTTATTTTAAATATTGACACTGTATTAGGGAATATTATAATATATATTTTTATTAAAAATGGAGTGTATTATTTCTGATCCATCTGTGAATGTCAATTAACTGTTAACTCTCATTCATACAAAATGTTTATATTTATATATATTTTGTGCAAATTTCTATACATTAATAATATTTATTTATTATGTAATTAGTTTAATTATTATTCTTTTGTGTTGTCCTTAGGTTATCAGTAAACATTCTTCACGACTCAAAGTCATTATTATAATTTAATATCTGATCGTCCTATACTAGTAATTTTTTCATAGTCACTCAAACATTGGCAAAGTCAACATGTGCATAAAGCACTGAAGCCATCGCTGACTAAGAATAACAAAGAAATGTGTTATATCTAATCATATCTTATCATATTATTAACTGGAATGGTATATAATCCTTATATTTGGTATCATCACTATCACAGTTGAAGATTTCAACTATTGTGCATTTCCAATTTTAGGTAAGGTTATTTTTAGCAATTATTAATTTATATACAGTGTATACTCTATATAACGACACTGAAGGGATTGCACATTTTATGGTGTTATATAGAGTTGTCGTTCAATAGAGAAAAGTCGGTTATTTTTGTTTGATATCTTTTGCTGCACCAGTAATTTGTTGTATTCTTTTACTTATTTTATTAATATCTTGCGACATTGAGGCATCTTGATGATAAAGGAAGTACTTGAAATTCCGGTATGCATGATTCCAACAGTCAAGTTTATTACAGGGTAAGAAAGTAAAGCGATAAAATAAGCGAATGTATACAGTTGCATAATTTTTACTAATATTGGCAACTTAAAACATACTTTATATTACTTAATCCTTGTGCTTATTGAGATTGCGATATATAGAGTGTATCATTATATGGAAGACAAGCCAAGTGATTTCAATGTTTAAGGGAGGTTTACACTGTATGTCTAATTATCCATATATTAAATTACTAACACTTCGTTTATAAATAATAAAATATATATATGTATGTGTGTGTATATATTAGGGTGGTCATTAAAAATTAAATTTCTTGCGACACCCCCTAAAAGTCTTCCTTTTAATGAAAAAACACTGGGATTTTTTTTAAATTTTTTCAAGTCAAGACAACACATGCCTGATGATGATGATATATTGATTTAGGTAACAAAATAACCATAGTATAAGTGTATAGAATTACATAGATATTGAAGATATAAAAATTAATTAGTTGGCTTTGGAGTGTGAGGTAGTAATCCTTCACAAGTCCATTGAAAACCTGATTTTCAGTTTATACTACCTGTGCATGGAAGGTTTGCCGATAGCCTCATGATGTCACGCGTCGATGGTCACTAGGGTTGACGAAAAAGTTTACATAATTATTATTGCCATCTGTGGAGGTTTATGAATATCTGTTCTTTAGCTATTTCTGTAAAGTTACTTTGTAAGACTACAGCAGTTAACCCCCCAAATAAAATAAAATAAAATAATTAGTTAATATATCATAAAATCATATCAGCCCATAAATGTCCCACTGCTGGGCTCGGGCCTCCCATTACAGGGGAAACGGACAGTATACCTGCCACGCTTGTCCAAGGCGGCTTGGCAGGTTTGACACATCGGTTACCTCGATGTGCAGGTTGCATTACGATGTTTTCCTTCACCGTTGTTAGCACGTGGTAATTGTAACAATATGCACATTAGATCAGAAAACTGACTAAGAGGTGCATGCGTACCGGTCAGGATCGATCGCGCCCTTCGACTTAGGGGCGCGTGCGCTAGCCATTACGCTACTACGACTTGTGGTAGCGTAAATAGTTAGTTGTTGCAATAAATTTATTGTTTTAATTTATTATTGTATACTTTACATAAGTACATACAATAATAACAGAATACAATAATAGTAAGTAGTCATCAACAAACCTATGTGTGGGTTATAATTTAAATTATATTCCCAGTTATTATTGTATTGCAAGTTTTATTCATTGTTAAACATGATTACTCCTGCCACTAAGAAATATAATCTGTCTGAATTTGGATACATTTTGATTTGGTTGTTTTTTCAGCTAACCTGTCAGCCATGGACATCCATAGACAACTACAGAATCTTGAATGGTAAATAATAATTATTCTTTCCTCTCATTATGTCTTTGTCTTTTGGGTATTAATGCACTGTTTGAAACAACTCTATTAATTCTTCGAATTGTAATAGTGAGTGTGTAACATACTTCTTTATTTATTAAAAAAAAAATCCTTAGATGGAATTTTTAGCTAGACATGTTGCTAGGGAGTTTCTTCTTGCTTCTTTTCCTTACACAGTGATAACCTATTGTGAAGTGGTGTACATAGAATAAGAAGTAAACTTAAACTCATATGTATGACCTTCAAAAATCTTTTCCAGCAGGCCTTACCTATCTTCTATCTTTATAAATAATAATGAATCATAGAAATATATGTACGCGAATAACTTGAGAACGACTGTACCGATTTTGGTGAATTTCTTGTGTTTGTTTGAGTAAGTCCCCGAACTGGAACTGGCGCTGGGATCGGGTCCTAGACTTTTTTAGGTCAATACAACGACTGTCGGGAACTAGATTTGAATAAAAAAAGTTGAAATTTGAATTTATTATAATAGATTTCTTTTAGACTTGAAGTTACGAATTGAAACCGTAGAACATTATTGCGATTGTCTAAGTTTAAAGCATTAAGTGTATAGTGAATTATGTCCTAAATATTAAAATATTTAATGAATATTATAGTCTACTAGCTGTCCCGGCAGACGTCGTCCAGCCCGGTAAAAAATAGGGGTTGTTTGTAGAAGGGTGAAATTGAGGATTGTATGTATTTTGTATGTTGTATCATAAAAAATAGAAATTAAAAATTTTGTCTAAAAATAAAAAAAATATTTAGGGTGGACTACCCTAACATTTAGGGGATGAAAAATAGATGTTGGCCGATTCTCAGACCTACCCAATATGCATACAAAATTTCATGAGAATCGGTCAAGCCGTTTCGGAGGAGTATGGCAACGAAAACTGTGACACGAGAATTTTATATATTAGATTTTACTATATCATAAGTAAGAAGAAAAAACCTTGTGGCACTCTCTAGTAAACGGTAAAAAAATAAGTAAAAAGGGCGATTGTCGGCCCCCATATTTATTTATTTTGATATTTTCAGGTGCAAAACTGATTGGCCTAAACCAAATATTAGCGAGAAAGCAAAGGCATTGTTGAAAGAGAGCGCACAAATACCTGAAACAGAGTTGATTAGTGATATAGAAGAAATAGTAAGGAAAAGCAAGTTGTTCCCTGTTGAACACCCGGTTGAGAATGTCAGGTAATTTTATGACTCCTGAGTATTAATATAATATTGATTTAAGAATTGAGGTCACTTATTTTAATGCCAGGCTTTAATTTTTTTTAAACTGTGAAACTAGTTTACCCCGTTGCTGCGTCGCGGGTCAACCTCTAGTACATGCCTGTTGTTTAAAGAGGTTACATCACAGGTTACATTGTATTACATGTTGTGTGACTACATCGACTATACCGACCACATTGACCAAATCGACTACATCGACCATATCGACCAAATTGACAAAATGGCAATTCACAAAATAAAATATAAATAAAAACCTATCCTACTTTCCGAGATAATCTTTACATAAATCTATCCCCAAACTTATCCTATTATCCGGGATGATAACTATCCCTGGTCCACCCTCGGTAATAAACCTATATACCGAATTTCAGCCAAATCGATCCACAGTCTTTTTCGTAAACGCATTACAAACTGAGAAACGAATATATTTTTGCTGATGACGAACTCAAGTTGTTATGGCGGCATACTCTTCACCAGGGGTGGTAGCCATCCAGTCGGACAAATACCCTACCACCTGGCTGTGAGTTCTTTTGTCGCCTTTTACGACAGGCCACTTGACCTAAAAAATGCAAGTCTAATTTGTCTTATGCTAATTAATTCGTATTTTTGGTTGAAATTACTGTAGAATTTTAGGGACACATTGTGTAAATAGTTTAAATGCCTTTAGGATGGAAAATCTGAAAGCCAGAGTATCAAAAGAACAACTGAAGAAGAACATAGCATCAACCCACCCCCTCTTACACTGGAGAGTGCTGCACTTGATGGCAGAGTTCCTTGTTTTTAAACGGTAAGATGGGTCCGTTTGTTAAGGTTATAAAGTGTTTTGCTAATAGGGCTTAGGAAAGTTAATCCATTCACTTTAAAATATAGTTAACTAGCCTCTGAGCTCTTTAATTTCGGGATCAAAGTATCTTATATATTGACCAGGGATATGCCTACCACACCATACATAAATTCATTTAGATCGGTCCAATCGCTTCAAACACCAGGACAGGACAAACAGAGACACAAAAAATTGAATAAAATCTAAATTATTTCTATTTCACTTATTACATCCCCCTACATTTTTTTCATTGTACACAAATTCGACCTTTTTTTTTATTGCAGGAGATCAGCAGACAGCAGACGGCCACTTGATGGACAGCGTTACCATCGCCTATGGACATTTACAACACAAAGGTGCTACGAATGCGCTGCTGCTCTCTTTAGGGAGCCTGGAACCTGGTCACTAATGCCGGAACACAACACAAGGTTATATGGCGGCATACTCTAGACCAGGGTGGTCGCCATCCAGTCGGGCAAATGCCCTACCACCTGGCTGTGGTTGTTTTGTCGCCTCTTATGACAGGCCGCCGGGCCGCAGGAATGTATTCTTTTCGTTCCTGCACGGATAGAGTGCAACCTCCACAGTTGTATTATATATGTCTAGATTGCACGTATTTTCGAAAGAGATACTGCCATACCGTTACAATTGTGTACTGTTACTTGAGTAGCATTTGCAATTTTAACGTTAAATATAACGTTGACAACCGTATATTTAACGTTGAATTTACCGCAATTTTTTTTTGTTACCGGAATAATTCATCGAAATAAGCAACAAACACTATAAATTAATTGGAATGTTATTTGGAAATATCGCGTGTATTAGCATGAACGCGTGCTTTTATTATGACATCAAGCTGTTTGACTATATTTGCGAGTAATGAGAGCGACGCTGATAACAAAACATAGTTATAACGGTATAATCATTGATAGAATTATAATTCACGTTATATTTAATTAACGATAAAGTGGTCTACGAATAACAATAAGTTTTATAACGTTTTTAATTTTTCACCGTTATCTGCAATTGTATATTTTTACCAGTTGAATCGGGTATAGTTATATGTCACTTTTATTTATTATTTGAGATAACTATATTTAAAAAATCTGATCGATTCATAATAAATCAAAGCGCCAAATAACTATACCCAACCCCCAACAGGGTATCAGTATTTTAAGACCTGGTTGCTAATGCGTCTAGTACATGCCCATGTTAAATAGTATTTATAATGTCCTAAACGGAGAAAGAATACTGTTACGGATATAACGTCCAATTGTGCGAAGGAGAAAATAAAAACAAGGTTTTAAGAGTTTGAATAGTTAGCCGTTGATTTTCTAGAGAATGAAATACAGAGCACGTATGTATCGGTCGGTAGTCGCGGCAACTAACTCAGGTCGATCCCGAGTGAAGTTCGTGTATTCGATCTCTCTCTAGGCAATCAACTGGCTTATTATTTATTTAAAAAGAACACAGATAAATAGCGAGATATTTACATTTTATATACATATATTTATATTATTTATTATTTCTATTTAATTTTCTTAAATTTATTTCATTTTACAAGCAACACCGAGCGGGCCGTTCATACAATGCATTCTATCGTTAACAAATACAATTTCCTGCAGCCGGGTGGTCTGCCGTAATAGGCGACAATACAACCCACAGCCAGTTGGTAGGGAATTTTCCCGGCTGGATGGCTACCACCCCTGGTCTTAAGTATTCGCCATAACAACTTTGAGTTGTGTTCCGGCATTGGTGACCAGGTTCCAGTCTCCCTTAAGAGAGCATCAGCGCATTTGTAGCACCTTTGGTGTTGCAAATGTCCATAGGCGATGGTAACCGCTTTCCATCAAGTGAGTCGTCTGCATGTCTGCTGAACTCCTGCAATAAAAAGAAATCTTATATTCTATCTAATACATATCATTTTATTTTCAGAGAATTTGGTAGTAGTATAGAGAAAGAATTCTACAAAGAAATGACTATACCGGAATTTATAGATAGACTGTTACAAAAAAGGGCAGTATCATTTCTAGGCGCTAATGATCGATATAAATTAATCACTGGAGAAACTGGGTAAACAACTCTAAAATATCTAATGTAATATTTTTGCCTGAATTTGTTTGAAAGAAAGAAAGAGAATAATGTTTATTTAGAGTTATTCAAAGTGATTACAAAATACATAAACAGTTTAATAAAACCAAAAACTTAACTAACTCTAAACAGGCCCTAACTCAGCAGATGCTGGTTGATAACAACCAACGCTGGTCTTCCGTTAGTGCCTAGCAGCAACGTCACCATCAAAGAAGAAAAATATATAACAAAATAACTAATGAACAATTAATATTTTAATATTACTTATAATTAGACCACCATGAAAACAAAGAATAGACATATTTCGAATAAATTAAAATAAGTACATAATATGTTATGAAATAATGATTGAAATTTGAAAATAATGATTTGGAAAAATAATAATAGGTAAATTGCGAACAAAAAGAAAAAAAATATGTAATTATAAAGAACTATAAATATTAAAAGACTCAACAACGCTACTAAAAGGCGCTTGTATCAAATGCGAGATCTGCTTGCTGCCTCTGGTGTTCGTACAGGAAAGCTTTCAGTTTACTTTTAAAAATATATTCACTTCGAACGGTTCTTATTGGTGGCGGAATATTGTTCCAGCACCTGGAAGCCGAATACCGGAAGCTGCCTTTAAAAGCCGCTGAATGGTGTCGCGAAGTAATAAGCTGTACCGCACATTGTCGTGTATTAGTAGATCTATGTGAGCCTGCCCATAAAAGTTATTCAAATAAATACTTAGGTGCTTTGTTTTTAATTACACCGAAAAGTAGACACGCGAGATGAAGCTTGCGACGGTGTTTCATTTTGAGTATTGAAAAATCATTTAAGAACGGGGTCACATGGCCTTTAAATGGTATTTCAAAGCAGAATCGGGCACATGTATTTTGAACTCGTTGGATGAGTTTCTTTGTTCTTACTTGTCACAAGTAATTTTAACTATTAACACAATTTGAGACCATACGCCTTTTAACTCTTTATAGCCTTTCCATAACATCTAATAATAATTTCTTTCTTTTGCTTTCTGACAAAATTGGCAAACTGGTAATTTTCCGTCTCGATCTAGAGTATGCCGCCATAACAACGTCAAGAATTAGGGGCTAGGTTCCAGTATAGCTTTAGAGAGCGACAGCACAATGGTATATAGGCGTCGTAACCCGCTTTCCATCAGGTGGGCCGTCTGTCTGCTGAGCTTATGCATTTTTTTCTTATCTGTATCCAATATCAGTGAATTTTAATGAAAATCAATTTATCCGTATAATTTTAATTTTATCATTGAGTCAAGTCTAAAATGCACTCTAAATATCTAAATACGGATATAACAATACTAAGCTTCATAAGAGCAGTGACATTTCAAATTTACCAAGGATATCTAGCGGAACTTAAAGCAAAAATGTTTTTGACATTTGACATTGACAGGCAAATACATTGTATATCCCTAAATTAAGTAAGTGATGCTTACTTGATGATGATGATGATACAACGGACTACTCTGAGGCCGATCCCCGACACCCAAACCGTAGTATATAATAGAAAATTCATTTCCGATATTTGCCATACTAGGAATCGAACCCGGTATTTTCTTCACAATTTGACGATATTTCCCAAATAGTCCGTTTAGTAATTTAGTTTCTATTAATCAAATCATTGTTCTGATAATTATCACAAAGCTCTTGCTTACAAAATTATAGTTATTCTTTAATACTAATGTATTTTCCTAGTCGATTAGGTATTAAGATATTTTTCCGAGCACATTAGTTATTGAAATATTTTCCTGGCAGGTTTTATTTTTTTTATTCGCCTTCTCCTCCATCATGGGTTAAGATAGAGGTTCCTTATTTTCTTATAACTTATAACTCAACACGGAAAGGGGGTCTCTATTTTTTCTTTTTATCCTTGTTTTCTTATTTTTATTTTCAAAAACTTATCAACTATTTCATTTTTATTATCAGGTTAGGTATTAATTATTTTCCTAGCAGGTTAGATATTAAGGTATTTTCCGAGCAGGTTAGGTGTCAAGATATTTTCCTAGTATGTTAGGTATTAAGGTACTTTCCGAGCAGGTGTTGTATAAAGTATTTGAATTAATTGGCGATTGATTGATTGATGCAACTGCAAGAGTGTATTTATTTATGTCCTACACAGCTTTTAATTAATTTCAGTAAAGAGGGTTGGGAGTTTGTTGGTACGTTAAAGCAGTCTCCACCACTTGTATTGGAGAACTGTTTGAGTTATGATGAGATCAAAATATCAGCTTTGTTGTATGTGACTGGTCATACGGAATGTATTAACGACGGCCTGAGACGTAATGCGGGAAAAATCGACGATTCTGATATAGAGAGGAGTGCAGTAATTATAGGTATATTCGTCATCTCATTTTATTACATTCACTCCAAATCTATATTACACAAGTCTCAAATATAAGATTAGGAATGTTAACAGTTGTTGTTAGGTTTTAACCTAAATTATTATTTTTTATGAAAAGCTAAAACATGAAATTGTCACTCTAAGAATTAAATGGCTGAAACCAATATCGTGATCTCGTATTATTTGCTATAACACACATTAATTTCAATATGCTTTTAATAGCTGTATCGTTATTTATTTTAAATTTAATTCCTACAATTGCATTTTCGGAATCTCCGAATAATATTTATATATTATGAACAGACACTTCATTTTTAGATAGATAATTCTTTATTGCACACCAATACAAACATGAACTTAAAGACTAAAATTGTATCTAGTTATGTACAAAGGGCGGTCGTATCGCTAAAAAGCGATCTCTTCCAGACAACCCCAGGAATGGTTCATATGATAATGACTATGGTGGTACACGTACCATATAGTAAGAACTACTGAAATTTTAATAATAAATACATAAATGATACATATACATGCAGAAATTATATATATTACATAGATATAAACTTAATATACATACCATACAAATACATATCTACAAAATATATAAATGTTTTTTTTTTTTATTGGTCTGCAAAATTGAATATAGATTATAATCATTTGTTTTTATCTTCATGAATGAATGAATGTATGAATTAAAACTCTTTATTGTTCATTATAACTTAAACCTAGACATTTAATGTACTTAAATACATTTCCATTAGAACAATGGGCGGCCTTATCGCTTATAGCGATCTCTTCCAGGCAACCCGGTGTCTAAGGAGACATTACAATTTTTAGATAATATTTGGTGGTATTAACTCAATTAAACTAATTCAATCGTAATAAAAAAAAAAAATTAAAACACAATAATAAACTAATATAATTATACGTAATTAAATAATTTATCTAATATATAAAATTCTCGTGTCACAGTTTTCGTTGCCATACTCCTCCGAAACGGCTTGACCGATTTTGATGAAATTTTTTGTGCTTATCCGGTATCTATGAGAATCGGCCAACATCTATTTTTCATCCCCCTAAATGTTAGGGATAGTCCACCCCTAATTTTTTTATTTATTTTTTAGACAAAATTTTTAATTTCTATTTTTTTATGATACAACATACAAAAATACATACAACCCTAATTTATCAACCCTCTGCGACAAACCCCTATTTTTACCGGGCAGGACTACGTCTGCCGGGACAGCTAGTAATAATATAAATTACATATGCTTACATGCGAAACAATAATAGAATACCATATATGCAACATATTTTATTGCATGGACAAATAGTGGTCAGTGATCAAGTGTTTGAATGTACAAATGGATGTAGCTTGTCTGATTTTCAAGGGGAGGGAGTTCCACAGGCGAACAGCCTGTACGGCAAGGGAGTTTCCTACAAAGGACGAAGTGTGTTTAGGTATTGTTAGTAGAAGATTTTCATTTGAGCGCAAATTACGGGAATGAGATTGATAGAGGAAATGATATGGGGAGTACAGGGAGTGAAAAGGATATTGTGCAGCAGTGAGAGCAAGTGAACATTCCGGAGAAGGCGAATTGGCAACCATTTAAGCTTATTACGAAATTCGGAGATATGGTCATATTTACGCAACCCAAATATGAACCGGATACAAACATTTTGAAGGCGTTCAAGCTTATCTAATTGTTCTTGGGTGATGTCTAGATAGCAAGCATCTTAGTAGCAGTGGGTAGGAAATTCTTCACTCTTCTTAGTGAAGCAGATGACGCGAAAAGTTTCCGACTGATTTCAGTCAGGTGAGGCCGCCAAGACAGTTCTCTGTCAATGATAATTCCTAACTTTTTAACAGTTTCACTAATTCCAATGTGCACACCATCAAACACAACAGGGGGAAGCGAAGACCAGTCAATCTTGGAGACAAGCCTGGAACTGCCTACAACAATAACCTTAGTCTTTTTAGGATTAACACTCAGACCATAGGCTTGACTCCAGTTAACAATTCATGAAACCGTTTCATATCTTAAACTATATTCTGTTCATGCAAACACGGCATGCTTAATATAATTGGTTATCTACGCCTATGGATGTATGATGTTACAGTGGTAAAACAGAATATAATAAAGGTAGTCAATGTAAAGGAAAGTTAAACTTAAGAAGAGGATTATAACAAAGCATTGAGTAGTTTTTTTAATTTAATTTATCTATATACATACATACATACATAACTTCACGCCAGGTCCCTTGCGGAGTAGGCACGAACAACAGAGTGCCATACAGGCTTATTCTTACACACCTCACTTCTTTGACATTCATAGCTCTTGTCATGCACGCTCGTCTGTTCTTAAGGCTCCTGCTCCTCTTATCTATATCTAATATATAAAATTCTCGTGTCACAGTTTTCGTTGCCATACTCCTCCAAAACGGCTTGACCGATTTGATAAAAAATTTTGTGCTTATCCGGTATCTATGAGAATCGGCCAACATCTATTTTTCATCCCCCTAAATGTTAGGGGTAGTCCACCCCTAAATTTTTTTATTTTTATTTTTACCGGGCAGGACGACGTCTGCCGGGACAGTTAGTAGATGTATAAAAAGAGGCTCAGGCAATCTTGAATCTTTCCAGGTGTGATCGGACCGCGATTTAAGAGGTTCAATCGTATGGATTATGAGGATATGGTGATATCCAAGAAGCAAAATGTAGCCGCCAATGGTTATGGGCAACTGGAGGAACCCATTAAAAAGGCTTACAGGCGATTATGGGAGGACTTCTACCAGGTGAGCTGTTTTTACTTTTCTTTGTGTTTTCACTTTTGAGAGAAGGAAAAACATTATTTTTAAACCAAGTCTTGGAACATGTTTAAAATATACCAATTTGAGTCGGTTATAGCCTGCATCAGCTAACTATTTCGTTCAAGTGTAATTTTAAAACTATATTTATAATAATTATTATAAATATAAAACTCCAAAAATGCCGAAGTTATTTAAAAAAAAAACTAGTGTCTATATATATAGTCTAATCTATCACTGGAGAACACGATGCATATTTTAAAAAAAATCTTGTCTATTTGTTCGGGATTCAAGTAACAACTATAGGAATGATTTCTTAAAATTCATATTCTTAGATTCACAATCTGCGGTACTTGCATCCTGGTAACCCGCGGGAATTTTCTGGGAATAATTTAAAATGACCAGATTAAAAATATACCTCAAACCATAGCGGTCTATGTTGGCTTAGCGCCATCTAGTTTTGATACAATTTTCGACATGATTTCTTATGAATAACGGCCTACATCCAGTATTGGACAGAGATTGGCTGAAGAGAAGAATGCTCTCTTGCCTTCTGCTGCTAATCTAGCTTTTTCTTATTAATTTGATTATCATTATGGCATTTTTACAAGCTTTTATTTATCTTGCTATGAATATACCTATATATGTATGTAAGTTCGGGTAGAGTCTTGCAAGTTACTTGTGACCAAATCCGCTTTCTGATTGAGCTGGAATTTTGCGCGCATACATATATCGCATGATAATGCAATAATATGGAGCTGATCTGAGGATGGAGTCGGAAGGTAGCCATAGGAACTCCTGTACTAAACAAGATAGACCCGTCGTGTTTAGGCTACTTGCTCGTTTTACTTGTCTTGGCTAGCACTCTCCTGCTACATGACATCCAGGATCTCAAAAAAAAAGCTTATCTTAATTAAATTTTCAGACAGACAGTTTAATATACAACGAGGTGACACCCCACGTGGATATGGAGAACAAAAGGAAAGAGAAAATGTATGGAGATAGATTCGTGTGGCTACAAAAAGATGGCGTTATATTCGATAACCTCACTTTCCATAGAAGGATATCGATTATCACCGAAACATCGCTTTTGGAAGCGAATAGACGAGCGATCGAAGAGAGCAAGTATGCTTATCTCAATGTCATAGGATGCGGTGAGTGATTTAGAGTTATTTAAGCGAATATTGTAACATAAAGAGGTTAATAAAAAAAAGTGTTTGTGTACTTATGTACACGCGTTAGAATTATACTTCTTTAATTTGTAGGGCTTTATTTATTTAACCGATCGTATTGAAAAATACAAACAAATTGACTTATCTAAATAAAAAAAAAATAAAATCAACCAATATTAGAAAAGCGATTATATATATATATATTAGGTATCAAAATTTTTTTTCAAACTCAATTTTTTGGTGTAAAAAATTTCGTGAAAGATGAGCATTATATAAGATTGTCTATCGCATTTTTTATTCCATAAGAATAACACGGAAAATTTTTGTTTTCTGATATTGTACGTCAACGACTGGTTAACTGATAAATCACTGTTCCAATCTTTATACAGAATTGAACGCTCTACAAAAAAGGTCTGATAACATTTTTTGGTTTGTCCACGCGTTCAAAAGTTATTCAAGATCAAAGTTCAATTGTTCAAAAATTTGATCGAATTTTATAAATTACACCGAAACTGTTGGTTTCAGTGTCAAAATAAGGATATTTTTTTTTGTCAAATATAATACAGTTCAGAAGGATTTATTTGAAGGCAAGCAGCGAGCACATATATATATATATACTGATGATTTATAAACCATTTATTTAGTATTACATATATATATGTAGGATACTAAATAAATGATTTATAAATCATCAAACTTGTATATTAATTAAATACACAATAAAGTAAAGAAATATTAGAATGCTCGTCTCACAAGTTCACAATCCATCTATCAACAACTCGTTGCTACGCAACCACCATCCTACACTCGGCCATCCTGAAAAACTAAAAATGTTGACTATAGCTAACTTCATGGTGTACTACGTGTGACGCATGTAAAATTACCTTCATATTATCATATTTTAACAAAAAGTAAATGAAAAAACCTACTCTAACCAGACTCAAATCAGCAAATGTAATAGATAATCCATTCCTCCTATTTAATCCCTTTATCCAACTTATTCCATCCTCCTATCTCATTCGAAACCCTGGGGACGATATGGCAACATGGGGCATACCAAGGGGCAGTGCTTCAAAAGTGTTTAAAAACCCTTAAAAATGTAGGTAATTACCGTATTTCGAAAAAGATATTGCCATACCGGTATAATTTTTTACCATTACTTAGGTAACATTTATGATTTTGACATTATAATATATCATCAAAATCGTTTGGGGTGCGGTAAAGATATACGGCACATTATTTACTATTGGAGATATAAATTAGTTGGGGTTATAAAAAAATAACCACAAATGCTAAGGCGCCTTAGCCTTCTAATCTGTGTTAAAAAATATCGGATCCGTTCATAATATATAAATGTGCCGTATAACTATACCCAGCCATCGTTTGTTTAACGTTATACTTTTCGGTATTTTTTTACGTTATTTCAAGCAACGTTACCGTTCTTCGTTTTGGCAAGCCTCTTAAGACATGACTAACATATTTTCATAAGAAACTGGAAAATAAATAAGTTTTTGGCTCACCCTAATATCTATACAAGATAAGAGTGAGCATTATTCTTGCATTTGTTTATACATTCTGCAAGTATTTTGTAAAATTGATGTGGAATGATGAATGAAGTTATCGGAACAATCAACAAATACAACTTTAAAATATCATTACGCGCTGTCCTAGCAACAGTGCTGTCTGACCGTTTGACTATCTTTACGAGTGAACGCGAGCGACGATTGTAACGAAATCTAGTACAACGGTAAAATTAACGATGAATTTACTATTACCGTTAATACCTTTCATCGGTAAAATTGTCTATAAACAACGGTATGATTTATAAAGATATTTATAAATTTTTTATCGGTGAGTGAAATTAGCATAAATAACGGTATTTATATATTTTTATCGGTACTTCAAGCCCTGTCAAGGGGTTCAAACAAAGGTGCGAAAGTGACTGTGCAGTTTTATTTTCTAAAAATGTGTAAAATTACTCTAAAATGAACAACAGTTATAGGATATTGATAGTTTTTGAGTATTTAACTATGTGTTTTTGTGAAAAATGTGAACTGTACAGTCAAATGTGGCCTTTTGAGTTGTCACAAGAACTCCGTTGAATGGCATTAGCTGATTACCTACTGTTCATCTTTGCTACACGTAGGCTTAAGTAAATGAAGAAACTATATTGTAAACTAAGATCTGGTTTAAAGGCCTAGCTGCCAAACCATAAACCTAAAAAAATAAACATTGAACAATTATGACTCTAGGCCTCGGTGTATGGAGGATATCGCATCATCAGAACGACGTGTTCGTCCTATCATTTCTTCAACGAACAATTGATCTGATGAAGAAAGGACTTCTTGACAAAGTATCGGATATTAATTTTGCGTATATCAGGACCAACAATAAAATCAAAGGTACTTTTTTGTTTATATCGAGGGCTTCATAACTAAATGGCGTACAGACAAAAGTGCAGTTTTAAACAAGGGGCAAAATTTTGAATAAAACAAAACTATAGTAGAATTATTTTCTCCATGCAGTTTGGGTCATAAATAATCGGAGCGGTGAAGCGAGTATTTCGTTCTCTCTTCCACTCACGGGCTTTATGGGCAGGCGTAGTGATACGTATTATTGATGTCGATAAGCGTTATCGATAGTGTATTTAGTTTTGTCATTTTGTGGGTTAGTGATATAAATGCAAGAAAAAAATAGATAAAACAACGTATTTATTGAAATAAGAATAATAATGATTTAAAATAAATTATTGGTTTGGTATCTATGTATTAAAAAACTATGAGTACAAAAGTTTAGAATGTAACAAGTTATATTAAAAATAAATATAAGTATTTATATCTAAGTTTAGAATTAACAGCAAAAAAGATAATAATGATTTTTATAAGAATGATAATCTTTCTTTGATAAGAATAAGTTTTTACCGATAGTGGCTTTTCATCATGCTCACTGCCTTAGCCGGGCTGAGGCTGAGCTTTGATTTATGACCCAAACTGCACGGAGAAAATAATTCTACTATAGTTAATTGTATAAGGCTGAAATTTGGAATACCCTTCTTTTTAGGTACAAGTTGCATACTGGTAAGACTTTCTAAATTGTAACATGCATTGGTTTTAGTAAACAACAGATAACTTGCATTTTGCGTATACGCCTATATGTTAAGAAGTGGGGAAACTTCATACACCTCTCGTTATTTTCATGTTTGAATAGTTAGGAAGACAACAAATCATTCAGTAACGTTAAGATACCATTGAATTCCGCCTTCGAATTGTAGTTGACGTAAAATTCCGTTTAAAACGGTTAAAAAACCAGCGTTGTATGAACTTATCACATAGACGGAGCGAAGTCCTTCACTATAATAAAAAAAAAATATTAGTTTTTTATGAATATTTTACTATAGATGTTTTATAGAGAGGGGGGGGGGGAAGAGAGAGGGGGGGGGATGACAACACTTTAATGCACACTAAACAATATAACACATATAATGACAAAAACAGACCATATTAACAATATTTTCTGGGCAATACAATAGGAGGCCTTATGGCTCAAAGCGATCTCTTCCAGGCAACCTAAATCAAAAACAAATTTGAATCAGGCGATTTATAGGTGGTGCAGGAAAAAGGCAATGGATACATAAATACTCACACTAATTTAACAAATAAATATGACAAATATATGCATAGTCGTATGTATACGCATAAAACAATAATATATTTCAAAATACATGAGTTATTATAATAAATATATATTAGTGTGATTATATTGTGTTAATCACACATAGGTACCTATTTATGTACAAATGGTGTTTTCTAATAAAATAAAATGTCTAAATGTTGGTAAGGATTTGGCCTCTCTTCTCTCTTTATAGAAAAGTTCCTTATGAAATATAAAACAAATATATAATAACAGCCCATAAGCGTCCCACTGTTGGACAGCATTACCGCTACGTTTGTCCAAGGCGAATTGGCGGTTTTTTTTACTGAACGGTAATCGCGGGAATCCCGCGGGTATATTCCCGGGAGCTCGATAGCAAATCGAATGTAATAAAATGCGTGATACTTTTAATATTTCCGTAAAAAGTTTCTAGTTCGGATGCATAAAAATTAGCTTATTGTATCATAATTTTCACTAAAACGATAGCTGCTTACATTCTTTTCCAAGACGGGTATTTTGTGTCCCGGGTATCCCGCGAGAATTTCAAGTCAAACGTAGATGAAATCACGGGCATGTTATAGTACTGTTGTAAAGTTTGGTATTTTCTATTCCAGCAATGTTCAATAGTTCATCGAATTCTGAGAACGACGATACGACCAAAAGGAAAATGTTCCTGAAGCACAAAGACCATCCTAAAGGTTAGTTGTTAGCATTATTTTTTATATTACAGTATCTTAGAAATAAGAAAAAAAAGGAAAAGTGAAAAAAAAATAAAAAATGAAGAAGAATCTAAGAAAGCTCTCTATTCTTAGATTCTTCTTAATTTTTATTTTCTTTTCTTATACTTATATTGTTATACCGTTTTAACCGAGTTAAATAAAAGAGGTTTTCAATTCATCAAAATATGTATGTTCGACCATATTTTTTTTGTTTCTTAACCTGTTTGGATGATTCTTTTGCGTTGGATTCGGTACAGTTTCAGGTTAGTTTCATACAAATATTGTTATTAGATACGTAACATAGATAATAATAAAAATTCTAGTAAAAAGAAACCGACTTCAAGAGTAACCGTAGAGCATAAAATAAATACTTTCTACATCTTGAAGTCGGTGCCAAATAAAGCAAACAACAATAAATCTTCAGTTATATCTTGCTTTACACCGACTTAGGATGTTGTAGAACGAATTTTTTTGCTTTTGAGTTATTTTTGAAATCATTTTCTTTTTGCGAGATGTTTTTTATTCACTTGTTAATTTTATTTTTCGTCATTTATGGATTAATATAAAAAAATATTTAGATATAGGTGACACCGTGCATATTAACGACCGACTATTGTATTTTTTCGTGAAGGAACGGAAAAAAAACTTATTTTCTGCGTCCGGGTGGCCTGTCGGGTGGGGTGTCGTAAGAGGAGACAGAACAACCCATACATACCCTGGTGGTAGGGTATTTGCCTGCCTGAATGGCTACCACCCCTGGCCTAGAGTATGCCGCTATAACAACTTTGATTCGTGTCCCGGCATCATCATCCAGGTTTCAGTTTCTACTTGAAGGCCGGCAGCACATTGGCAGGATCTCTGGTATTGCTAATGTTCATAGGCGACGGTAACCACTTTCCATCCCACTTGAACCGTCAGCCTGCTAAGCTTCAGCAATAAAAAAAACGTCTGCGTCTCTGTACGCTCTTTAATAGGACGCTATTTAATATTGAACAGTTTAACTTGAGAAAAGCTTAGGTTATTACTTAAATTTTATATAGGTATATTAATATGATAATGTAAGGAAAGGTTATTCAGTGATAAAATCTTTTATTGATTGTAAAATATATATCGCGGGCATCAAGCCAGAGGGGCGTATAAAAAAATGCGTTTTTTTATTTCGTCTATCATTTATACGTTTATCGATACACCACCTCTGTATTTTTCTTAATAGTAGGTTAATTTAAAAAAAGGAGCATTTCACGTAATCAAGGAAGTACTTTTGCAAATTTTCAGTTAGATATACATTGAAAAAAAAACTTATTAAAAAAATTATCTCCTGAAAAGTTGGCTTATACGCCCTCTGGCTTGAAGCCCGCGAATTATTATTCTTAGTTACAATTTTTGAATATGTAACATTAGAATTTTGTGTATATACATTATTAGTATCATTATTTAATCTAATTACCGAAATACGGCTTGCGCTGTGGGTTTGAGTGAGAAAGGAAGAGCCTATCTATCGCTGCCGTATACGTGAGTGAAAGGGAAGCCATACAGACTGGCGCCGTAACGCGTTACGTAACAAAGCGGCTTACCCTCCCATAAGAAGTTAGCACTTCAAAAAATACAAATTTGTATTTGCAGGGGGTATAAATGTTCAGCTTGAGGATCGCGAACCCTCGTCCCGGTTGGGGGGCGAGCACGAGGGGAAGCTGCTCGTGATGACCTACCCCTGGGACGGGAACGCGCATCCCGGGAACGAATTCTGGTAACGACGTCGTTTAACAATTTTATCAATGTATAGAAACACATTTTTACACTATGGATATTCGTTTGTTGTGTGAGTGAGTAAGTGAGTGATAGAATGAATGAAACAGTGAGTTTGTAGAGTTATGGGCAAAAATAAGCAAAAAAGACTTGATCAGAACTGATTTTATTTGTATTTCATAAAATACATGACAGAGCACAATTGACATTCAGAGAGCATGGAATGAGAGAATGATGAAGACAATGATATGCAATAAAAAAAAAAAAAAAAAAAAAAAAAAAAAAAAAAAAAAAAAAAAAAAAAAATGAAGACAATGTTGCCAGTATGCATACTAAAAAGTGATACCAGTTGTTATGTAATAATTAACAGATATTTTGTTTATACATTACCGATTATTGGCGGGTCGAGAGGAGCAGAGTGCCGTATAGGCACGTGGAATGTGAGAGGTGGAATGAAAGATAAGATGGAGATATAATGAATGAGAGAAGCCTGGATGCCTTATGTCTGACAGAGACAAAGCGGAAGGGGTGTGACTTCGATGACCTTTGCTAGGTGGTAGGGTATTTGTTCGACTGGATGGCGACCACCCCTGGTCTAGATTATGCCGCCATAACAACCTTGGTTATGTTCCGGCATTAGTGACCAAGTTCCAGACTCCTTTAAGAGTACAGCAGCGCATTTGTAGCACCTTTGGTGTTGCAAATGTCCATGGGCGACGGTAACCGCTTTCCGACAAGTGGGCCATCTGCCTGTCTGCTGAACTCCTGAAATAAAAAAAAATACATTATTTATTTTACGTCTTTATATTGCTGCAGGATTGGAAAGCTTTGGAGTTCTGGGGACCCGGCGGCCGCTTGCTCCACACAAATAGCGGAGTTGCACAACGCGCACGTGAACGCGAACGTGAGGGCGTGCAACGCGCACGTGGCCGCCGCTTCGGGGGTTGCACACATACGCGACTACACGCGAGCCGCGACCGATACTTAGTTTTGTGTGACTTTGACCGACCCGTAATATTCTATCGACAGGCTCGAACTATCTAATATAATCTAGCTATTTGAAAAACCATTTCGAGCAATAGTGTCCCTAATCATTGCTGTCTAGTTAAAATTCCAAAAACCGTACGATATTCTTGTATTTTGTAAGAAATGCGTTTGACCTTTATTTAACCTTACTAAATCCAATCAGGTTGGCCGTTTGCCTGTTTGCCTGCTTCAGGTGTAAAGAAAATTCTAGGTTTACATTATTTGATTTAAGTTCTGTAACATGGATTTTCCCTAAAGACCACTTAAAAAAAATTAACGATAACTATAGAAAATAATAATGGTTGAACACGAAAAATTATAAGCCTAGCGATAAAAAACACTAAAATGATCACGATACGTAATGAGTAATGACAGTGACATTTAAATAGTAGCACAGATTACTGTGATTATTATTTTTGTTTTCTAGGCAAAGAAATCAATGTAAACTTGTCCCTTATGACGTCATCAGAGAAATAATTTTAAAATCGAATTATAAAAAAAACTAACGCTTAAAATACGAAAATATTCAAATTAGTATCTTAAAATACCCTATTTTACGTAATAAAAATATAAAATCAGAGGGTATTTTTTTGTGAGCAATCCCCATTCTGATGGAATCAAACAAACAGACAAACCAAAGATTACAGAGTTCCGATCGCCCTACTTCCTCCTCTATGCCATCTTTTTTTTTTGTATTTCTCAAGCACAGCAGACAGGCTGACCCTGTGATGGAAAGTGGTAACGTCGCCTATGGAAAATTTAACTTTCCATGTTTTTAAAGTTTTAACCATAAGATTATTGTTATAACTGACCATTTTGTAAAACTATATATGTAGGTACTTATTATAGAATAAAGCTTTATTTATTGTTCCATAAAAAAATTCGCTCTGAAAACTTAGTATATTTTAAGAATTTTTATTTTATTTTATTTATTGAATTTATTTATTTAATTAAAGGATAATTATGCAAAGCAAATATGAATAGCAGCGAAGTCTCCAGTTTGTTTCGCAATACTCATCTATTTTATGAGTTTTGTGTACGGTGTGCAAAACAGTTAATGTCCTGTCCTGTCCTAATATTATAATTTATTTATTAAACTTATATACATAGGTTCTTATTTATTTTAATTGATAATTGGTGCTTTAATACTGTAATATACTTCATTGTCTTATGGTGGGAGTTGTCACTGCAGCATATTTACACTTTTGCAGTGCAACGAACTGTTCTGTTATTATGCGAAGATGAGTTTCTTTTGATCAATAAAATATTTATTATAATTCTACAGCTATGTAATTAATATCGTAATTATAGGTTTCTGCAAATAACTCATATTGATAAATAGCCGGTTCGTCCTAACAATTCATTCACTGGTCCTACCATCGGTTTAATTTTGACTTTTACTTGTCAGCTTGTGTCAAATTCTAAGGCTGGTGTGCACCGAAGTTTAATCGATGGTTAAAATAAAATAATCAATGTTTAGCCATATATTTTTAGCGATTATTTTATTTTAACCATTGGTTGAAAGTCGGTGCACACCAGCCTTAGTGATAGTAAGACAAATGAACAGTTTTTAACATATACGAAGGTTAGGTGAGTTAACAAGCAAACATACAACGTGAAACAAGTCCTTGAAGAATTTAAGATTTTTTCTGCTGACGGTATTAATAGAAAAGCAAACTGATACATGATATTCTATGAGTTAATAATTATGGTATCCAACAACACTTCGCATATTTTTTTTAGGATATAGTAACATTTTTTTTTATTGTACAATATAATTTTGTGATTGTCTTTATTGTATTTAATAAATGAAGAAAAATCTATATTAAAATTATTTACACTGTTTATATTGTTTCATTTATTATATCACTATGATAACGTGGCTCTACTTGTTTGAATTTCGATATTATGACGTCAAAACTAATTACGCTCATCTATCTATTAATACGAATTTGTACAAGGGTCTATGGGAGATGCATGCATAGCGCCATCACAGCGGACAACGAGAACGAACTACTGACTAGCGCAGCGCTGGAGCGCAGATCTGTTGCCAACCCCAAAAAACTAAAAAACCGCAGCTTGCCAATAAAAAAAACAGGAGAAAACAGTAGGTAAAGTAGAAAAAGGCAGATTTCATACTTTCGTCATATACATACATACATACATATTGTCACGCCTGTTTCCCATTGGGGTAGGCAGAGACAATGGATCTCTACTTGTTACGATCTTGACAAACACTTTTCGCTTCATCAACTTTCATTAATCTTCTCATACATACACGCTTATTTAAACTACTTTTTATCTGACCTTTCTTCAAAATATCTTCAATTTGATCATGGTGAGTACGTCTTGGTCTACCGGCACTGACTCTTCCAGTCACATTGCTATCATATACTTGTTTTGTGATTCTGCTATCATTCATTCTCTCTACATGGCCAAACCACCTTAATATTCCCTTTTCAACTCTTGTCACTTCATCTTCTTTCAATTCACAACGCTCCCTTATCACACTGTTTCTTATTATATCACTTACATTAACCTTACATATACTTCTCAAAACTCACATTTCAACTGCATTTATGCTACTTTCATGCTTCTTCTGCCACACCCAACTCTCACTGCCGTACATTAGCGTTGGTACTAATACCCCTGATGGACAGCCAGACGTGCCTTTACAGACACTTTCTGGCTGTTTATAAAAGAGTTCAGCGCTCCATTCACCTTATTTCCTGCCATTACTCTCCTTTCAATATCACTTTCATGCTTTCCGTCTCTGGTAAACATGCACCCTAGGTAAACAAATTCTTTAACTTGCTTTAGTCTTTCATTTCCTATCTGTACGTTACACATTGTCATACTTTCATCTCTTTCAAACACCATAACTTTCGTCTTCTCTACATTAATTCGTCATATAATTAAAGCAATATCCAATATTAATAACAATATTACTAGAACTCATATACATTGTTATATTAATCATCACAAATCACAACATAATAATATGTAATTAAAAACAAATCAAAATAAAATTATTTTCCACTTTCATTCTCAATTGCCTCATCTTCAGTATTTTCATACTCATTTTCTTTTTTAAAATCATACATATATGAAATTTCTTCATGTGCTTTTCTGTGGCTTCAAATGAGTAGCAATCGGTCATTTCGGATTTAGTAGGTAATACACATAATACGTTTTATTACATAGTATTTATCAAAATATATTTGCATAGTGCAATAGGTGGCACTGAACGCTAATTCAAAAAAGCAGTAAAAATTAAGAATGAAACAGAAAACAGGGACATCAATGTGAAAACAGTAAATCTACTGTTAAAACAGTAGGGTTGTTTTTTTGTCCGTTGGTCCGAAGACCTTACAACTTTATCGGGGTTTTTCGGGGGGGGGGGCAATTTGCTTGAGGGAGCTCCCTAGGGAGTTGTACCTCGGCTGGATTGTTGCCATGAGAGGGGGATGAATCTGATGATGCCCGCCATAGGGCGACACAATGAAATAATTGAGAACGGGTGACGGGTAGTATAAAGCCCGAGGGGAAGGATCGGATCGGCGGTTCGCGGCGGCCTACGCTATCTTACTGCCGTTTCGCAACGTGTTATGGCTGGGAGAGAAGAAACGGCGAATGATACGTCCCAGCAACACGGCTAGTCTATCCTGTGGGGGGGGGGGCTATGTCTCCTGACGTCCCTCGCGATGACGTGGAGAGATCGTGATTGGCGTTGTCTGAGACGCCGCCGTCTGTGTCTGTCTGTCGATGCCTGCCAACCTGCCGTCCTAACCACGGGCGGGCAGATCCGGGCCAGCCGTTTTGTAATATTGTCGACCTTGTCCGTAAGGACATTACGCGGTTGTCGCACGAGAGCCTTTCGCCGAGGCTAGTAGGGTTGGTAACACTGGCGCAGATATTAATAGTTGCTCTATCTCGCTCGCACGTCATCCGTCTCGCTCTCACACTGTGCTATACATTGTACTAACAGTACGACTTGTTAATATTTGTACTTAAGGTTTTACCAAAATAAATCAGTTCACATCAGCACGCGGCAGTGAATACTACTCTCTGCGATCTGAAGTATTATTTCACATCTACCTCTCGCTGCTATAAGTCTGTACAATTAAAAAGGAGGAAAAAGTCTGGTGCGAGTCGCACTAATTCGGACTAGCAGATTCCAATAACAGAACGTTATGATTGTTGACTCCCTGTTAGAGCATTACGTGAAAATTACTGCACGAATTTTAATGAAACTTGACAAAGCAATCGTATATCCATACTAGCTGTCCCGGCAGACGTCGTCCTGCCCGGCAAAAATAGGGGTTGATCGTAGAGGGTTGAAAATTTAGGGTTGTATGTACTTTTTAATGCTGTATCATAAAAAAATTATGGGTGGACTACCTTTAACATTTAGGAGGATGAAAAACAGACGTCCGATTCTCAGACTTCCCAATATGCACACAAAATTTCATGAGAATCGGTCAAGCCGTTTCGGAGGAGTTTAACTACAAACACCGCGACACGAGAATTTTATATATAAGTTATCATCTTATTGCCAGATGGTAGGGTTTTACCCGACTGATTGGCAACCACCTCCGGTCTAGAGTAGGCCGTCATAACAACCTTAAGTTGTGTTCTGGCATTAGTGGCCGGGTTCCAGTCTTCTTTAAGAGAGCAGCAGCGCATTTGTAGCGCCGTTGGTGTTGCAAATATCCATAGGCGATGGTAACCGCTTTCCATCGAGTGGGCCATCAGCCTGTCTGCTGAACTCGTGCAATAAAAATATTCCGTGTCAACATTTAGGATACTTATTAACCCGATGGTATTGTTTCCATGGAATATCCCTCTCATACGTTTTCAAGTTTGTTTTCGTCTCTGTAAGGGGCCTATTTTTTTATCGACTACTCCGTCATAAGCCAAGATAGAGCCTTTTCTTTTTCTTGTCTTGTTTTAATAGTCTTATTCTAGTGTCTATACCTATATTTCCTAATACATATTTCTTATTTACTAATAAAAAATAATTAAACAGTTATTTATCTAATCTATCTAATTAATTCTATTTACTTGTATTACAACATTTTAGCGTTTCTATTTATGCAGCTCAGGATATTTACATTTTAATACTTAACTTCACACTATGTGGGTATACATAATTATATACCAACAGTGTTATTTGTTGACCCATTACGATTAATAACCACTTTTACGATTTTTATTGCGTGCTTCAGAAATTCCTCGCGCTGCTTCTTACCAAGTAGTTCATGGATATTCTTCTTACTTATGTCCGTCTTCAGGATACATCCAACATTATACCGGTCCATGGCAAAGAGGGGGCAGTCGAAGATTGCGTGTAAGGGTGTCTCTGATACTCCAGGTTCACAGACGCACGATCCTCCTTCAACTTGAACCGGTTCAAGTATTCAGAGAACCCTCCGTGGCCTGTGTAAGGGGGCTAATTCCAAAAAGGATCTAAATTTCACTATTCATAAGAAAACGTATCTGCTCAAGAATCGTGCAGGGTCTATATCAGTCTACAACAGGTACGCTAAAATTATTTATCCAAGACTTTAAATACTTTAATAGAAATGGTACTCAGTAGTATTATAATACGATTCTTGAGTACCGAAGCATTGTGTAGGGCACAATCGAATCGAATCACTTAGCATGCGACGAGTGGCGCGCTTTTAACAACTCAAGCGGCGATATACATCGATAAGCGGATAATGTCGAGTATCGAGTGGTTAATGGCGCGTGCCATTACAGCGTCTGCGTCCTTACGAACTCACTTCCAAATACACGACACCGTGTAATTCTACCATACATTCGTGTATGGGTTTGGGACACTGTGGCTGTGTGATGTGTTCTGGAGTAGCAGCGGGCGTCGATGTCGCGCACTCGTGCCTTAATGCGAAACCTTTAAATGGGGCCGCAATCGCGAATAAAGGCACAAATCTCTTAGGCAACCATTTTAAACAATGACGCGAAGGAGCCAACGCGAGGCGTGCATTAGCGGGCCATTAGCGCTATAAACGTATTACATAAGCAACAGCCGTACAATTTATCTTCCATTATATTGTTACGAGTTGTAGGACTCGAATTAAATGCCGTTAGAATTACCATAGAATTTATTAGAACTATACAAACACGTATAACACAGGTATAAATATAATAACACGCGCAAAGTCCATCACTAAATAGATTACTGAATGTAGTACACGCGTCTTGCTTCACTAGTGGTTATCGTAACTGCCTAAATACAATATGTCTGCTGAATTTTCCAAGAATCACACCTGGCTAATGACTACCATATAGGTTGCAATACACAATGGGCTGTTTTTCCAATCACAAATTTTAAATACAAAGTAAACAAAAGAAGTCCAAATTCCGAAAAAGGTAACAAAATGTGTAGCATTGATGTAGCAATAAAATATTTTTTTGTTATTTATTGTTACATCAATGGTACCTATGCAGTGTGAATTTGTCTTATGTCGGCGTTCCGGTCGTAACAATATATTATACTAGGATATGCCCGCGACTTAGTCCATGTTACTTGGAATTCCCGGGATAAAAATACTGTAGCATTTGCAAAAGAAACTGTAAGCTATGATTTTAGTAAAATCTGTGTCGGAATAAGCTAGTTTTTACGCACCCCAACAAATCGCCTCAGTAAAAAACACATTGGAATTCGTTTTTTTAATCTGTCCGCTTTAAAATAACTCCCAGAAAAATTCCGGGATAAAAAGTAACGCAGATTTTAAGTCTAAGAATTTGTTGTCGATCAGCTGAAACCGCATCAGACTAAATATCCGCGCTATTTCCTTATTTATATCGTCAATTAATATGACTTGCTTCCAATGACTAAAGAAGATCTAACTAACTTACTAACTCCGTTGGCTCAGCGACCCAAAATGTGTCTTGGCCTCCGAAACGAGAATACGCCATCTGTCCTGTGCGATTTCTTGCCAGTTAAGAGCAGCCTGGAGGCTGACCTGTGTGAGCTTCAAGCCCTTAAAGAAGATCTAGTCTAATAAAATATATTATCAGCGAATCGCAGCCCACTGTTGGACCATCTGTCTGCTCAATCAGTCCCACGACAAACATGACCAACCCATTGCTAGTTAAATTAAATGTACCAACATGATAATGGCTTTAAACTCTTCTTATCGTTCTTCTCTGTCTCTTCGTCTTCGTTCTTTTTATCTTTTCGTCTTCGTTCTTTTTGTCTCTTCGTCTTAGTTCTTTTTGTCTCTTCGTTTTCGTTCTTTTACAGTCAAACATAACTTGCTTTATATAAAGTAGCTTAATATAACTTGGCAGCCTCTGTGGTTCAGTGTGCTACCTTTGTCTTTTGTCTTTGCCGGCCTACCTCATTATAACACAGAGACTACGGGTTCGATTCCTGGTATGGTAAATTTTGATTTTCTCCGTTATTTACTATGGTTTGGGTGTCTGGGATCGGCCGCTGAGTAAGCCGTTGTATATTACCCATAACACAAGCGTAACTTGCTTAATTTGGGAATATACAATACGTGTGTTGATCTACCGATTATTATTAATAGTGGTCGCCCGTGGTTGAAATTCAACCATAATAATTTTTTGTCAAGACTATACTTCTACAATCACAGATTTCGCCAAGGCTACTACACTCTTAATTTTTTTAAATTCGACTTGGACAATTAATATATGCGTGTATGTGTCAAATACATGGTAGTGTGTGTAATGTTTTTTTTATTGATTTAAAATCTTATCCATAAACTTGTCTTCAGGATAAGAGGTGGTGGTAAAGTAACTCAAAAATTTGAGTTAACTGTCAAAAATAACCAACATCGAGAGGTAGTTTAAGTGACTGCTAAGAGGCAAGATGGCATTTTTTTATTTGACTTGACTTTATGTTGTTGGTCCGAAGACCTCACAACTTTACCGGGGTTTTTGGGGCGAGCGCCTCACAGACACGGCCATTGATTGGGGCTTTAGAGGCTCTTATTTAAGAGATGACTAATCCTTTCTTAACGAGATTATTATAAGTAAGGCCCTTAAATTATTCATATGCATAATTTTAATAAATATTAGTATTCGTCGATTCTTCTCTATATAAACTACAAATGTGCAAAATTTCATAGTCCTCGGTCCATGCATTTTAAATTAAAGAAGATTATTTAACTCTGAGTAGGTACGAGAGTTAAAGCAGACATAAATAATGTCTTGCATCTTGTCGTCTAGTTCCGTTGATAGCGATTACTTTCGCCCGAGCGGCTGTGACATCTGTCGGCCCTTTGTAGCGAATTAAGGCAATTTTCCCAACGCCGGAAAATAAAATAATAGGCTACCCATTAGCGAGATGCCTTCACCCCCCTCCGGCCGCACCCTCTTGGCACGGGAAGGAGGGAGCTCAAAGACAGCCTCGCTAATCGGCGGATATGAGCGCCGCTGTCGGGCTGACAGCGTGCCACTTTGTCAGGCCGACATTCCGAGCCATTTGACGCAAGCACTGCGAAAGTCGTAGTTGCTTAGTGGCTTAGCTAGCGTCTCATACTCCGTGCCGTAAATAGCCTTTTATGCGCCCTATGCAAGCTTCTATAACTGCGCCCTTGTTTTTTAGATATTACAGGTACCTTAGCTAAAGCAATGCTATATATAGGCCTACATTTAGGATGATAAAATAACGCACGTGGACCTTGGTATTGGTGGAACAATTACCTAATATTTTGGAAGAAAAATAGTTTTTTTAAAGAACTAGAAACACTAATACGCTCGTGCGCTGCCATAAAAATGAGCGCGATGTTTTGTCTATTTTAACATACTTTTTGATGATACTGGCATGTAGGTACGTATGTGTATGGTATGTATGGAATGGAGCACTAGGGGCGCAGCAGGAACTTTCAGGAGCAAATGGAGAAAATAATAGTCTGGCCATTCTTGCGCCCCCAGAGTCTACGCTCTGTGTCTGGCCACCGGTGGCGCCGCCCTATTTACGGCACTGCTTATACTCACGTATCAGATCTTTAGGGGGTTTTCTAACATAGGATGTTAATGATGCGATGTTTTAAGATGGTACTTGTTTATTGCTTAAATTATGCTCATGGAATGATGGTGGTAATGATTGTCCTAAGATCAATGGCTGTTTTGTCGACTGACCAATTTAATATCTACTATGTAGTATATTTCACTAGCAGTATTGTGTTAATTGTCTTTAGGGATGCGAGTAGGTGGATGTGCGCGATTAGATCAGCGCCAGTGGGGATACGGAAGGAACCCCCCTCGCCTCGTGCCTCAGTAATTGTTTGCGCCCATTACAGACCGCTTTGAACTTTGTTCGCGACACGAGAACCATTATCCATGGCTACGGAGACATGGAAAATAGGATAATTATGCAATATGACAGGCTAAATAGCCCCCGTATATTTTTATTCTGTCTTGTTTCTATGTTTTGTTCTGATCTATGAAGCGGTTACGTAGACTGACAGGATTGATCCATTTAGTCATTGAGTATTTTGTTCGGACATATGACCCACAGCGTACACAAACGAAATAGGGCTAGGTATGTACCCGCTACTCAGTGGTATGGGTCGTATTCTTGCAGGCCCTGGGAAAATTGAGTTTTTTTAAATTTGTTACGGTTGTAGTATTTTTAAGCATTTTTATAATTAATTATGTAAAACTATTGGATCCATTTCGAAAATATTTTGAACTGTAATTGCTTTAGACCAGTGTTTTTCAACCTTTTTCATGACACGACCTCTTTAGTATGAAGAAATATTTCGCGACCCTCCTACCTGTTGCTTTTTAATATACCTTTGAATAAATGAATGAAAACACTTTATTGTTCACCAAAAATTAAAACTACATTCTTAAAACTAAGTACAATACACATGTTGAACAAAGGGCGGCCTTATTACTTTTATTAGCTTCATACGTATGCTAGTATGTAATGCAAACACGAGGTCGAAAATCTCAAAAGTATACCTCTGTCTGGTAGTACCATTCAACGCGGGATAAGCGATATGGCGACTGATGTTCGTGATCAAGTCCTAGTAAAAATAAAAGAAAGTACTTTTGTGTTCTTACATTTTGATGAATCTACGGATATTGCAAACTTTACTGCAGTAGCTTTCCCAATCTTTTGTAACTCCGCTACAGAAGCTTCGCGACCCCCCTAAGGAGGCTTGGCGACCCCCTAGGGGGTCGCGACCCACTCGTTGAAAAACACTGCTTTAGACAATTTCTGTTCAAAGTTCAAAGAATAAGAAACACAAGTGTAAACGCACAGATCGAAACGACGGATGATGTACGACTGCGAGGCGGTCCAAGCAGATACCTTACACACGTACTGTTAAGTAACTATTTCTGCGGTCGTCACAGAAATATATATTTAGAAAATTGGGATTTTATTCTTCAAAGTACAATTAGTTTGGCCTCTGTACGTTTAAAAAACAATGGGTCAAAAACGCGCAATGACCTTTCAAGTCGCTCAGGTTTAGAACTGCATAGGTACTTACAATATAAAATCTATAATATTATAAAACTCTAAACATGTCGAGTCTGTACATTAAAGCTATTTAACAAAAAAACACTGGAATAGACAATCTATACTTGTAATAAAATTGTAGAGGTCGAATTTCTGTACAATTAAAAAAAATGCTAAAAACCGAGTCAGGGGGATGTAAGAAGTGAAATAGAACTGATTTCGATTTTTTTCCAATTTATTGTTTCTCTGTTTGTCTGTCTGTTTGTACCGGCTAATCTCCGAAACCACTGGACCGATTTACATGAACTTTTGTATGGCGATAGCTTATATCCTGGTCAACATATAGGATACTTTTGATCCCGAAAAATTAAAGAGCTCCGTGGATAGTTAAAAACCGCACCACGCGGACGAAGTCGCGGGCAGAAGCTAGTATAAAATTAAAATGTCGATGATGACAGTAATATGACCACCACTGTGAAAATACATATAATTTGTACATATGTATATCAGTGGCGCGGGGCAGAAATTCGGCTAGCGTAAACCGGTTAAAAAAACACCGTGTAAAGCATGCGCTGACTACGCCGCTGTTGTAGAAATTGAGGCTTTACTATCAACATACAAAATTGTAAGGTATTTGATGATAGTGACTTTGATATATGACAAAAGTTGCTTTAAAAAGCCTTTAGTTATTATGTTGTATGTGTGTATAATCTGTCTGAATAGTACGCGTAAATGCTAATGAATATATGGCGCTTTAGACCTTTTGGTCGCTAACTCACTAGTTTATTGAAGGTAGGCTAAAGGGAATCGAGTTGTATGAAGTTCATGCCACTGACGTAAATAATTCAAATTCACAAGTTTTTATTCAAAATAAGTTCCACTAGAGAACACTTTTTGAAGGTCATACATATTATAGGTTAAAATTTTATTTTATTTCCTAGTCTATGTACACCGCTCCGAAACGTGTTATTGCTGTTAAGGAGAAGAAGCGGCAAGAAACCCCCCAGCAACACGTCTGGCTAAAAATTGTTTTTCTTTATATTTCTTGTTCTATTTATATCTCAAGTTCTTCTAATATATAAAATTCTCGTGTCACAGTTTTCGTTGCCATACTCCTCCGAAACGGCTTGACCGATTCTCATGAAATTTTGTATGCATATTGGTAGGTCTGAGAATCGGCCAACATCTATTTTTCATCCCCTAAATGTTAGGGTAGTCCACCCTAAATTTATTTATTTATTTTTTAGATAAATTTTTAATTTCTATTTTTTTATGATACAGCATTAAAAGATACATACAACCCTAAATTTTTAACCCTCTACGATCAACCCTATTTTTTACCGGGCAGGACGACGTCTGCCGGGATAGCTAGTTTTTCTATAAGTTTTATACAGAAGTATGTTACAGAATGACTTTTTAAGAATAATGGTAGCAAACAGGGCATATTCAATAAGACAGAGACACAATAAAAGGATAGAAAAATATTATTATTGTTATATACAACACTAGCTGTCCTGGCAGACGTTGTCCTGCCCTGAAGAAATAAAACTTAGAACCCGATCTCAGCGCCACCTACCGGTTCCAACGGTATAAAAACTATCCTATCTTTCAAGTTGGATCAAACTGCACACGGTGTGCAAATTTGATTAAAATCGGTTGAGTAGTTTAGGAGTCCATCGCAGACAAACATCGTGACAGGAGATTTATATATATAAGATGTCGGCGAACCATCGCCAAGGATAATATATTGACAATGACACTTTAGCGGAGTGTTGCATATCTATGGTTGCAGGCGACCACGATAATAACGGAGAGACGTGTCGAGACATGTTTTTGGGCGTTGTTGATCACTCACCAGGAAGAAAAGAGTGATATATATCTTTTTGATACAAAGATATGTATCACTCTTTTATATCTTTAACTCTTTATCTTTACAGCTAATAGTGTCAGTGGCAATTGCATACAAGATGAGTTATTATCTGTGAGTGATATACTAGCAGAGCCGACACGCGTACCTGTGGCAACGCAAAACAATATAAACGAAAAGTGAAGAGATATAATAAAATTAATTACATTAAATAAAATTACACCATAAAACTATAATGTTACGATTTATTTTGGCTTGCTATTATATTCGGTTTCCTCGTTCACTTAGTACGCATACGCAGTGCGCGGGCAAATCGTTCTTCCTCATAGCGTGGAACAGGCATGAACTAAAGAGTTAAAGTATAAAGACACATTTTGAACGAAAGTGATATACAGATCTAATCACTCATCGCGTCGGATATATATCTTTTGAGTTAATCACTCAGGAGTTACACATCTCTATTTGATATTGGATATACGAGGTGGTGTGGTCGCAAGGGCATCGAGTGTGCAACAAATCGCTATTATCAAAGTGCATTGTCATTTAGAAAAGATGATTGTTATTTAAACAATAGAAACACTATATTGGCAAAGATCACGAAAGATGTCAATTCCATGAATATACCCATATACATTATGCCATGCCATGATAACTTCTGATGAATAGGCTCGTCATGAGCTTATACGGCTCTGACGAGCTTACAAACATAAAAACATGACATACTACTTTTTTATGCTGCAAAATATCTCCATATATTCCTTTCAAATATGGCAATAATCGATGGATGTTATCTGATCTACTGTATTTCCTGTCCAGTGGTTGAAATAAGATTTATTTAGACATTAAAATAGGTTCTTGAATTACGAGTATATCCTCTAGTAATCTTCTTTCATGGTGTTATCATTGAGAGTTGGGATTGCATAAGCTTCTTTAACACGGTTTTAAGGTTGTATTTAATTTTAAATACAGTCTACCTGCCAAATATTGGAAAAAGAGTTTACGGCTGTTAGTTAAATTAGTTTCTTTATGTTAAGAGGTTGGACAATTGAGCGTTACATAATCTTTTTTGGGATACCGTATACAATTTTGATAGTAACAGAATCCTTATAAAAAAATCTTTTTTATTATTGCAAAACTGGTAAACAGGCAGACTGTCCAGGTCATGGAAAGTGGTTACCGTAAGCTATGGGCTTTTTTTAAGGCTGAGTCTATTCGTACGGTTATCGTACGAATAAATATAATTTATTCGTCCAGTACCCGTACAAATAGTCACATCGAATGGCTGAGTCTATTAATACGGGTACTGTACGAACAACAGCTGAACAGCGCCAGTACACATAGGGACTAATCGTGTATGTGTCGGAAAATTATTTTTGGGTGGTTATAAAAAAAATAACCACGAAGGCTAAGGCAAGTGCTCCGCTTCGCTTCGCACCCGCCTTAGCCTTCTAACCTATATTAAAAATGTTCCGATTTGTTCATAATAAATAAATGTGCCGTGTATCTATACCCCAC
Source organism: Dendrolimus punctatus (assembly GCA_012273795.1). NCBI lineage: Eukaryota > Metazoa > Arthropoda > Insecta > Lepidoptera > Lasiocampidae > Dendrolimus > Dendrolimus punctatus. The sequence continues at coordinate 13,169,346 of CM022551.1, read as the reverse complement.
CCTCATTTAGAATTTATTTATTTATTTTTATTTTCATGTTTTCAATAATTCTTTAAAACATGTTATTAAAAAAACCTAACCTAATTAAAAATTAAGCTAATCATCCAATTCATTCTTAATTTTAAAAAAATGAACAACTGTACGAATAAATATAATTTATTCGTCCAGTACCCGTACAAATAGTCACATCGTTTTTTGAAGTGAAAACTTCTTTAGCCGCGTTGGGCACTTTTTGATAGGGAAATATTTTATGGATTCGCGTCACCGACATGCTTATAGCAGTATAATTGTAGCTTTACAGCTGACGTATTGTGCAACATTAGTGCTGTGTATAATCTAATAAGTGAAATTCAATGTATTTAGTGAAAAGTTAAATGTAATAAATACTGTGCATTGTTGAAAAAGTATGTTAATTCAAACCTTATGAAATTTCAAATTTTAATACTCAAGGTTCTAAGTTTTCACTTCTATCGGCAGTCTCTATAACTGCCATTTTATTAAATTTATTGTCTAATATGCTTACATTTATATCTATATATTAATACGTCAAGGAAAAACTTTGTACCACTTTATACGAAAATTGCGTGCACGGAACAGTATGAAATTTCGCACACTTTAGTTAATATAGAGAAGAAGCTACGAATGCTATTTTTTTCTAAATTTCTCACAAAAAATACATTTAACAATTAAAAAAACATTACACACACTACCATGTGTTTGGTACATATACGTATATATATTCTTTTGTTTATTGTTAAAGTCAAATTAACAGTGTAACCTTAGCGAAATCTGTGATTATCTTAATATATATAAATCTCCTGTCACGATGTTTGTCCGCGATGGACTCCTAAATTACTCAACCGATTTTAATCAAATTTGCACACCGTGTGCAGTTTGATCCAACTTGAAAGATAGGATAGTTTTTATACCGTTGGAACCGGTAGGTGGCGCTGAGATCGGGTTCTAGAATCCTCTTAACAACGGGGAGCGATTTTGTTTTTGTGTGTTTGAGTGGGTCCCCGGATGGTTTAAATCCACAATTGGAACCGGTAGGTGGCGCTGGGATCGGGTCATATTTTTTCAGAGCAGGACAACGTCTGCCGGGGCCGCTAGTAACTAAAATGTTAATAAATAGTAAAGTTAAAGTAATAAATTTTTTATGGGTCCGTGGCGAAATTCAAGATAGGGTGTTCGTCACTGACCACTACAGAACACATAATTGCGCGTGAACCATCACGCACTTAGCTTGTTTATTTATCATTGTTCTTTAACAATGTTATACTTTGTTTCGAGTGTGAATAGATAGGGATGAGATAAAAGGTAGCTTTTTACCTTTTTTAACGACGGGATACCCAACTGAGTGCCATCAGCCGCGCGCAGGGGGAAAGTCGCGGCCGGTGTGTCAGGACTCGCCATGTCAGGGTGGCACTAGCACCCCTAGGCAGAACTAAAGATGCTATTGCTACACCAGAGATAGGGATGCCCACTAGAGCCCCTCGATATTTCGTCTTTCAGTCAAAAAATCAGTTGAATTGTTTCACTTTTGAATTTAGACAGGTTACGATTTACCCGATTGGTAACTTTTATCTTATGATAGAAAAATCGGTCCTTATATGAGAGAAAGACACTTTATTGCTCAGCAAAACATACAATTACGAAACAGACCATATTTACAATATTTTCTAGGCAATACAATAGGCGGCGTTATGGCTCAAAGCGATCTCTTCCCGGCAACCTAAATGAAAAATAAATTTGAATCATGCGATGTAGGTGCTGCAGGAAAAGGCAATCTAATATATAAAATTCTCGTGTCACAGTTTTCGTTGCCATACTCCTCCGAAACGGCTTGACCGATTTTGATGAAATTTTTTGTGCTTATCCGGTATCTATGAGAATCGGCCAACATCTATTTTTCATCCCCCTAAGTGTTAGGGGTAGTTCACCCCTAATTTTTTTTATTTATTTATTAGACAAAATTTTTAATTTCTATTTATGATACAACATACAAAAATACATACAATCCTCAATTTTCACCCTTCTACGACAAACCCCTATTTTTACCGGGCAGGACGACGTCTGCCGGGACAGCTAGTAAATACATAAAAGTCAAACTAATTTAAGAATTAAATATAGAAATACATACATATATACATAGTCGTATATATACACATATACAACAATATATTTAAAAATACGTAAGTATTTAAATAAATGTATTAGCATGATTATATTGTGTTAATCAGATTTAGCTATTTGTGGACAAATAGTTTTTTCTGAGTAAATTTCTAAATCTTGCTAAGGAAGGATTTTGCTCTCTGACAGTACTGAGGTTTATTGTCTCGTTAAAAGGAAGTTAAAAAGTGTTTTGTGCAGGAATGCAGAGAGAATACCTACTAATAATTCTTGCGGCTGTGTGGTCTGTCGTCAAAGGAAAACAAGCCACCCCACAGTCAGATAGTAGGGTATTTGTCCGTCAGGATTGCATTCAACTCTGGTCTATAATATGCTACTATAACATCCTTGAGTTACTGTTGTGATACTGTAGCGGCCAGGTTCCAGTCCTGTCTTAGAGCCTGGCAGCATTAATAGCACCGGCAAATGCGTTCATGATTCAGCGTTCAGATGACATTCATCAAGTATATAATTGTATTAAACTTTGACATAAAGGTGATAAAATTTTGCAATAAAATGTAATTAAACGACTATTAAATAAATATGTGATATTATATAACATATTCTCACCTAAACTTATATAACATATCTCATATAAAGTGTTATATTAATTTAATAATTTGTTTATTGATTAAATAATGTAATAATGGCCAGGCACCATTATATTGCCTGTATTGTACGTCCGAAAGGAGAACCTGTCGTTCCAACAAAAAACTCCAACACCTTTGTAATTTTATGATTGCAACAGTTTTTGTTTGTTCTATTCTATTCTATTCTATCATAGCATAAGACCTTGTTGTCCATGTTTTATACAAATAAAGATTTCATTTCACCTTTGGGGTTCCAAATGTCCATAGGCGACGGTAACTACTTTCCATGGGTGTCAGTCTCTGCAATACCAATTCAATCATAAACAATATTATGGCAGTGTGGATATTTTAGGAAAAGTGCATCGTTAAAAGAACAAGTGGTAAGAGGAAATAAACTGATGTGGTGTTACATTGAGGTTCTGGATCCAACTGAGGGTTACACCACTTATTGAAGCCGTACCCCTATCCAACTCAGCCAATGGGACCACAGGGGCGGAGTGTGCGAATAGGAACGCATATAGAAGGATAGTTTGTGATAGAAAGGGATGGACAACAAGGGCAGGTACAGGAAGGGCTGTCGCGAACACAACACGAGTTATTCAACGCCAGTCAAAGTTTGCTAGCCAAGCGAAAAACTCGTTTGCGAATTATTAATTACATCATCATTACGAAACTATATTAATTAAGTAATAATTACAATTAATTAATCAATTACATTATAATTGAATTATAAATAAATAATTTAAGTTCAATTAAGATTTTTGAAATTTTCTTCTTATTTGTAATAAATAAAACTTTAGTAGTTTTGAATCGTTTCGCATAAGTGCAGTGAGAGTTTTGTGGTTTATGCGTGATTTCTCGGACATTGGTAACCGGTGTCGGATTGTGTCGGAGTGTATCGGACGAAGTTGTCGCGATGTCGGAGAGCGGTCGCCTTGGTGCGGCGTACACTATTGACAGCATCCTTGGACATACAGACAGACATACCGGTAAGTTTCAGTTATATACTACTTACGCTGATATTTATCTTGGCTAAGCTGGCAAACAGGCAGACGTCTCACTTAATAATTTAAAGAAAGCAATTAACGTCACCTATAGACTATAGACCTTTGCACACCAGGACGAGGCTGACGCGTTACCAACCTTCAGGATGGAATAGAGGCGATATGACAGCCAGTATGGAACACAGAGATTCCCAAACTATTTTGGGTAAGAGACCCCGTTTTCCAAAATGATCTGATACCCCTGATGGCTTGTTTTTTTATTCAAATAAATGAAGCGGGTCAAGCACTGAAAATCAGAGCTGTGCTGGAGGAAATTCCAAGACAGCATGAAGCTGAGTTGCCGACCTCATTCGTAAGAAATGTGGTGTAAAATATATATAATCTTATCATAAAAAAATGCATGTATAAATATTTCTGTTTCATTGTATCGCTTTCGTAACAAATAAATTATTTCTTTCTTCTTTCTTTCTGATAGCCAAAATACTTTAAAAATCCTGTTTCTAGTTTGTTGCGTATTGGTAAAAAATAAGTACATACTAATTTAAAACTTTGTGTTTGTTTAAATGAGTAAACTTGTAATCATTGTCTCATCAAAATTTAACAACATATAGAGACATAAAATGTAGTAATATCAAGTGTAATTATTAATATAAAATAAAAATACTTTAGTAGATTTGTTGATTGATGATTTTTTTAATTACAACAATGATACTTCCTACAAAACTACTTATTATATTATATAACAAATTGGTACACGTAAAACAACTTATATTTAATTAACTTTTTAAAATTATTAACATAAATTATCTTGAAAGTTTCAAATAAGAACTTGTGTTAAATAATAGATGTTGATTGTTAGACCTCATTGACCCCCAATTTCAGACCCCTGAGACACCGATTTCGACCACTTTGGGAACCCCTGGGATATAGACAAGAGAAATGGGATAATGCCAATAGGATTGATGTATCGAATAGAACTCTCACTTATCATACGAGACAGGCTTAGCTCAAGGCTAACCGTCTCAGGCCGATATTCTGTGAAATTGTGGTATCACATCGATCAAGCCAGGCTGTAAGAGCTGTAATCAAGATGAAGATTCCAAAATAGATTTACCATGTCTTAAATTTGAATCCTTTCTTTTAAATATGGTGGTGTAATAAAATAATCAAGACAACGACGATGACTACGATATTGAGCGTGGGGGGAGATACATTTGATCATGTGATGATCTTTAGCAAAGTTGTTGTGCATTAGCCAGAGAAGGTTTCTGAGTGGTTCGCAATTGGACCCGGTAGGTGGCGCTGCTGTCGGCATATCGATTGAAGCTTTTCCGGGGACGATGACGTTTGCCGGGATAGCTAGTCCGAAATAAAAATCTATCCGATACTGTAACCGAATCCTTTATAAAAGTTTCGGATAATTTCGGATAGGGGTGTCGGACTCTGTTTATTATTTTCAGAGAAATTTAAACGTTAAATGTGACACATTATGATTTCTTTTCTCTCACCGAGTCTTCACAATAGTCGTCAAATAGTTACCTTGTAATTATTTCTATATACCTTTCAGAAATTCTTTAAAAAAATATTCGTAACTGAAACTTTCGAATAATTAGAAATAATTTCATATCCGTATTTGCTACAACAGAGGTATAATATTATTCATATCCGATATGTCATATCTATAAACATCCTTCTCTGTTCAGATCATACTGTCTCTTAATGTAGATGGAGTTTTTGGCAGGAACTGAAAGGAGATGTTGTGCTGTGCAGTTTTATTTTCAAAAAATGTGTAAAATTACTGTAAAATTAACAATAGTTGTAGGATGTTTATAGTTTTTGAGTAGTAATTATGTGTTTTGTGAGAAATGTGAACTGTATAGTCAAATGTGGCCTTTTGAGTTGTCACAAGAACTCCGTTGAATAGCACTAGCTGATTACTAAGATCAGGCTTAAAGGCCTAGATGCCAAGCCATAAACCTAAATAAATAGTCAATAATAATCTTAATGTAGATATACTTCTCAGCTTTGGACAAGTTACAGTAAAGATCGATTCAGTGTACTCTTGTTCTGTATCCAATTGGGATTCAGAACAAGGCTCAGGCTTAGGCTCCAGCTATTTGAAAAACCATTTCGAGGAATAGCGTCCCTAATCATTTCTGTCCAGTTAAAATTCCAAAAAACCTATGATCTTCTTGTATTTTGTAAGAAATGCGTTTGACCTTTATTTGACCTTACTAAATCCAATCAGGTTGGCCGTTTGCCTGTTTGCCTGCTTCAGGTGTATAAACAATTCTAGCAATACATTATTTGATTTAAGTTCTGTAACATGGATTTTCCTTAAAGACCACTTTAAAAAATTTAACGATAACTATAAAAAATAATAATGGTTGAACATGAAAAATTATAAGCCTAGCGACAAAATACACTAAAATGATCACGATACGTAATGAGTAATGACAGTGTTATTTAAATAGTAGCACAGATTACTATGATTATATATAGATAAAACTTACTTATATTATTTTTGTTTTCTAGCAAAGAAATCAATGTAAACTTGTCCCTTATGACGTCATCGGAGAAATTATTTTAAAATCGGATTATAAAAAAACTAACGCTTAAAATACAAAAATATTCAAATTAGTATCTTAGGTATCTATTTTAGGTAATAAAATCAGAGGGTAATTTTTTGTGAACAATCCCCATTGAGATACGGAGAAGGAGTCCGCGAGGTTTGTCGTCTTTATACCGGTTGCAATTCAATTCAACTACCCACCTGTAACCAGGTTTATTTATCGCTCGGGAATAGTACTTGTTCATTGGTCAAATGTACTCTACGTCTCTTTCTATACCCGGCTTAGGTATATGTCGCTGGCACCTTCACACGCGTAGATTAAAAATATTCATAATTTGAGCAAACTTTCTACGCTTTTTCAACCCTCTTAGGGTAGAATCTTCAAATAACCTTTCTCAGTGCGCGCCTACAGTAAAGAAAGAACCAGCATGCATATTCATGGTTCTAGCCCCAGTAATATGTTGATATCGCAGTGTGTATGTTGATATGTTAGTCACTGAGCTTAAGTAATTATAATTATACATAAAGTATAGATAAAGTTTTTTGTTAAGGGGTGAAAGCTTCTATTCGTGCAGGAACGGAGAAAGAATACAATTTCCTTCGGCCAGGCAGCCTGTCGTAAGAGAGGATAAAACAACCCACAGCCAGGTGTTAGGGTGTTAACCCGTCTGGATGTCTATTACCCCTGGTCTAGAGTATGCCGCATAACAACCTTGATTTGTGTTCCGGCATTAGTGGTCAGGTTGCAGTCTTTATTTAAAGAGCAGCAGCCCATTCGTAACACTTTTGGTTTTACAAATGTCCATAAGCGATGGTAACCGCTTTCTAGCAGGTGGGCCGTCTGCCTGTCGTCAGAAAATGTGTAATAAAAAAGCATAACAAGCAAACAATCTAAGAAAAATTTGCATTGGTAATATTAGTCAAGACACCAAACCCAAAGAAGCACGAATGAATTGATGGGTTTACTCAGTAATTATTAGTAGTATTTTCGTAGCGGTCTACGCTGCTACAGCGTCGTAGCACGGCCTACAAACCATCCCCGAAATCCATTATATTAATACGTAAAGCAAAAACTAATTTATGCTAATTTTCCGTGAGTATCTTCATTTAATGAGACGCCCAATTTTTCCTCTTACAAATATTTTCGTTTTTTTTTATTGCAGGAGTTCAGTAGATAGGCAGAAGGCCCACTTGATGGAAAGCGGTTACCATCGCCTATGGACATTTGCAACACCAAAGGTGCTACAAATGCGCTGCTGCTCTCTTAAGGGAGACTGGAACCTGGTCACTAATGCCGCAACGCAACTCAAGGTTGTTATGGCGACATACATTTAGACCAGGGGTGGTAGCCATCCAGTCGGGCAAATGCTCTACCACCTAGAGCGATTGTCATCAAATAGACATATTTTATCCCTGCTACCCTTGTTAGCTAGCATGATAGAAATTTTTTGAAGGAGGTGTTGGACATCGCATCAAATCGAAGCTACTCACGGAAAATTAGGTTGATAGTATTTAATAGCAAAATGGACGGTGGATTCTGGACTATTAGCGATTTCTTTCAGAAAACTTTTTAACTGACTTAAAAAAAGGAGGAGGTTCTCAATTCATCGGAATATTTTTTTTAAAATGTATGTTCACCGATTTCTCCGAGATTTATGATCCGATTTCCGTGATTCTTTTTTAGTTTGATGTGGAATAGTTTCCATTTGGTTCCCTGAGAAATGCAACATAGTATGGCCCAGTAGTGTTCATTTTACGAACTTTTTTCGTTCCCGTTTTTTCATTTCATTTTCATTTCAGACTCCTCCGTCTGCGCAATTTTCGTAAAAATGGGTACAAGGTTTTTGCTTTATGTATTTATATATAGACTAGCTGTACCGGCAGACGTCGTCCTGCCCGGTAAAAAATAGGGGTTGATCGTAGAGGGTTGAAAATCTAAGGTTGTATGTATTTTGTATATTGTATCATAAAAAAATAAAATTAAAAATTTTGTCTAAAAAATAAATAAAAAAATTTAGGGGTGGACTACCCCTAACATTTAGGGGTATGAAAAATAGATGTTGGCCGATTCTCATAGATACCGGATAAGCACAAAAAATTTCATCAAAATCGGTCAAACCGTTTCGGAGGAGTATGGCAATGAAAACTGTGACACGAGAATTTTATATATTAGATGACACATGTCGTATATGGTTCCTTTTATGTCAAAATTTTTACGGAACCTTAAAAATGAAAGAAGCCCCTGCGGTATTTATGAGTGTTTATTAGTGGTAATATTAGAGCGCCCCGCGGCGTTGCTCATAAGTGATATGCTCGGCCATTGTCTGCGCCGACAGTGTACACTGCGCGCCCTTTGTGGCAATCCATCATTATTCCACTCCGATGATCAACTAAAGCTTATAGTTATTATATTATGAGTGGCATAAGTACTCGTAACAACAGAAAGCAACATGTTTTGACGGAATCAACAAAATGGAAATTCATCGGTTTTTGTTGATGATAAAAAGTTGCTTTAATTTAAAAATAATTTTATTGTAGCAACGTATTGTACTGTATATAAACAAGTGCACTTATCTGTCTTTGTACGTCTTCAAGTATGTTGAGTGCCACAGTATAATTGATAATACAGTAGGTACGTCGAGTGCGTCTCACGAAAGAATCCTGCGGCTAAAAAATTGAACTAATTATAACAGATCGGCACAGCTACGATGTTCTGTTGTTTTTGTCAAGTGTTTTAATGTAAAAGTATTTTATTAATAATTGATTTTTTTCGCGGAATCCTAATTTTAAAAGTAGCCTGTTACTCGTTATAACATTAGCAATCTGCCACTGAAAGTCCCGTCCAAATCGGTACTGCCATTTTAAGAGATTAGCCAGGACATCCAGATAGACAAAAATTGTAAAAAATACGTTTTCGGAATCTCCTAGTCCAAATTATTCCCTATGATTTTTTTCATATTTTTATTTTGACACTAAGAAAGAGAGAAAAATGTTATTTGAAGAAATAGTGAATTAAATTCCTTATACATAGGGCATAATTTGAGAATTTGTACTCTGCATTTTCAACAAACAAGGTTTCCACTGAGGACATTGTTGTGCCGGAATTATATCCGACAACCTGATTTTCAGTGCAAACCTCCCTTTTGGCGTAAGACCAAAACTGAAAGAAGGTCCAGTCCTAGCCTCAGTACTTTACCTTGTATTTAAAGTATAAAACGTGTTTGGGTATAAATAACTCATAGAAGCACAAATAACAACATTTAGAACATAATACAATAAGACGTATCTTAAAAGAATTCCTAAGTTTGGCGCTTTGCTTGAAGTTTCTTTTACATACATTTCTCGCCGGCCTTCGCCTCGTGCCTATTTCTTTGTAGATCATTTTAAAATTCGAATATATTCATGAATACTTAACATTGGTTATATACACAAATCAGGCAAAGGTATAAACTTCACCTCGTGCCTATTTGCTTGTAAATCATTTTGAAATTCGAAAATATTCAAGAATACTTAACATTGGTTATATACACAAATCAGGCAAAGGTATAAACTTCACATCGTGCCTATTTGCTTGTAAATCATTTTGAAATTCGAAAATATTCATGAATACTTAACATTGGTTATATACACAAATCAGGCAAAGGTATAAACTTCACATCGTGCCTATTTGCTTGTGGATCATTTTAAAACTTGAATATATTCATGAATACTTCACATTGGTTCTATACACAAATCAGGCCAAGGTATAAACTTCACATCGTGCCTATTTGCTTGTGGATCATTTTAAAACTTGAATATATTCATGAATACTTCACATTGGTTATATACACAAATCAGGCAAAGGTATAAACTTCACCTCGTGCCTATTTGCTTGTAAATCATTTTGAAATTCGAAAATATTCAAGAATACTTAACATTGGTTATATAAACAAATCAGGCAAAGGTATATTATTGTCTATTATAAAGCAATATCTATTTTTGATGTCTCAATAAAAATATACATTGCTCGTCGTAAATAGCGTACCGTTTATCACTAATAACAATACCTTTGACTGACTCCATATTATACGAATATAGACCCTATCACGTGCTAATAAGGTTGAATTGAACTAAATACATCTTGGTGCTGTGAAGTGGCAATTTGACAGGATTAAGCGCAAACAGACGCGTGTAGTTCGTGGAAAGGCAGAAATCCTTTTTATCTATCAAACGTATCGTTAAAAACATCAAAAAGGTAACACAATTTCACTGAAGAGGATTGATTCGTTTTGGCAATTTATTTCGTTTATGTTTTAATACCTTGTTGAGTTTTAGGGTTCATTAATTTACGTACCAGCGTTGCCAGATATTTTTATTTTTTGGAACTTTTTGAGTGAAAAAAAGCGGGATTCTTTGGTCGAAAGCGGGACATAGTAAATAATTTAATTATAAGTTTGTGCATTATTTAAGGTTCTGTTGTCAAAGACTATACTTCTATAATCACAGATTTCGCCAACCAAGGCTTAAACTGTTCATTTGACTTTAAGAATAAACAAAATCTAATATATAAAATTCTCGTGTCACAGTTTTCGTTGCCATACTCCTCCGAAACGGCTTGACCGATTTTGATGAAATTTTTTGTGCTTATCCGGTATCTATGAGAATCGGCCAACATCTATTTTTCATCCCCCTAAATGTTAGGGGTAGTCCACCCCTAAATTTTTTATTTATTTTTTAGACAAAATTTTTAATTTCTATTTTTTTATGATACAACATACAAAAATACATACAACCCTAAATTATTAACCCTCTGCGACAAACCCCTATTTTTACCGGGCAGGACGACGTCTGCCGGGACAGCTAGTACTATATATGCGTTTGTGAGTCAAATACGTAGTAGTGTGTGTAATGTTACTTTATTGATTTAATATATTTTTTAGCATAATTTAAAAAACAATTGCATTATGCACTCCTTCTTTATATGAACTAAAATGGCCTTACTTAATCGTTTGTTAAATTTTAAGAAACAGCTCAACAACTGATTTTCGAAAATCTTACCCATAAACTCCTTTTAAAGATAAGAGGTGGTGATAAAGTAACTCATAGGTAACTGTAAAAAATAACTACCAGCGAGAGGTAGTTTAAGTAACTGCAAGAGGCAAGATGGCAAGTTTTATTTGAAACAGCTATTGATTAGAGGCTTCTCTTATTAAGCGGAGTCTCTTATTTAAGAGATCGCTAATCCTTTCTTAGCGAGATTATTATAAGTAAGGCCCTAAATGTGCGAAATTCCATACTCCATCCACGCAATTTTCGTAAAAAGGGGTTCAAATTTTTTGCTTCATATATTAATATAATGATATTGTTCTGCTCTCCGAGATTTTTTTAAAACGATTTAAATATAACTAGACGTATTACGTATAGAGAATGTTCTTATCCACATCTTAAGATACCCTTTTGAGGCGGATTTGAGTGTTACGTGAAAAAGTAATTATCTGCGTTAATCTTTTGGCAAGTAGCTTATTTTGGGTAATATCCAGTTGACAGTTATTTCTAATTAAAACGTTATCTAAATCCTAAACAGGGTATGATGCCTTATTGACCACTTTCATGGGAGCAAGCAGGAACGGGACGGAAGAGTGGGCAGCGCGAGTCTGTAAATGCATTTTGTCTATCTATTGGATTACAAAGTGATTATGTATTTTGCGAAATTTGAGCTTACACTGTCTACACTATTTTATCCCTGCAGGAACGGGGAAAGTATACAATTTCTGCGGCCGGGCGGCCTATCGTATGAGGCGACAAAACAACCCAAGCCAGGTGGTAGGGTATTTGCCCGATGGATGGCTACCATCCCTGGTCTAGGTATGCCACCATAACAACCTTGAGTTGTGTTCCGGCATTAGTTACCAGTTTCCAGTCACGTTTAAGAGAGCAGCAGCGCATTTGTAGCACCTTTGGTGTTGCAAATGTCCATAGGCGATGGTAACCGCTTTCCATCAACTGGGCCGTCTGTCTGCTGAACTTCTCCAATAAAAAAATACTTGTGTTCGAAGTATTTAACCTTTATTTTATTCTTATTGTTTATTTTTCATTTAACAAAAAAAACGATTAGTACTTTTTTTATCCAATTTTAAAAATGGTAAAACAAAACGTTTATTTAAATTTTATTGTATTAATAACTATACCCGCGACTTCGTCCGAGTAGATATTTTTTTGCAGAACTCTAAAAAAATAGCAAAGTTACAAGTAGTAACCACCACATTCACGTCTTTTTTCAAACAATTTTTGAGTACCCGGCGCCTCCACCATGTAACGGCCAGCGGTTTCTGAGCTGACCGGGATCTTCAATAAGAGACTGGTTCAGGATGTAAACTTATATTAGGATTGAAGACACTTTTACATAGATGTGTTCTGCTCGCGGGCCGATACAATTCTGACTTCTCTTGTTTGGGAGGCGTTCTGCGATTTTATTTAAATCAAATAAGTTTCTAGGAATGGATACATATTTGTGGCTTTTGGGGTTGAGACTTTGGGGCCATGGGGACGTGAGGCTTATCAACTTTATCGAGACCTTTCAAGGCGATTGAAAGAAGTCTCGCGTGACCAAAGGGTGGCTATATTTAGGGCAACGAATAAGCGTTGCCATACAACGGGGGATTGCGGCCAGCATTTTGGGAACGCTCACCATTAACAGCGATGTGGACTACATCTTTTACTTGTAAATATGTTTATAGTAGTATTTAATTTCTATGTTTTTGTTTGTAGTGTAATTTATTTGTAGTTTCTTAATATCGAGTAATGAGGTTAGTCGTAGAGTTAATATTTTTCTTAATATATCATAACGACTAAGTAAATTAGCGTTATAGAACAATGTCTCGCCATTCCGCAATGCCTAGTCCTCATGTGTGGCCGGGATAACCAAGGTCCATCTAACGTGAAGTTATATTGGAAACGTATGCAGAGAGTGACGTTTGCAGCAGGTGATGTGATTATGGTATACATAATTTGGTAATAAATTATCACATTTTAATTCCTTAATTCCTCTAAACCTTCTCGCCCGTCTTTATTCTCTATCTATAAATGAATATTCCACCATTTTGGAAAAGTTATAATAAAAACGCAAAACAAGAGCCGCAAGCCGCGTTCCGAATCAGTACGTCGTTCGCACCACACGCTTAAATTTCATCGCTCCGCCGTTATATAAAAAACCGCTCCTACAATCAAGACTGTGCGCACGATATAAATATAGATATAGAAACTCCTCGGACCTGTTGCTGGGGCTGAAGAAGTAAACCCAGGGCACCAGCATAGGGTGAGTTTCTTCTACTACCAATATTGAACCAACCTACAATACAGTCCATAACAACCCCTAAATCGAATGTTGAATTTATTTTCCCACCATAATTATGAAATTGACAGATGAAAGGAGAACTAGTTCAAAGCGATATGAATTTGGTATCAGTACTGTCACTGTTAAATTTGATAAACTGTCGAGGTGCGATCTTTGGCCCCTGGCATACACAATACCAACTTTTAATTACATTCCTTCGAACAATGCGCGTTTGGGAGCTCACTGTAACGGACTGACGCGAATTCGTAACTCCATTGTACATTGTTATACAGAAGTTAATATTATGAACTTTAGTATGGCTGTGTATTGTACTGTTGCTAACACATACAGAGATTAAATCCTACATTAGTATTCAATGTGCTAATGTTATTGCGTAGCATACTTACACATATAGATATGATGGATCTATGCTAATATCATAAAAATGTAAAGTTCGTGAATTAATTTTTTTGTATGTAGAAAGTAATTTCTTGAACTACTGAACTGATTTTGAAAATTCTTTTATCAGCTTTATTATTTTTTAGTGACACAGGCTATATTTGATTGTGATTATTAATATTTTAATACTCCCAGAGAATGAGCACGGGTGAGCTGTTAAATTTGTGACAGCAATAATCTTCCACGCAAGAGTTGCGTCAATTTCGTACGGGGCACTGCGAGTGAGTGACATAGGCTATATTTGGTTGTAATTTTTATATATAGTTATAAAAGAAAGTTGTGTTAGTTACACTATGTATAACTCAAGAACGGCTGAACCGATTTGGCTGAAAATTGGTGGCAGATAGCTTAGAACCAGGCAGACATAGGATACTTTTTATCCCGTTGGAACCAGTAGGTGGCGCTGAGTTCAGTTTCTAGAATCCTCCTAATCCCCTGGAGCGTTGTGTTTTGTGTTTGTGTTTTTGAGTGGGTTCCCGGATGGTTTAAATTCGCATTAAAAACGGTAGGTGGCGTGAGATTGGGTGACAGATCTTTATTTTTTCAGAGCAGGATAACGTCTGCCGGGGCCGCTAGTTAATAATATTTTTTTAACGATGTCCAGCGAAGTAGGCATGGAGACATCTGTCTAATATGCAACAACAATAGAGTTCTACGCAAGAATTGCGAATATTCTTACGAGGCACTGAGAGTGAGTGGCATAGTGGCATAGTTATATTTGATTGTCATTAATAATATTAGTTAATTTCTTTATAGTGCCCAGCGAAGTGGGCACGTGTCATTTTATATTATAGTCATTGATATATAAAAAAAATCAATGATTATAGTACATATTTTTGTATTTATAACAAAAAGATCCTGTGATAGATAAAAAGAAGCAAAAGAATTATTACCTAGATTTAAGGAGTTTGTTGTAGCCTCTTTCCCTCAACATGAGAAAAGGAAAGGAATAGCAGTACAGGAACTTCTAAGAATAAACATTTCTGCTGAGCGGCCTTCCGTAAAAGGCGGTAAAACAATCCACAGCCAGGTAGTAGGGCATTTGTCCATCTGGATCGCTACCATCCCTGATCTAGAGTTTGCCGTCATAACAAACTTGAGATCTGTTCCAGCATTGGTGGCCAGATTCCAGTCTTCCTTTAGAGAGGGGCACCACATTTGTAGCACCTTTGGTGTACTAATGTGTACCTACAGCGATGATAACCGCTTTCCTTCAGGTCTAGTGAACTTCTGTAATAAAATAAAGAAACAACTTAAGGTAAGAAGTGGAAAGATATTTGGAAATTTGCTACGATACGACACCTTCTTACGCTCCTTAATCGATGGTACCATAGAAGCATGAAGAAGGAAAGGAAGGCCAATTGAGCATTCATGGATTATTAAGGAAAAAGCGGGTGTCGTGTCTTCCAAAGACGTAAAAGAATTGGCCCATAACAGTGAAAATTAAAGGAGACTCCACGGCCAAAAACACAGCTTCTAAACGATAGATAGATATGATCATCGAAAAATGTTTGTAGTGGAACTTATTTTGAATAAAAATTTGAAATTAACAAACGTACGACAACTTTACAAGACATATTTACCATTTAGCTTTGGGACCCTAAAATACATTTGAAATCTTCATTAAAACCATTGTTGTTATAATCCTCGTACAAAATACAAAACGATTTGTTGATACAAAACGTATCAATTCATTTGGTAAGCCCCTTAAAGTAGGATATTAGAGGGGGACATTTAAATAACTAAGCTATATGGGGTCTACTATTGTGTGAGTTACGGGCATTTAAATGCATGGTAATATTATCCAGTTCTGGTCGCCACTTCGTTTGCGTAGTCATTTTCATTAATTAGGCCGTCTGCCCGCTTGCCAGCTTTGCTATAAAAACGTACATACACACACACGCGCACACCGTACACACATACACACACTTATAAGTATTCAGTTTAATAGTAAACAATAATTTCAGAAGCAGAATTGTATCAATTAGAAAGACAGTTCCTAAGAAACAGGTAGATCTAGTTTGGAGATCGATCATTATACGTGAAGCAAAAACTTTGTACCCCTTTTACGAAAATTGCATAGACGTAGGATTATGAAATTTCGCACACTTTATATAGAGAAAAACGACGATGGTTAATATTTAATTAAAATATGCATAAATAGTACATTAAATAAAAAAACGAATCTAAGTTAAACTGTTTAATATTAAAATTGTTTAACTTGAGAAAAGCTTACGTTATTACCTAAATTTTATGTATATAACGCGTGGTTTAGAGTGAGAGAGGAGGAGCCTGCCCGCTGCCGTATGCGTGAGAGAAAGGGAAGCCAGACAGACTGGCGCCGCAATGTGTTACGTAACAAAGAAGTTATCGCATCAAAAAAACATTACACACACTACCATGTATTTGACACACACACGCATATATACTCTTTTGTTTATTGTTCAAGTCAAATTATGTAGTAAAGTAAGTAGCCTTGGCGAAATCTGTGATTACAGAAGTTATAGTCTTTGACACCAGAATCTTAATAATGTTCAAACTTATAGTTTAAATACATTATGGTCGAATTTCGACCACTGGGTGACCTCTAGTGGCTCTAGTACACTTTAATAATGGAAAATATGTTTTACCCAATAAAATATTGTATGATTTAATTTAATTTGGGTGAGATTACACTGGGATATCCCGCCTTTAAATTATGCAAGTCCATATCAACTTATTAATAAAATAACCTTTGCACTATACCCTCCGTTATAGGATGTTCCCATTGTGATAATCTCCATTCAATAATTGGGATTTATTTGAATGTATAGTATTATAGTCCTAACAAACAGTGCGCGTAACTTCAAATGACGTTAAGTGCGCAACAATAAGTTGTTTTTTTTAATTCGCTGCTTTGATATTACGGGGAAATTTATCTTCCAATATTGACTCGAGAACAAACAAATTTCAACCTTAAGTTTCATAAATAGTGCTTTATTTTAGGGCACAAGTATTTATATGGCCCAGTAACCGGTCAAACGTATAATATTAATTTCAGCTTTGATAATAATGTTTTAAAGTGTTTTTTGGTACGGCAAAGGTTTTTGAAACTGTGATGATATCCACAGTATAATAGGTAATAGTTGTACAACGGAGTCTAGATAAACCCACTCTGGACGTTTAGGAGCAAGATGCGGGCGATTTGAATAAATGAATGAATAAAAACTCTTTATTGTTCACCATAACTTAAACCTAGACATTTAGTATAAATACATTTCCATTATAACAATGGGAGGCCTCATCGCTGATAGCGATGTCTTCCAGGCAGCCCGGTAGGTATCCAAGGAGACATTACAAGAAAAACAAAATAATATTTGGTGATTTTTCTAAATTTAAACTAATTCAATCGTAATTAAAGAAAAAATAAATGAATAAGAATAATAAATTAATATAGATATACATATAATGAAATAGATTATATCGTGCATGACAACAGCTATGAATGTCAAAGAAGCAAGTGAGGTGTGTAAGAATGGGCCTGTGTGGCGCTCTGTTGTTCGTGCCTACCCCGCAAGGGACCTGGCGTGAAGTTATGTATGTATGATAATAATAATATAAATTACATTTACTTAAATACGAACAATAATATAATTTAATTTACTGCAACAAATTATTTAATAGACAAATGATAGTCAGTGATCAAGTGTTTGAATGTATAAATGGATATAGCTTGTCTGATTGTTGTTGAACTACTACTTATGTCAAAATTTATAGTGTTTTACCAGCTATCTAAGAAGGTTGGAGAATTAATTGTGGGGACATGATGCAATACATTTTATTCGTTTATATATAAGAGCAGGTGTTATAATAAAACCTAGCTTTTAAAATATTCTGAGAGAAATAGTTACTGTTTAATCATTAATGGCTGGTTTCTGTATTTTATCGAATGGTCATTTATCTTACTGACGGTTAAAATTTGGCATAAATTCTACACAAGTATTGTTGAAATTCAACTGATGATAAGACAAATGAATGAAAATAGTAAGACTTAAGTAAGGTGAGCCCGCATAGGGTGGAGGAGTGAGGTGGGATACTCCTCCATCTCAAAGGAAGATCTTCCAGCGAGGCTAGTGTTGTCCCTTGCGACCTCAATTATTGCACAGGCCGTCTATTGGCTTCTAAGTTTACCACTTAAGAAATGACCATAAAATAATCAATGCGTTATTAGACACATTTTACTTATACCAACATTTGACATAATCTGCGATGTTTTGCATGATGACATAAAGATTATCAGTAGATTTAACTGTTCCCTTTTCACGATTCACAATTAGACTAGAAACCTTGTCAAATGGTCTCCTTAATTATTCACAGAAATGATTTATCAGTTCGCTTACAATAACATATGAAATAATTTAAATATCCCACTAAACATGAAATTTGTAATTGATATATTGATATCTTTATTATTCTTTAATCGATTTAAATATTATGTGTATATTTATGTTTATTAAAACGGGGAAAGAGATGTTATTATCTCTTTCTGTACACTGTATGTCTTTCAAGACCACGGGCCATAAAAATGGCCCGGACTATTGGAGGACTTGCGTGGAGCCATGGGGAGGCCAACACGTAGAGGCCCCTTGACAAATTTAATGTAAATATGTGGCGTGACACTGACCGGCGTTTATCCCTGTCTACACCATACCATACCCATGATCAATAATGAGGTTATTGTCTTGCTAACTATAATTATTATTAATTTATATTAACATTTACTAAACAAAGCAAAATTGCTCAATGGTATGCTTTCTGTATAACGCTTTATACTGTGACGAGATTACCCTTACAATTGGTGGGAACGAATCACCAGTGATTGGCGTGTAATTTGATTTTAATCTCTGCATTATTTGCACGGACTACATGTTAATTGTTGTAAATAGTGGGATTAGTCTATGATGAGTTGAAAGTTTCAGATATTGAATGCTAGGGGTCACCATATTAATACTTAATGTCTGACGTATCAAAAGTTCCTAAAAATATAGCCGTTACAGTATCGCAATGGGTTGCGCGTGAGTAGCCGGATTTAGAATTCGTCCATATTTTGTTTATTTAGGTTTATGGCTTGGCAGCTAGGCCTTTAAGCCAGACCTTAGTTTACAATATAGTTTGTTCATTTTCTTAAGCCTATGTGTAGCACAGCTGAACTGTAGGTAATCAGCTAGTGCCATTCATCGGAGTTCTTGTGACAACTCAAAAGGCCACATTTGACTATACAGTTCACATTTCCCACAAAACATATAATTAATACTCAAAAACTATCAATATCCTACAATTATTGTTCATTTTATAGTAATTTTACACATTTTTAGAAAATAAAACTGCACAGCACAACACCTCCTTTCAGTTCCCCTCAAATACTCCAGAATTCGTCCATTATTTCATTAATCACAGGCAGTGCGTTCCATTACCTCACAACGCCTAAAGTGCTCTGTTAGTCGTTAGACAACATTGGTGCCTTTTTCGCCACGACCACAACGACCGCGGTCGCCTTGTGGAACGGTTAACGAAACATTTTGGGCGTTGTGAGCTGTTACTGGAACGCCCTGAATGACATGTACAGCATAGACTGACACATATATATAGACAAAAGAGATTGTTACGTCTTGAACAGTCGGTTACAGTTATCCGGCTCGGGCTGATTTGTCAATCAGAGATACAAGTTATCAATCGAATAAACATAACCTGACTGAATGTAAAAGTTAAACAGCTTACTGTTTTATTCACTCAAGGGTAATTTTTAATTTAGTCATCTTGTATTCCATGAATAACTTATATTTGGCGATTGAAAAATCGGTCCTTAGAATAGATACCCGACTCAGGCCCGGTTCCTATATCTTATCGAACGTTTATTTGCCTTACTATAGATTAAAATTTGACTGCTTCATATACCTTATGTCAAAATTCAATCGATGGTAGCGAATTGACCTAATAGTAAGATAGTAAGAGCCTACAAAAATAATACATCTTATTACAACCCAATTAGCAGGATGTGTCGTCTATATAATGACCTGGTCAGCGATAATCCTATTTTAAATATTTTTAATGGCAACACAATAGAGTTTATAAGCAATTCATCAGAGCAACATAGTCTCTGTGATATAAGGTACACGAGGCATTTAACGCCCACCTAACTTAAAACTTAATTTTTACCTTAAGTATTCATTAAATGGAAGAAATAATGCGATAAAAATGTTAAGCATAGTTTTTAGAACCGAAACATACTAGTTGAGTATTGTAACTATTTATAATTTCCATGCAAATAATATATTTTTAAGAGCTTTGTCTTGGGCGTTATTAAAGATACTATGTTAATTACCGCCCGTTTAGTGAATAAAACGCTGGACAGAAAAAAAACACGATTCTTGCTTATTGTCAAATAAAACATAACAGTCACATAAGAAATTTTTTATTACAAATAAAAGGAAGGAAATTAATTAAAATTTAACATAAAAACTACGAAACTTTTAGCACGCCTAAAGTAGTATGAAACATTGGGATATAATTATTTCTAACAAAAAAAATCTATATCAGAAATATACATTAGTACACAATAATAGTATAAAAGGCGTTTTTTTCAAAAACAGTAAGATTTGTCTAATCGAACATTGGGCGCTACTAAACGGTAAAGGGTAATGACGCCCAGAGACCAACACGTCCCTTAAGGTCATATTTAAAAAATAATTTAAGACAAAAGATTACAATTTAATTTAATTTAATAATATAATTTTTAACATTAAAGGCCCACGTGTAGGTCAATAGCGCCCACGAAGAGTAATAGCACCCAACAGACCTTAGACTGAGCGTTATTGCCCTACTGGTCGTTACTGTAATTTTGAACATTTTTCTCTAAGTTATTATGCGTACAGTGAAAATGTTAGCAAAATATGAGAGGTAGTTACCTACACTGTAAATAAATGTAAAATCATACAAGAAATATAGCAAAATAACGAATTATTTACAATTTCCTTAGGACAGATTTTATAACAGCGACGTTCGTTACTGAGCTTCTTGAATTATAAAAAAAAAAAAAAAAAAAAAAAAAAAAAAAAAAAAAAAAAAAAAAAAAAAAAAAAAAAAAAAAAAAAAAAAAAAAAAAAAAAAAAAAAAAAAAAAAAAAAAAAGATTTTGAATTATAGCTCATTACTGACATGGCGGCGGCTTGCGAGGTTTTGTTTCACGCTACACGGGTCTCTAGTAGTGTATTCTTTTGTACACGTGTGCCGTGTTGTGGATAACTCGAATAAAAGTATGTTTTATGTGAGGGCGTTAATTGCCATACCTACCTTATAATTTTTTTGTTATCCACAACCATATTTCATAGGATCTCAACTACTGTATGGTAAACTATTATTTCTGTAACACTATATCTGTATTTAAAATTTCCTATATTCACATGCTTAGAATACGACTTCGATTTTAAAATTGTGTTAATCTAATATATAAAATTCTCGTGTCACAGTTTTCGTTGCCATACTCCTCCGAAACGGCTTGACTGATTTTGATGAAATTTTTTGTGCTTATCCGGTATCTATGAGAATCGGCCAACATCTATTTTTCATCCCCCTAAATGTTAGGGGTAGTCCACCCCTAAATTTTTATTTTTATTTTTTAGACAAAATTTTTAATTTCTATTTTTTTATGATACAACATACAAAAATACATACAACCCTAGATTTTCAACCCTCTACGATCAACCCCTTTTTTAATAGTGATATTAGTATTTTTATAATTTTCTACTAGGATGATTTAGATTTTAATTTGAACCAGGTAGATGGCGCTGCAATCGGGTACCAGATTTTTGCTGCAATTTAGGTGTTCTTTTTGTTGTTATATAAAGTGTATTGAAGTATGTCCCGGAATGGTTTAAATAAACGATAGGACCCAGTAGGTGGCGCCGCGATACTCCTAAACGCTGGGCCTGATTTTGATGAAATTTTTTGTTTGTTCAAGTGGATTTGAGAATAGTTTAGATTTAGATTAATATTTGGTCCCGGTAGATGACGCTGGAATTGGGTTCTAGATTTTTATTTTTTAAAGGCAGGACAACGTCTGCCGGGTACAGCTAGTAATGTTATAGATTTATTTATGGTTGTTTTCTGTTGTGTGAAATAAATAAATACATATAGGAACCAGAAATTAAACAAGGAATCAGAAAGGGTGTTACTAGGTTGAAATCTGATTCATAGTCCATGTGGATTTACGTCTAAAAACAAACCTCCACTAACCTATGATATTCTTTTTCAGAACGAACAGGCCTGAAAAGCGAGAGCTGCCCTCATCGGATTCCGAGCACGAGCACGAACACGAGCAAGAGCACGAACAAGGCGAACTCGAGCATAATCACAACGAGCATAACGAGCACGGTGAACACATCGACTCGCTCGACTCAGGCAGACCGCGCAAGGTAACTTGTGCACATTTTTTCATCATCATTCTTGCAGATATCCTTTCAGAGCTCTTCTTGGAAGTTTATTTCTTAAAAAGCTGTTTTCATGGAAATTTTATGAGGAGTGAAATAATAGAAGCGTTGTTTTTTGAAGTGAAACATCTATATAGACGGGGTCTTAGATGTTTCTGTCACGAAAAAGCGTTACGGCCGCGTGGAGGAGCGGCATATTTTAGAGTAGACTATGGAAGCGGGTATACGACTATTGGGTATGGAATAGAGAGCACGAAAGTAGAGTAAACGCGGTCGAGATGCGAGCACTGCGCAAAATCTGCGGAGTGACGCTCGCGGACCGCGTTCGTAATACCGAAGTAAGAAAGAGAGTTGGTCTGAAAGAGAGTATCGGGGTGAAGGTAAGGAAAGGAATGCTCCGGTGGTTCGGGCATGTGGAAAGAATGTATGATGAAAGAATGACTAAACAGATATACAATGCAAAAGTGGATGGATGCAGAAGTCGCGGAAGGCCACGACACACCTTCCATGATCAAATTGATCGTGTACTAGCAGAAGGTGATGTCAGGAGCCTTAAGAACAGACGAGCGTGCATGACAAGAACTATGAATGTCAAAGAAGCAGGTGAGGTGTGTAAGAATAAGCCTGAATGGCACTCTGTTGTTCGTTCCTACTCCGCAAGGGACCTGGCGTGAAGTTATGTATGTATGTATGTACTATGGAAGCGTTTATTGGTTCCGGATCGAATTGAGATTTTTTGTTTGATGAAATAAAATATATGCATATAACGCATTCATTAAAATGTACCTAACCTAAACAAATCATAATTTGCAGTAAACCTGCGAAAAATTGAAGTGTTTGCTGGGACACATAGTAGAAGTGAAACTTCAACGGACGAGTGGAAAAACGAATCACAATGTACAATTTTCCACTTGTCCGTTAAAGTTTTTATTATGCAATTACGAACTTTAGTGCAATAAAATAACATCTAAAATAATAGTTTTTTTTAATGTTTAAGGAGTAAACTACAGTCGTGCATCAGAGCTGACACGCACTTTGTTTCTACACTTCACGTATTAGTTTACATGGCTATATCCAATTTAACTTTATATTAAGTTAAGATTATAAACTAGGATAGTCCATAGAAGTCATAACCTGAATCCAAAAGCTAATTCCCTGTGTTGAAAGTTAATCAACCATTAATCGACTCTGTGTACGGCGATATGACCGCAGTGTATGTTGTGTTGTTAAGCAGGTACGTCGTTCGCGGACGACGTTCACGACGTACCAATTGCACGAGCTGGAACGTGCCTTCGACAAGACGCAGTACCCTGACGTGTTCACGAGGGAGGAGCTCGCCATGCGGCTGGACCTCAGCGAGGCCAGAGTGCAGGTTAGTACGTTTCATCTAACTCTCATGGTATACCTATTCCTTGTACCTTTTTATTCCATGAGTTTAATAGCCAGGCGGACGACCAAAAGCGGTTACCAGTCGGAAAAATGCCTTACCACCTGCCTGCTGGCTGTTCTATCGCTTCTTACGGCGGCCGCCCAGCCGCAGGAAATTATTTTTCAAAATTAATTAATAATAATAAATTTGTATTTCGATATACATCTATGTACATAAAAAAACCTGAAGTCTGTTTGTAATGTCAAAATAACAGCTTTTTGCTAAATGAATGAAAAAGCATATACGATATTTGTATTAAAAAGAGGATATGTGTACACGTATTAGAAGTTATACTTGTTTGGCGTATCAAGATAAAAATATTTTCAAAAAATTTATCTTTCGCCTTATTCTACGTTTGTAGAATAAACGACTCTAACAATAGAAAAAAGGTATTTAATAGATTGATAGTCGTACTGTAACGCATTATTTAGTTGAATAAAATTTATTTAAATATAACAAAAAACTAGAATGTTGACTACTAATAGCTAATTTCAGGGTGTCGGTTTGTCGTGACGGTGCGCGCGCGCATCGTAAAAATTTACTCTCATCATTTTTCCCTAACGCGTCAAAAGAAGTATAACTTCAATAACTTTTAATGTTTTTGTCTGTCTGCTCTGTCTGAATGATTTTTTTAATAATTCCCCTCCATTCTGACAAACATGATATGTCACGATTTAATCTTTTTATTTCTTTATTAATTTATAATTCTTAAGTCTATTGCAACTTGTTAATATCTATTACAAGGTTATTGTTGTTCCTATTACATTTATTGATTTACTTTTACATGTTATATCTTATTTTCTAGTACAATATTAATTTTACTATTTTTCTCCCCTACATTTGTTTTCTTCTTTTACTTATTTTATTTATTTATTACAGTTTTTTTTCTTCTTAACTATGGTTTCTTCTACAATAGTTACAATTTTGGTGGAAAATGCTAGGAAGTCTTCAGGTCAGAAAAGTTGCCTAAGAGGTACATGCTTTCCGACACGGATTCGAGCCGGGCCCTTTGAGTTTGCAATACTAATGCGCTAGCCATTATGCCGTGGCGAAGATGAAGTCGACAGAACGCTAACTCTCAACGAATTAAAGTTCATTCTGGACCAGAAAGTAAAAGAATGCAGCAAGAATTAAGATTTGAAGGCGCTAGTGGCTCATTTGCCCGATGGCCGGAACTGGGGGGATGAAAATGCCGCATTATATAATATCTGCGGCAATTTTATAAGATGCCGATGCACCTAGGGTTGCCATATGTCAGAATTAGCCAATATGGGGAAATTATTATACACCTGTCGGATATTTCTGTTACATAACACGCGGAAACTGTCGCATCTTCTTTACATAATATATAGCAAGTAAATCAAAAAATGTTATCAAACCTTTTTTGTAAAGTGTTCAATTCTCTGTAAAGATTGGAACAGCGATTTATCAGTCAACCAGTCGTTTGAACGATACAAAAATCAGAAGCAAAAATAATTTTTCCTGTGTTATTCTTATGGGAATTAAAAAAATGCGATGAGGACAATCTTAATATTAATATTAAGGGCTCATCTTTTCACAGAAATTTTTTTACACCCAAAAGAAACTTTAGAGCCTGTTTGGAAAAAAAATTTTTTTTTTTTGGATCACCCTAATTTATATATATATATATATTATATATATATTTATATATATATAATATAATACCATTCGTAGAAAAAGGACGCAAGTGAAAAAGATGAACTTTACAGGAACGTAAAAAAACTGTTTTGTGGAGAAATGGTAAATCATAGATAAAAGTGTTCTAAGGAGACTTCATAGACCAAATTAATCTGCAGATACCTGTCTACTTGATTTAAAATAATATTGTGTAGCTTTCGAGATAATTTAAAATTAATGCGTTACGTCTTTAATCCCCGTCATGGTATTATGGCTTTTATGAATAAGTAAAGTAACCACTTTGTTGCTACGGTATTCACACGGATCACAGCATCGTGATTTTACTCACGCATTCTTGCCGACCACATAATTAATTAAATAAACACATAATTGTGTTCACTTAAAAAATAAACATAAAAACTTAGTAGAAGAAATACGTAACTTGCGCGTTTATCTATTTAACAAATATCGTCACAAAGTATGTAAGTTAGTTTATGCACGTATATTTCAATTCTATGCGTGTAAGAAAGTAAGTAATAATAAGCTTTTATTGACAGCGAAAATTTCATAAATGACCTAGTATAAACAAAACTTACGTAATTTATACAGTGAATATTTAAAAAAAAAAAAATCTTAGCATTTCGCTAAATTTGCGATATCTCCGTCATTATGGATATCAACTGTTGTATAATGTCCTTTATCGAATAGTGAAAAAAAAATCGACGTTATTTTACTTGCGACTTTCTTCTACCAACGGTGCGACATATATATATATATATATATATATATATATATATATACTAGCTGTCCCGGCAGACGTCGTCCTGCCCGGTAAAAAATAGGGGTTGATCGTAGAGGGTTGAAAATCTAGGGTTGTATGTATTTTTGTATGTTGTATCATAAAAAAATAGAAATTAAAAATTTTGTCTAAAAAATAAAATAAAAAATGTTAGGGGTGGACTACCCCTAACATTTAGGGGGATGAAAAATAGATGTTGGCCGATTCTCATAGATACCGGATAAGCACAAAAAATTTCATCAAAATCGGTCAAGCCGTTTCGGAGGAGTATGGCAACGGAAAAATTTTATTTATTAGAAGATAAATAAATGAACATTTTTCTTTTTTTTTATTGCCTGTAGCAGGCTAACAGGTGGACGGCCCACTCGATGGAAGGTGGTTACCGTCAACCGTACCGTCAACGCGTTGCCGGCCTCTAAGAAATTTTATAACGCCCTTCTTAAACGACCCCATGTCGTAGCGCAAAGGGAAAATCTCGGCGGGAAGTTCTCTCCATATCATTGTTGTACGCGGTGTAAACGTTCTAGAGAACCGTTGCGTAGTTGAGCGTGGGAGCTCAAGGAAATCAGGGTGAATATCCCGACGATGGCGAGCGGTGCAGTTGTAAAAATGAGGCGTTGGCACCAGATTAAATAGTTCTTCCGAACACTCTCCGTTGTACAGGCAGTAGAATAAGCAGAGGGACGCTAAGTCTCTCCGAAGGCTGAGTTTTTACCGTAACTTTTTCGTTTAATGTCTGGTAACCCTGTGTACCTATGGTGGACGCGGCAAACATTAGCGCACTCCACTGGAGAGCGTAATGACGCGCGCGAATTAGCGCGTATTGTGAAAACTGGCGCCAATTGCCAGTCGCCAGTTGCCACGCCATTAATGCTGGGTAATAAGCAATCAGGCACTGTTGCACTTTTGTAATGCGGCAATAATGACGTCATCTAACCTATATAATCTTTGCACGTTGGTATAGAAGAGCATTTTTTGTTACGAGTTAGCGGGACTCGAATTGAAATGCCGTTAGAATTATTATAGAGTTTATTAGAACTGTGTTGTTATACAAACACGTATAACAACACAGACACACAACAAATCCAAACGTAAAGGTCGTAGTTCAATAAAACGCGTAAAATCGGTCAATATTAGATTCCCGAATGTACACACGTCACGTCTTGATCGTGGTTTTCGCTCAACTCACCCTCTCTAAATCAGGCCGGCGTTTTATACTTCACCAATGCAACTGTGCCAGCAACGTCGACACAATTTCCTAGAATTTGTAATACGCAACACCTCGCAATTGGTGCAGCCTGCAAGCGGTAGTTCAAATGCCGACAGGTAATAAAATGTGCTTTTACAGACTGTACGTGGAATTTGTCCTTGTCGAAGGTTGATAAATGACTCGTACACCGATACAAAAATGCACTTGCCCATTAATGCTCTTATTCATATTGCGGTAGACTCTAGAATAAGTTTGTAGGCTTACTTAAACCCTAAAGAAAAATCAAAATTTGAGAGCAGGACGAGAATACTCGTTAAATATGAAAACAGGCAAGATCTGATGGCCATAAGGCACTGTGAAAGGTTCCCATATTGTTACAATTACCACGTGCTAACGGCGAAGAAAAACACTGTGATGAAACCTATACATCGAGATAATCGATCTGTCAAATCTGCCAAGCCGCCTTGGACAAGCGTGGCGGGTATATTCTCCATACTTCCATAATGGAAGGCCCGATCCCAGCTGTGGCACTTTTATGGCCTGGAATTATCTTATATTAATATATAAAGCTGAAGAGTTTGTTTGTTTGCTTGAACGCGCTAATCTTAGGAACTACTAATCTGATTTGATAAATTCTTTTAGTGTTAAAAAGCCCATTTATAGAGGAAGGCTATAGGCTATATATCGTCACGCTATAAGACCAATAGGAGCGGAGCACCAATGAAGAATGTTTCAAAACCGGGTTTTTGTTAACTTACTTTTTTAAATACTCCACGCGGACGAAGTTGCGGGCAGAAGCTTGTATACTATAAATATACAACAAGTAAAGAGCAAAATAAGAAATATCTGTAAGTAATTAAAGCATTGCTCGTTTAAATACTGTCTGATTACAATTTGCAGTGAATTCATGGGAAAGTTAATGCTCCTAAAGTGGGGTTAAAGAGTTCGCCCAAAAATTCATTTGCAGCGGTACAGTTGTGTGGGTTGCAAGTCTCTGGAGTGGTACATAATCTGTGCAATTGTGCCACAGTGTAGGAAGATTAGTGTGGAAGCTTTTGAGTAACGTTTCGGTTCCTTAGTCGTTTTGGTACAAACGGAGCTATACTCATGTATAGCCCCGTTTGGTTAATATGAGATTAATTAAGGTTTAGACCGATGTTTCTTATATTACAGGATTATATAATTAATTAGTAATTGCTAGCAAAATTTTGTTCGCGTTGTAATGATGACGACGTATATTATGCTAGTGAATTGCGGCACCACCAACGGCAGCACCAAAATGCGCCACTTTTTTTGCTATATTCGTCTATCCTTCGTCTTCATTTAAATCCTTACAGTAGTTTCCCTACGATACTCGACAGATAGACAAAAAAAATACAAATTTTATTTTCGCAATGTACTGAATGCTGAACGGTCTGATTGACCACCTCCCCCCCAAAATTTATTCTTGTTTTTTAATGCAATGTAAAAACCATTTGATATAGAGATATATTATTAAATTCGATTATACATATTTACTTAACTTTATAGCTTCATTGTTTTATTTTTATAATTTTTAATATCTACGCAGATTTTATTTTAGTTTTATCCGTGCAGGAACGGAGAAAGAATACAATTTCCTGCGGCCCGGCCTGTCGTAAGAGGCGACAAAACAACCCACAGTTAGATTTCTATCGAATGGTCTAGAGTATGCCATAATAATTTTTTTGATTAGTAACAGTTCTAGTTAAAGAAAGCATTTACATTTTTTAATTATAGATTTTATAATTTGCTGTTTATTTTAGTTTAATCATGAATGGTCTAATAAAAGAAATTAAAAATCTGGAATTCATTTTAAATTTGTAGATATGTAGATCGACAGCTTTTTATTGTTTTAGATAATGTAAATACTTGTAACTGATTAAAATTATACTTTAACGGATACGCTTTTATACATTCTTGGGCCCAGATTGTAAAAAGAAATTCCTTTTTATTATGTTTGTTTTTTCTAATTGAATTGTTAGTTATTTTGAATCAATTAATGGCGTGGTGTAAATGTTTTCATATTATTCGTTGTTGAATTTATTTATTTGTGTCCTTATTTTTTAGATTTTGGTCTTTCAGATAGAATTTAGGGCAGATGTTTTCTATTTTGTAATGGAAAAGTATATCGCTTTTTACAATATATCTCAACTACATTACATTGCTTTGGCTCCCCGTCTCATTTCTTCATAACTTTGAGGACAGGTCCATTGGCGCATAGATGGCATGAGTGGGCAGGGGTGGCACGCACCAAGTGCACTCGACTCACTGTAAATTGCTTTTAATCCACTCGATAGATGGCGTAAGCCGACAAAGGAGCTAGCCACCCATATCCAAGTGAGGTTTTCAATTTAGGACCTATTGCAAAAAGATAACTTTCAAAATTGTCTATAAAGAGGTTTTTAATTTTTGATATTTAGCATGCAATTGAAATGGAATAAAACGCTCATTGCGGTAACCGACACGAGCGGCCACTCGATGTGCACTCTTCAAATTATCAGTGCACTCCATACTGAACTTCATTAACTGCAGCTTAGGATGTCTAGCTCCCAGAACCTTCTCAGAAGGCCGGGTCTAAAGTATGTTTTTATTGAATTATACTTCTTTAGGCGCGATGAGAGTAAATTTTTAAGATGCGCGCAAACCGTCACACGAAAAAGCTACACCATGAAGTTAGCTATAGTCAACATTTTAGTTTTTCAGGATGGCCGAGTGTAGGATGGTGGTACATTAACAACTAGAGTAGAGTTGTTGATAGATGGATTGTGAGACGAGCATTATAATATTTCTATACTTTATTGTGTTTTAATTAATATACGAGTTTGGTGATTTATAAATCATTTATTTAGTATCCTATATATATATATATATATATATTGTGGTATTTAGATGCGAGCACTGCGCACAATCTGCGGAGTGACGCTCGCGGACCGCGTTCGTAATACCGAAGTAAGAAAGAGAGTTGGTCTGAAAGAGAGTGTCGGGGTGAAGGTAAGGAAAGGAATGCTCCGGTGGTTCGGGCATGTGGAAAGAATGTATGATGAAAGAATGACTAAACAGATATACAATGCAAAAGTGGATGGATGCAGAAGTGGCGGAAGGCCACGACACACCTTCCATGATCAAATTGATCGTGTACTAGCAGAAGTGATGTCAGGAGCCTTAAGAATAGACGAGCGTGCATGACAAGAGCTATGAATGTCAAAGAAGCAAGTGAGGTGTGTAAGAATAAGCCTAAATGGCGCTCTGTTGTTCGTGCCTACCCCGCAAGGGACCTGGCGTGAAGTTATGTATGTATGTATGTATGTGTTATTTATTTTTCTCAGTTTTTGATTATATTTTTCAAAACGGTCGGTTAAATAAATAAATGTGTGTATTTCAATATTTACCGATTTTACAATAAAACTTGTTGCGCGTACAATAGTTCGGTTTGCTCCGTAGTGAATTTTTTTGAATCTTGGTGACGTTAAAAGAGCGTTTGTCATAGGCTATTTTGATATTGCGTGTACACACCGGCGCGGGCGTACTGATTTCATGCCCGGCTGGACGGTGTGTACCTTGGTAAATCGTGCGGCGAGAAAGGAGTAATTTTATATATCTTTATTTTTGGAGTATAGCAGGATATTTGTACACCTGTGTTACACGTGTTTGTATAATTCTATAATAATTCCAATGGCATTTTAATTCGAGTCCTGTAACTCGTAACAATATTTAAAAAAAATTATTTATAATAAATATTCAATTTTGCAGACTAATAAAAAAATATGTAATATGTATTAAAATGTAGGCAAGTGATTTTTATTAGTTGAATTTATATTTTTTTTAAGTATCATCAGGAATTAAAGAAGAAAGCCCGGTTTGATCTTTACATTTTTAAAAGCGACTTATGACTTAATTGACAACAATCTGGTAAATGGCTTAAATAATAAGCTTTTGTTGCGTAAATTAGATTAATTGAGCGTAAATCGTGAGCAATGAGCAAATTGGCAGACACTCAGACGCCGCCGCCAAGTGGGCCGTGAGGCGCCCATTGTGCCGAACCACTGACTCGTTAAATTCCCGCGAATTATGAAATTACACCAATTTCTTGGGTTCTGTAGCTATTTTGACAAAAACTAAAACCTCACGTTTTCGTCTTTCTTTATATGACACGGTCATTTTCCTCCGAAATTTTCTGACTGAGTACACCAGCCCACAAAAACGTATTGGTTTACTTTATCTATGACCATTTTTTTAGCAGGGGAAATCCCTTTAAGGACATTAGCCGCGACAAGGACAGAACCTAAGGGGGTTAATTTGCGACCCGTGTGTGGGATTCGCCAGATCGGGGATGACACTAGCATGCCCAGTTAGAACTGGTGCCATGCTATTACCATTCCCCAGTTAGGGATACCCATTAAAATCCCTGAGAGTTCCGTCCTGTGCCAGGGCTACGGGAAAGCGGAAAGCGGTCCCAACTCTGCGTGCCCTGGCGCCTTACGCGCAGGCCTCATCTACTGCCGGGGGACTTTTTTTTACCCCGGCATCATCATAGGTCTAGTGCGGGTGTGGGGCGGTTGGTAACGCTACCCACGGGAGGAGAGGTGTGCGCTCTCATCTCGACGGCCTGTGCCTTTGACCACACCCATCTGTTTTTGGATATTTCAATGCGCTATTCGAAATCTGGGATCAGTTTGGTCCTTATACCATGAAAGTGTTGAGCGTGTATGGACCAAACTGACCTCAGATTCAGTCTTTTGGTCCATACAGGATCAAAATTTCGGATTCAGCGCATCGAATCCATAAGAATAGTGTAGTGAAAACTACGGACCACTATTTTTTTATTTACTAGAAAATGTATTTTTATTTATTTTCACAAACATCGCTATTCTTACAGCTTATCAATACCTACAGTAACATATAAAGCGTGTTTCAGACCTTACGACAATAAATCAGACACGTTTTCTTATGACGTACTCTGCCCAAATACAAAAATGAATCAAGGTAACTTCTTTGGTTTAGCCACAGGACCTTATTTTTCATTTCAGAATATTACAACAACATGTATCAGTTATTGTGTCTAAATCGGTAGGTTAGTGACCAATGTATCATGTTGCCAGCTCGTCTCTTCATCATTAAACGCGGAAGTTGTTCATTCTTACGCTCTCGCTCGCTTTTGTTTTTATTGCCTTTTTATCGTAATTAATTTGTTCGGAAATTTAAAATTTTATTTTTGACATTACGGTTGATTTAATGGTACCAAAAAATTTGTATGGAGTACGACCGCTAAAGTTATGATTTATTGTCTTTTGAAATGAAACACGCTGTATAACATTAGTATATCAAGTCAATTAATTGGTGGAGAAAAAATCATAAAATTATTTTACCCCCGTCTAACTTTTGAACTATCAAGTGGCAAATTATAAAAATTTGAAAACTGTTGAAGTTGAAAAACGCCAAGGTTTTTAAATATTTTTGATTTTTGGATTCGTGGCCAAATGATAAAAGCAAAGGATATTTACCATGTGTACCTACAGAAGTCTTTACAATTCGTGTCCTGTTACGCACTTGGTCAATTTTTAAACTTTTACAATGTCTTCTATTAGCGCAATGCACCTCGGCTCGCCTCTAGCTCAATTTGTTTCTATTCTCGTGTCATTACGATTGAAAAGGAACCCTATGCTGCCGTGTTAGAGTCCTAATTAGCATGAGGGAGGATGCAAATTGAAACCACGTATGCGTAATTGCTTTTCATTACGGAACCATTGTAGTCGAGAGGT
This sequence comes from Dendrolimus punctatus, assembly GCA_012273795.1. Taxonomy (NCBI): domain Eukaryota; kingdom Metazoa; phylum Arthropoda; class Insecta; order Lepidoptera; family Lasiocampidae; genus Dendrolimus; species Dendrolimus punctatus. The sequence continues at coordinate 13,135,917 of CM022551.1, read as the reverse complement.
GTAGGCGATGGAGGGGTGGCGGCAAAGGGAGGGGAGGGGGCATGGTTGAAGGGAGAAGCCAAATTGCCAACAATTACACAATAAAAAAGAATTATGAAGCGACAAGCTGCAGCAGTCGACTAGAAGCGTTTAACTTCCTATTCACAAGCGTTTCGAAATTACGACTACCAATTTTCAATGATATGCTTCCTTTTGCTAGAATTATTATTACTACCTACTTACTACTACCGGTAGTTGTAGTACCTGGGTAGCATGTGGTAGGCTTCGTCAAGTCTTTTGGTCAACCATTTCGCAATGCCTCAAGACGAAAGTCTTCGAACAGTGCGTCCTCTCGGTACTGAAAGCTGCAGCAGTCGACTAGAAGCGTTTAACTTCCTATTCACAAGCGTTTCGAAATTACGACTACAATTTTCAATGAGTATGCTTCCTTTTGCTAGAATTATTATTACTACCTACTTACTACTACCGTAGTTGTAGTACCTGGGTAGCATGTGGTAGGCTTCGTCAAGTCTTTTGTCAACCATTTCGCAATGCCTCAAGACGAAAGTCTTCGAACAGTGCGTCCTCTCGTACTGAAAGCTGCAGCAGTCGACTAGAAGCGATTAAGTTCCTATTCACAAGCGTTTCGAAATTACGACTACAATTTTCAATGAGTATGCTTCCTTTGCTAGAATTATTATTACTACCTACTTACTACTACCGGTAGTTGTAGTACCTGGGTAGCATGTGGTAGGCTTCGTCAAGTCTTTTGGTCAACCATTTCGCAATGCCTCAAGACGAAAGTCTTCGAACAGTGCGTCCTCTCGGTACTGAAAGCTGCAGCAGTCGACTAGAAGCGATTAAGTTCCTATTCACAAGCGTTTCGAAATTACGACTACAATTTTCAATGAGTATGCTTCCTTTTGCTAGAATTATTATTACTACCTACTTACTACTACCGGTAGTTGTAGTACCTGGGTAGCATGTGGTAGGCTTCGTCAAGTCTTTTGGTCAACCATTTCGCAATGCCTCAAGACGAAAGTCTTCGAACAGTGCGTCCTCTCGGTACTGAAAGCTGCAGCAGTCGACTAGAAGCGATTAAGTTCCTATTCACAAGCGTTTCGAAATTACGACTACAATTTTCAATGAGTATGCTTCCTTTTGCTAGAATTATTATTACTACCTACTTACTACTACCGTAGTTGTAGTACCTGGTAGCATGTGTAGGCTTCGTCAAGTCTTTTGGTCAACCATTTCGCAATGCCTCAAGACGAAAGTCTTCGAACAGTGCGTCCTCTCGGTACTGAAGCTGCAGCAGTCGACTAGAAGCGATTAAGTTCCTATTCACAAGCGTTTCGAAATTACGACTACAATTTTCAATGAGTATGCTTCCTTTTGGTAGAATTGTTATTACTACCTACTTACTACTACCGGTAGTTGTAGTCCCTTTTTTTTTTGAGGCGAGGGAAAATTACTAAACGATTTACGCACTCTCTGGGCCGTCACTAGGAAACGGCACGCATCCACAGGGGGCGGTAACGCTAGCAATTGTATGCTTTATTTGCGCTCCGTCCGCGATGGATTACACAGAGGAGTGTGGAGACTCCGAGTGATGCCACACGGGCGAGCAACCTCAATACCCACTAAAAACCCCCTCCTCCCTGTCGACCCTGCGCTTAGCATGTGGTAGGCTTCGTCAAGTCTTTTGGTCAACCATCCCGCAATGCCTCAAGACGAAAGTCTTCGAACAGTGCGTCCTCTCGGTCCTGACGTTGATACCGACAGCAAGACTGGTCCACAAATTCCAAATCACTCAACGGCCTATAGAGCGAGCTATGTTGGATGTTTCTCTTATGGATGAAATTAGAAATGAGGATATCCGTAATAGAACCAAGGTAACATAGCTTGTGGACCGGTCACATCTGTCGCAGGACCGATGGCCGATGGAGCAGACGAGTTCTGGAGTGGAGACCACGTCTGTACACGTAGTGTCGGACGGCCTCCAACCCGATGTACTGATGACCTGTGCAAGGTCGCCAGTAGGCGCTGGATGAGTAAATCAGAGGACAGGGATAAGGATGGCGTCGTCTTGGGGAGGCCTACGTCCAGCAGTGGACTGCTAATGGCTGACGACACAAATCTGCCAAATCGCCTTGGACAAGTGCGACGGGTATTCTGTCCATTCTCGTATAATGGGAGGCCCGAGTCCAGCGGTGGGACATTTATGGGCTGTCATTATATATATTTTTTATATAGAATGGCATTATATTTTAAAAGTAGATATATTATATTAATTTAGTACATGTTTTAGTTTTATGTGCATACATTTGCGGTAATAAATATTACTATGGACTAAACTAATTTAAAAATACAATAAACTATTATACAAATACATTTTCAAAAACTTAGTTATAAATTACATTCATGTAAAGTACATAACAAATCGCTGCCACAGGGAAGCGTTCCCAGAAGGCTGCTGCATTGTCACGATATATGGCAAAGTTGATGGACCTCACGGACTTGAAATTTAAGTCAACGCGTCGACTTCAAATTGTGTAAATTGATTATTTTTTGCTTTTTAGTTATTCTTGTAAAGTTTTTGTTTTTTTTGGTTATTATGTATATACAGGTTTCTATTTGACCATTGTCTCACCTGATGTTGAGCGGTGACGCGGTCATCACCTAGAAATTACTTATTCACTGGGCGATTATTATCATTCCTAGTAAATATTTATTCTTTTCCAGTGCTTTTAAAACCCATGTGACGCTCGGATAATGATGATGACAGAGAAGACGTGCAATGTTACATATGTTTTGTATTATACAGGTATGGTTCCAGAATCGCAGAGCGAAGTGGCGCAAACGGGAGAAGGCACTGGGAAGAGATCATGCTCCCTTCATGCACCACGAACATGGTAACCATTTTAAGTTTTTTTATGCATTAGTTCAGTAGAAAGGCAGACGGCCCTCTGGTGGAAAGTGGTTACCATCGCCTATGGACACTCGCAACACCAAAGGCGCTACAAATGCGCTGCTGATTGGAACTGGAAAATTTAACATTATAGGCGATGGTAACCGCTTTCCATCAAGTGGGCCGTCTGCCTGTCTGCTGAACTCTTGCTCCTCAGGAAAGCATAAATCCAATGACACGTCAAAAAACAATTAGTACAGTTTGAAAATAGTTTAATAATTGAATGCGTTATGGCGATGAGGAGTGGGCTGCACATCCAATAGCTGTTATTTGACACCCAATTTTGGGGTAATTCGTGCGAGGAGTGAATTGCTTGTACCGCGCGTGTGTTTACCGGTCATTACCAGTCGTTTCATCGATGCTATCGCCCACTAACTACCTTAACTATATCGACTTATTAAAGCTGTTTGTATACGTTGAAAATTGTCAACTGATAAAGATATACTTACTTTATAAAACTATCATTTCGTAGGTTTATAATATATGTTAGTTAATGATTTCTTACCTTAAATCGCCCACTGCAGGAATTCAGAACTTAACTGACAATGTACATAATAATTATGGACAGTCGCCCAGTGGTCGAAATTCGACCATAATTAATTTAAATTATAAGTTTGAACATTATTAAGTTTCTGTTGTCAAAGACAACAACTTCAGTAATCACAGATTTCGCCAAGGCTACACTGTTAATTTGACTTTAACACTAAACAAAAGAGTATATATGCGTGTGTGTGTCAAATACATACGGGTTGTCTGGAAGAGATCGCTTCTTAGCGATAAGATCGCCCATTGTGCATATATAGAATACTAGCTGTCCCGGCAGACGTCGTCCTGCCCGGTAAAAAATAGTTGATCGTAGAGGGTTGAAAATTTAGGGTTGTATGTATCTTTTAATGCTGTATCATAAAAAAATTGAAATTAAAAATTTTGTCTAAAAAATAAAATAAAAAATTTAGGGTGGACTACCCCTAACATTTAGGGGGATGAAAAATAGATGTTGGCCGATTCTCAGACCTACCCAATATGCATACAAAATTTCATGAGAATCCGTCAAGCCGTTTCGGAGGAGTATGGCAACGAAAACTGTGACACGAGAATTTTATATATTAGATTTTTAAGCTATAAGTTCATCTGTGTTTTCTGTAATGGTATACAAGTATACAAGTGTTATCTATCTATCTATCTATACATAGTAGTTTGTGTAATGTTTTTTTATTGATTTAATGTATTAATTATGCATGATTAAAAAAAAATAGCATTCTGCACTCCTTCACTATATAAACTATAAGTGTGCAAAATTTCATAATCCTCCGTCCGCGCAAGTTTCGTAAAAAGGGGTACAAAGATTTTGCTGTGGTTACTTACAATTTAAATTTATTATTATGGTTGAATTTCGACCACGGGCGACCACTAATGTCAAATAATTACGATTGGAAAGTGTTTAAGTATAAAATATCATTACGGAGTTATTGATGTGTATATAATGGGCTATTAATGACCGATGTGTTACAGATGACAGATAGCGTCATGATTGCTTCGAAATTCGTTTACGTAGTGATTTATCGATTGTGTCGTAGATAAGGCTGTTTCGACATTCACACCTGACAAATGTTTATTGATAAGTCATTAGGAATGGTTTAGTCACGTCGTTATTGGTTTTAAGTATAGATAAAAAAAAGAACTAGTATAAAAGAGTAACTAAAAAGCGAAAATAATATTTTCTATTTGAAGTCGATGAATTTTACAATTTTGTTCTTGTTTTTATTTTTTATAAAAATGTATCTTAACGATTAACGTTTGGAAAGGTGAAACATTTTAGTAGGTACAATATAGGGTGAGATTAATATAAGTACTATGTATGTGATTATCTTTCTTTGGTTTCGTAACCAAACAACAAAAACTGGAAATATATTTTCGAAACCCTTCAACTTGCGTTCCCCACATACACTAGGCAGCTTTTTTAACCGATTTAAAAAAAAGAAGGAGGTTCTCAATTCGTCGGTATCTTTTTTGACTTTTTTTTGTTTTTGTAGCATATAAGTATCTGTACCCTGCTTTTAGATAATAATATCTGATAATCTGCATTACTACATACCATCCGTGCAGGAACGGAGAAAGAATACAATTTCCTGCGGCCCGGCGGCCTGTCGTAAGAGGCGACAAAACAACCCACAGCCAGGTGGTAGGGCATTTGCCCGACTGGATGGCTACCACCCCTGGTCTAGAGTATGTCGCCATAACAATCTTGTGTTGTGTTCCGGCATTAGTGACCAGGTTCCAGGCTCCCTAAAGAGAGCAGCAGCGCATTCGTAGCACCTTTGGTGTTGCAAATGTCCATAGGCGATGGTAACCTCTGTCCATCAAGTGGGCCGTCTGCCTGTCTGCTGATCTCCTGCAATAAAAAAAAAAAAAAAATACCAGTGTAAACATATCAAAATATTATAAGTAAACATTTGTGCTAAATCTATATTGAATTTAGGAAAGGTGGTAGGTGTAAATGCTTTACGTGGGTAGTGGCAGGTGTGTATCTAACAAGGGCCGATTGTATGGAGGACTGATATTGATATCGTGTTGGAAAGGAATTTGCTACTACACATCTGCTTATTCAGCTAATCTTATAATATACTAGCTGACCCAGCGAACTTCGTACCGTCATATTTTCAGAATTCCCAAAAGACTTTGTTTCATGACACAAAAACAAAATCACCATAATCGGTCCAGGTGATTAGAAGGAATTTTAGAACCCGATCTCAGCGCCACCTACCGGTTCTAATTGCAAATCTAAACCATCCGGGAACCCACTTAAACACACATTCATTGTTTGGTGCTCCGCTCCTATTGCTCTTAGCGTGATGGATATAGTCTATAACCTTCCTCGATAAATGGGCTATCTAATACAGAAAAAAACAAATCAGACCATTAGTTCCTGGGATTAGCGCGTTCAAGCAAACAAACAAAGAAACAAACTTATCAGCTTTATATATTAATATATATAAGATAAATCTCTCTCACCGCCACCACACCCTGTTAAAATATCCGCTTCTATAATGTTACGTTGCAGAGAAATTACTTTTAGTCTGTTATAAGCTGTTTAAGTAATTAAAGGTTTTTAACTATCCCACGGGAACTGTTTAATTTTTCGGGATCAAAAGTATCCTATATGTTGACCAGGGATATAAGCTATCACCATACAAAATTTCATGTAAATCGGTCCAGTCGTTTCGGAGATTAGCCGGTACAAACAGACAGACAAACAGAGAAACAAAAAAGTCGAAAAAAAACGAAATTAGTTCTATTTAACTTCTTACGGGGTGTAAGCTGTAACCTGACCTGACCTGACTCGGATTTTAGCATTTTTTAAATTGTACAGAAATTCGACGTCTACCATGTTATTATGTGTAAAGATAAAACTGAAGAGTTCGTTTGTTTATTTGCTTGAACGCGTTAATCTCAGGATTTTTTTAAATCGGCAGGCAAACACACACATTGTATATCCCCAAATTAAGCAAGTGTTATGGGTAATATACAACGGACTACTCTGGGACCGATCCCAGACACCCAGACCATAGTAAATAACGGAGAAAATACATTTCCGAATTTAACTATACCAGGATTCGAACATGGAGCCTCTGCGTTGCAGTGAGGTAGGCCGGCAAAGTCTTAGCCCGCTCAACCACAGAGGCCGCCGAAATACTGGTCTGATTTTCTAAATTTTTTTCAGTTTTAGATAGCCCTTTTCTCGAGGAATTTTTCGAGGAGCCTATATGTCATCACGCTAAGACCAGTAGTAGCGGAACACCAATGAAGAATGTTTCAAAATCGGGAGGTTTTTTTTACTTTTACTTTTTTTTAACTATTCTACGCGGACAAAGTTGCGGGCAGAAGCTGGTACTAATATATGAAGCTGAAGAGTTTGTTGTTTGCTTGAACATACTAATCTTAGGAACTACTGGTCTGATTTGAAAAAAATATTCAGTGTTAGATAGCCCATTTATCGAGAAAGGCTATTTATAGGCTTTATATCATCACGCTAAGACCAATAGGAGCGGAGCACCAATGAAAAGATTTCAAATTCGGGAGGTTTTTAACTATTCACGCGGACGGGCAGAAGTTAGTAGACAAAGTTAAAAAGAAAAAACGTAGCATGGCTAAAGTGGAGACATTTTAAATTTTTTATTTCATTTTACGCAAGTTAAAAGACAAGAGTGAACTCGTGTAATTTTGGTTATAATTTCACTGAATGAATTTCTTTTTGTTATAGTGGTAGGCGAATGGAGCGGTGCGCCTGCTGGAGGCGAGTGGTGGGCTTTGGGCCTGGGTGGCCTCGGTGCTCTTGGGGTCCCAACCCCTTTGTGGCACGACGCTGAACCAGCGGCAGCATTCAGAGCTTTACTGCACAGGTACTATTTATTATAATTATTAGCCTAATTAAACGTTTTAATTTAAAAATAGGCTGTACAATGTCCATAGGCGATGGTGACCGCTTTGCATCAAGTAGGCCGTCTGCCTGTCTGCTGAACTCCTGTAATGAAAAAAATGCATATTGAGGTCAGAAAACGGTCTAAAAACTCCTTGTGGCACTCGGGGACTGCGGCGGTAAATCTATTGCATAGCATTTTTTATCAATTAATGCAATTATATTTATTTTTTATTTATGCAGTATTTTTTTCTTTGATATTAATTCAAGTTACACTTTTTGAGCGTGGTGACCGATAAGAAAACAAATCACCTATGTATACATATATACCTACATGTATACTTACGGGGCGCACATGCAGTGAGTGTGGCATTATAAAGATATGATAGATACCTATACACCTATATACTTTCTCACAAACAGCTGCTTACGTATTCGTCCGATTTCGGAGCAACTCGTCGTCCATAATTTGCAATACCTGACATACCTCGAACCGCTAAGAGAGCTCGCGGTTCACTGTGGCCACCGCACACTTTCGCTCGCCGCGCCGCCTCAGGCCGCCGTCACCACCATTAAGTGCGGACGCACACATATATGTTAAGCGAACGCTAATGGTAGGCGGAGTGGGAGGTGTTAGGTTTATTTACGTTACGGAATTTCTTGATTCGGACGCCGCACTCAAAGCCCGCGATAGAATAGCCTAAAATATGTATATTTAGGTCAGAAAACTGTCTAAATTATGCATGCGTTTCGGCCATGATCGAACCCGCGCCCTTTGAGTCTAGTGTTGCGTGCGCGAGCCATTACGCTACCACGAGTTGACGATTAACTAATTATGATTTGTTTACAGGTATGTGTTGGCGTTACCTCCACCAGCGCTTCGCCCCCCAGAACCTGAGCCCCCCGCGCCTTCACCCCCCTCGCCGCCTTCCCCAGCCCCCTCTCTCGCCCGCCTCACCAGCGCTGAAGCGTTACGGCTGCGGGCCCACGACCAGCTCCTTCAGGACAGGGTCGTCTTACACCAGAACAACAAAGTGCATACGTAACAACATAATTGGAGTCAGTGGGATATGCAGTATCAACCGTGGAGTACGTTCCAGTATTGGTGGTCTGGTAGAGGATTCGATGCTACATGAAATGATCTGGCGCCTGCTCCAGTGTGGGTGTTACTGAAACTTTCAATATGTTAAAGGTTTTTTCGAAGTTACTTACAACCCGACTATTACGTAGTCTTGATTTCGTTGAGTAAGAAAGAATTGTTGTATAGGTATTTTTCTGGTCTGATTGTTATTGGAAACTGTTCTAAAATTATCCTTGGTAATTTAACAAGAAAGTTCACCGGAATAAATGTAGGATTTAGGGGTTTCTTTAGTTTTTTTTTTACAGGCAACGCTTATTTACTCGTTTTAATAATTATTCTTACACACAAATTGTTAGAAAAATAATCTGTCAATCCTATTTTGGCGATTTTAAATTTGTTCAATTGTTCACAGCACACAATTTATTATGTTAAGATTCTATATCTGACTATATATTACTTTACCATAAATCGATATTACACGGTTCATTTCTGTCTTTCAATTTGATTGAATAAAAAAAGTGATCCGTGTAAACATAAACTTCAATTATTTAAATTCATTAAATGCCGTTGTGTCCTTTTAGTTTCATGCCTTTCAACCCAATTGTTTCAATTCGGTTGTTTCGTCTATCAGCCTTAATTTCTAGAAAGTTGATATCTGTTGCTCGGAGTTCATGGCTTTAATTAGTAAGGCAATTTAATGGAAATCCGTCATTGAAATTTAAAATCAAAATATAAAAGTAGGAAATCCATAATTTAGGAATCAAGGAATATAAAAATTATTTCATTTTATAAAGTTACATTTTATTTAAAATTCCATAATCTTTTTTTAATTAAAAACACAACGTCAAAAGTATTTCATATCCGTGATTAATTTAAGAGAATAGAAATGAAGCGAATTATATGAGTATTGCAAAAATATGTGTGCCTTAACGTTCGATGTTGTAATTTAAGGACCTGAACGAATATAAAATTTCTTGAACACATTCCACAAGATCTCATCTTAATAATTAGTAGTATTTATTATAGTTACCAAAATAATTCTATGATTAATTGTAATTTGTAAATATGTATTTGTAACGGCGCTATTTTCACAGCGCTAGTAGTTCCGCGTCACTTAATCTCCCATCGACGACCCGAGGTGTCTGTAAACTCCAAACCTGTATGTAATGTGTGTAATTTAATTCGCTATTAAATTTAAAATACATTCCTGCATTATAAAGACTTTCTTTTGCGTAAGTCAGAAAAATAAGGATTAATCCGGGAAACAAATTAATTGCTTTATTTGTTAATCGATTCTTAAGTTTCTAAGCACCCTTTCTCATAAGGCTAGAAAATATTGTAAACCTTTTGAATATATGCAATCATATTGATGATCTAGTAATGAGTCATATGGAACAGATAATATGTTTCACATATGTATTTTCGTCTGTTTTACATTGAATTTTCATTTTTCAAGTCTTTATAATTAGACATTTACACTTGAAATATGTCATTTTATGATCACAACTACTGAAATATGGTCATATGTCACTTTTAAAAGTATGTCATTAATACATATTTGTTTTAATCAATTGTAAAATTCTCTGAATATAAATAAATATTTATATAATGATCTCAACCAAATATGTTTAGATTTATATGATTTATTATATGAAATCTGAATCGACAACAATTACATATTATATTGTAAATAATGTACAATACTATAGAATATAAGAAGTATGGTAGTTTAGTATTATTCTTGTAGTTTATTATGTACTTATCGCATTTGTAAGTAAATCATACATATTATTTATACTTAACTTTTTAGAATTTCGCTGAAATTTTCTTAAAGTAATATAACCGAACTTGAGTAATGAATGCCCACATTTTTCGAAAGCTATTAAAGAAAAATGTACTATTATATCTTTGATATTTTGATGATGGCATAATTATTGTGGTTAGTTTCAGAATATAGCGTTGGCATACAAAATAAAGTAATACCCTATTACTGAATTTAATTTGATATTTATACACTTTGTTATATATCCATATACAGAGGCGTCTATTCCTTTCTGTTCAAAATGTATTATAATGCAGCTAATATATAACCCTTGTAAAAATACGTTATATTAACTTTTTATTAATTGCAAATCAAAGTTTAATTGATTATAAACTGCAAAATAAATAATAAACCTTAAATATTTTGTTTCTTAATTTCTTATTGGCATTGATAATAAAGTTTCCGCGTGTTTTTAATGTCAAATATACGATTATTAACAAATATCAATTTTGGGTTTAAGAGGGTAATACAGTTATTGTATTTTAAGAAAATTTCATCGAATTACTGTGAATTAGTTGGTAGTGAGTTTGCAATAATGTCCGTGTAGTCGTATACAATAAAAAATGGAATATATTTTATGTGTTTTATTAACTCGTTTATTGTGGTCACCCTAGCCTTATACGTGAAGTCATATTTTGAACACTTTATTTGAGCATTGTTCTCTCCTATATCTAATACTATTATATAAAGCTGAAGAATTTGTTTGTTTGTTTGATTGATTGAACGCGCTAATCTCAGGAACTACTGGTCCGATTTGAACAATTCTTTCAGTGTTAGATAGCCCATTTATTGAGGAGGCTATATGTACCCATGCTAAGTTAATTAGGAGCGGAGTAACAATAAGGAATGTTTCAAAATCGGGGGTTTTAAAAACAAATCCCACGGGGATGACGAAGCGGGCAGTGCTATTGAAATCTATGAAAATATGATACTATCAGTTGCTTCAACTAGATAATGTTGTGCTCAGTGAATTCGCGTGTTTTACTCTTGCAGTACGGCGGACAGGTTACGCCCTACTGTGTTTGTCGCTCTAAAACCGGGACTCAGAAATTAGTAGGTATTGTTTCTCCGTTCCTGCACTCTTTCACTCCTGGTTTTGGAGTGAAATCAATATTTCAGCGCGAGACAGACTAGACTAACACGTGCTAACATCACACTTCCCTGCACTTATTCCTTGTTTCGGGTTAGAGGAACATTGGGATGTTCATTCACCCGATGATTCAGTCACTCTCTCGCTAACTCATTCTGTGTCACTCACTATTATACTATTTGTCCTTTGACAGTGCGGTATACTGTGGCAGGTGAGTGACTAACGCAGTCGCGTTTCAAATGACGATCTAATTCTGACCGGAAAGAGCCAACATGACGTAGGTAGTTTCCTGACATAATATGCATATTGATAAGAGCTACAGGACTCAAATTAAAATGCCGTTGTACTTACTATAGAGTTTGTTAGAACAATATAAACACGTATAACTCAGGTGCAAATATAACTGGACGCAACCAGTACAACCTGCACGATTCAATAACACGCGCAAAGTCCGTCACTATATAGCTTATTAAAGTACACGTCTTGCTTGTATCGTAATTGTCGCTTGACTGCCCCCCTCCGTTCGGGCATTCCTTTTTATTTTTACAATATGCCTCGACGCAAAACAAAAACAACGTGTGCTTTAAGTCACAAAAATATACCAGTAATAACTAAAAAATATCGCAATATAAAAATAATCGCATACCTGCAACAATAAGAGAATTACATCTCAAACACTTTAAAATAACATTTTCTCATGTCTGGTCGAGAAAATGTTTTTATCAGATATCTGAATTATTTAGTTAGATTCAAAGACATTTATTTATTTCACACATGTCTCTGATGATCACGGGCCATAACAATGGCTCAGACTTTTAGAGGGCTTGTGTGGGCCATGGGCAGGCCAACGCGTAGAGACCCCTAGACAAATTTAATCTAAAATAAAGTAATCAATGCATGTTGAAGGCTTATCAGTGGCTTACCGTATGAAAGCATATTAAAGAGAGAATAAGAAATATATTAAAGCACCTGATGTTATCAAATGTGGCATTTCTGGCTGTCACAAGAATTACGTAAGGTGGCGTCAGTTAAACACCTACCCTTTGCTAACTACACTAAAATCCTAATATATCAGATAAGGCCATATGGACTCAGTTCCTTGGCTTGCTATTGTGGTGAAGAAGAGAATATATATACATAGTCTATGGTTACATAATCTATGATAAGATATTTTATGGTTAAGTAATTCGTTGTCTCAAACCAGCTTGTTTATAATCCGTCCTCCCGATGTGCTTAGCACTGTCCCCTAATCTCCTTATTTCTCCTTAAACGGTTACCTATTGTTCCCACAGGGGGAGGGGGTGACTGGGGGCCTGTGTAAGGGTGGAAGGGGCGATTCGGGCGAAGTGTCGTAATTGGTGGAATGGATGACACGGTTTTGTTGGAACTTGCCAACGTTTTCATTAAATTGAAGTCTGTCATTTGGCAAAGGTTGGCACTGTGCTTAGTTTAATACGTTCCTAGTGGCACTGGTTTGTCTGTACTTACCATTCTGCGATACGGGGTGTTTTAGACCTTGTACTAAAACTACCATTGTGGCGGCACGAGGCCTATTGAGCCCCGTAACGTTTTGGAAATTAAAATACTTTTTTGGCTTGCATATAAAATAATTAATGGAATTTTGTTTAGTGTTGTACGGTAATAGGGCAAGGTATACCACAGAACTCTGGTTCAATAGCACATCTTCGATATATCGAGCCTTTACCGCCATTATATCGTAAACGACATTCGGACCTAAACATTAAGGTTGCAAAAAAGTATTTTGTGATATTAATTTATTTTTAAATTTCAAATTTTAGTTAGCTAAGACCCCACTGAATCAATATCTGAAAATTAAAACAAAATATTAGTTTAAAAATCTGCACAACCAAAAATATACTTAGTTCCATGTTGGTTACGATAAAATAGCAGTAAAGGCTCGATACATTTATATTTTTTATACAGAATCAAATTGAAGTTACGCCCTCCACAGATAAATTTATGTTTCTCTTAGCTACACCACAAGTGAGACATGTTCGGGGTGACTTAGATCCCCTTCTTCATTAATTACTTTTTCACGTTCAGTGAAAACAGTAATTAATGCGTTATCAATTTTTACTTGTAAAAGCTTATGGCTTTATAAGTTTATCATCATCATCATCATCATCCGAGTGCCAAATACCGGTTGCGTTCGGAGCGCTCATTCCGAAGCCCAGGGTCCGCTTTCCAACTTTTTCTACTCCACTTCGTGCGGTCTTCAGCATCCCCGTTTTGAGACCATTGGCACGCATGTCATCCTTCACGACGTCAAGCCAACATTTCTTGGGCCTTCCCCTTCGACCGGGACCTGGCGGAGGTGGCATGGCTAGACGAGGCTTCATAAGTTTATATGCTCGTTTAAAATATATGAGATTGCGACATTATGCTACGGCCTCTATGGTTGAGCGGGCTAAATTTTGGCCGGCTGAACTGCTGGAACGCAGAGGCTCCTGGTCCAATTCCTGGTATGGCTAATTTTGGAACTAAACTTTCTGTTATTTCCTATGGTTTGTCTGGGATCGGCCCCAGGGTGGTCCGTTGTATTTTACCCGTGACACATGCTTAACTTGCTTATCTTGGATATACAATAAGTGTGTTTGTCTGCCGATTATTATTATTACTATTAAATTAGTTTTACTCTGCTCGCCTATTGTAACTATATATACACATTGGATCACAAAATTACAAAGCAAGGCTTGGAACCGGTTCAAAATTAACCGGTTTTAATCAATTATAACCGGTTTTCGTCAACCATTCCGAACGGAGTATAAACCTTATAAAGAGAGTTATATACTTTAACCGGTTTATTCAGCGAGTATTACTTTCTTATTATATTTCTATCAACACGTGTTTGTGTGAGTTGCTGTGCTACATGGCTGCACTTTGAAGATGTGTGTCAAAAACCGTTCGAATACGTTCGAAACCGGTTTATCAACAAAATCTATTTATCAAACTTTTCCTATAAAATCCGTTTGATTGAGGTTAAAGCTAAAAGAAAACCGAAAAAATGTTCGTATGTATAAGAAGAGAGATAAGAAGAGAATAGAATCTATATAATTATTAATACGTGAAGCAAAAACTTTGTATCCCTATTTACAAAAATTGCGCAGACGGAGGAGTATGAAATTTCGCACATTTAAAGTTTATATAGAGATGGAGTGCAGAATGCTAATATTATTTTAATTATACAAATAAAATACATTCAAAAATTAAAAAAAACATTACACACACACGCATATACTTATTCCTTTATTATTAAAGTCAGATTAACTGCGTAGCCTTGGTGAAATCTGTGATTATAGAAGTATAATCTTTGACAACAGAACTTAATAATGTTCAAACTTATAATTTGAATTAATTATGATCAAATTACCACCACTAGAATACTTTTTTTGTACAAAATTACTACATAAAATCTAGAAGATCATATACAAGTGCGATCGGCGGTCTTATCGCCCATGGCGATTTCTTGCAAACAACCTTTGTGGATGGAGTATAAGAAGGAATTACTACATACGAACTTTTTTGGGTTATATTATCTTAATTTTTAACCGGTTACAACCTATAGGCTGTAACCGGTTTGACATTTTTAACCAGTTTACAAGTCCTTCAAGTCGTGCCCGGTTGTGATTCGATGCCACGCCATTTGAGATGCAAGAGCGTTCCACACTAAGCTACCGCAGAATTCCATTCATTCTAAGCTAGCATGTAGGCGTAACACAAAGTTGTGTACTTAAGTACACGCCCATTCACTTAATTGGATTAGTGGCAGTTTGGGTTCGACCTCCTCCCACAGCACACGCCCCGCGCCCGGGGTCAGAGTTAATTCAATTAACAAGTTCAATAAACAAATTGACAGTTGTATCGAATTGGAGTCGTAACTTTTAACGATTTTGGTAGTCTACTAATTATCCCGGTACAGTATTGAATAAAATTTTATTTAGCCGAGACTGGGTGTCGAGTGTCTAACTCAAATTGCCATTAAAATCAAATTGGAATCGCTGTAAAACAGCCATTCACTCGACTTTTTTATTATATGGGCCACTAATACCTCCAAGAATGTGTGTACAAAGTTTCATGATGATCGGTTGAGTAGTTTTCGCGTGAAAGCGTAACAAACAAATTTACATTCACATTTATTACATTATATTATTAGTAGTAGGAGTTTTTTTTTCTGCTGAAGTACATACCAGACGAACTAACCGTCCATGCGATGAAAAGCGGTTATATTTCCAATGTCCGACAACTCTATATTTGCAAGGTAGCCACAGCAATTTATAAAGAAAATCTAAATGCCCCTAACTTCCAATACCTCACTTTCCGTAGAATTTATAGTATACCCTTACCAAAAATACATACATCCTTTGCCAAGCGCCTTCCCCCATACGTCCATATATCCATTTATAACAAAGTATGCCAAAACACACCCTCTGCTAAAGAAATGTCAGCATCAAAGTTTAAACACCAAGTTAGTAAATGGTTGAGAACTTTAAATTACAGCGACACAGAATGTATACTATCAATACGACTATAACACTAGGGGCACATACAACGAACACACACACACACGCACACACACACGCACGCACGCACGCACGCACGCACACACACACACACACACACACACACACACACACACACACACACACACACACCACACACACACACACACACACACACACAACACACACACAAACACACACATACACACACACACACACACACACACACACACACAGGCACACACACGCACGCACACATAGTTTTAGGTTAAGTAATTAATTAATAATTCCATTATATTTACGTTTCTATATTATAATGATATTGTGTTGGGTGCTGCGATACAGACCACGAGTCTAGTGTAGCAACCGCCGCCAAAAAAAATTGTAACCTTAATTTTAATTCAAAATGTGTTATTACTATAAGTTTTAGATATAATTATATAAGGCCTAGAAATAAGTTTATATAAATAAATGAATTTGAATTTTGTATGGATATTTGCAGCACTAGAGAGGTGTTACCAACGCAAATTCATTATTTAGTAAAACTGTGTTCTATATCAGGCGGGCCACTCATAAAAGCCTGTCTGCCCAAGTTGAGTATCGCAGCTGTAAGTCATCCAGGCTCAATATTGAATCAATCTTGATTTGTATATTTACTTTTGACGGTTTTGGTAGTCTGTAAACCACCTCGACTCAATATTGAATTAAATAGTCTTGATTTGACCGAGTCTGATTAATAATCTCAATTTCAGAGACTACGGTCATTTGACCATTTGTCATCTGAATAGATTTCATACTTTATACTTTTTCATATTTTATACTTTTTAGTTTTTGAAGTTGGTTTTTTAAACGATTTTTTTAAAGAAAAGTTTTATTAGGCTGAAAGAAGGTTACTAAATACAAGCCATGCCATAAATCTTACAAGACGTTAAGGTTTGGTTAGAATAATCTGATATCCGTTAAAAAGGATACAGAAATAATGCTGTTTAAACAATGTGCCAGTTGGCGTAATGAGTTTTCCCTCAACGATCGGGAGCGATGAAGTCGCAACACAATGCGCCCCAGTTGAGTGTCGCTACCACGCCAAGGCGTAACCACGGGGTGTACCGTAGTAAACGTATAATGCAGTAGCACAACTTAACCACAGCACCGTACCGCACATAATATTCTGGTGTCCTGTATACTCCCGGGAAACGCGAATTACCTACAGAGTTAAAAATTGACATTACGTTTAGAAACATGATAGACCTGATGCAAAAAACTAACGTAGATACATTTATAGTATACTGTTTTTAAGCTAGTAAAGATAAAAAGAAATCAAGGTAGATAAGAATACATTAATATGTCGGAGGGAAGCTATGACTATGACGATATGACGATGTATTGTTGACTGGATGTATAAAGCACAATATCATTTGTTAACATTTTAATTACTTCAAAAATTCTTAATTTAATTTAATTTGATGTCTTAAATGTTTCTATAACTTAAAGATCGTTCTAACCTTATAAAAGTTATGAATATTGTAATTTAACACACGACCAATGAGAGCAGAGCTTATGGCTCGGAGCAGGGTCAGACGCCCTCTATACTTTAGTAGTATCTACTTCGGGAGACGGAGGAGTTTTTGTGGCACATTCGGTTGATGGCAATAGGTCGAGTTGGACCATGGAGTATTTTAAAGAAAGTGTTAAGTTAAGAAGTATGAGCGGTGCCCTGAACCCGCTGCTCGGTCTAAAGTATATCAAAATGTTGATCGAATCTAAATTAAAAGTGTATAAGCCGTGGCCTTGTGTTTTATGCACGCATTATGCCTGATGACGCCCACTAAACCTGCAATAACTAAAGAAGATGTCGTGAGAACGAGGCCTTATGCGACAAATATATATTTAAGTATATATACAAAATGTATACATAAATAGCAGAAAAATAAATAAACATAGTATGTAATAGATATAATAGTACGATAAATATCAGCATCATAAGTTATAGTACAAATAGATAGTAAGGAAAAACTGAAGTAGTAATAGATAAGGGAGATCGGGGAGTAACAGTTATAATAAAACAATAGTTATAATAAAAAACTATATTAGAAATAAGATTCTATGTAAGATTTTTTCAATAAAGATAACAAAAGAAAAAAAGCACAAGAAAGACAAAAAAAAACATAAAAAAAAAACAAAAAAGAGTACCCAATAAAAGAAGTTAAACAAGATCGGACTAATCCTGTACGTCCGGTGGAAGGAGCAAAAAAAACCACAGCACCGTAACTCTATTAATAATATATATTATTTTTAACGTGATAGAGCCATGCTGGCTCCACCATCTTGATTATAGATTTTAGGGCTCGCTCGATTTGTGTGATATTACACTCTCTCAAAATATCGGCGTGAAACGGTTAGCCTTGTGCTAATCGTGTTTCATATGCAATCCGTTCTATCCCATTTCTCTTGTTTGAACCATCTTTCTCACCCCCTATATTCTCCTTTTTATACCATCCTAAATGCTGTCACTATAGGAGACGGTAACCAGATTTCAAGAACTAGGCCGTCTGCACGTTTGTCGACGTTGCAATAAAATACTGCTAGGATATTTATCAACATATTGGTATTTTAACTTTCCCTACGAGTGAATTTACAAGAATAGACTATTGGATGAAATTCAAAGATTTGTATTTTTGTATGTTTATAATGAATAAACTCAAAAACTACTGAACTGATTTCACAAATTCTTTCACTATTAGAATTCTACATTATCTTCGATTAATATTGCCTGTATTTATTACTAGAAAAATTGGGGATCCTTATTAAAACTTCATTAATATAACTCAAGGTGAAAAACAAAGTGTTTGAGTGAATCCGGGGATACTTTAGATTCACAATTAAGCCCGTTAGGTAGCGCTGGAATCGGGTTCTAGATTTGTATTTTTTCAGGGCAGAGCAACGTCTACCGAATCAGTTGAAAAATGGTAATAATACCGTAATATCTCAGTACATCTGGCAATCGTAACAGGAAGATTAATGAGACAGGAGGAATGGGATGGAGAATGGAATAATGACCTGGGAACAGCGAGTGTAGACATCGTTGTCTGTTGTTTTCCGATTTTTTAGGAAAAATGCAGAAGTGTTCACGGGTTACGGATGGTGTAAGATGTATGTATGTATGTAGCATAGAATACACTTTATTATTCACCAAAATAAATATTACAGAATAAATAATTACATTAATTAAAGGCAAAACAAAAGGTGGCGTTATCGCTTAAATGGATCTCTTCCAGGCAACCTGACTGAGAGGCCACTTTTAACAACTATGTATGTATGTAAGCATTTATCTTTTTGACCTACTGTTTGTCATTTAACTTCAAAATATTTTATGAAATAGTGAATGGGCTAAACAGAATTGTAAGGCTGCTTTGTGTTTTACAATTGCAATCCCTGTCAATTACAATATCTGGTGGATGATGTTTCATCACAGAATCGTCTGATTGTTCATGCAAATTATTTAAAAAACAATAGTTTAAGCATTAATTATCTGTAATTATGAACTAAGCTGCTGCGGCTTAGCGACCCAAATAAGCAAAAAAAGAAAATCGACTTCAAAAGTAACAAAACAGCAATAATTAAACATTTTTTCAATATTTTGAAGTTACAAGTATTTGCATTGTATGTAGTATGGCATTTGCCTCCCTAAAAATGAACATAGCCCTGTCGTTTTCATTTTATGAAAAAAAATAAAAAAATTCCGTTCTCGTTGTTTGGGACGTATACTTTTTAAGGCGCGCAGCACCTTTCGTACGCCTACCCATAGCTAGACACTAAAAAGTAACATATAAAAAAACTTCGTTTTAGAAAATCGACTTCAAAAACTAAGTATAAAATAACTTAATAAAGATTTTTTACTAAGAATCTATTTGTTTTATTAAGAGACAAAATATACAATTTTCTACATCTTGAAGTCGGTGCCGAGTAAACTATAAAAATTACCACAAACACTGTTATAAAAACAAAATGTTGCAAAATATTATATTATTATTTTAATACGCTTTTATTAGCTTCATACGTATGATAGTATGTATGTATGTAGTATGTAACGTAATCTTTCAAGTTAAATTTGATCGACTTCCCGGTTTCCGATTGAGCTGAAATTTGGCACGCATATGTATATCGCGTGACAATGCAATAATATGGTATGGCTGATCTGATGCTGGAGTCGGAAGGTGGCCAAAGGAACTGCTGTACTAAACAAGATAGACCCGTCGTGTCTGGGCTCGTTTTACTTGTCTTGGCTAGCATTCTGCTGCTATGTGATATTCAGAATCTCAAAATCTTGTATTTTAAAGCCTTTTTAAAAAAAGCTTGTTATAGTTTAACAACCTATAGTTTTTGAAGTCGGTTTTTTTGTTATTTTGAAATCGTAAATAGATAGTTCAATTTTATTGGTAGATTTGAATTGAATGGGCAAGTCGTGTTGGCGATTGAATTATCCTCGTAACAGCGGCTTATGACCGGAATCAATACGCGATCATCGCAATAAAAGCTGTGGATGTTTGCACTGTGTGCCACCCCCCTTCATCCCCCCTCTGTCGGGCAATTTAGCCGATATTAAGTTTATACAGCGATTTGTACCCTTCTTTACACCGGCCCGCAGATAGTAAAGTTGCACTCTCACTGCACGTTATCAAACACAGTATCTTATAGGTCCTTGTGAATTTTTAACCAACTTGAAACAAAGAGAATAAATAAAATCTCCTTGTGGCACTCGGGGACTGCCGCGGTAAAGCTATTGCATAGCATTTTTTATCAAATTATGCAATTATAATTATTTATTTATGCAGTATTTTTTTCTTTGATATTAATTCAAGTTATACTTTTTGAGCGTGGTGACCGATAAGAAAACAAATCACCTATGTAAGTATACATATATACCTACATGTATACTTACATATGCGGTGGGTGTGGCATTATAAAGATACGATAGATACCTATACACCTATATACTTTCTCAAAAACAGCTGCTTACGTATTCGTCCGATTTCGGAGCAGCTAGTCTCGATCCCTGCGAGCTTCGTACAGTCGTACCATATACAATTATACATACACGTTAAGCGAACGCTCGGCCGCGCTACATGGTAGGCGGAGTGGCAGGTGTTAGGTTTTATTTTCGTTACGGAATTTCTGGATTCGGTCGCCGCGCTCAAAGCCCGCAATAAATTCTATGCAATAGCTTAAATACAAAAAAGAGACATTGTAACAAAAGTCAGACTTTTTTGTATCTGAACCGATTTTGATGATTCTTTTTGCGTTGGATTCATTAAAGCATTACATAGCATACAAGCGTACAGCATAGGTTCATAATATAAATGTAATTATAATTAGGAATTTAATTTAAATATGAAAATTAAAATACTTGGAAAAAAGAAATAAATAACCTGTAGATCGAACAAATAAAAAAGGAGAATATTTTAAACCGAAAAAATGCGGCACGCGGACGTACGTAGGCAACTAAACAAACACATATATCACAGCGCGACGCGGAACGAAGACTACTCTGGGATGCGCGGGCGACAATCGACGCCACCCACCCCCGCATCCTGCTCAAGCCCCTCTGGTATCCTACGCAAGCCCTCTGCCGCCCGCCTGCGCCATTTATTTTAAACATAAATGATATCACAAAACAAATATTATAATGCGTCGCTAACATAACCAAAATATAAAAACTTTCTACAAAATCTCCAATTAGGTGCAAAGCAAAAAAAGCAAAAACTAATTTGAAAAACAACCTGATAATCGGTTTTAATTAACTATTACGTTCGGAGTGTATATCTTAAAGAGGGTGCTATATGTTTATAATTATTAGTTCGGATTGCGATATTGTTTACACTCATGTAATAATGAAGCGTTTTTGGTCCCCAGTGTGCGCTCTTCTTTAATTCTTTCAGTTGGCGCACGTTATTATTGGGTCAACCAGATCCATCCCTCCCTCCATCCCTCCCTTCCCATCCCCACGCTTGGGGCGTCCCGTTATTAGTTTACTTCGCCTCATAACATTATCCGGTGTGCACTCCTTTAATAATAACTCCACTTAAGCTGGATTTGAATGGACCACCAATTTTATGAGGTTAAGACGTATTGGACAAAATTTTATTTCGCAGTTTTTAATTTTGGGTACTCACATATGTCTCACTGCTGAATGAGTGTTAAAAATTTTTTAGAAGAAAAAGACAGAAAGATGTTTTTTAACAAAATCAAAAAAATATTGTTTATAGCATCGTGAATTCCGTGCATTTTGCAATTTTCTTGTTTATTTTATTATAATAGCTGACCCGGCAAGCTTCGTACCGCCTAAATCAATAAATATAAAACGTTCATTTCTGAACGATGGGACGAACATCAAACGTTTGACGTTCAAAACCAAAGAAATGAAAAAACCTTCACTGTTAAATCTAATTTGATTTTTGAACGACTTTTACATTTAATTGATTTTTAAACGACGGGACGAACATCAAATGTTTACAGTTTTATTATGACAGGTCATAGTTTCCAGGAGAAAGCTAAATTGTTGTTTTTATTATACTGCAAGCATCAGTCTAGCTGTTCTCGAGTTTTAGCGAAACAACACCAATTGCTTTTTATATATAGTAGATTCAAGATATTGTAGAAAATATTGCTTTTTACTTGAAAGTCGGTTTTGTATTCGTTAAATCAAGTATATATTTCATACTTTTTAGGTGCTTGAATGCCTTTAGAAGTAATATTTTAAACGCCTGTAGAAATTAAATATTGGCACGCGCAAACAAGCTTTCCCAAGAGTGTAGGCGCTCCGCGCTCTTCTGCACGAGTTGCTCTCAATTTCTGGGATCATGTCATCAGATCTTGAATTCGTTAATTCGGGACACTCTCAAGAGTATACTGTTTCGATTAAAAGAAATTATTGAAAATCGGCCTTGAGAACAGACGAGCGTGCATGACAAGAGCTATGAATGTCAAAGAAGCAAGTAAGGTGTGTAAGAATAAGCCTGTATGGCGCTCTGTTGTTCGTGCCTACCCCGCAAGGGACTTGGCGTGAAGTTATGTATGTATGTAATTGACAAAGTAATCGTGTAACAAAAATACTATACAATTATTTTGAGTGAATCATTTCAAGCGGTTAAAAATATAGCCGTGTGTCGAAAGTCATATCTAACTATAGGCACCGTCAAATATGTTTAACTAACTTATTTAACAACAACTCCTTAATTTACACTTTCACACGTTGTTCAAAGTCCATACAAGTGTGAATAATGTGCGCAAATATGTTCACTCCAACCAAACGCAGTCGCGGGCGCATTGTGCCCGTTTATCGCGATTAAACCCATTTGCGATCAAACCAACTGCCTAATTTGTTAATGGACGAGTAATTGTTATTGCTAATAGGAGTTTGCGTCGCGTGGGAATCGAACCCTGCATTTGGTTGTTTGCTTCCTTATTTTAGCTGTGATTTATTTAGATATTTAATTATTTTCATCTGTGTAATTGGACTTAATATTCAAATTAAGTTACCACGTTAATAGTGGATTGTTGGGATTAATGATGAGAGAAACTTTGTTATCCTAGCAGGAACGAAGAAATAATACAATTACCTGCGGCCGGGCGGCCTGTTGTAAGGGGCGACAAAACAACCCACAGCCAGGTGGTAGGTTATTTCCCGTCTAGATGGCTACCACCCCTGGTCTAGAATATGCCGCTATAACAACCTTGAGTTGTGTTCCGGCATTAGTGGCCAGTTTCCAGTCTCCCTTAAGAGAGCAACACCAAAGGTGCTACTGTAGATTTAAATGAAATTTTGCATCGTGGTAGCTTATATCCCCTGGTAAACATATAGGATACTTTTGATTATAAATATATTAGTTATTATAAGTATAACCTATATCAAAACCCACTAAGCTGTGCAGATTTAAAAACTGGCGTTGTTTCCCTTATCTAAACGAAAGAGCAGGTGTAACAAACAAAATGGTATAATATGAAAAATATGAATAAATTAAATAAAGTTCGATTGGCGTTATCTGGACACGTGTCGGTTCTCATGATGGAGGGCCACCATCATGCCACAATTGACAATGTGATAGCGGGTATCAGTAGATTACTGTAATAGGTCTTTGATAGTATATTAAATGAAATTCTGTTTTCAATTGACAATTGAAACCATTAACGTAGTGTACAATAATTTGTTATCGCAACTGCTGTAGTATAATATATATACTGGGTTGCAGATGTTAGCGCCCACTTGCAGACAACTCGTTTGTTATTAAATTTAAAAAAAGGATATTATTTGGAAGTTTATATATTTGGAAACTTTCATGTTAATATTTGTAATGTACCTATGTGGAAATGTAGGCATAGATGTGTGAATGGGTGTGTATATGTGTGTGTGATGTGTGTACAAGTGAACGCGTGAGTGAGTGGTTATAGACTTTTAGACTAGTGTAGTCAGTTAAGTAAATTCTCGGTGTAGTCATAACGGAGTTTAAACTGTGTCCAACAGGAGAAGATGGTGGCTTGAGGTCCGACCCAACCTCGACTTTGAGAACCTCGTGGCCGAGCCAACATAATAGGAGAAACAAAAGTTCATCGCCTCCGTTGGTTCGATCAGCATGAGAAAAGCATACGTGGGAAGGCCGGTAGGTCGTCCTCGGATAGGCCTTTTTCGTGGAAACGACGTTATTTATCGGGATAAAAAGTATTCAAAGTTACGACTCGGGATATAAGCTAATCTGTGACGAATTTCATTTAAATCCGTTCCATAATTTTCACGCGGTGCTGAAACAGTCAGACAGACAAAATTGCATTTCCGGAATCTCCTGGTCCAAATTGGACCCCCTGATTTTAACAAATTCACAGCGCCACTCATTTATCTGTACTTTCATTCCAGTGTTACGGGGCGTTTTAGACCTCGCACTAAAACTACCATTGTCCGACACGAGGCCTATTGAGCCTCGTAACGTATTTAAAACTTAAATTCTTTTTTTGGCTTATATATAAAACAGTTTACGGATTTTCGTTTTGTGTTGTGTGGCTACTAAGTTAAGTTAACTACGTATTAATAAGGTAGGAATACCACGGCACTCTGGTTTAACAGCGCATATTAGATATATATTATTCATCTTTTTTCAAAACTGAACCAAATCGAAGTTGCGTCCTGCGCATCACAGAGAAGTATATGTTTTTCTTAGCCTATAAAGGGTAAGAAGAATCATCTCGTATAGGAAAATATTTGAAGAAACGTCCAGTTGTAAGCTGTAAATAACAGTTCAAAAACCGTCCACAATGGCGCTGATGTAGACAAAGGGTAAGGTATGAATGTAGCTGTTGTAGACGAATCGAAGTATGCCGACTTAAAAACATTAATATCTTTGGCGACTAGATTAGTTGGTGACAGTACACTGTTATAAAACAGTCAACTATTTACGTAGTACAAATTAATTTACTAAATATAACCTCAAAGAATTATTATGATTATCACTTAGTTATATTTAATTTTATAAAACTAAAACACCATAATACTATTCCAACAACTTTACGTTTTTTTTTTAAATTCACCCTGATGTCAAAGTGACACCACCATAATTTAATGAAATTCGAAGGGAACTTAGCCTTCCATAGCCGCACCGCAAACGAGACACGTTCGGGGCCACTTAGACCCCGTTTCGGTGTGAACGTGCTAAATGCAATGTACAACTCGAACCGTTCACAGAATTATAATATGTATCATAAATTAAAACTGCACTACAGAACATCATCCTTTAAGTTTCAGTCAAAAACTCCTTACAAACATGTTTCGTTTGGTATCCATTAAAGATAATGCTTGCGCACGAATTCCGCTGACTATCGATATCGATGGATTTCCTCGCGATAAAACAGGCAATTATGATACAATAATAACGGATGTGGCGATAATGTGTCGACATAATGAAATAAAATGGATTATTACACGAATATTGATAATAGAATACGTACCCTCGTGATATATTGGACGGAAATTGGGTTTAGATAGCCATACACTGAAGATAATTACTTTCTTATTACTTTTTTATCATATACGTAGATAAGTAGGGTGGCGCGGAGAAGTCTTAAAAAAAAAACAATTTTCTAGGACAAGTTTATTCGACGAGAGTTCTTACAAGACTAAAGAAATTACAATTAATTATATATACTCTAAAACTAAAATTAACACTAATTCTTATAAAGTGATGATTGGGCGTTGCCTGGTCAGCAGGTTTGTAGGCAAGCGCGTGCCAAGCGATTGCCTAACTACGTGCTAGCGAAGATTTATATATTTATTTAATTATATCGAGTTCAAACCCGTGCAGGAACGGAGAAAGTGTACAATTTCCTGAGGCCGGACGGCCTGTCGCAAGAGGTGAATTACCCATAGCCAGGTGGTAGGGTATTTGCCCGTCTGGATGGCCACCAACGCTGGTATAGAATTGTGTTCCAGTATTAGTGGCCAGGTTTCAGGTTCAGGTTTCAGTTTCAGGTTCTAATGCCGGAAAACAACACAAGGTTGTCATGGCGGCATACTCTAGACCAGGGGTGGTCGCCATCCAGTCGAGCAAATACCCTACCACCTGGCTGTGGGTTGTTTTGACGCCTCTTACGACAGGCCGCCCGGCCGCAAGAACTTGTATTCTTTCTCCGTTCGTAAATGGATAAAATAACAATTTGAGATACGTTTGAACGTGGACGAGAAAGGCCGGTTAATCCATACCTATATTGTTTGTTAACGAGACTGATACAATCGTTAATTGGACCAACGTGTGCACAACACTATTACAGGTTGATTCTAAACCAATAAACTGCCTGCTTTGTTGGAGCTGAGCGGTATTGCACGTAATGATGGTAAGCGTCCTGACAGAATGACTAATTCTTTGGCAGCGCGGCAAGCCTTTGGTGTGGAATAACACCTGCGTGGACACGTTGACTTCATCTGATTTACTAAACACGTTTAGATCAGTCGGTTCAGCGAGGGAAACAGCTGATCATTCAAGCGACGCGAATATGCAATCCTCTGTGAGAGTTATGTTTGTGCCGTTTGCTATTGAAATACTTGGGCTGTGGAATCCTGAGGCCACGAGTTTGATACTTAAGAAGTTTATTTTGAATTATTATATGTTGACGGGCGTAGAATAAAGGAATTATATTTATGTAGTATTAATAAAAGTTAGAGAAGAAATATCTGTGAGTATATTTTCTAAAGTTTCATTTCTACTGCGTGTGAACTGCACACTTATTTTTCTTCTTTACTTTCTAGTGCAACAAATTATCTATCTATGGTGAATACACCTACCGCGTTCATAATTGTAGATTTTGTATTATTTCCCTTGGTTAATATACTTCAAGACCACGCGTTCGGGTTTCCAACTAAATTTTTTGATTATACTGTGGCAGACGATGGTGGAACCATCTAGTTAGTTTTAGAACTTTTGGAAAAATCTAGCAAAATCTAGAACGAAAAGACAAGGATGGATATATTTAAAAAAGATAGACGATAAACGAAAGAAAGAGATAGATAGATGTTAGAAAGGGATAGATGTTTAAACGAAAGTTCCCGAACAGAAGGTTCGGGAAAGAAAAGACAGAGGTAGATAGACGGGTTCTAGAAAATTCTTCCAGGTATAAAACAGCGTAAGACGCGCCTACCGGGTAGTTTAAAGTTGAGTTCAGTCCAAGACGGTGAAGCAACAAGTGCGATACTAAAGAGTTGTAGAGAAGATTAATAGAGGACAGAGACGAATCAAGTGGTGAATTTAGTGACAAGTTTGGTGGACAGATTCGTGAAGGAAGTGTGTAGCGTAGTTCGAGAGAGGAACACGCGATAATATCGGAGGTGGTCTACGCAATATCGGCGACGGTATTGAGGGTGACCACTTATCGTCGGGACTGTGCATCGTTGGTCGTGTGTTTAAGGACAGCAACCCTACGTGGAGGTACTGCGCGCGGCTTGTAAGTCAATAAAAGCTTTTAATTTAAAAACTGGTGTTTTCTTCCAATCCATAAGTGCGTACCCCCACCCGCACGTAACATGTTTACTAAAAACTTTTGCAAAACCAAAAGCAAAGCAACCTGAAGTCAATATTATGACATTTGATATTTGACTTTTGAAGTTGGACAAGTTCTGCTTAAGAAAAACATTTTTGGAATCAATTTATAACTTTCGTACTACTGATAGATACTGCGAGAGGAGTTTAAATTATAGCCAGTTTTAAGATCGAAGTTTTATTTATTCAAGTGTCCTACTTTACGTCTTAACATCGTAGACTTTATATCTATGAAAAAAAATACTTTTGAGAATTTTTTTCAGCAAATGAAGTTGACACCTAACTTTTTACTCTACCGAAGTTATATCCAAAACAACGCTGATTCTATCGAATAATATTCAGGTTTAAAACAACATCCTATAGCACACGGCTTGCATTTATGAATCCGTTTGATTGGTGCTGTTAGTGCACTAATTGCGTAGATAATAGGCAAAATGGACTTTGGTTAGCCGAACCAGGAGGGTGGGTGCCCATTCGTATTCAAATACAGGCTTACGCCAGTGCACCATGTTCGGTCGGATTACAGCGTTCCTGTGCATTGTTGTAGTGGGGACTACGCGTGGTGATGGTAAAAGAAATTAATGTCTGTATTTGGTGTTATATCTTGGTAACGATCGGGTCCGTTTTTACTTTTCTGTTCTATATCTCGCTCTCTTCAGCGCTCCTCATTGCAGGACTATCGGTACTCATATCATTGTCACTAGGTAACGCGAGCTTTTCTTAGATATGCCACTTCTACTTCGGCCTGGTTACAGCGATATAAAGAAAAATATTTTTTTTTGGAAAAAAACTAAGTTAATATAAATAGAAAGATAATATAAACAAAATAAGTCCTAAATTGGACTCAGTCTCAGCATAATGCTAGCCACAAGGACTAGCGGTCTGAGATAAGGTGAAGTCACTGTAGACAATACAACACATAATAACACATATGCAGTATAATGTATGTTATTGGATTCTCCAGATGATTAACGGTCTTTTGTAAAACGCGTCAGCATCACTCTGAAGATTGCAGCATTGGCGGAATTTTAGAACTCCGTCACATCACGTTCCACACAGCCATCTCAGCATATTCATCTCCATGTTTTATACAGCGCTCATCTGTATATCGCTCGAGTAGAGGCCACGTTTTACTGCCATACAAAGTAATAAACTTAATGTTGGATTTATAGACTTGTCATTTAAAAACTGGCATGTTGGATTATAAATGATACCAGTCACCTCATGTTTCCTGATGCAATCTGCTGAGAGCCGGGAGTTGACGCTGTAGTTGACGTCCCTGGCCTAGTGCAGTACTGGTCTGATCGTTTCAAAAGTCACATAAACTAATAATCAATTCTTACTTGTTTTGTTCTGTAGATCCTCGAGTGCGTATGCGAGGTGCCCCATTGCCTGGGGCTCTAAGTTCGGTTGGCGGTGGACCGGAAGAATCACCGCCTATATACCGACCAGGATCACAGGCGTCAGTAAAATCATATTTTTAAATATTACCACCATCAATTTAACTACCATTATCATATAAATATTATCTACAATTCCAAACAAGCGAATCTGTAAATGCTTCGAGTTTCTTTGAATGAGTTATGAGTTTAGTGTACAAACTGTATAGATTTGGAATAAGCTACTAAGATAATCCATATAGACTGGTAAACAAGTGCTTTTTGGACCAACTTTTTTCAGCAGTCTCCGAAAATTATAAATGAAGTGTCATTCGATTCGGAATGGCATCTAGATGATTTTTGAAAAAAATGAAGTCCGCTTGCAGAAATTTTAAAAGTTATTAACAATTAACTAAAAAAAGGGGGGTTTAGTTTTTTTGCAAATATCTTAAAAAGCAATAAAGATTTTTCAAATTTGAAAAAAGATTCGAAAAGAAGAGGAAATTTCCTAAAAAAAGTTTTAACTCCCGAAACTGTAAGATCAATATCTATAATTTTCCCAGAGGGATGAAAATACGGCCGAAAACGGGTACTCTGGCTTACGCAAGCCACAGCCACATCGGCCCTTTAATGAATAAATATTATTTTAACATACTAAATATGAAAATAAAAAATTGAAAAAATTCAGGCACTAACTGAATAGATAATGACACTAATCTGCTTGAAAATTTTTTGTAACAATTTTCATTTAGTTATTCAATATTCATTAATACAATTTTTTGCTTGAACATGAACATTGCAATGTGATAATTGTTAAACTATAATTTAAGATTTTTTCCTTTCTTGGAGCAATTCTTGAAGGCTTTAATAGAACCGTTGAAATTTAGAAATGTTTATTATTCATTTTTTATTAATAATTTTCCTTGTTACAAAATTAAAAGTTTAAAACAATTTATAATTTTCGGAGACTACTGAAAAAAGTTGGTCCAAAAGGCACTTGTTTACCAGTCCAATATTTCTAAAAAATTATTCAGAAGCATCACAAATAATTTGACTTGGAAGTGTAAAGCTTTTTAGCTTTGGTACATATTTTGATATATCTTAAAAGTTATCTATTTGTCTATAATTATCAAAATATGTTTTTTGTATTCGTTTCTTTAATATTATTTTCAGTGTCCTGTTGTTTAATATATTGGATAATAAATATATAATTTAAATTGGCTTAGTTTCATTGCAGAGGTAAAATACTGTTCCATTCGATTAAAAACTAATTTTACAATATATCTAATATTTCCGAAGTCACCGTTAATTTAAAGTTAGCATCGGTTTCTTCTACGATATCTAATTTTATATCAAGTTTACCTGAATAATAATTATTACTCAGTTTTCCAAAATGGCATGAAGGTAGCATACCTGCCCGCTAGAATCAGAAGCCCAATGTCCCAAAATTGATACAAAAGATAATTCTAAAACATCTGCATAATTCCAGTTATGTAGTCTCTCAATTCGTAAAACCGAAGCCACCTCATCAGTACTGGGAGGAGGAAACTTCCTTGACCCTCGTTCCTGAGAATAAAAACTGTTTGTTGTGTGAGGCACAAGACTCAGGCGCTTGTAGAGCCATGCCATCGTGCGTGTATTGCGAACCCACTGTGACGGCATTGTGTGAGAGGAGTACGCCATGTTTAAGATGTACTGGTGAGTATGTTTATTTAGGATCAACGAGGTTATGTAGATATATTGTAATTGACACCAAATTACTAGTAATCTTCTAGAAGATATTGAAATAGACAACCAGGCATAGTTTGTTTGACACAAGCAGAAACTCTTTCCTTTCATCTTTTGTTAAATAATTCGGTGGAAAATAAAAATTCAAATTTAAATTCCTTGATTTAACTAATAACAGCCCATATATATCCCACTGCTAGGCTCGAGCATCCCATTATAGGGGAACAGGTATTTTACCCGTCACACTTGTCCAAGGCAGCTTAGCAGGTTTGACACATCGGATAAATCGATGTGCAGGTTGCACCACGTTGTTCTTTTTCACCATTGTTAGCACGTGGTAATTGTGTCAATATGCACTTTAGGTCAGAAAAATTGCGGCGACGGTTGCTGCACTGGACTCTAGGTCTGTATCACGGCATCCAACACAATTTTATTATAAGAACTTCAATATGGAATTCAATGTGGAATTATTCATTAATTAACCTGTAACTATGTGAAATGAGTTCATGCGTATATGTGTGTGTTTGGTGGTTTATGCACCTTTTTTTTGAGACGGGAAATATATTTCGTATACTACTAGGTCCTTTACCGCTAACCGCTTTCCATCAAGTGGTCCGTCTGCCTGGCCCTTGAACTCATGCAATAAAAAAACAAGACTTTTATAATATAAATGTAACGGATCATCACCATTTTTCAATTTACAGTGATAAAGAACCCATTCTTCAAATGCGTACCTGGAGAGAAGTACATGGATGAGTGTGACTCGTGCCGTTGTACGGATGGCCACTCCGGCTGGTGCACCAACCAGTTCTGCGAATTCAGGTCCCTTCACCTCTACGCCATGAAGCTGAGTGACAGCGAGTTCTATTAAAATAACAACTTAATCGAATTTAGTTTAATTTCAAGTATTAATTTTGAAGGAAAATTTGATCTGAGTATAAATTTTGAAGTCTAATAGAAACAGCATATCTACACTGTTTCCAACGACCCTTTTATTTTTATCTTCTGGGCTTTTTTGGAATGGTACTGGTACATTTGTAAAAATAATTTACTGGAACGCAAATGTGTAGTGATTTCTCCCAGAAATAAATTGCAGTTCATTCATCAACTTGGTGAGAAATTGTGTATACTAACTGGATACTCTTTAATAATGGTTGTACACCAGACCATAAATCCCCAATTACAGGAAACATTAACGGAAGTTGGTAAATATAATATGAGTGTGTGAAGGGAATCGATTGATCTCGCCGCAACACCGTAATACAATAAATGCACCGGCTGTACCTAAAATAGAATTTGTATGTACAAATAAAATTTTAGGCACAAAATAAAACATGCAAAAGCTTCACTCGATACAAAGCGTTGAAACACGTTCTTGAAACGCGGGCGTACGCTGATTTCGTTTCCAGTCACTCGAATGCCAGTCGCGATTATCTACACTTCATAATGTATCAATTTTTTGTGAACCATACTTGTGAAAATATATTATTTCTTTGAGATAAATAATATCTCGTTATACGCTTTATTCAAAGATATTACAGCAAATCTCATGACGACCTTTTATGTTGTATTGGTAGTTTACCATGTGTTTGACCTCTCGTCTGATGTACTAGGATTGAGCATGTTTTTTTAGAAGGTATCTATTGATTCAGGACTTGAAGAAATTCATGTTGTAGGTATGGGAAAATAAAGACTCCGACAATTATTTGAAGAGTCTATGACAGGTGGTATCATAGACCACCTATCATAGGCTCCTCAAAATAGTCAAATCATTGTTGGAGTCATTATCAGTTAATATCATGGTGGATATATTCACCATTATTGTAAAGGCTTAGCATGGTATTTACTTGTTGTATGTGTACACTTAATAAAAATTCAAAAATAACAAATAGCATAATATAGTTTGTGATTTGCAAGAGGATAATTCTAGCACACTGTTGTCAATAAATAATAGTAGCTCCTATAACTTTTTAAGAAACATTGTCAGACTTTATGTTACATATATTTTCCATTTAAATGAAACTGTATTCCTTTAAAAGACATTTTTAACCGACTTCAAAAAAAGGTTCTCCTTTGTCGAAACCTCGTTCACCGATCACCTCGAGATTTATGATTTTATTAACATTTTTTATGAACAAATTTCCATTCCGTTCCATATGTACACCGATTACTCTGAGATTTATGATCCGATTTACATGATTCTTTTTTTGTTCGACGCAGAATAGACATCGTTGGGCCCAGTAGTTTTAATTTTATGAACGCTTTTTTATAAAATATTTCCATTCCGCGCAGTACTTTTCGTAGGAGTACCTATAGCTAGACGCTGAAATGTAACAAATAATTAAAAAAAAGCTTCGTTAAAAAACCGACTTCAAAAACTAAAAAGTATAAAATAACTTATTTCTAAAGCTATTATTATTAATATATATTATCTAAAACATCTTGAAGTCGGTGCAAAGTAAAACATAAAAATTACTATATTTTGAAAATTACTAAGCATCGACTTTTAAATAAAACGTTCTGTACTTAATATTTTGTGTAGCTACGATAATTGATACAAACATTGATATTCATTCTGTTACTTAACTGCTCTACCGTGTATCCTTGTATAAAAACTACTTTACATTTAACTCATAAGTTATTGGAATAAGATTCATAATCGCTTGTAGCTTTAAACGCAAGATTATAGTAAGATGATACTGGGTGGTCAAAGTAAAGGATTAAAACGCTACTGTAGGATTATTTTTTTGAGTTGATTGTGTGGTAGAAAAAGAGCTGTTTAACGTTTGTATTGTTTGAAATAAAAATTAAGTAAGTTTTGCAACTAGAAAATGTGTTATAATAGCTACTGGGTATGGCCAATTTTGCTATCGAACAATACAAATTTTTCTAATGGTCTATAAAGAACTTACCTTACGATAAAAAGTAATTACACTCATTTAGGGACATGGCACAGAGGACAGGTACGACTATAGTAGAATTATTTTGTCCGTGCAGTTTGGGTCATAAATCAAGCTCGGCCTCAGACCGGCTAAGGCGATGAGCGTGTTGCGCGGGCGCAACGCCATTATCGATAAAAACTTATTCTTATCAAAGAAAGATTATCAATCTTATAAAAATCATTATTATCTTTTTGGCTGTTTAAATTACGACTTTGACCGGTTTCACCTAGATTCACAGAGCGTCGTCAAATAAATGTGTAGCAGCCACTTTAGTAGTTTGGACTGATTTTTCAATCATCAGATAAAACTTATTAGTTGAATAAATTATAAACTGATCGAATTTAAAAGTGAAACAGTTTGTATTCAAATTGTCATTTTTGATTATCCATGTTATACTTTATTACTAGCTGAACCCCGATCTCAGCGCCACCTACCGGTTCTAATTGTGGCTGTAAACCATCCCCGGACCCAATTAAACACACAAACAAAACTTCATCAAAATCGGATGTTTACGATTCCATAACAAACATACAGACAGACATTCATTTTTATATATCAATCTTGATATATAAAAATGAATGTCTGTTAATGAATGTTAAATGCTGACCGTGATAGATATCGCGGTCAGCATTTTTCTTTTCGTCTACACTTCTTTTGGGTCTTAAAAAAATTTCATAGAGATCACATTACGCGTGTTCACAAAA
Organism: Dendrolimus punctatus; assembly: GCA_012273795.1. Taxonomy (NCBI): domain Eukaryota; kingdom Metazoa; phylum Arthropoda; class Insecta; order Lepidoptera; family Lasiocampidae; genus Dendrolimus; species Dendrolimus punctatus. Next base: position 13,101,213 of record CM022551.1, on the reverse strand, counting down.
CACTTAGCAGAAAATTATATATGCGGTTTGAAAAGGAATCGATTTGCCGCCGGAAATCGTCGGTCACAACACAATGTCGAAAGTCCCATTGTGAAGGACTCATATTAAAATTTAATGTAACCAAACATATAAAAGGTTTTTATCGGAGACATTTAGATCCAGACATAAAGAAATTCACTAGAAGGATCATTGGTTTAATTTTTCATTTCAAAGTTTTTTCAAATGTATGTTCATAATGATAACAGCCCATTAAAGTCTGCAACATTTCTATTTCAACAACGTTTTTACAACATCTATAAGTGTCAATCATGTGTCATAATATAGTGTCAAGTAAAACAAAGAAATACTGTATTTTGTAAATTTCTTGTTGTTCTCTAATGTTATACTTGGCATAGACTTCTAGATGTTATAGAGTCAATTAAATATCTATTTTTTGGTTTTTAGTATAAAAAAGATATCTGCTATATCTTCGGAACCCAAAGTCTGCTAGCAATGGGACCATTTCGAAGCTTTATTAATCAAACGCAAAGAAAATCATCAAAATCTGTTCAGAAATAACTAAGTTATAGCTGAACATACAAAAAAAATGCACGGCGAATTGAGAACTTCCTCCTTTTTTGAAGTCGATTAAAACGCACAAACTGACGAAAGGAACACGTAGTAAGTAGGTAAGTCATATTTAGTGCGTCCTATATCCACGACTTCTGTAGTTAATATATATAATATTGCAAGCATTTCGTGAATGCGCAATACACTCGAAGAATTGTAGGTTCGATTCGGTGCATGGCAAGTGCACAAAGAACCCCTACGGTTCATTCAGTCCGCTTAGAGCAAATCATGACCACAGTATCGGCAAGTCAAAGTACCAAGTACTTATACATTTTTATTTTATCATTATCCAGTATTGGAGAAATAAATTCCATAATCATATCTTGAAAGATGAGTACTAGGATTGTCGATTAGTTAACAAGAAAACGTAAGTTTGAAAACCTCTGAAATTCTACATAACTAATGATACCACAGATTGTTCTTTGAAATTTTTCTTACTTAGAATATATTAAATTTATTTATAGATCATTTTGGAGAAAAATACTTAGGTACCAGAAATGTCAACCACCTAGTAAAAACTATCTCTGAAAATCTCTTAAGCCTATGTAACTAGATGGTACCACAGATGATTATTTCCTCGGTTTTAGATGCGTTATATTTTAATACTAAACTAGCTCTCCCGGCAGACGTCGTCCTGTCCACAAAAGCTTCAATCGATATGCAGACAGCAGTGCCACCTACCGGATCCAATTGTGAACCAACTCAGAAACTTTCTTTGGCTCATGCACAACAGCTTTGCTAAAGATCATCACATGATCAGATGTATAGTTTACGGTTCTATAAAGGACATACAGACAAATATTCATTTTTATTTTTATACTAAATTAATCAATAAAAAATGAATAGCATTTGTGAGTTTTTTTAAATTTTTTGACTAACTCTATGTAACACATCGATCACTAATAATACGTAACAAGTAAATATGTGTTAAATTATCTTCAAAAAACTGTAACACAGTGCCATAGCCCTAAACGAACTTTCTACGAGTATATAAGTAAGCGTAATTGATTAAATTACCTAGGTGGGGCTGAACACTGCAGGAACAGATCATTAAAACAGATCGATTTTCTCTCACTCTAATATCAACTGATTCTCTTACACAAGACGCCATTCAAAGTTTCATTCATTAGTTTGCCTTCACACCACATAATTAGTTGCCAATATTTAATTCTTTTGTATATGAAATATAGCCAAAAAAATCCATCAATAACAAATCAAATTTGGAGATTTATTCTTAAAGCTTCTTTGCTCTAAGCCGCCGACTCCCGTCCACACGTGGAAACAGAAAAGGAAAAAAGATTAAAGAATGACTAGTGGCGCACTCTATTATGTGAGTGAGTGAGTTATAATTTGTACTAGAAAGTTGTCATTCATAACATTTTTGTCACAGTATTTTGTTACACGAAAACGCATCTTCACCACTAATTTTAACTACACTGTGTAACTCCCTATTAGGGGTGCGCCGGCGCAATGCATTTTATACGATCATTAGCATCATAATAATAAAATACTAATAATAAATAATAATGCACTCGTAAAATAAATATCAACAGGGGTTTGGAAGGATTACGACGTGTTAATATTGGTTATTATATTTTGTGGTATTATAATGCTAATATTATTTGGGATTTTAGACAGATATGAAAAAAATGAATAAAAGTTTTTGGGTATCTCTAATAGGGTTGTTACACTATTTGGTATACGGGGACCCTTTAAACCCTTTCCCTAAATCAGGGTAGTATAATAAGAGAACGCAACGGAATATATAGAATCGTGCATGTACAGTCACGGTATGAACAGGTTCGTCACCTTACTACTTGTGCCCAGAATGTTTGCCGATAGCCTCATGATGTGATACGTCGATGGTAAGTAGGGTTGACAAAAAAAGTTGCATAAATAGTTGTTGCAAAAAAATTTTTTTTATAATTTATTATTGTATATACTTTACATAAGTAAATACGACAATAGTAAGTAATACAATATAAAAATAGTAAGTAGTCAACGGCAAACCTTCTGCGTGCGGCTTATACATCGACTTTTGTTTGTACGAGTACAAGGAACAGCACTACCAACTGTTTAATATATTCTACGTTTTGTTATGTTTATTTTTATAAACGTATAGAAACGCGAAAAAAGAAAATTGCAATGTTGACAATGCCAGACACTGAGATTATCAGTAATTTTAATTCTCAGAAACAAAGAGGATATAAATACTAAAACCAAGAAAAAGTTTTATATCTCTAAACAATCTTCTAAGACAAGATAGAAAATCAAACAATTTTGATATAAGTAATTTTAAGCTTTATTGTCAAACACTTTAATATCCACGCTGTTGTCATACACTTATTATGACCGTCTCTTTTCATCCATGACTTTAACATTTCTTTCATTATCTTAGACGTACTAGTATATACATCACAATATCCTGACACGAGTCAATTTTACTAATCGATTCTCAAAAAGCGGCTACTTTAGGCCTTCAGAAGTGCATGCCAAAACGACGACTATAATGTAGTCATTCAGTTGAGATGAGAATGTTGAGATAGATGTGTGGTTTTACGAGAATGGATAAGGTGAGAAATGAGCACATAAGGGGATCTTTGAAAGTTGCACTCGTGACTGAAAAATTGAGGGGAAGAAGACTAAGTTGGTATATAATGAGGAGGGATGAAAGTCGCTGACAAAAAATAAAAACTAAAATGTATAAAATAACTTATTTCTAAAGCTATTATTATTAATATATATTATCTAAAACATCTTAAAGTCGGTGCTTAGTAATTTTCAAAATATAGTAATTTTTATGTTTTACTTTGTAATCACGTAAATCGGATCATAAATCACGGAGTAATCGGCGAACATACATAAAACAAAGGAAAAGAAGAAAAAAGATCCCGACGAATTGAGAAGCTCCTCCTTTTTTCGAAGTCGGTTAAAAAGAATGTTAAACTACAAGATGGATGGGTACAGATGTAAAGGCACCAAAAAAAAGATGGCTGGATTGCGTGAAGGATGATATGATGATATGTTGTGTGCCAGAAGATGTATGTCAGAATAGACGAGTGTGGAAGGAAAAGATATATATTGGCCCAACCCCAATTAATTGGGATATGGTGAAAGAACAGAGAGAGAGAGAGAGAGAGAGAATGTAGTAGGTATGTAAATAAACCTAATTGGGCCATCGTATGGTTAATCCCAGCTGCGGGGGGTATGGGATTGCTCTCTTCACATCCGTCTGATATCCCACAATACCAATCCCAACAATGGGAATAAAACTCAATTGACATTTATATTTTCCACATCATTTATTTATTACAAAACTTCATGAGATCTTAATTCGTATGAAAAACTTTGGTAAACAGCGAAGACTGCTTAGGGATTGGAGGTTCTGTAGCCCGCAGAACTACGCTGTTCGTAGTTGGAGGTGAAGTGCCTTACTTATGATCGTTTCTTAAATTTAAAGCAACTGCTCGGCAACTGATTAGTGAAAATCTTACCCATAAACTCCTCTTTAATCGAATATTTTGGATACGTATACTATTAACGTAGGTTGTTAATCATTCAAATTTCGCTTATCTGTGCTTCTATTAGGTAAACAACAGGTAAGACATGTTTATAAGTGAAGAAAAAAATATTCATTGATTAGGGTCTGATTCGGATTCTCTTGCTTAAGATAAGAGATGCCTAATCGTTTCTTAACGAGATTATTATAACTAAGACCGAAAGTGTTTACTGAAGTGAGTGCCCGTATAGGGTGGAGAAGCGAGATGGAATGCCAGAATGCTCCTTCGTGCCTTCGTCTCAAAGGAAGACAAAGTAAAAAAAAAGAAGTCCAAATGCGGGAAAGGTAATACACGCATTCACTTTTTCGACGTGTAACAATATATTAAAAATATTTTGAAAAGTGGTAATTTAAACTGGAAGTAATTTTAATGAACCCTAAATATGTGTAAAAATAGCCGCTTCTTTTGCCAAAAACCCCATAACCCAAAAACCTTATTGAAACCGCAAAAAAAGTATCGATGACAAGGCGGGCGTTTGTAACGTCATCTCATACAATCATACAACCACACTCCATACAACCTCATACAACTGCGCTCAGGAAATGGCCATTGTATTGGAACGCTTTTGTCAATTGTCACCAAATAACCAAATCGTAATATATCTAGTTACTCGACCAAATGGTTTAGATATTAAGACCTTTTTTATAGATTTTTGTCCATGATTGCTCCGTTCTGGGGTCTTTATTTCTCAGTAGATATTAAATCTCTAGTCTTTATTATTCAACTATGTCATCATAAGACTATCATCTACACCAGTGTTTCGCTCAACTTATTGTGTTAAAGGTACATCTAGGAAAATGAAAATTTTTGGAGGTACACCAAAAATAAAAAATATTTTTTAAGTAGTATTAATCAACAATTATTTATTAATCATCTAAACAATATTTATTATTAATCAACAAACTTAAAGTTTAAATTGCAGTATGACCTTATTTTTCCGAGGCACCAATTAATGACCACGGTACACCAGTGTGTCGCGGTACATACTTGCGGAACACTGGTCTATACATACTACATAACTTCACGCCAGGTCGCTTGCGGGGTAGGCACGAACAACAGAGCGCCACACAGGCCCATTCTTACACACCTCACTTGCTTCTTTGACATTCATAGCTCTTGTCATGCACGCTCGTCTGTTCTCAAGGCTCCTGACATCACCTTATGCTAATACATGATCAATTTGATCATGGAAGGTGTGTCGTGGCCTTCCGCGACTGGTCTATACTAACAAATAAATATACTTGAAGTATCTGTTTTGGTCTAAATAAGAGCGATTTACTATACGCGTATGAAAGTATATACACGATACTTATTTCTTAAAATCAATTTTTTTTGTGTGTGTTTGTTCTGGCTTATCTCTGGAACCGCTGGACTAATTTTGACCGGACTTTTATTGGCAGATAGCTGATGTTATAAGGAGTAACTTGGTCTACTTTTATTTTAGAAAAAATAAAAGGCCGAGCACACGTCGCTAAATTAAATTCCACGCGCGAAATCGTTGGTAACAGCTAGTTAATAAACTATTTTAAAAAGGAAAATTTCCTTGTATTAGTAGAAGTACTAAAAATTTTAGTATATTAAATAATAGTTTATTTTCATATTATGTGCACATAAATATTTTCTGTCTTTATATATTTAACATTACCATATTTAACCTATTAAGTACTAAAATTTTAGTACCTAGTAGGTAATGTTATAATATAGAATTCAAATTTATTTAAAGAAAATTTATTTAGATATAATTTAAAAAAAATTCTATACATAATATATAATTGCTTGGTCTTACTGGCTGACTGACTGACTGCCTAATTGACTGGATACATCAACGCATAGGCGAATCTGCTGGGACTAGAACTGGGAAAATTTGCTTTTGAATGCTAAGCTCCTATAATATGTATTAATAATTAGCTGCGCTCCGCGGTTCTCCCGCGTGGTGATTGAAAATCGTCAACTTTCAAAAATAAAAGGATTTTTCTAAAATAATAGTAGCCTAAGTTACTCCTTATTACATCAGCTACCTGCCAATAAAAGTCCCGCCAAAATCGGTCCCGCCATTTCAAGATTACCCGGAACAAACAGATAGACAAAAATTGAAAAAAATGTTATTTTGGTGTATGTGACGTATATATATTCATATGCATGTAGTAAAAAGTGGTTATTTCAATATTACAAACAGACACTCCAATTTTATTTATATGTATAGATAACAGCCCATATTATACCCGCCACGCTTGTCCAAGGCGGCTTGGCAGTAGGGTTGCCAGACGTCCCGTATTTCGCGGGACGTCCCGTATTTTAGGCTTAGTTTAAAACGTCCTGACGGGTCTGACTCTGTCCGTATTCTAACCGTGCTTCGTTTTTTATTATTAAATCGATCGATCTACGCTACACAAAAATACTCACGCATGCAACGTTCGCAACTTCATATATACATCATCGGATTAAGCGATTAAGGAAGTTCGAGATTAATTATTATTGTCAAAAATAAGAAAAATGTTCGATAACATATTTTCAAAATTTTTACACTACTTTCAATTGTAGTAATGAATATTTTACCAAAAAAATAAAGAATGTCACTATGTAATTTTTTTTATTTGTCCCGGGAAAAAAATCTAAATTTCCGTATTTTTTTGCGTATTTAAGCATTTGCCCCTTATGAGCTGAAAAAAAAACTGGCAACCCTACTTGGCAGGTTTGACGCATCGGTTATCTCGATGTGCACGTTGCATCACGATGTTTCCCTTCACGGTTGCTAGCACGTGGCAGTTGTAGTAATATGCACATTAGATCAGAAAACTGCCTAAGTGGTGAATTCGTTCCGGCACGGATCGAACCCGCGCCCTTTGAGTTTGGGACGCGTGCGCTAGCCAAAACTCTACCACTAGTTAAACCCCTAAGGGTGAAAAAGGAAATGAAAATTTACATAAAACCCGTCACTTTCTTAGTAAGAAGCACGAAATCTTAATCACCTGCTTCTGTTTAGAAATAAATGTACGCGTTTTTTGAAAACTCAACCCGGTGGTGGAAATGGGGCTACCTTTTAACTATTTTTGACTACTGAAACCATGACTATTTTAATCTACTCGAGCAAAGCCGCAGCAACAGTTAGTAGTATGATACAATTGTAACTTAGTAACACGTTATTTGAAATCTCACTTGTGCTGTATACTACCCGGTCGAATTAAATAACAGCTCAGAGACTAATTCGAAACTTATAATGAGCTGCTCTACATAATTTTACCGGATAATAATTTTAATGAGAAGACTTGTGTTCGGTGTAAATGCTGAGGCAATACTGAGGCAATTTACTCATGAAATTGTGGAATTGGTGCCAAATTTACGTCACAGTGTGATCGGTCGCTTATTCTACGAGAGCTTTCATTAAAATTAGTCATTAAGAATAATCCATATAAATATTGTTACGAGTCGCGAGACTCGAATTAAAATGCCGTTAGAATTACTATTGAGTTTATTAGAACTATACAAACACGTATTACACAGGTACAAATATAGCCGAACACAAGTCCAACGTCATGCAGAAGGCCGTATTTCAAAAACACGGACAAAATTCGTCACTTATTATATTACCGATTGTAGTACTCACGTCTTGCTTCGCTCGTGGTTATCGCTCGATTGCCTCCCCCTACATCAGGTCATCGTTTTATACTTCACAAATGAAAATATGACCTGGCAACGTCGACACAAATTCCTAGAATTAGCTTGTTATTGTAGTCCGCAACACCTGGCTAATGATGCTCTGAGCGAGTACAATAGCACAATAGGCTGTTCTCCACAATAACTAGAAACGTATGCTAATAAATAAGTGAACAAAAGAAGACAATCATAAAAGGATGACAGTTACTTCAAATGCCGACAGGTAATAAAATGTGCTTTTACAGATCTGTACGTGGAATTCGTCTTTGTCGGGGCCTAAGATGTAACGATTATATTTTATTCGTGCAGGAACGGAGAAATAATACAATTTCCTGCGGTCGGGCGGCCTGTCGTAAGAGGCGACAAAACAACCCATAGCTAGGAGGTAGGGCATGTGCCCGACTGGATGGCTACCACCTCTGGTCTAACGTATGTCGCCATAACAACCTTGATTCATGTTCCGGTATAAGGATCTGGTTCCAGTTTCTCCCTAAGAGAGCAGCAGCGCATTTGTTTTGGCAAATGTCCATAGCGATGGTAACCGCTTTCCATCAAGTATGCCGTCTGCCTGCTGAACTCCTGCAATAAAAAAAGAAGTTTCTCTTCAAAAATGAGAAATATAAACAAACTCCCATGTTTATACTTTAATTAATATGCATAATTCGCTTTATACGTTTATTTTGTGGTGGAATACTTACAAGCCGATACCATACTATTCCCGAAACGTACGAAGATGTATATACAAATTACGATAAACAACAATGGAGATTGTTCACAAAAAACTACCCTCTGATTTTATATTTTTATTACGTAAAATAGGGTATTTTAAGATACTAATTTGAATATTTTTGTATTTTAAGCGTTAGTTTTTTTATAATTCGATTTTAAAATTAATTCTCCGATGACGTCATAAGGAACAAGTTTATATTGATTACTTTGCCTAGAGAACAAAAATAATTAAAGTAAATTTTATCTATATATAATCATAGTAATCTGTGCTACGGTTTAAATGTCACTGTCATTACTTATTACATCGTATCGAGATCATTGTAGTGTTTTTTGTCGCTAGGCTTATAATTTTTCGTGTTCAACATTATTATTTTCTATAGTTATCGTTAAATTTTTTAAAGTGGTCTTTAGGGAAAATCCATGTTACATAACTTAAATCAAATAATGTACACCTAGAATTTTTTTTACACCTGAAGCAGGCAAACAGGCAGACGGCCCACCTGATTGGATTTAGTAAGGTCAAATAAGGTCAAACGCATTTCTTACAAAATACAAGAAGATCGTACGTTTTTTGGAATTTTAACTAGACAGAAATGATTAGGGACACTATTCCTCGAAATGGTTTTTCAAAAATCTAAATTGAACAATCCCAATTGGCTTCCGTCAATGATCTTCCTTTGAGACGAAGAAGCTTTCCGTCTCGCTCTGGATGGTTACACCCCTGTTTTAAAGATGTCACCATAACAACCTTGATTTCTGTTCCGGCATAAATGACCTGGTTCCAGTTCCCTTAAGAGAGCAGCAGCGCATTTGTAGCACCTTTGGTGTTGCAAATGTCCATAGGCGATGGTAACCGCTTTCCATCAAGTGGGCCGTCTGCCTGTCTGCTGAACTCCTGCAATAAAAAAAACTATCGAAATGTAATACAGTTTACCTACACATCATAAACATTAGTATGAGTATAGCACGCGTCCCACACAGCATTACAACGCACGTGTAAAATGCCCACGCGCCGATTCAAAACCATCAAAATTCACAAGAGCTCTCATTAGTGAATCATTGTTTGCGATTATATAAGAAATTAAAGATCAAGTTATGCTGGACATTTGTTGGCATGTGGTTGTAGTAGATACGCCTCGTACGCACCTTATTTAGGTGTCGCTCGTGAGTTTTCAGCGACTCGTAGTATGGTATGGGAGTATGTTTTTTATAGAGTAGGATGTTTCGAGCGGGTTTGCTTGTATATACTTCAGATAGGTATGTATTCAATGGGAATTGATATGTTTTAAGTGTAAAATTGTTTGATAATACTTGTGTTAGTATATATTTGCAATTAAAATTAACTTTCACCTCTCTGCAGGATCGCCCCTATACGCACGACCAACGATGCACAGTCCTGACGATAAGTTAACACACCCTCAATACCGTCGCCGATATTATCGCGTGTAGCTCGCTTCTGGTTCCTCTCTCGAACTACGCTACACACTTCCTTCACGTATCTGTCCACCAAACTTGTCACTAAATTCACCACTTAATTCGTCTCTGTCTTCTATTAACCTTTTCTTCCAACTCTATAGTGTCACACTTGTCGCTTCACCGTCTTGGACTGAACTCAACTCTAAAAACTACCCGGTAGGCGCGCCTTACGCTGTTTATATACCCGGAAGAATTTTCTAAGAACCCATCTATCTATCTCTGTCTCTTCCTTCCCGAAACTTCTGTTCAGGAACTTTCGTTTATAAATCTATCTCTTTCTAACATCTATCTGTCTCTTTCTTTCGTTCATCGTCTATCCTTTTTTAACATCCATCTATCTCTGTCTTTTGTTCATCGTCTCTCCTCTTCTAAATATATCCGTCCTTGTCTTTTCCTTCTAGATCGTTCTAGTTTTTCCTAAACTTCCAAAACGAACTAGATGGTTCCACCATCATTCGCCACAATATATATATATATATATATATATATATTATATATATATATATATATATATATATATATTAGGGTGGTCGTTAAAAATAACATATCCTACAGCTTAATTAGAATTAAAAAAATACGATTAATATATAGGTCCCAAATCACCGTCCGTCGGGAATGTCCCCAAAATGTTTACCTCGTTAGTACGTTGGATGGCAATACTTATGCGTTTAGTAAAATATAGGCCAGCCTTTAGTCGTGTGAGATTTCTATCAAGTCTGTAGATAGGTTTCTATAAAGACGGTGAGCTTCTGGACTATAGTTTCAGTTTGTATCGCTTGTATAAATTCACGTTCTTATGACTCGACGAACATTTCCCTTGTGTATGTTCGCGTACTTTGGTTCGCCAATCTTTTTTGCTCGTGTAAGTTTGAGTTCTTATGGCTTGACGATTTTTGTCCCTTATATAAGTTCGCACTCTTGTGTCTCGACGGCCTTTTGTCGTTTGAATAAATTCTCGTACTTACGGCTCAAAATTTTTTTCTATTAAATCATTTTGCGTACTTATCGCTGGATGATTTTTTCGCTTGTGTAAGTTCGTGTAGTTATGACTCGACGACTGTTGTCGCTGGTATAAGTGTTGTTAAACCTCATTAATGTCATAGACAAAATAGCATTAATGTGTGGAATACAACTTAAATACACTTCAATAAAAAATGTAGAACTGATAGCACAAGCCTTCAAAGTTTTTCCAATATTCTTATTGTTGATTTTTTTTTCTTTAAATAGATTTTCCAACAATAAGTGCTTACGGCTCCAAAATTTTTTCCTTTTTATAATGCGTGTACTTGACAACCTTTTCCAATTTTTATTCATGATTTCAGCAGACAGGCAGAAGGCCCACTTGATGGAAAGCGGTTATCATGGCTTATGGACATTTGCAACACCAATAGTGCTACAAATGCGTTGCTGCTCTCTTAAGGGAGACTGGAACTGGTCATTAATCCCGTAACTTAGCTCAAAGTTGTTATGGCAACATACTTCAGACCAGGGGTGGTAGCCATCTGGTCGGGCAAATGCCCTACCACTTGGCTGTGGGTTGTATTGTCGCCACTAACAACAGGCCGCCCGGGTGCAGGAAATTGTATTCCTTCTCCGTTCTTGCACGGATTGTTTATGGCGCGACGACGTTTGCGCTTATCTAAGCTCGCGTATTTATGCCTCGGCGATTTTTTTCGCTAGTGTAAGTTCGCGTACTTATCGCTCGACGACCTTTTTCCATTGTGCAAGTTCGCGCACCTATGCATTTGTAGACGGGATTAAAAGCTTGTCACACCATAAGTACTTACTTGCTCACACGTTTATCAGCCGTTTAAATTACTTCCCATACAGATTGAGATCAATTTTTTTTCCCAACTTAAATAACAATAGACGTTTTTTTCATAAATAACAATAACTGTGCAGCCTTTAGCACAATTTCTCCTGCCTGCCTAAGAGGGGCCATAAAAATTGGCGCTACTCAAAATAAAATTACCCACTGCTGCTATACCGTACTGCGAGCTATTTCAGCCGTTCTAACCAAATAAGACGGTCCTCGCGCGCATTCTGCAACATTTTCTATTAATATTTCACTTACATAATCCTAGCAGTTTGATAACGACATTAATACAATGACACAGGGTCCATTTTTCATTGATACGATGTTTACTACTTCTTTTTTACCTGGCGTGTTATTATAAATTGTATCTCATGGGCATACTGTGGTTTTCCAACTGGCGAAACTGTGTCGCTTTTGTTGGCGGTTCTGCATAAGATGCATTCGACACTGTGTCATTGGTGGCAGCGAGTCTCGAGATGAGAACCATTTCAAATTGTGAACACAGAGCCCAGATGCAATATTTATATTGTACTTTAAACTTTCGGCGGTTAAAATGAAATTTGTTCAACGGCGCTGTGTAAATCTAGAAATAACTTCCAGTTTATTCTTCATTCGAAAGTGAACCTTAGAGACGTGTAATAAAAACTATATTTCTTTACATTTAAGTAGAGCATATAGGCTTTTTCTTGTAAGAGACGAATGTGTGTTTCGCCTGAAATGGAGTCGTGGTGCAGCGCTTTTGTCCCGTACCCTCCAGTTGAGAATCGCGATTAGTGATATTTCTGTCCCTTTCTAGCTAATTTTGTGTGGGCACGTGTACGTTTTAGTCAATAGAATATTCTTTAGGGAACGTAGTGATCGAGGAGAGCGGGGTTACCATGTTTAATTTAGGGTTCCATAGATGAATTATCGATATTAATATATGTATGAGTATTTATACTTTAACATGAAATAAGAATACTATGACTGAAAATTGTCTGTTGACTGTGAAATTAGGGTAAATCTTACTGTTACAGGGCACCCAATTTTTTGAGGAGGGGAAATCCGATTGAGGGCCATCAGCCGCGTATAGAGGGTGATCGCGGCCGGGGTTTGGAATTCCTTAGGTCTAGCCAGGCCAGAATTAAAGGTGCTATTGCTAAACCGCAGTTAGGGATACCCACTAAAACCCCTCAGTATTCTGTCCTGGCCAAGTATAGGGCATCTCGAAACGAAGTTCGAGCTACGCTACAAATTCATCATAACGTAAAAGTTAAAAAAAAAAATTAATGAAGTGAAACAATTTTATCGATGTATATATTTTTTTAACGGTATATAAAGAAAAAGCGACACGTTTTCTTGTAACGTTTTGCCGCCCCGACTTCAAGATTGTTATCAAAATTAGTAGATTTTTTTCAGTGTGATAAGTCAGTGCATTGAATAATTAAAGAATTTATTCGAAACCAATAACATAGTATACAGAAAGAATTTGGTATCGCAAACAACTGCTGTAGTATAATACTATGTTGCAGTTGTTAGCGCCAGATATGTTAGATAGACAGTTAAGTGTTTTTATTTATTTTATTCCCCTCCTTCCTAAGAAACACTATATGTCAGTATTATTTTCTTTTTATATATTTCTGTATCTTTTTGTTATAATTTTAATTGATTTCTCTTTATTTACATTGTTATTTCTATTACATTAGTCATTTACTTACATGATTACACATTTTTATCACTAGTCATGTATCCATCTTAAGTTCACTTAAACTATAGGCGTATCCTTTAAATTTTTTTATACATTTATATTATTTTTCTATTAGTATCTTTGTATATTCTTTCTAGAGCTAACTTTCATTTGTTACTACTTTTCTTACACAACCTGGCTTCTAAGAAAGAAGAAAGAAAGAAAGAAAAAATATTTATTTTCAATATCGACACACAACACAAAACAATACTAAGATATTAAATTACACAGATAAAGAAATTGTATGCCGTATACTGAAAATGAGGTTGGCACTCAGCATTTTGCCGTGCCGAGCCTAGGCCCGACACAGCGCTGATTTTCAGTGCCCACCTCTCCAATCACACATATGGCATGCGACCCGTATCAAACATTAAATATAGTTATTAAACAACATAACATGACAAAAATAACAGCTCCAAACCCTAATAATTGTAAGCTACCAATGTAACAAGAAATGCAATCTATATGTCTATAGTCTATTATGTATACAACGTGTTTCATTTCAAATGTCAATAAATCATAATTTAGGCAGTCTTACTCCATACAAAGTTTTTGGTACTATTAAATCAACCGTAATGTCAAAATTAAAAAAAAGCAATTTCCAAACAAATTAATTACGATAAAAAGACAATAAAAACAGAACATCTTGTAAATATTGGTTCACTGAACTTGTTAAGAATGAACACCTTCCGCGTTTAATGATGAAGAGACGAGCTGGCAACATGATACATTTGGTCACTAACCTACCGATTAGTCACAATAACGGATACATGTTGTTGTAAAATTCTGAAATGCAAAATGAGGTCCTGTGGCTAAATCAAAGAAGCTACCTTGATTCGTTTTTGTATTTGGGTAGAGTACGTCATGACGAAAACGTGATCTGATTTATTGTCGTAAGGTCTGAAACACGCTGTATATACCTTAGTAAAAATTACCTTCTTGAAATATTTATATTAAATAATGTACATTCATTAGTATTAGTACTGCTATAGGAGGGAGGATAAAACGTGTCCTATATATTTTTTAATAAATTAAAATGGTCTTAGGCGTGACAGTCCACGTACTATGCAGGAACGTGAGATTAAAATATCATAATTAAAGCATTGTACAATTTTCACTGTGTTGCAACTTTTAAAATGTATTATTTTTCATAATTTAAATTAATATGTAATATAGTTTCTTTGTTTTTTGTTTATGTCACTTGTGAAAATTGTCTGTGAGAGCAAGTCCAATATAATATCAAGAAGCGAATTTTATTAGGGTGCAGAACCGTTTCACCTTAAACATGTTCCCCTCAGCCGGCTTGTGTAATGTTTTCTTGGGCATGTCCATTGCACCTCAGTTGTTAGTAATGATTTTATTTTTAATCTACTCGTTTGCAGCCAGTGCTTGTGTTCAATAGGAGATACCCGAAATAGAACCGTTGCGTCATTACTACATGGCATCTCATAATAATTATTATCTTTTCTCTTGTATGTTGAAGAGGACGAAGAATATGTCGAACTAAGGCAGTTCGAGGTACTAATATAACTGGACGCAACACGCGCAAAGTCCGTCACTATATAGCTTATCGAATGTACCCACGACTTGCTCGTAACGTAATCGTCGCTTGTTTGCGTCACCCCTCCGTTCGGGCATTCCTTTTATCCTGGACAAATACAATATGTCTCGAATCACACCTGGTTAATGTCTACCATAAAGGAAGGATACACAATAGGCTGTTATTCTAATTACAAATTTTAAACACAAAATAAACAAAAGAAGTCCATATGCCGAAAAGGTAATAAACTGCAGGTGTGTATTCACTTGTGCCGACAATAGTAAATACACTTTTTTTTTATTTGTGAATAATATAATTAACTAGGTGTCCCGGCAGACGTCGTCTTGCCCGGTAAAAAATAGGGGTTTATCGTAGAAGGGTGAAAATTGAGGATTGTATGTATTTTTGTATGTTGTATCATAAAAAAATAAAAAATAAAAATTTTTGTCTAAAAAATAAATAAATAAAATTTAGGGGTGGACTAACATTACCCCTAACATTTAGGGGGATGAAAAATAGATGTTGGCTGATTCTCAGACCTACCCAATATGCATACAAAATTTCATGAGAATCGGTCAAGCCGTTTCCGGGGAGTATGGCAACGAAA
This sequence comes from Dendrolimus punctatus, assembly GCA_012273795.1. Taxonomy (NCBI): domain Eukaryota; kingdom Metazoa; phylum Arthropoda; class Insecta; order Lepidoptera; family Lasiocampidae; genus Dendrolimus; species Dendrolimus punctatus. The sequence continues at coordinate 13,085,496 of CM022551.1, read as the reverse complement.
ACTGTGACACGAGAATTTTATATATTAGATATTATCATAGCATGGCTACAAATTAAGAATGTATTGAGATTTCCTATTGTTTTCCATAAATTATTAGATTATCCATCATTGATTAAGAGGTGGGGTTATCGAATTTATTCGTGGGAAGTAATAATTATTCCTGACTGTCATAGGCTGTATTAGATTGTGATTAATAATTATTATATTAATAAGTGAATCAAAAACTTTCTACCCCTCTTTACGAAAATTGCGCGGGCGGAGGAATATGAAATTTCGCACACTTATCTATACATATAATAAAATTGTCGAGGTCGAATTTCTGTACAATGAAAAAATGCTAAAAACCGAGTCAGGGGAATGTAAGAAGTGAAATAGAACTAATATTGATTTTTTTAATTTTTTGTTTCTCTGTCTGTCTGTTTGTACCGGATAATCTCCGAAACGACTAGACCGATTTACATGAAATTTTGTATGGTGGTAGCTTATATCCCTAGTCAACATATAGGATAGTTTTGATCCCGAAAAATTAAAGAGTTCCCATGGGATAGTTAAAAAACCGCACCACGCGGGCTGAAGTTATCGTTTATATGGCAAAACAACGTTTGCCGGGTCAGCTAGTAGTTTATATAGAGATGGAGTGCAGAATCCTAATCTTTTTTCAAAGTTATACATAAAAAATACATTAAATCAATAAAAAAACATTACACACACTACCATGTACTTGACACACAAGCATATATACTTTTTTGTTTATTGTTCAAGTCAAATTAACAGTGTAGCCTTGGAAAAATCTGTGATTATAGAAGTATAGTCCCTACAACAGAACCCTAATTGGTATCGCCAAGTAACCTCCTTTCGGCACATATAAACTTTTCTTTTATTAATTTAAATTTTTCCTTTAAATCTGACGGCGCGTTCCCCTTTTCGCACGTCACGTCATTTCTCATTGTCATATCATAAAATAACATAAAATAACTTAAATATACCGCGCCCGCACCATATAAATATATAACCCGCTCCGCACCGCAATTACAAGAAATAATATTATAATAAGTTAATAATAAAATATATAAAATTAATACATATATAATATAAAATACTATAAACACAAAATACAATAAAGTGTGTGTGATAGTGGATAGCGGAGAAGAGGAGCCGCGTTTCATTCCCATTAACCAGGTAAGTGCGTGCTCGTTCCGATTCCCATTCCAAATTGTCCACACTTCTTTTCCCGCAAAGTTGACACAGTTCGCTTAACGCTAAATCCAGCGCCGCCGCAACACTAATAATGATCAAACTAATAATTTAAATTAATTTTAGTCGAATTTCGACCACTGGGCGACCAGTAGTAGTTTCTAATACGCCCAGTGAAGTGGGCACCGATAATCTAGTAGGATATAAAATACATTATGCACATTTCTATTCTTTTATTGTCTTGGTCTTATTGAATATGCACTGTTTTCTACAAATCCATTAATTCTTCAAAAGTCGTTCTGTAACATACTTCTGTATAAAACTTAAGAAAAACAATTTTTAGCTAGACATCTTGCTGGGGAGTTTCTTGCCGCTTCTTCTCCTTAACAGCAATAACACGTTGCGAAGCGGTGTACATAGACTAGGAAGTAAAATGAAATTATAACCTATATGTATGAGCTTCAAAAAGTGTTCTCCAGTGGAACTAATTTTGAATTTGAATTTAATCGTAATTACTCGCTTTGAAATTAAAATGTTTTAATTCAAAGTAAATAACACTGAATTTATTTAGATTTAAAATATATAAAATACATGAATTAATAAATGAAATACTACACCATCATCATCATCATCATCATCCGGGCGTTAAATCCCGGTTGCGTTCGGAGCATTCACTCCGACGCCCAGGGTCCGCTACATCATATTATTCTAATACGAGAAACAATCAAAAATTATAACAACTTGAATTCCCACAAGTATCTGCCAATACAAAAATCGTATGTTGCTTTCAATAACATTGACAATGTTATTGTTGGTACTGGGTTCTGTTTGTTCAAATGTCAGCCGTGCATATTTTGATTAACGCGCGGTTGACTCACGATGGCTTGAGGATAAACTATAAGAGCCATGAAAATAGGGATGCAGACAGAACATGTTAAAAAAATGTGTTCAGTAATGTACACATGTAAGAAGTGAAACGTCTTTATGGCCTTATTTTTCGTAAATTATTAATTACTCTTCGTTCGAATCGATCGTGGTAGGGCCAAGAAAAAGATGGCGCGTAACGGAAAAAATGTGACGTGTAACCGAAAAATGTGACGGTATTATTTTTTTCCACCGCTGATAAAGAAGTTTCACAGTTTTCTAATACTTCAAATTAATTTATATTCTTTTAAACTGATGGTTGCTAAATATCTTAGTTTAAAACATGCTGCTAATTTTATATATAGTACTAGCTGTCCCGGCAGACGTAGTCCTGCCCGGTAAAAATAGGGGTTTGTCGCAGAGGGTTGATAAATTAGGGTTGTAAGTATTTTTTTTTATGTTGTAACATAAAAAAATAGAAATTAAAAATTTTGCCTAAAAAAAAAATATTTAGGGGTGGACTACCCTTAACATTTAGGGGGATGAAAAATAGATGTTGGCCGATTCTCATAGATACCGGATAAGCACAAAAAATTTCATCAAAATCGGTAAAGCCGTTTCGGAGGAGTATGGCAACGAAAACTGTGACACGAGAATTTTATATATTAAGAAGAAGATTGTTACAAGTGCGCAGGACTCGAATTAAAATGCCGTTGGAACTACTATAGAATTTATTACAACTATAGAAACACGTATAAAACAGGTACAAATGTAACTAGACTCTACTAGTACAAACTGCACGATTCAATAACACGCGTAAAGTCCGTCACTATATCACTTATCGAATCTACGTCTTGCTCGTATCGTAATCCTCGCTTTACTGCCCCATCGGTCGGGCGTTGTTTTATTAGTTAGTATAAAGGTGTTTTAGAAAATAAATATTTAAAATAAGATGCTATAATTAAAAATAGCTTTAGAAATAAGTTATTTTATACTTTTTAGTTTTTGAAGTCGGTTTTTTTAATACTTATTATCTTTTTCTGGACGAAAAAAATCCAAAAGCACAAGAATCATAAAAATTGGTCCAGACGTTCTAGAGTTATAAATGATGTAACTAACACGACTTCATTATACTCGTATAAAACACAGAAGAACATCTTTGTTGGGCTTGGCCCTTAATAGATTTGATGATCGGATTCCAAACAGCTGATTACTTGCCAACCATCTTCCTAATAAATTTGTTTTCTCATTTTGCCACATTTGGTAAGCCTTGTATTATAATCGTCCCTCAATGATCGTTCACTGGCGTCATAATGACAGAGTTAATGCTTTGATCAAAATTTTGTAATAAGAAACTATGCAAAGTTACTTCCTTTACTGGCTGATTATCTGATCTAAATAGCATATTCTTCTACCATAATAACATTAAATAGTAGAGAATGCAATGAGACATTTCATGCTCTGATGTTTACACTAATAAACTAAATGAAACCAGTGAGGCCAATAAAGTGCCACATTAAGCCCAGCACGTGGCGCCCGCGCGTGGGACAATGGGACCCTAAGGGATGGGATGGCCAATTAATTGGGCAAACGGGCCCAGCAGTGGGACACGGCGCTAAACCAACACAATAAAGGCCAAATTAATAAGTCGCCCCCGTTCCGGCGATCGGACGACCGGATTAAATCTTGTACACTTATGGACACAGAATTATGAACACATCAAGCCCCATGTGATAGCATAAAATGCGGCTGAGTTATACAGCGTGTTTCAGACCTTACGACAATAAATCAGACCACGTTTTCGTCATGACGTACTCTACCCAAATACAAAAACGAATCAAGGTAGCTTCTTTGGTTTAGCCACAGGATCTCATTTTCCATTTCAGAATTTTACAACAACATGTATCTGTTATTGTGACTAAATCGGTAGGTTAGTGACCAAATGTATCATGTTGCCAGCTCGTATCTTCATCATTAAACGCGGAAGATGTTCATTCTTACCAAGGTCAGTGAACCAATATTTACAAGATTTTCTGTTTTTATTGTCTTTTTATCGTAATTAATTTGTTCGAAAATTACTTTTTTAAATGTTGACAGTCAAATCAAATCAACGGTTGATTTAATAGTACCAAAAACTTTGTATGGAGTAAGACTGCTAAAATTATGATTTATTGTCATTTGAAATGAAATACGTTGTATATAGAAAAACAAAACAAAATAATCCTGATTTACGTGTATTTTAAGTGGAAAATCTTTTCATGCTCTGAGAAAGTAGTTATAATTAATATTAAGGGCTGTAACTTTCATAGATTTATTTCCGACAAACAGCAAATTTCGGATGGGGAACAAAAGAACATAGTCAAAAAAGAAATCACCTATATCTTGAAGGTTATTTTGTGTTGTGTACTTTACAATAAACATAAAATTATTTAGGTGACCCAATTGTTGTCTCGTAGTGTAGTGTGGCCAGCAAATCGCCAATTAGCGCTATGATCAGAGCAGGAGCGTGTACCGCACACGACCGTGGATGTGCACTTCCATACTCATGTAGATTAAATATTTTTTATTTTTACATTACGTATTGTGCCTACATCTGTAATAACTCTTAAAGGAAAAAAGCGTTAATCACAATCGACAATATCGTTTTAATAAAAATGACATTATGAAACATCGTTATGACATTAGATGGATCAACAAATTGAGTCAACTTGGTTGAAATGCATAGAAATTAAAGGACACCGAAGAGTCTAATGTCAATTAGTGATTCATAATTATTTATGTTTATTCGTGTCACTTTATTGGTTCATCCAAATTGAACCAAACTGTCTAATTCAATATCGGTTTAACTAATGAATCTGTTTGCGATTATGCAGTCATTTTTTTTAAACTTACACTTTTGTGAAGCGCTGTATAGACCATTCTGTCAAATTTCGTTCATAATGATAAAGAGTCAAATGACTGAGAAAAAATATTGTAATTTAGAAAGATAGACAGACACAGATATGAAAACATAAGGGTTCAGCTTTTACAAAAAAATATCATTTATTGGTCATCGTATAAATAGCAATTTTTGAATAATTTTTGGTATTATTTGAAGTCACGAACACACGGTTTTATTTGATTTAATGATGTAGTTATCTATAGCAAACCTTTATAGGCTTGTTCCATTAAAGTGGTGGAACAAGAACGTCAATTCGGCTGAGACGAGAATGTTGAGATGGCTGTGTGGTGTTACGAGAATGGACAGGATGAGAAATGAGTACATAAGGGGGCTTTTAGAAAGTTATAGAGGAAGACTAAAAAGTTATGAATATATTGTGTGTGACAGCAGGCTTATGTCAGAATATGATGCTGGTGATAATGAAAACCGCTAAAAACCCGTTAAAGAGACAAACAGACAGACGCAGAAAGCGATCTTATTTTATACTGTGTAACGAAGATACATTGTGACGACGCATAATGATTGGGAGAAGCAGGCGGGATTTACTATAATTGCTGCCCTGGAGCACTGTGAAAAATACCGCCCTATCTACGCACTTTAGCTAGACTTCAAAACGTAAATATCCAATGAGAAATCGATTTTTAGGATTTGGCATGAAATACGTTGATTTTTATAGCAGAAAGTAGATTTTTTTGCCGACACTCCAAAGTTTTCCGCCCTGGGCACTAGCCTCTAGTGCCCCTAGTGTAAATCCATCACTGAGGAGAAGATGAAAGAAAAGAGAGGTATAGGTTATAGATGTTTTTACTACACTGCTGTATATAAAAACTGCTCCCTCTGTAATATATATAATCTATGGTAATAGGGTGACGCGTGTAACTCAATTTATTGTTTAATTTGCTCACTTATTTGATTTCCCCGTTGACAAATCACGACAAAGGGATGACGAGTTCATTTCAAATATATTTATAAGTCTTTCAATTATAGATATAGGATTTTGCAACTCCGGTCTACGGCTATAATAAATTATTCCGTAATAACCAAACCATAACAAGCGGTTATTATTTATATCATTTAAAAGAAGAAAGAAATATACTTTTATTTGCCAAAGGCACAACGCTAATGGGAAGTTAAGTTGTTAACACTAACAAAATAGGTTTCATTAATTTTCCATTTGTGTTACGCCTAGATTGGAAAGAGTATAATACACTTTTTCCAATCCAAGGCACCCATAAAAAAATTACTTCAATATTAGGACAGTTTTCATGGTTTTTACATCTTGCCAGAAATATTCATAACTTCCAATGTGTCTGGCACGATTTAAAAACAATTAAAAGTGGCTATTGAGGTAGCATTACAAAATTTAGCTTTTATACTATAACGAAAGTATAATTTCTTAAAGTTTAGGGGTGTCTGGCAGGAGGTAGCAACTGTCACAAGTAGGAGATTTTCAAAGTTATCCCGAAGAAAATATTAAAAAACGCCGCAAATATTATCCCCGCAAATTGCTAATGCGCTGGAACCTTGTCAAATTCACATTCACGTAACGTCATCCGCAACTGGATATGTACGCGAACTCGCCGGCCAGTGATGCTAACAGTACTGAGTGTTCGGCTACGGTGACGTCAGCAAAATGGCGGCCAGGCGCAATAGCATTTTGCGGGGATAATATGCGTCCATCGGTGACGGATACATATTTGTGGCTTTTGGTGTTGAGACTTTGGGGCCATGGGGACGTGAGGCTTATCAACTTTATAGAGACCTTTCACGGCGATTGAAAGAAGTCTCGCGTGACCAAAGGGCTGGCCTATATTTAGGGCAACGAATAAGCGTTGCCATACAACGGGGGAATGCGGCCAGCATTTTGGGAATGCTCCCCACCGACAGCGATCCCGACTATACCTTTTACTTGTAAATATGTTTATAATAGTATTTAATTTCTAAGTTTTTGTTTGTAGCGTTATTTATTTATAATTTAGTTTAAAAAATTGGGCTTTATACTTTAACGGATTTAAGATACTATTTTATATACCTTTACTACCTGTTACCTGCCTAAGTAACTACAACCCAAACTCTATAGTCGCTGGTCGTTCCGACCTGTATAGGCGACATGCACAGATAAAATTTTAGGTTTTATAAAATGACGAAAATCTGGCAGTACCTGAACGGAGAAAGAATACAATTTCCTGTGGCCGGGCGGCCTGTCGTAAGAGGCGACAAAACAACCATAGCCAGGTGGTAGGGCATTTGCCCGACTGGATGGCTAGCACCCCTGGTCTAAAGTACGTCGCCATAACAACCTTGATTTGTGTTCCGGCATTAGTAACCAGGTTCGTCTTCCTTAAGAGAGCAATAGTGCATTTGTAGCTCCTTTGGTGTTGCAAATGTCCATGGGCGAGGGCCGTAGGGCCGTATACCTGTCTGCTGAACTCCTGCAATAAAAAAAGTCTTGGGCTCTTACTACTAAGTTACTACTACTTACTACTCTCACTATTAAGGCATCACAAATTGAACAATGACCTTACCTGTCAAAAGTAAAATAAACCGTTGGACAGAGTATAGTGTTAGTGAAACTTCGTTAGCGTTGCCATGACGACATATTTTTTGTGAATTGCAACATCGCGTCTAAAAAAAGCGACCGCGGCGCCATTTTTACTGTATTCATCTATCGCATGGAAATGACATCAGTTATCGGAATAAAGGTATCATAAGTATTAACTTGAAATATAAGGTAAGTTGAGTTTCATCACAATGCGTACAGTATTTTTCACGTGACGCTCTAAGAGACAGACAGACAAAAATTATATGTGTGACTATGTATTTGAAAATAACTTTTAAATATACAGACAGACGGATAGTTGGACAGAGAGACATGGCGGTATCATAAACATTTTTTTCCAAAATGGTCACGGAAGCCATAAATAAGAGAACAAGCCTATAATTCCTATGGAGATAATGTCAGGTACCCTGTCGCCTGTTACGAATTCTAATGTTCTAACGAATCTACCGGCTTCGCGGCAGTGATTTTGCAGCACTATTTTTAAGTCCACATTGACGCATCGCAAGACTCAATGATTGATTAATGAATATTGCAAGGCCATCTTAATTAACATATCTACTATTGTATTCTCTTTTATTAATATAACTAGCGGCCCCGGCAGACGTTGTCCTGCTCTGAAAAAATAAAAATCTAGGACCCGATCCCAGCGCCACCTACCGGTTCCGATCGTGGATTTAAACCATCCGGGGACCCACTCAAACACACAAAAACAAAATCACCAAAATCGGTCCAGGTGATTAGGAGGATTCTAAAACCCGATCTCAGCGCCACCTACCGATTTCAACGGGATAAAAAGTATCCTATCTTTCAAGTTGGATCAAACTGCAGGTGTGCAAATATGATTAAAATCGGTTAAGTAGTTTAGGAGTCCATCGCGGACCAACAAACAACACGTAATTTATATATATATTAAGATGTTATTATTCATCTTGGTGTGTGTGTCGCTATTAAGATATAAATATTTTCCAACTTCATTTCTTAAAAAACTAATTTCATTACTTCATAATCTAATATATAAAATTCTCGTGTCACAGTTTTCGTTGCCATACTCCTCCGAAACGGCTTGACCGATTTTGATGAAATTTTTGGTGCTTATCCGGTATCTATGAGAATCGGCCAACATCTATTTTTCATCCCCCTAAATGTTAGGGGTAGTCCACCCCTAAATTTTTTTATTTATTTTTTAGACAAAATTTTTAATTTCTATTTTTTATGATACAATATTAAAAGATACATACAACCCTAAATTTTCAACCCTCTACGATCAACCCCTATTTTTACCGGGCAGGACGACGTCTGCCGGGACAGCTAGTTTTATTATAAATCACTCGCCTTAGGTACATACGTCTTAACATTAACACAATAATTGCTATATAAAATCTAAAAATACATATAAAACCTTGTAAAACCTTAAATATATATATATATATATATATATATATATATATATATATATATATATATATATATATATATATATATATATATATATATAAAATCGTAGCAGATCTTTAAATTTAATATAACCACAAAACATTTTCCTTTCTTCTTCTTTCTTTTTATTGCTTGTTTAAAATAAACCGGACGCATTATATTTAGCGAAGAAAGTAAGAATGCAAAGTTACCTCACATCTCTTGGGAACACCTGTACACGTAAATAGAAGCGGCCGGGCAATGCACCCAGGAACGCATCCCACCTACCAATATCAAATTACATCACAAAGTTACCTTCATGTCATATCCATTGCATGTATTCTGTGGCTTGCTTGTAACCACATGTGAAACTTGCGAGCAATGTATAAGTACCTAGTCGACGGTAGAAACAGTGTCGTTCGTTTAGGCATCCAATGGTTGTTTTGGTAATGTTTGTAGTTTTTGGTGGAAATTTCAAAGATGACGTTTTACTGTTCAATAATTCAAGAAACTTGTATAATTACTAATTAGTCGAAGGTATATACCACGAATATTCGGCTGCTATTCGGTGTTCGGCATATTCGGCACTTTTTTAACTAATCGGCATTCTGCCAAATGCCAAATCGAGAAAAAAACAATTTTAATAATGTAAGAAACAAATAAAAATAAAATGCTTAAAACCGTTAAAACGTAGTTTTAATTATATCGCGGGCTTCATAACAAGGCTTCATAACGTAGGCGTTTACGCAAAAATGTCATTTTTTCTTGTTTATTAAAATCTATGCATGTTACAATTTGAATACAGGAATAACTAAATAGGAGGGTAATCCAAATTTCAGTCTTACACAATCAACTAGTTTTGTTTTATTAACAATTTTGTCCCTTGTGTAAAACTGCACTTTTTTTGTGCGCCCATTTGTTATGAAGCCCTCGATTACGTTCCTATCATTCACGAGAACATAAGAAAATACTCCACAAATTCTTGTTTCAGTACTAACTTGCTGTGCGTGAATTATGTTTTATTACTTGTGCGTAGAAGGTATGCCGATAGCCTCATGATTTCCCACAACGATGGTCAGTAGAGTTGACAAAAAAGGTTACATAAATAGGTGTTGGAATAAATTTATTATTTTACTAGCTGATGCCCGCGACAGCGTCCGCGTGACGATCGCGATTTAGAATACTATCAGCGCCATCTAGTTTATTTAATATAATGATGAAATACCCTATGCTTGACACTGTTTTGTAAAGTTTTACTTTTGCGGAATTAAACAGAATCGGAACTGATCCGTGGAATAGGCATACCGGGGAAACCACATTAAAAAAACGCGCTAAGTGCACTACCTCAAAAGTGGCGTAGAAACGTGTGCATATATGACGATTACAACTTCCAAATTTTTGAATCGTTATATCTCAAAAACGGTGGCTCTTAGAAAAAAGTATTCAGGCATTTCATAGATAACTAGCGGCCCTGGCAGACGTTGTCCTGCTCTAAAGATAAAACTATCTTTATAATCTAGGATCCGATCCCAGCGCCACCTACCGGTTCTAATTGCGAATCCAAGCCATCCGGGGACCCACTCAAACACTCAAAAACAAAATCACCAAAATCGCTCCAGGTGTTTAGGAGGATTCTAGAACCCGATCTCAGCGCCACCTACCGGTTCCAACGGGATAAAAGTATCCTATGTCCGTCTCCTGGTTCCTATTCCTAAGCTACCTCCCCATCAATTTTCATCCAAATCAGTGCAGCCGTTCTTGAGTTATAAATAGTGTAACTAACACGACTTCCATTTACGTGATCTACAATTTTTGTTTAGACTAATTTTGTGATAAATTTACTGTTTTGCTGAAAATCGCGAAAAATCCGTTTTGTAACCTTTGACCCCGAAGTATTTTTCCAGGTATCCAATCGAAGAGGACTTTTTAGATTTCATTTATAATGGTGTTTCGAACAATCCTACGAATTTTCAGCTAGGTGCGAATTTTTGTAACTTCAATTTTTTTGTCTAATTTCACTGGAATAATATATTTTTAGGATTTCTTATCTTCTAAATAGACTTTGGGGCTGATGTATTCCATTTTATAACATAGCAAAATATAATACTCTGCGTGTGCTAGACTGCTCGGTTATTACACACAAATAAATTTGACTTAAAGATAAAACGCAATAAACAACAAAGTATTACTACCAAGATGAATTGTGGCCTGTATTGAGTGTGGTGGTAGAAGTATTGGGATTCGATCGAGCGGGATCAATGCATGTTAACAATAGAAGATCTAATTATAGATTGTTTGTTTGTGGTTGAAATAAACTCATCGAACTAGACCTAGACATTGTCACCAATGTCTGAGATTTCGTTCAAAGTTCGTATAAATTTTAGTAATGTACTTGAAATAGCTAAAACTATAGAAACCGTTTTAAAATAGCTACAGATTACGTATATCTGAACTGTTGTTACTGATAGTGTTGAAAGCGTGTTAGAAAGAGAAGCGTATACAGTTATATATATTTTGTATTTTCTGATGATGATTATATCTCATGGACTGTGGTTACCATCGCCTATGGACATTTGTGCTACTAATGTGCAGCTGCTCTCTCAAGGGAAACTGGGACCTGGTCACTAATACCGGAAAACAACTCAAAGGCAAATACCGTACCACCTGGTTGTGGGTTGTTTTGTCGATTCTTACGGCAGGCCGTCCGGCCGCAGGAAAATGTGTTCTTTCTACGTTCCTGCACGGATAGAATTATTTTTTATTTTATTTTTAATTATGCCTAACTGATTTATAATACTATTATGAGCCGATTTTTCAATTAACAGATATAAGTTAGTGATAGACTAAATTATAAAATAGAAAAATTTAAAATGTCAGTTGCGTATGTAAAACAGCTGAATAGTTTCACATATGAATTCACTCAGGTTATAATTTGTTTGACTGATAACTTATATCTGACGATTGAAAAACTAGTCCTAAGACACTATGAAGTAATACAATAAAGAAAACTTAATCCATCAAAACTATAAGTAGAAAGTTTTCAAAGAAATTTGTAAGAAACTCTTTGATACCACCCGTGATAAGAAGGCTGGTCCGTATATCGCGCAACAAATCACATTGCCATACAGCGTGGCAATGCAGCCAGCCTTCTGGGCACGCTTCCCTCTGGCAGCGATTTGTTAGATACTTTATATTAATTTATTTGTAATTTAGTTTATTTTTAAGCTCCCTAAGTAGAATACTGAATCTAGGTCGCCGTATTTTATGGGTTAGGTGCCCAGAAAGCCGACTACATTTCCATGCTAATACGTTGTTCGAGATAAGCATCAGCCTTCTGATCACTTGAAGAGTTGATAAGTTGTTTCGAGAACTATTTGTAGTGGCTCAAGGCCTCAGGAACCCACAGTCCAAGCGTTTCAACAGCACAAATAAATGACTCGAAATATTCGAAACTTTTCTCATCTGACGTATTGGATATTAATTTGGCAAACGACAATGCTAAGTATAGCGAGTGAAGTGCAATACTTAATAAGGGCCGGCGCGACTCAACGTGTATTTTGGCCCATTGAGTTAGGTCGAGCACCGTGCGTATGATTCATAAACATTTTGGCAGTACTTTCATTGCAAATGATTACATCACATATTTGATAATAAAAATAATTAATTGTCTTTTTTACCCGCAGGGGGGCTTTGTGGCGAAGCCTTAAGTGAGTGGCGACACCTCGTACCTGACTCCGGGGGCCAAGGCAAGGCCTCCACCTCCGTGCTTGCCTTAACCAGCCGGCACGGATTGGAGATCGCTAGAGCTAAGACTCAAGCTCCAGGGGTGGAAGTGTTAAATGGCCTAACGTCGGAAGTACCTTCGGTGAACCTGCAGCCCACCTCTCTACACCCCTTAGCCACTCACAGCCATGTTGCCCCTGTCTTCTATGGCATTGTTAGGGGCCCATGCAGGGAGTGGCGAGTCACCGTCTGCCCATTTTTCCATGTTCCCCGAACATTGCGACGGGCAGACGCCATAGTCCCCATATTCCCAGACTGCTAGTACCACTAACAGTTCACCCCAATAGCCCGGTACTTTCTATTCTCATTTCCCGCAATAGTCCTACACTGGCCGGGGCTTGTCCTTGGGTGCATTATTGTATGCTGTAGACAGGGATAATCGCCGGTCAGTGTCACGCCACATTTATATTAAATTTGTCAAGGGGCCTCTACGTGTTGGCCTCTCCATGGCCCCACGCAAGCCCTCCAAAAGTCCGGGCCATTTTTATGGCCCGTGGACTTGAAACACATACAAATTGTCTTTGGGGAACATGGTTGGAATAAAGTTCAAGTTCGAAGACCATCGAAAGCCATGGAAGAAATTGTATATTAATAAAGGCAATTACAAAATCTTCTATTTTCAAAACAGCGTAATTAAATTAATGGATTATAATTTAGGTCTTATCTCATTGTATTAAAGTTCTAAATTGTATAATAGTGGTCAGCATTCTTTTCTCACATTTATTGTTTATGAGGAGAAGCGTCGAATGCTATCTAATATATAAAATTCTCGTGTCACAGTTTTCGTTGCCATACTCCTCCGAAACGACTGGACCGATTCTCATGAAATTTTGTGTGCACATTGGGTAGGTCTGAGAATCGGCCAACATCTATTTTTCATCCCCCTAAATGTTAGGGGTAGTCCACACCTAAATTTTTTTATTTATTTTTTAGACAACATTTTTAATTTCTATTTTTTTATGATACAACATACAAAAATACATACAACCCTAGATTTTCAACCCTCTACGATCAACCCCTATTTTTTACCGGGCAGGACGACGTCTGCCGGGACAGCTAGTTTTTTTATAATGCATAAACATACATTAAATTAATAAAACATTCACACTACCATGTATTTGACACACAAGCATATATACTCTATTTGCTTATTGTTAAAGTCTATCAGTGTAGCCTTGGCGAAATCTGTGATTATAGAAGTTTTACATTATACATACATACATAACTTCACGCCAGGTCCCTTGCGGGGTAGGCACGAACAACAGAGTGCCATACAGGCTTATTCTTACACACCTCACTTGCTTCTTTGACATTCATAGCTCTTGTCATGCACGCTCGTCTATTCTTAAGGCTCCTGACATCACATTCTGCTAATACACGATCAATTTGATCATGGAAGGTGTGTCGTGGCCTTCCGCGACTTCTGCATCCATCCACTTTTGCATTGTATATCTGTTTAGTCATTCATCATACATTCTTTCCACATGCCCGAACCACCGGAGCATTACTTTCCTTACCTTTTAGATTATATGTCTTTGATAACAATTATTATGGTTGAATTTCGACCACGGTTGACCTCTATAATTATAGATTTCGATTAATAAAAGAGTATATATCCGTATGTGTGTCAAATACATGGTAGTGTGTGTAATGTTTTCTTTACTGATTTAATGTATTTTTTATGCATTGTCTAAAAAAAATATAGCATTCGTAGCTTCTTTTTTATATAAATTACTAGCTGTCCCGGCAGACGACGTCCTGCCCGGTAAAAAAAAATTTAGGGGTGGACTACCCCTAACATTAAGGGGGATGAAAAATAGATGTTGGCCGATTCTCAGACCTACCCAATGTGCACACAAAATTTCATGAGAATCGGTCCAGTCGTTTCGGAGGAGTATGGCAACGAAAACTCTGACACGAGAATTTTATATATTAGACTAGCTGTCCCGGCGGACGTCGTCCTGCCCGGTAAAAATAGGGGTTTGTCGCAGAGGGTTAATAATTTAGGGTTGTATGTATTTTTGTATGTTGTATCATAAAAAAATAGAAATTAAAAATTTTGTCTAAAAAATAAATAAAAAAAATTAGGGGTGGACTACCCCTAACATTTAGGGGGATGAAAAATAGATACTGGTCGATTCTCATAGATACCGGATAAGCACAAAAAATTTCATCAAAATCGGTCAAGCCGTTTCGGAGGAGTATGGCAACGAAAACTGTGACACGAGAATTTTATATATTAGATAAGTGTGCGAAATTTTATACTCCTCAGTCCACACAATTTTAGTAGAAAGGGGTACAAAATTTTTGCAACGCCTATTAATATGTAGATTTTATTATTGTAAAAATAAATGCGTAACCATATTAACTGAGCACTACTAATAAATTCCTATAATGGAATATTACGATCGTTATCGATAATATTACGTGCGCAGTTTAAATGTGTTTTAATCAAAATACAGAGGCAACTGACCTGCTCCCGTGACGTAAGTGTCTATGTTTCATACGAACTCCATACATTCTTGAAGGACTACCGCTTTAGCTTTAACCAGATCAATACACATTACAAATTGTGATGAAAACCACGTTCATATATCTAAAATATTACAAAATTCTAAACATTCCATGTTTGTACATTGAAGCTATTAAAAAAACCAATTGGAATAGACTATCTAAACGATAGAGGAAACGATGCATTTTTTTATTAGATTTCTTATCTGTTTGTTCGGGATTCACGTCAAAACTACTGGATCGATTTCGATGCGGTTTTTGCTGGTCGACAGCAAATTCCTACATTTAGAATCTGAGCTAATTACCTTGGGAATCTGGCGTGAAATTCCCAGGGAGCGATTTTTAATTGTTCAGGTGCCTAAAAATTAGCTTACCTATTCCGACATAGTTTTCACTTAAACGACAGCATAACTTACATTCTTTTATGAATGCTGCGAGACTTTTTGTCCCGGGAATCCCGCGGGAATTTAACTCATGCGTGAAGGAAGTCGCAGGTATATCCTAGTATTGTATACAAATGACGACTAAAAGTATGGGCGGAGCTTACATGAACAAATGCGTCAAATGAAGTGGGCTGGGATGAGCACTGGGCAACGTTGGTCAAGTTAATCCTCTCAACCACAAAGGCGCTTTATGATATCAATCATTTACTGGTGATGATGATGATGACGATGTAGCCTTTTGTTCCGATTTGTTTAGTCTCATGCTTTATAAAATGTTTCTTAGCTCGATATGTCGCTGACATAGGCCTCCTCCAACTGCTTCCATTGCTCTCTGTCTGCCGGGACTCTTGTCTAATACGGCGCTGAGGTCAGACGAAGATCATCTTCCCATACTCTTAGCGGACGTTTTCGTAGTCTTGCACCATCCCTTGGATACCATAAGGTGACCTGTTGGCTCCATTTGTTCGCTCTACACCGCAACATGTGTCCTGTCGAGCCCCATTTTAGATGGTCGATTCGGATGAGTATGTCATACTTATAGACTCATTTACTGGTACTGGTATATTATTTATAAATACCTTCGTTCGTATTAACTATTTACGTTTTGTATGATGTTTATTATTTTTTGTATTTAAAAAGCAAAAACAAAAATTATTTTATACAACATCTTCAAGTCGGTGCGGAGAAAACATAAAAATGATTATATCTTTAAAAATTTATTGTTTTTTTTTTATAATTACTTGGCACTGATTTTAAGATGTTTTAGAAAATAGTATTTTTTTGTTTTTTAGTTCCAATTGAAGTTTCTTTTTTTTATTTTTAAAGCAAGTACGCTAGTAAGCGGTTCTGGTAGATTTGTGCTGCTCTAATAAAATAAAACTTTAGAACCTGATTCCAGCGCCACCTACCAGGGCTAATTATTGTGAAACTTAAGCATCCTGGGACCCACTCTAACACGATTTTTTACACCTTGGGTTACAATATTGAATTTTTAATAGGGATCCCTAATTTTTTCTAGTAATAAACATAATATATTAATCTGGGTATGCAGCAATTAATGGTGGAAGAATTTTTGTAATCGGTCCAGAAGTTTTTGTGTTTACATTTTACAAATATACAAATTGCTTTATAATATTAGTAGAGACTATTTTGAAGTCGATTTTCTTTTTTGTAATTTTTTATTTTCTACTTTTTAGTTACGCAAATAACTGAATAGCTTTAGAAAATAATATAATAACGAAATACTTTTTACGTGCTTATAATATTCGAGGGTTGCGATTTCCCTGGAATAATCTCATCAGACCCTGCCTTGGTGATAACGGAACCACCTTAGAAGTATACTTTTTCCAATGAATTAAAATAATTGAAATTCGGTTCACAATTGACGGAGAAATCATGACGGAAACAAACATACAATTTTTTTTTGTCGAATTGAGAACCTACTCTTTTTTAAGTCGCTTAATGAAAGCCAGAATTTCGAATATAAACATTTTAGGGAAATATTTCAGTTCGATATATATGTAAGATGTCCTTCTCCAGAACTATAGATATTGGCTTCATAAGCGTAAAATTTTAGTATCTTTCAAATCAAATTTATTTGTCCAAAACATGGTTTCCTCTT
Organism: Dendrolimus punctatus; assembly: GCA_012273795.1. Taxonomy (NCBI): domain Eukaryota; kingdom Metazoa; phylum Arthropoda; class Insecta; order Lepidoptera; family Lasiocampidae; genus Dendrolimus; species Dendrolimus punctatus. The sequence goes on along the minus strand of CM022551.1, from coordinate 13,068,166 downwards.
TTATCCATGAAGTGGAAACTTCTGGGGCTTCATTCAGTATCTAAGATTTTGGTTGTCTCTGAATGCGTCATATTTAAAGCGTTAAAAAATAACGTCGTTAAAGCTTAACATCAATGTATGTATATACGTTATCTGTCAATATTTAACGGCATTAACAATGTCACATCTCATATAACGTCTTAAACCCATCACCATATCTGCGTGAAACGGTCTAAATCTTTAACATGCCTTTAGCAGATGAAGTCCCAGCATAAAAATAAACGTGATGGTCTAAAACAACTTTATATTAAAATTACTTGATCAAAATTGATCGAGTAGTTTTGACATGAGTTATTTATTTTAGATTTTTTTTGTTTTTCAAATTACAAAAACAGTGAACGGTTGACAATTCTACGAAAACCATCACAGTGCGTGAATTTACGCGCATTTGGTATGTTTTTTTAGTATGAATAAAAACTTATTTCATTGTATTACTCGTCCTTCAACCACAGTTTTGTTGGAAAACCGATTTCCATGAAATTTCGAAGCGACAAATTTTTTGGTAGATATGTATGAGTTTATGCTGAGCTTTTTCAGTTACAGAAAAAAAAGTATTTTTTAATATATATAATTGTTTACGTCCCTTTACGTGATTGTAAATGCAAGCAGAAATTCAATCAAAAATTAAAGTTGTCTAGCGAATTTATGATTTTAAACTTAAAAATATGAACATTGATAGTTTGTGTTAAGCTGAGGGTCACTAAAAACTATGTTTTGAAGTGTATTAACTTTGTAAATGAAAAAAAATTAAAAATTCGTAGTTATTTCGATGTAAATAACCACGTCCAACGCCCGAAATGGTGCAACGTCGGCGAGGTGGCGCGCGCGCCTCTTACGGCGCCGCGCACGTATTATACGCGAATAGCCCGAAATTGGGGACCTTTGGGCCCGTTTACGGACCTTAGGGGTGATCTCTAGGGCCCAAGGTCCTGAATGAGTGATTTTCACAGCGATTTGATGGGGTTTATACGAGTGCGCGGGGGCCGGCGCGCTCGCCATGTAAGGCGCGCGGCGGGCTCGCGACCATCGCCTATATAAGCTAGCGGACGCCTGGGCTGCACCACTCGCAGTCTCGCTGCCGTAGAGTCAATATCCACCGCGTCCCGAACCACACACACCCGTCAAAATGTGCGACGACGATGTTGCTGCGCTTGTAGTCGACAATGGCTCCGGCATGTGCAAAGCCGGCTTCGCCGGTGATGACGCGCCCCGTGCCGTCTTCCCATCGATTGTGGGCCGTCCGCGCCACCAGGGTGTCATGGTGGGCATGGGTCAAAAGGACTCCTACGTAGGCGATGAGGCCCAGAGCAAGAGAGGTATCCTCACCCTGAAATACCCCATCGAGCACGGCATCATCACCAACTGGGACGATATGGAGAAGATCTGGCATCACACTTTCTACAATGAGCTGCGTGTCGCCCCTGAGGAGCACCCAGTCCTCCTGACTGAGGCCCCCCTCAACCCTAAGGCCAACAGGGAAAAGATGACCCAGATCATGTTTGAGACCTTCAACTCCCCGGCCATGTACGTCGCCATCCAGGCTGTGCTCTCCCTGTACGCCTCCGGTCGTACCACCGGTATCGTCTTGGACTCTGGTGATGGTGTCTCCCACACCGTACCCATCTACGAAGGTTACGCCCTGCCCCATGCCATCCTCCGTCTGGACTTGGCTGGTCGCGATCTTACCGACTACCTCATGAAGATCCTCACCGAGCGTGGTTACTCATTCACCACCACCGCTGAGAGGGAAATCGTGCGTGACATCAAGGAGAAGCTTTGCTATGTTGCCCTGGACTTCGAGCAGGAAATGGCCACCGCTGCCGCCTCCACCTCCCTTGAGAAGTCATACGAACTTCCTGACGGTCAGGTGATCACCATCGGTAACGAGAGGTTCCGTTGCCCAGAAGCCCTGTTCCAGCCTTCCTTCTTGGGTATGGAATCGTGCGGTATCCATGAGACCGTATACAACTCCATCATGAAGTGCGACGTTGACATCCGTAAGGACCTGTACGCCAACACTGTCATGTCTGGTGGTACCACCATGTACCCCGGTATCGCCGACAGGATGCAGAAGGAAATCACCGCCCTCGCGCCCTCTACCATCAAGATCAAGATCATCGCTCCCCCTGAAAGGAAGTACTCCGTATGGATCGGTGGATCCATCCTGGCTTCCCTCTCCACCTTCCAACAGATGTGGATCTCCAAGGAGGAATACGACGAGTCCGGCCCCGGCATCGTCCACCGCAAGTGCTTCTAAGCGCTTTAGTGGTAGTTGTGTCCGGGTCGCTAGCAGCGGCTGCGGCTGCGGCGCTGGATGCAGTCGCTGCAGCCGCTGCGGCCGCCTGAGCCCAGTGCTGTGTGTTGTGGTGCTCTTGGTTCGAGTTCGGAACGCAAGCATTTGTACGTTGTACGTAGTGATACCTGAACTGAACATCTAAATATAACGCCATCTATTGTAATGTAATTTATTGTAAAATTTATATAAATTTAATTTCTTTTTTATTTTTATTATATACACACGGGATCGTTATGGATCTCAACGCCAAATGTAATTAATAAATAAACGGTTAATTTATTTATTTTAATTACATTATTTCTTTTTATACATTCGTTGACTTTGGTTTTTGATTGAAGCATACCTGCTCCCTTCCCCACCTCACCCCTCCTACTTATATCATCCTGCAATACAATAACAAAACAGAGGAGGACAGTAGTGTAGCGAATGTGAGTCAGTAGAGCACACCTGTCCACAAGTGGGTCACATGTCGATTGCCAACATTCCGATGATCAATCGACGCCTGAGTCGAGTTCCGCGGATTCCTTTGCGACAGTGGCCCAAACATATCCCCTCCCGCCCACCCCTCATCACTCCCGCCAGGGCGCCCAGATTAGAAGCGGAGGTTGCCCCACGCGTCGGAATAGCAGCAACGTGCACTACCATAAATAGTAAAGACAGCTCCCGCAGGCCAAAAGCATTTTCTAAATTTAACAGCATATCGATGCTCGACAACCAACACCGGTGCCATTTACAAATAAACCCAATCCGACCCGCGTAAGATTCGTTTTCGTATGACCTCGCGCGTTTCCGTAAATATCGAGAGGACGGGTGGTGTAAAAGAACCCATCGGTTGCCCGTCTATTAATACCGAGACTCCCGGAGCGCGACTAGCTGTATTCTCGTATCACCGATTATGACGTATGATGATTATTTTTGCTTTCATATCGTGCACATTGAGCACACGTACAGTTTCAGTTTTCATGTATTTACGACGACATATCACTAATTTTGCAGACCGAGTAATTCCCTTAGCGCTTTGACATTCAAACTTTGTAGTATCTGATAATCTGCGTAGCATGTTATTAAATGATTAATTAATGCTTCGAGGTTTATTGACTGGTTATTTGGGTGACTGACTTAACGAACATTCTATGGTTATTAGTATTTGAGTTTGTGAAAGATTCCTATCTTTGGTTGATGTACAAGTTTATGTATACGTAGTAAATTTACTTGACCGACTTATCAAATGGTTTATGAAAACTCAAGCTTCTAAAATTAACGATGCAGTATTATTTTATATTTTAGTTACAATCCAGTTTAGTTAGCTCTCTCCTACTTTAATTTTGCAAATGGTTACCGAGTCTACAAAGGCTGGTGCTGCTTCGGGATCCTGCTTTCTCTTTAAAATCGCCTGCTGTAACGTTTGCAATATTGTCTACTTCTTTTTAATATATTAATTCTTTGTTACCTTTATGAGTTCTAGATAATTATAAACCAACCAAATCTGAGAGCAGATCTTCGACAAACTATCTGCAACCATTTAAACGAATGTAAACTTGATGTTTATTAGACATTTAATGTGTTTACATTTACATTGTTTTCGTATAGAAAGAGATGATTTCTTAAGAATATGATACCTTTGGACTGCGTACAAGGTTTTCAGTACTACTTCTCGTACTATTTATAGTATGGTGATACTATTTTTATACTGTTTATTTTACTTTAGCTTGTAACTGCAATGTATTTTCAGCGTTGGGTTATTGTGCAATTAGGGGGTCTTATATAGTATCATCTATAGTTGCGTCAGTGAAATCGTTGTCGTGGATGTGATTCAATAATTCTGTTGCACGTTTCTTCTGCTTTTCAATCCGTCCTTTCACCATTTTCCAATTAATTGGGGTTGGCACAATATGGATTACTTCTGGCTTAGATATTTTCTCACTTTCGAGTGAGAAAATATCTAAGCCAGAAGTAATGTGGTTCGCCACAAAACTTCAAAATCTATCCGTCTCTTTACAGGTCTACTCTTGTATCCATCAATCTACTTTAACATTATTTTTAGCTCATTATTTACATGCCTCAATTTTTTTTCATTCAATATTTCCTTTGTAACATTTATTAACATTTTAAATGTACAACAAAATCAATCAAACCTTGACCTGAAATGATATCTAATGAGGCACTTGGGTGTCGGAGGCACCTCATTGTCTCCATATTCCTCGAGCTGTAACGCCTTTAGCAGTTCATCCCAATTGCCCGGTTCCTTTTCGTCTCATTCCCTACAATAGTCCTACATTTACTTACAGGGGGTTTGCCCTTGGGAGCATTTTTATATGGTGTAGGGATAATCGCCGGTCAGCGTCACGCCATATTTAGATTGGCAGACGTTGTCCTGCTCTGAAAAAACAAAAATCTAGGACCCGATCTCAGCGCCACCTACGGGTTCCAACGGGATGAAAAGTATCCTATGTCCGTCTCCTAGTTCTAAGCTACCACCCCACCAATTCAGCCAAATCAGTACAGCTGTTCTTGAGTTATAAATAGTGTAACTAACACGACTTTCTTTTATCTTTTTTTATAGAAGATATCAAGGGGCCTCTACGTGTTTGCCTTCCCACATCCCCCCCCCCACACGAGCCCTCCAAAAAACTCCACGGCATTTTTATGGGCCGTAGTCTGCAGAGATATAAATGCATAATTGAAATATATTTTGATTTTAGTTTCGTTAAAATTCTGAACGAAATAAGTTTGTTGAGAAACTACTGATTAAATCTGTTAAAACCTAACTACTCCAGTAGTTTGGGTTTAGATGTTTAACTATTCAGTCCCTCGTCAAATTAACCACAAACATTGTTCTACACCCTTCCGATATCCGAATATTTGATTAATTGTAAGCATGAATTTTATCTATTGAGTCAAATGAGACTCTTCGAGTTGAATACCCAAACTAGGCTAAAGTGAAAGTAATATACAATTACAAAGTATACGAGTAAAGACCAAGCGTGGTATGAGAGGTTCTTAATCATAAAGGCTATAAGATCCTTTACTATTAATTAGGGATGTTCTGGATATGAAGTTTCGGATCTAGATATAGATTTCATCCGTGCAGGAACGGAGAAAGAATACAATTTCCTGCGGCCGGGCGGCCTGTCGTAAGAGGCGACAAAACAACCCACAGCCAGGTGGTAGGGCATTTGCCCGCCTGGATGGCTACCAAATGTCCATAGGCGACGGTAACCGGTTTCCAACAAGTGGGCCATCTGCCTGTCTGCTGAACTCCTGCAATTAAAAAAAAATGATACGGATATCAAATTATTTCGGATTATCCGATAGTTTCGGATACTTTCAATTACAGATACCTATTCGATTTTTTTTGTGGATTGTAAGAGAAAAATATCAATAATCACAAGGCAACAAAAGGTACCTAATATCTAACAAGTGTGTCGTTTGACAGCGAAAAGTTTGACAGCTTTTCATAACTTGTCGCCTTAATATCGTATATTCCTTCTCCATTTGGGATAATGTGTGTTATAACACGCAGATGTAGCTATAAGTATAATGCGTTATAGGTAACGTTATTATTATTTAATTGTTAATGACGTTAAAAATTCACAGATAACGTATGCATATACATTAACTAGCTGTCCCGGCAGACGTCGTCCTGCCCGGAAAAGCTCCGGGCAGGGTCCAATTGTGAACCAAATCAGAAACCTTACGGAGCCCGAGACCTTTCCAACGAATGCAAAACCGTGGAAATCGGTTCGTGCGTTCTGGAGTTATAGCGTCAGGAAGGAAAACCCGACTTATTTTTATATAGTAGATATAGTTAATCATTAACAGATGAAGGATTCGATATTGTCAATGCACCGGTTAAGCATGTCGAGAAGTTTCACACTCTTTGTTAAATTTTATTGAACTTCATTATTTAGATACATAGATAGATAACACTCTATTGTACAACAGAAAACACAGAAACACTTATAGCTTAAAAATATTCTAAATGTGCACAATGGGTGGTCTTATAGCTAAGAAACTATTTATTTGTTTCTTCTTTTTTTTCTAAATTATTATGTACTCGATATCTATATATAACTAGCTGTCCCGGCAGACGTCGTCCTGCCCGGTAAAAATAGGGGTTGATCGTAGAGGGTTGAAAATTTAGGGTTGTATGTATCTTTTAATGCTGTATCATAAAAAAATAGAAATTAAAAATTTTGTCTAAAAAATAAAATAAAAAATTTAGGGGTGGACTACCCCTAACATTTAGGGGGATGAAAAATAGATGTTGTCCGATTCTAAGACCTACCCAATATACACACAAAATTTCATGAGAATCGGTCAAGCCGTTTCGGAGGAGTATGGCAACGAAAACTGTGACACGAGAATTTTATATATAAGATATATGATATATCCTTATTACTTCCTATCCTTGATTATGCTGACGCCAGCTATCTAAATTTAACCCAAGAACAACTTAATAAACTTGAGCGCCTCCAAAATTTTTGCATAAGGTTCATATTTGGACTACGCAAATATGACCATATCTGTGAATTCCGAAAAAAACTCAAGTGGTTGCCAATTCGATTTCGCCGGAATACTCGCATCCTTGCTTTTCTCTATAGTATTTTATTTGTCCCTAGTACTCCTGATTACCTTAAACAAAATTTTGAATTCCTTTCATGCTCTCATAATTTACGCCCTTCCACTAAACTTAAATTGAACACTCCTGCGCATAACTCAACTTTTTATAACAATTCTTTTACTGTTAAGGCCATACAGCTCTGGAACGCGCTTCCTGTTACAATCAGACAAGCAAAATCGCTAGCGATATTTAAAACTATGATCAAAAAATACTACCTGTCGTTGGAATATGATATTTAAATTCATTTATATATTTTGTAGATATGTATTTGTATGGTATGTATTATAGGTTCCAAATCACTATAATATTTAGACTTCGGTCATATGACCGAACTGACTTTTAATATAAATATATCCATACATACATACATAACTTCACGCCACGTCCCTTGCGGAGTAGGCACGAACAACAGAGCGCCATACAGGCTTATTCTTACACACCTCACTTGCTTCTTTAACATTCATAGCTCTTGTCATGCACGCTCGTTTGTTCTTAAGGCTCCTGACATCACCTTCTGCTAATACAAGATCAATTTGATCATGGAAGGTGTGTCGTGGCTTTTCGCGACTTCTGCATCCATCCACTTTTGAATTGTATATCTGTTTAGTCATTCTTTCATCATACATTCTTTCCACATGCCCGAACCACCGGAGCATTCCTTTCCTTACCTTCACCCCGACACTCTCTTTTAGACCAACTCTCTTTCTTACTTCGGTATTACGAACGCGGTCCGCGAGCGTCACCCCGCAGATTTTGCGCAGTGCTCGCATCTCGACCGCGTTTACTCTACTTTCATGCTCTCTATTCCATACCCAACTCTCGCTTCCATACGTGAGCGTAGGTACCAGAACCGCGTTGTGTATGGTAAGCTGGGCCTTCTGGCTGAGGTTCTTAGCGCCTAGAAGTTTACCTAGCGCTCCATTCACACTATTCCCCAAATTTACTCTTCTTTCTATGTTAGCGGTGTACCTTCCATCCCTGCTAAAAGCACATCCAAGATATACAAACTCATTCACTTTTTCCAGCATAACATCATTGACCATTATCCTTGCATTCGTTCTGGTTTCTTCTCTTTATATATCCGATAGTGCTATTTCAAAGTAACTTAAAAAATACCATTGAAATAGGTACTAAAAATTGTTTATTTATTTATGTATACCATAGTTTAAGTTACAAAAGATGGGACGCCTAAAAGGTACCTATTCATACTGAACTCGAAGACACCTAGGTTGTAAGTATGGGGAAAGCCAGACTCCGGCAATGAGTTCCACTCCTTTGCGCACTGCAAAAGAGTATGTATGATATAATAGTATAGTTAACTACTTAAATACCTTTGACTATACTATATATTTATGGTGTAGTTTATTTATTTTTAAAATAAAACATTAAATAATTCATGCGCTGTAAATTTATTAGATTAAACAATTTTCCTGTAATATTCAATTAATTTGAAAAAGAAGTTACAAATAAATGATTATAAGCTAGGTATGTAAAAAATCTGTATGGTAATGTTGATTCAATGCACGAAACAGGGTTTGAAATACCGGTAAAATGTTGTATCGTTATTTATGCTAATTTCAGATAACGGTAGAAATAAAAATCGATTTGAAATTTATCGTTATTTCTAGCCATTTTACCGTTATAGCTATGTTTTGTGTTACTATCTTTGCTCTTTTTCACTCGCCAATATTGTTAAACAGCGCTCTGCTAATAGCGCGCGTAATATTTAGAGTTGTGTTTGTCGATTGTTTCGGTAACTTGACATAACGAAAAATTACCGATACGTTACGATACTATACATAAAATTTTTAAGGTTATATTATAACCTTAAAATCATAAAAGTTACCAAGTAATGATAAAAAATATACTATGGCAGTCATACATACAGTATTTTTATAAAATACCGGTAACTTTAACCTTAACTTTAACTTTTTATAAAATACCCATATTTTGTCAAGGTAATTGACACCGTTTTCAAGCCCTGGCACGAAATACGAAACAAGCTTCTTATCACGGGTGTCATCAAGAGTTTCTTAAAAGTTTCTTTAAAAAAACTTGCATATCGGATATCCGACAGTTCGGATACGTTCCGCCCGGAGCTCCATTACATCCTTCACTATTAATATTCGTAATCAAGTTTTAATATAGCATTGTCGGCAAACGGGGTCTCATTATAATGACTCATTATAATGGGATAGTTGTAAATGAAGTGATTTAATTGAACTCGTCGGGAACTAGTTTAATATTCGCTCATCGCTGCCATTTTAGTTTGTCTGGGAGCTAACGCACTGAAATACAAAGGTACTTTTTTACTCTCATATAAAAATCTGTTTAGAGTACAACCTCGTAGAGGAGTCGATTGTGTAATTATTTGAAATGAGAAAAAAATCAGGGAGAAAAAGGTTCAGAGTAGCACATTCCGAAAATGTGATTTAGAATTTTGGTGTCTTATTGTCAGTTCGAGTACCGCGTATAAAGTAATGATCGTTTGTTTTCGAGCGCGCATGACAAGAGCTATGAATGTCAAAGAAGCAAGTGAGGTGTGTAAGAATAAGCCTGTATGGCACTCTGTTGTTCGTGCCTACCCCGCAAGGGACCTGGCGTGAAATTATGTATGTATGTATGTATCGTTTGTTTTTTTGTAATATCGCTAGCATTGTAAAACTCTTCTTTAAATATTGTTATAATAATGGACTGTTAAATAATATGAGAAACAAAATTGCAAGTGCAAAATATTAACGATTTTAATGGAAGAGAAACTAAGACACAACAAAAAAAACATCTAAGTTCTAAACTGCAAACATTCAATATATAATATTCAATGGTGGTCAGTATTATGCCGCGCTAAATAAATAAAAACTATTTGTTTACTATTCGAACATACTTAAATGAAACTTGACACAGCTTTCTAAAAAACTGGCACTTAAGTAGTTTTTTTATTACCACCGTTCATTACCAAATACGTCATTATAATGGCAACGTGAATGAAGTTTAAGACGAAGGTGGTAGGGCATTTGCTCGACTAGATAGCTACCACCCCCGGTCTAGAGTATACCGTCATAACAACTTTGAGTCGTCTTCCCTCATCAGTGGCCAGGTCTCAGTTACTACTTCGAGGCTGGCGGCACACTGGCAGCACCTCTGGTATCGCTGATGTCTATAGGCGACGGTAACCACTTTCTATCACAGCTGGGCCGTCAGTTTGGCAATAAGATAAAAATGATTTCGAGCCAAATAACTTCCTTATTTATATTATTTCGTTACAGGGGACATTTGTCAGTTCTAAGCGATTTTTTACTGTCCACGATTGCCAAGAATTTACCCATGTTTTTCCCATACTATCTTTCGAGCGTTGCCTCTCATACTAGGCCGTAACCGCGACTGTTTGCCTCCTGAGATATTAGACAAGTTCTCGCGATGCTACGTTTCACCCCCTCCCTCTGTATACCGTCGCTAAACTATATTAATAACCATTATTAACCTGACACCCCTACTCAGTCTTCCTTTTATCTACATATTGAATTGAAAAAAAAAAAGATTTTTGATGAATTTTAAAAAAAGCCGTATAAGACTGCATCTTCATTCATCTTTCTGTCTGATAATATAATCACTTTTTCGAAAATTATTGGACCTGTATGTATGTTATTTAAATATGTAATCTGTTCTATCTATAAGTCGTTAAGAGTAAAGGCTAGCGCACGCATCTAGAAAGAAAGAAAGGAAATATTTTATTTAGGACAAAAACTTAGTTAATATAAATAGAAAAAAGTCCTAAATTGGACTCAGTCTCAGCATAACGCTAGCCAACAAGGACTAGCGCTGTTCTTTCGTCTGGGACCATAAAGTGAAGTCGGTGGAAATTCATCTCAAACTCAAAGGGCGCGAGTTCGAATCCTGACCGGAACGCATACACCACTAAGGTGTCTTCTAACCTAATGTGCATATTGTTACATTCACCACTTGCTAACAACGGTCATTCTCAAAATGTATCCGATAGAAAACCGACAAGCTGGCAACCCTGCGTCGATGTTCAAGACTTTGTAATTTGTCCCTAAATAGCTGGTCGTTGCCTATCAGCTTCCTGGCTCTCCGATCAATCGATTCTAGTGCCTCGAGTTGGTATTTAGCTGAGCCATTCCAAAGAAGAGAACAGTACTCCATACATGCCCATACATCCCTGCCACACCTTGTCACACCTTGTTTCACTTCTATTGCGTGTGAACTGCACATACACACATTTTTTTCTATTAATAGATAACCCGCCAACAAAAGATAAATAACGGTCTGTGGTTTTGACCAGAGCACAGAAAACTTTTATATACTGAATCTGACACATCTATTCGTATATCTTTCGACGCGTTAAATTCTAATCTGGAATCAGATCCGGTGTGAAAATTGAATATTTTGTTTATAAACAACCCTTGGTTTGCCGTTTGACATTCCTTCATAGAAAAAGCAGATCTGTTTATTTCAAAATATTATAGATTTAGCAGCAAGTAGGTCATGTGATGTGTATTTGAATAAGTTTTCCAAAGTTTTGTTTTGACTAGGCAATTTCATTATTTGTATTTTATCATATAATTAATATTTTCACGGTGTTACATATAAATATTATTCAATTTGTCTGACGGCGCATTGTATAGTGAAATGTCATAAAATCTAACACAATGCGACGCAGATCAAAGCGGATCGTTTTGTTCAATGTACGATCTTACGGGCTTAGAAGAGAATAGACAGATCACTTTTATGAAGTGAAACTTTTTTAGAATCATTGTAATTTGAATTTAATTTAAGTTGAATCTAGACACTGTGCTCACAAAGATGGATTTGGAAATATTTTATAATATTAATAATAATAATTATAATTTTTATTTCCTCATTTACCACAATAGTCCTACACTGGCCGGGGCTTGTCCTTGAGTGCACTATATGGTGTAGACAGGAATAATCGCCGGTCAGTGTCACGCCACATATTTACATTAAATCTGTCAAGGGGCCTCTACGTGCTGGCCTCCCCATGGCCCCGCGCAAGCCCTCCAAAAGTCCGGGCCATCTTTTAGGCTCGTGGTCTTGAAAGACATATAATGATAATAATAATCAACAGACAAACACACACATTGTATATCCCAAAATTAAGCAAGTTACGCTTGTGTTATGGGTAATATAAAACAGACCACTCTGGGGCCGATCCCAAACACCCAGACCATGGTAAATAAGGGAGAAAATACGTGTCCGAAATTTACTATACAGGGAATCCAACCCGGAACCTCTGGTTTGTAGTGAGGTAGGCTGTCAAAGTCTTAGCCCGCTTAACCACAAAGGTCGTCGAATTTTGAAGTTTTGAAGTTCATAAATCAAATTGAAACTAGAGCATTTGTTTCCTATTTTAGTTAACAGAAGATTCTCGTCTCATTTGTTCAAAGTGAAAACATGGAATCTGAATAATATGTAATATATGAAATACAATATTTTGCATTAAAATATGAAATAATATTTGAATTTAGCAATATTAGACTGGTAACAAGTGCCTTTTGGACCAACTTTTTTCAGCAGTCTCCGAAAATTATAAATGAGGTGTCATTCGATTCGGAATGGCATCTAGATGATTTTTGAAAAAAATGAAGTTCCGCTTGCAAAAATTGTAAAAGTTATTAACAATTAACAAAAAAGGGGGGTTTAGTTTAGGTTTAGTCTCCGAAAATTGTTTTTTTTTATTAATAAATTTATTTGTTACAAAATTGAAAGTTTAAGACAAAGAAAATTATTAATAAAAAATGAAAATAAACATTTAATAATTTTTCCAACGGGATTCTATTCTAAAGCCTTTCAAGAATTGCTCCAAGAAAGGAAAAAATCTTAAATTTATAGTTTAACCATTACCACACTTGCAATGTTTATGTTCAAGCAAAACAAAAATATTTTGTAACAACGAAAATTATTAATAAAAAAAACATAATTTTCGGAGACTGCTGAAAAAAGTTGGTCCAAAAGGCACTTGTTTACCAGTCTATATATGATGGGTACCAATATAAAGGTAAACCAAAACAGATATGGATAGATCATGGCAGAAAATGTATGCCAGAATAGAGGAGTATGGAGGGAAAAGACATATTATGCCCACAAAAGACATATTGAACCCCAAATAAGTGGGAGAAGGTGAAATAAAAGAGGTAGATAGATAGAGAACACTTTATTGCTTACCAAATAAACAATTTCAAATATACACAATTACAATATTGTCATTGTAGAAACAATAGGCGACCTTATCGTCTAAAGCAATCTCCTCCAGGCATCCCGGTGTCCAAGGAGATATTATAAGAAAAATTAAAAAATATTTGATGGTTTAACTAAATTGAAACTAATTCAATCATAAGAAAAAACTAAATTATTACAATAATAAACTAATAAAGACATACATAATTAAATAATAATATAAATTACATACACTTAAATGCGAATAATAACAAAATTCCATTTACTGCAAAAAAAATATAATTTAAATAATATTCGTTTTTAAGCAAGATTTGTGTCTGTGTTGAAAATTTTAAGAGTTTAATGTGCTGGCACAAGAACTGCATCGTTTGACGACAGACCTACAATTTGGCTTTTACTTAAAGAATATTCTAAGAGTTGAATAATTATAGATACTTGACACTGGGTAGCTGTACAAATAAATAAGTTTAAAAGAAGTAACTCATTTTGACTTCAATACATTATCTAAGGGCAGTCGTTCTGTATCTCCATAACTCTGTGGTCCCTTTACGCTCAGCGACCATATTGATTCCATTGACAAGGAATTTGTAATATTAAAATTATTAACTCTCACCACTTTGATCATATTCTGTTCAATTGCTTAATGTTCATTTTGAACGTGTCAATGTACACAAAGCTTTATAGATTTCATCAAAGGTAACTTTAGTTTTGAAATTGAATTTACAAGTCAGATAATATACTTGTTACAGCGTTAAGCTTATAGTATTTGAATAATGTTAAATTATATTAATACGTTAAGCAAAAACTTTCTAGCCCTTTTTGCGAAAATTGTGCGGACAGAAAAACACGAATTACAAGCACGAGGAGAAAGGAGTGCAAATGCTAATATTTTTTAAATTATTTATAAAATACATTAAATAAATAAAAATGAAACATTACATACACTACCGTGTATTTGACACACACATGCATATACAGCGTGTTTCAGACCTTACGACAATAAATCAGATCACGTTTGCTTCATGACGTACTCTGCCCAAATACAAAAACGAATCAAGGTAGCTTCTTTGGTTTAGCCACAGGACCTCATTTTTCATTTCAGAATTTTACAACAACATGTATCAGTTATTGTGTCTAAATCGGTAGGTTAGTGTATCATGTTGCCAGCTCGTCTCTTCATCATTAAACGCGGAAGTTGTTCATTCTTACGCTCTCGCTCGCGAATCAATATTTACAAGTGTTCTGTTTTTATTCCCTTATTATCGTAATTCATTTGTTCGAAAATTGCTTTTTAAAATTTTGACTTTACGGTTGATTTAATAGTACCAAAAAATTTGTATGGAGTACGACCGCTAAAATTATGATTTATTGTCATTTGAAATGAAACACGCTGTATACTATTTTTTTTATTGTTAAAGTCAAATTAACAGCGTAGCCTTGGCGAAATCTGTGATTATAGAAGTATAGTCTTTGACAACAGAACCTTAATAATGTTCAAACAAAGTTTAAATGAATTATGGTCGAATTCCGACTACTGGGCGACCACCAGTAATGTTAAATATGCATGTAAAATTAAGTTGGTAAATTTTGCCTCCTCCAGTCTCGCCTTGGCTTTTCTCGACGTAGTAGAGCAGTGATGAAAACATTATCTTTATTATAGAGCTGTTAGGGTCGGTTCGATTAGAAATACCATGCTCTCACAGAATATTGGCGTGGAAAGATTAGCCTTGAACTAATCTTGTTTCATACTATGAGTGAGAACTCCGATAGCCCACTTCGTCTTCTATCGAGCCATCTTCGTTATCTCACCCCCATCTTGTATACACCTGTTCCGACTTCTCTTTTTTGCGTGAGTTCAACAGGCAGGCGGCCCACCTGATGGAGAGCGGTTACCATCGCCTATGGACATTTGTAACACCAAGGGTGCTACTAATGCACTGCTGCTCTGTTAAAGGAAACTGGAACCTGGTCACTAATACCGGAACACAAGCCAAGGTTGATATGGTGGCATACTCTAGACCAGAGGTGGTAGCCATCCAGTCGAGCAAATACCCTACCACCTAGCTGAGGGTCGCAGGAAATTGATTTTCTTCTCCGTTCCTGCATGAATATGATAATACATAATTATGATAAAATTACTTATATTTTAATAATATATTTGTCGGAGAAGGCCTCGTTCTCACGACATCTCCTTTAGTTATTGCAGGTTTAGTGGGCGTCATCAGGATAAAATGCGAGCATAAAACACAACGGCCACAGTTTATACACTTTTAATTTAGATTCTATCAACATTTTGACATAGTTTAGACCGAGCAGCGGGTTCAGGGCACCGCTCATACTTCCAACTTCAATACTATCTTTAAAATACTCCATGGTCCAACTCGACCTATTGACATCAACCGAATGTGACACAAACACTCCTCCGTCGACCGAAGTAGATACTACTCAAGTATAGAGGGCGTCTTTGACCCTGCTCCGCCATATGCTCTGCTCTGATTGGTCGTTTATTAAATTACAATATTCATAACTTTTATTAGGTTAGAACGATCTTTTAGGTATAGAAACATTTAAGACATCAAACCAAATTAAATTAACAATTTTAGAAGCAATTAAAATGTAAACAAATAATATTGTGCGTTATAAATCCAATCAACAATTATCCGATTTATATATTCCCTCCGACAAATATATTACTATACTATACATACAAATATACACATCCCTATTAATATTATAAATGCGAAAGTAACTCTGTCTGTCTGTTCCGTTTTCATGGAAAAACTACTGGACCGATTTGGCTGAAACTCGGTACATATGTAATTTTAATTCCGTGGGTGGAAGGCTACTTTTTATCCCGGACAAAATCCAGGATAGATTTTGGGATTGATTTATGTAAAAGTTATCCCGGAAACTAGGATAGGGTATGTGATTTTGTCCATTTCGTCTTCTTGGTCCACTCGGTCCACTGGGTCCACTGGGTCTACTGGGTCCAATGGGCTTACTGGGTCCACTTGGTCCATGTTATCTATCATGTTTTGTCATTTTTGATAAGTTTTGTCATTTATATACTTTACAGATAGACGTGGGATGATATAGTTTGCGATATAAAATGAAGTGATTTCTCCGGTGGCAAATACATAAAAATTGAATACAAAGTAACCTGTACCGCTCTTTAAAAAAGAGATACGAGATACAGAGGTTGTCCCGGGATAAACTCTAGTATATACACAGGATATAGTAATATAATTGCAACAATTTAAACATAACATATAGCACATATATATATAGCACGTAGATATTATATTATTGTAAAAGTATCCAAGTGTATGACAATGTAGAACTGTGGGCGCCTTGCTGTGTTATATCGACACTGGCATTCGGCCAATGGCGAGGAAAATACGAGACGTTTGAACGCATGTGATATACTTAATTTTTTATAATAATAGGCACACCACACGCACACATTGTATAATATTATATTGTATCCAGTAAGCTTGTTAACACAACACAAAGGAAAGAAAGAAACAGGTTTATTGTTAGGACATATACAAGTGAAACATTAAAATTAATAAATAAAGCACAATAAAAAAAAGACAATACAACCACAAAGTAACTGAGGATATACATAAATTAAGTCCTAAAAATTGGATCAAGCTCAGCAAAAATGTTGATCTTTCAGACCAACGCTGATCTTCCGCTTGACCCTAGAGCGACGTCACGGCAAACATTATATTATTAATAAATAATCATATAATTGTTGCAATAAAGAGAATATTAGTACTGAGTTCAATAAAATAACAAATATTTATAGCATAAAATTCATATACAACACATATACATATAATAAATTTAACGATATTATCCACAACATATTATATGGTAAACAAGGTAAATAAATAACATAAAAAACAGGCTTAAAACAATACCAGAATTATATAATTATATAATATAGAAAGGCCGTTAAAATTCTATTTCTCATTCTCGTCAATTAATAAATAAATAATAATGGCCGATCAGACCATAGTAAATAACAGAGAAAATTCGTTTCCGAAATTTACCATACCAGGAATCGAACCCGGAGCCTCTGCGTTGCAGTGAGGTTAGCCAGCAAAGGCTTAGTACGTTCAACCACAGAGGCCGTCGTTTCAATAATTGTCAATTGCTTATGGATTCCATTTTATACTTTACTAGCTGTCCCGACAGACGACGTCCTGCCCGGTAAAAAAAAAAAAATTAGGGGTGGACTACCCCTAACATTTAGGGGGATGAAAAATAGATGTTGGCCGATTCTCATAGATACCGGATAAGCACAAAAAATTTCATCAAAATCGGTCAAGCCGTTTCGGAGGAGTATGGCAACGAAAACTGTGACACGAGAATTTTATATTATATACTTTATTAAAAGAAAATTCTGCCTCATACAAATTATTGTAATTTTGACAGCTTTTGTAGTTGAGCGGGCTAAGCCTTTGCCGGCTAACCTCACTGCAACGCAGAGATTCCGGGTTCGATTCCTGGTGTAGTAAATTTCAGATACTTATTTTCTCCGTTATTTACTGTGGTCTGGGTGTCTGGGATCGGCGCCAGAGTAGTCCGTTGTCCATTACCCATAACACAAGCGTAACTTGCTTAATTTGGGGATATACAATATATGTGTTTGTCTGCCGATTATTATTATTATAGGTATGTTATTGCTGCATTTGGGATAATGTTATAATGGTGTTTGTAACGATCCTTATTAGTATGTAGGTAGTTCTTTTTATATGTTATTTACAGACATGTTATTCTTTTCAAGTTTTAGATTTACAATATATTAGTTAACTAGCTTATTCCCGCGATATCTTCCGCGTGGAATAGTAATAAAAAATGTCAGTTAAAAAAACCCCGATTTCGAAATATTCTTCATTGGTGCTCCGCTCCTATTGGTCTTAGCGTGATGATATTATAGCCTATAGCCTTCTTCGATAAATGGGCTATCCAACACTGAAACAATTATCGATGAAAGCTATAGGCTTTATATAATCACGCTAAGATCAATAGGAGCGGAGCATTAATGAAGAATGTTCAAAATCGGGGGATTTTGAAATCAAATACCACGACGTTGCGGGCACAGTTAGTAAACTATAAATGTATGCAATTTCATACTCCTCCATCTGCGCAATTTTCGGAAAAAGGGTACAAGGTTTTTGCTTCACGTCTTAATATATAAATAACAACACCTATCTTTAAAGCAGCCATGTTTTTATGCAATACATTGATTTGAAGCAGCGGGCAAAAGTTAGTACCTACATAATATATGTGAGAGAAGAAAAGACGAGATTTCCATTCCTCATTGTATAAAGTCCTTTTAAATTGAAATGTATCTAATCTAAGCCGCGTAATGTGGTAATTTGGTACCAGATAGGGGTGGTAGGTGGGGGTTTGAAATCTGGCTGTTGGGGGGTGGTTCAGTTTAATATTGCCAGCGCGGGTTAAGGCATACGGCAAATAAAACTGGTTGAGAGCACCCCCGGCGAACACCGCTCTCTTAAGGCGAAGCCTCCTCATATGAAGACAAATTTAATTAATGTTATATTATATAAATTTTACCAGCGGTCCCGCCAGACGTCGTCCTACCCTGAAAAAGATAAAATCTAGATTATAATTCTGAATCTAAGCCATCCCGCGACCCACTCAAACACATAAAAATTTCATCAAAATCCTGGGACCCAATTGCAGCGCCACCTTTCAGCAGGCCGTCTGCCTGCTAGTCGATTTCTTCTAGACAACTTTTGGATGGACAGGAAGGACAACAAAAGTTTGTAGTTGCTAAACCAACACTCGTACAATAATGTAGTTTACTAATTAATGTATTATATTATATTATATACATATAAAAGTAAACAATAACATTATAACTTGAGGTGGTAATCTTTAACTAATCTGTTAAAAGAAGGTAATGATCGTGTCTGCTTGATGTTTAGTGGTAGTGAATTCCAGAGTTGAATAGCCTGGACGATATAAAACTTGTTGTAAAAAAGTGTTCTGTTGACAAGCGTTTTCAGTTTCAAATTCTCTGACAATCTAAAAAATCTTGAAGCACTGAAATTAAGGAAGTTAAAGCGTTCCTTTCAGGGGCCTTGGGATTAAACAATAAAATAATTATAGTTTTTGAATTGAAACTTGTATATAGACGGGGTCTTACGATTTTTCGCTCACGAAAAAGCGTCACGGGCAGGTTTTCAAATTGGACAAGTACATTAACAATCTGCCCGTGACACTTCAAGTCAAAAATTTGTTGCGGTTCATTTTGTCACATGTCAGTTGAAGATTTTCCACTTGTTTGTTGAAGTTTCACTTCTAGTATGTGGCCCAGCACACATTTCGATTTTTTTCTGTAAGATATGTCGGCTTTGCCTTAAATCGTGTGTCTGTGGATATTTTTACAAAGGTTATTACTGTCGCGGGTGCCGAGTGCGGTGCGGGCTTGGCTTACGTTATTAAATTGCCGCTCAGGTCGGCGCCGTGTTAGCCACCATCCTTCGCCTCCTGTTAGGGTAACCACAATACCAGGGTAACCACAGAACCATACGTCAAATAATCTCTCTCTTTCTCACCTTCTCCTAATCATATATAGAATGCAGGAACGAAGATAGAATACAATTTTCTGCGTTGGGGGGCCTGTTGTAAGAGGCGACAAAACAACCCACAGTCAGGTGGCAGGGCATTTGCCCGACTGCGTGGCTATCAGGGTCTAGAGGATGTCGCCATAACAACCTTGGATTGTGTTATGGCATTAGTAGCCAAGTTCCAGTCTCCCTTTAGAGAGCAGCAGCGCCTTTGTAACACCTTTGGTGTAGCGAATGTCCATAGGCGATGGTAACCGTTTTCCACCAGGGGGGGGTCTGCTTGTCTGCTGAACTTATGTAGCGATAATAAAAAAGAGACTAAGGCACCACAGAACCATTCCTCGACACGCTTCCCATTGTACACACATTAAAATTCTTATCAGAATTTTTCATTTCATAGTTCTATAGACTTTATCTATGGACTTTAAAAATATGTAAGGTTTATTCATAATGTGAGTTACGAAGGCAACCCTAGAGCTCCCTCAGCCAATACGTAGCTCAAACACAAACAAATAACCGGTTTGTGCGCTTTTCATTGCTACCAATAAACGGGCGAAGTTCGTAATTAAAAATGTTCAATCCACCCAACCCTGTTAATTCGCTAAGTAGGCGCGAATCTTCACCTTAAGTACCTTCACGACTTATACTGAAGGGATAAGTTACCTGAGCGTTTGACAGTTTTCACCTTACTACCCGCTCTTTTAACTTACCATTAGTAGTAGGGAAATTGACACTGCTTGTATGAATTTTCTCTTTTAACCATAGTGCAGATAAATGGATAGTATGGCAGAACCTTACAGCCTCAGACGAACGAATAAAATAGATATGGAGAGGACTATAAGCCGCGACAAGGGCAGAACCTTGAGGGGATAGTTCGTGACCCGTGTGTGGGATTCGCCAGGTGTGGGGGTGGCACCGGCATGCCCGGTCGGAACTCGATTCATGGGAGGAGAGGTAAGCGCGCTGAACACTCGCGCTCTCATCTCGACGGCATGTGCATGTAAGTGAGAACCCATAGGTAAGGAGAGCCTACGTCAACAAGACTTCTAATGAATTGAAGAATGTTTTAAAAATTTGTGTGCGTAAACTTATAAAGGCGAGCGAAGCATGCCCTATCACTATCCCACAATCTATGCATCTTATTACACTTTAGTGAGAAACTGTCACTCTTTCAGATTTGGGCTTTGACATAGTCATTTCAATTTATTTCTAGATATATTATCTAGCATAAAAATATCATTTCATACACATAAAAAAATTGAAGACTACAATTTTTATTAACTAGCGGTCGCCCATGGTCGAAATTCGACCATAATGATTAAATTAAATTAAAGTATGAACATTATCAAGGTTCTGTTGTTAAAGACTATACTTCTATAATCCCAGCTTTCGTCAAGGCTACACGGCCGAAACGTCAGAATAACCAAAACCAAATAAATTACCGCGCTTAAAATCGTTAAAACGTAGTTTTACTATATGTGCGCTACATTTTCAGCGATCACGACATAACGCTGATTTTCAGTGCAAGCCTTCCTTTTGGCGTATGGTCCAATTCTGGTATTCTGTTAATTCCTAACTTGCCAAATAATTGTTTGACAATTTGCTAGCTTTTCAATATTAATTAAGGCTAACGCCATTCCTGCTGATGGTAACAACAACTTTTTTCTACTAATGTTCCGACGCGACGATATTGAACAGATATTGAGGATTTGGTAGAATACGGATTTTTGACACTATCGCAATGGAATCGTACTTTTCTAGCCCCAGAGGTATTACCAGCCGTGAAGGAGAAACTGGAACCTGACCACTGATACTGCAACACAATTTAAGGTTGCTATAGCGAAATACTCCACACCAGGGGTGGTGTCCGTCCAGGGTAAGTTCCGAAACACTTATAAGCACTTTTTTGTCACTTTTTTGAGGTACGCAAATTTTTGAAAGTCTATACTTTTTGTCTGTAGCTACACTCCAAAAAATCCAAATATTTATAAAGGTTACCATTTTTTTTAATTTTGCTTTATTTATGGGTATTTATCGATATTTTCAAAATTTCCTTTAAGGGCACCGCGTGCCCCCCGGTACCCCACAAAAAAGACCTGCTTATAAGCATAAATTACTTAGTTTTTACAAGCTTTTATTTAACTTGCAATGGATGTATGTAAGTTCGGGTGGTATCTTGCAAGTCAAATTTGACCAACATCCCGGTTTCCGATTGAGCTGAAATTTTGCACGCGTATGTACTTATTTCGCGTGACAATGCAATTATATGATACCATGGAGTTCATCTGAAGATGGAGTCGAAAGGTAGCCATAGGAACTCCTGTCCTAAACAAGTTACACCCATTGTATTTGGGCTCGTTTTACTTGTCTTGGCTAGCCAATGATGATGAATATAAGCTCATTGTGGCTAGCGCTCTGCAGCTACGATATCCAGGATTTTAAAACCTTGTATATAAAAACCTTTCTAAGAAAGCTTATTAGTGATATGGTGAATAATGTTACAAAACAATGAGTTTTGGCGCCATCTAGTGTTTTTTACCGAACGATTGTTTTGCCTAATATTTTCCTTTCAAATAAGTAATTTTGATAACAGGGATAAATAAATACAGGATAATATTATGCTGAAAAATTGCTTGGCTTTCTTGGATAAAATTCTTATGAAAGAGATACAATAATATTTGTTTCGGATAGATGGCGTGGTCACTAATGAATGCTAATTTACGTCAGCAGTTTGCACCCAATTTGTTAAAAAATATCTACCACTGCCATCTATCAACAATTATATAAAATATTTGTTATAAGCTATTAGATAGCAGATGGCGCTACACTCCTAAGTATTTTTTATTAACTAAATACTAGATGCCGCTAAACGAACCCGTTTCTTTTGGGCATATGTTATATTTTAAAGGATTTCAAATATCACGTAAAGTGGAGAAGGAAAGTGAGTCCGAAAGTCCGTAAACGATCAAGATTAGACGCAATAGTGATGAGTAGTCCACTGAAACTTATTTGTGCTTACACTAGCTGTACCTGCGATTTCAGAAAGAACGCTTATAAATACATAATAAAACTAAAATGAAATTCCTTTGTTTTATTATATTAATCGAATTTATCTGTCGTTTTATTAACAGTATTATCTTAATAAAATTACGTTTTAACGGTACGGTAATTTTTAATTTTATTCTTTTATATATTTTTAATTACGTTACAACATAAATACACAATAAAACTACAAATAAAAAATTGGCCCTAAAGCACTGTCACTTGTTGGAAAATTGCCAAAAGGCTGGCAGTGTTACCGTTTTCGATAGCTATCTATGCTAATGACTGGGATAAAACAAAGCCAAATTTTCTGAAAGTTAGAATAAAATACTATTTTTAAGAAATTGTGAACATTGCGAACCATCAGTTTAGTTGTAAAGCTCAAAATTATTGTTTACACCAATTCACAACAAAAACTATACAGCCTCAAGTTGTGATTATACGAAACAGTCTGTTTTATAACGAAAGCACAAGAAATGCTACTATTGGCAGAGAATACTAGAGCAACTGCTTAATGAGGTGGTTACATAAAATTCACTCTATAAAGAGCCCAATAAAGCAATCCAATAAACCGACGGGGCGGGGCGGGGAGGGGTGGAACGGGGTGCGGGGGAGGCCCTCAATAAACCCTCATATCTCGAGCAATTACGGCAAAACAAATGAGAGCTAACGAAATTCACCTCTGAGAGAGATTAGTGAGCGGCTAAAAGAGGTCATAGAGTCGAGTTCTATTTCTAATATACTACTAATATTATAAACGAGAAAGTTTGTAAGAATGTTTGTTACTCTTTCACGCAAAAACTACTAAATGGATTTTGATGTTATTTTACAATAATATAGCTTGAACATCAGAATAACACATAGGCTATAATTTATAAAGATATAGTGTGAATGATTATCATTATCACAATTTTCCATAACCAAGCGAGTGAAACCGCGGGTCGCAGCTAGTTTTAAAACAAATCATGATATTTAATTTTAAAAAATGGGCAATTGACAATAAAATTTACTGAGATACCTTTTTATCGTCTTACAATACGCTCATGCTACGTAGATTTTGTATGAGCGTTACAAGTTTTATAACTTCATTTCTATATAACGAGGTAAGTATTGTATTAATTATAGTTTAAAATAAACAGTCATTAAAAGTATATCTATCATAACATTTCAAAATTATGACGATGACATGGTTTTTGAGCTCCCGCTGTATGTATGTCAACTACCCCATTACATAAATGGGAGGGATTTAAAAAAAAATGTGTTGTCTAAATAAAAGATATTTTATTGATAAATGAATTAAATAAAAAATATATTCATTTTATTATTTTCCCATAAATATTTCGGTAACGACAGGACATTTGCTTACAAAGTTACAAATTATTGTCCTACTCCTTTATTCATAATTGTTAGACGAGATTTATGGGCTCGACAAAAATGTTAAGAGAAGTGTTTTTCATAATTCTGAATGCGATTATAAAAAAATATTAACTCTTTTTAATAAGCTTATAAACCACTATTAACTTTTATAAATAAGGTGGTTAGACGCATTTGTTGAGATATCAGCATATTAAGGTGTGGAGCAACGCTAAGTTTAAAAAAAAACATAATTATATATATGTATAATATATGTTATGACTGTAATATGTTTATATATATATATCTATAATGTATTATGTTTACCACGCTATCGTATTGGTGATAACTGTAATGATAGCGATATTGTTAGTTAATAAATAAATTTTAAGGACATATTTTTTGCCTCCAAACTAAGTGTTGGTAAAAACTTTTGAATAATGATGTGGAGAATTCGGAAATAATCAAGATACAATCTACAAATAATAATTTTCAGAAAAAATGTTGGTTGATTTCCATTTTTAGATTTCTTGCCATGGCTACAAATGGTTCTGCAAAATTTGTTTTTTTACGGGTTGGGTGAAGAGGAAGTAAAATTTGCCGCGAGATTCATATTAAAAAGTTTAATCAGACGAAGTATAAGAAATCGTATGATCTAGCACGAGAGAAAACGTGTTGCGGGCAATGTAATTCTTATTTTTAATATTATTAGGCCACTCCATAGATTTTCGTGTGCCAGACAGAGTGCCAAAGGGCTGTGTGTTAGGTGTTTTAGTACTTTTTCAGCGGCTTTGAATTGCAAATTGTTACAACGTCGCCCCTCGCACGCCTTGCCGCCGCGTAATTAAAAATCAGACGCGATTGAAGCGACAATGCGGAGAATAGCATAACTATTGTGATTGTTTTATAAAATTTTAATAAAGTGTAGAGAAAATTATTGTTTATAAAATAATATTATTTACTTTTACTATTTTTATGTTTATGAGTACACTTCGAATATAAGTAAATACTGAATAATTCAATAGGTACTTAAAATTACACGCTCTGGGAGGCCTACGTCCACCATTGAATAATAATCATCCGATGACGACTAAAATTATTTATGTTTTTGAAATACCAGTAATAGTTAGTACTGTTTTGTAGTATATTATAAGTGATTATAAATCACAAGGTTTTTATAAAATATTTTTTAGAGTTAACATAACTCAACAATAGATGTCGTTACTTATAGTTTGCTTTGGTGGGTGTTTTTTAGTACAAGTTAATTTGTCATGGTTCAGGGATTAAATATACGCGTTCTAGTTTATAGATCTACATTCAGATCCTAGATTTGTACCAATACTGCATTTTTTATCACCTATAGCTATATATTACAGATGTATGGAAACACCAAAACACGCTACCAATAAGCGTGGTAGGTGGGTATAACACCAGTTTCCTATGAATAGAGAATAAACAAGTGACAACTTCTTATGGGAGGTTAAACCGCTTCGTTACGTAACGCGTTACGGCACCAGTCTGTCCGGACTCTCTTTCGCTCACGCAAGTTATCACTTCTGTCGGGGGTCCCGAGACGCATACGTTTTTTTACATCAGATTTTTTATTTATTGATTCTGAGGGACGAAGTTTGCCGGGTCAGCTAGTAATAAATAAAATTCACGCATACACTCGCATATAGGACAGGTAACTTGTTGCGATACATATACTATAATTTTCCTGTCAAAGTTCGTTCATTTAAAATTCAGTTCCATAGGTTTTTGGTTTTAGGTATTTATCGAGAGGAAAATGAATGCATTCAATCTATCCAGCTTGAACATCAGTTATAAATAAAAAGCCGATGTTTGTGTGACTAATGTGCGTATCACGTGCGCGCTTATAGCGCGTTCGACTCCACTAGGTAATTATCGTTTTAATGTAATAATTAATAACCGTGCGGTTAACTGCGAGTTTTCCACGCGCCCGTAATAAAACAAACACGGGCTTTTATTATTTTTATTGCCTTTTTTATCGATGGATACAATTCTTGTTGGTTACATTTGCATACTCGAAAGTTCAAACCGTGCAGGAACGGAGAATGAATACAATTTCCTTCGGCCGGGCGGCCTGTTGTAAGAGGTGATAAAACAAATCACACCTAGGTGGTAGAGCATCTGCCCGACTGGATAGCTAAAGGTCCCCCTGGTCTAAAGTATGTCGCCATAACAACCTTGGGTTGAGTTCCGGGATTAGTGACCAAGTTCCAGTCTCCCTTAAGAGAGCGGCAGCGCATTTGTAGTATCTTTGGTGTTGTAAATGTCCATAGGCAATGGTAACCGCTTTCCATACAATAGACCGTCTGTCTGTCTGCAGAACTCCTGCAATAAAAAAAATGAAAAAGTGTAGAATACCTTGGCACAAATTAAAGCTTTGTTCGGTCGCTCTTGAAATGCGTTTGGTGGCACATCTACGAGTGGATAACATTGCAATGATGATGAATACGATAATAGCTGTGCCCACCACTTTGTATGCGTGGTTTTTTTCTCGGAACCCTAAAAAACTAACTTACTCCTCATAATATCAGCTACGCTATCTAGCAACGCTGACGAAGTTGCGGGAACAGCTAGTACATTTAAAGAGGAATATCGAATTTAAAGAGTATAGTGATCTTCTGATCAAGTAAATTATGTTATAATTTAATACAATTTACATTATGTTCTTTATAGATTCACTTCGTAGCACTAATTTTTATATCAGTTTTTTTATATATATTAATTACATAGTGTAATTTTATATTTGTTTGCAATAGTGCAAGTTAACAAGTGAATGAGTTTGTATATCTCGGATGTGCTTTTAGCAGGGATGGAAGGTACACCGCTGATATAGAAAGAAGAGTGAATTTGGGAAATAGTGTGAATGGAGCATTAGGTAAACTTCTAGGCGCTAAGAACCTCAGCCAGAAGGCCCAGCTTGCCATACACAACGCAGTGCTGGTACATACGCTCACGTATGGAAGCGAGAGTTGGGTATGGAATAGAGAGCATGAAAGTAGAGTAAACGCGGTCGAGATGCGAGCACTCCGCAAAATCTGCGGAGTGACGCTCGCGGGCCGCGTTCGTAATACCGAAGTAAGAAAGAGAGTTGGTCTGAAAGAGAGTGTCGGGGTGAAGGTAAGGAAAGAATGTATGATGAAAGAATGACTAAACAGATATACAATGCAAAAGTGGATGGATGCAGAATTCGCGGAAGGCCACGACACACCTTCCATGATCAATTTGATCGTGTACTAGCAGAAGATGATGTCAGGAGCCTTAAGAACAGACGAGCGTGCATGACAAGAACTATGAATGTCAAAGAAGCAAGTGAGGTGTGTAAGAATAAGCCTAAATGGCGCTCTGTTGTTCGTGCCTACCCCGCAAGGGACCTGGCGTGACGTTATGTATGTATGTATGTATGCCATAGTGCAATAGTACTCGTCGTTTTTTGTTTCGTTATTATTTGGTTTTGTTTTTTGTTTGTTTCGTTTTGTCTATCCGTGAGTCACTGTAACGGTCCTGGCCCTAACGGAAGACCAGTGCCGGTTGAGCCAACCACCATCATGCTGAGTTAGGACCGATTCAGAACTTCATTTTAATTGTATTATCTTATTTATAAGTACGTATTGGTGTGTATGTGGTTCTGAATAAATATTTTTCTTGCTTTCTAAATTTTATCTGAAAAGAAAACCCAAAAACAGACTAAAAAGTTAGCATGTGTTTTTGAAGTGAAACTTCTTTAGGGTCGTTGTGATTTGAAACAATATGAAATGAAAAAGCTACACTAAAATGAGATAAACACATAAATCTATAGGACTAACTTGCAAGGCAATGGAGCTACGAGTTTTACATTCAGCAGCGCAAATTAGAGAGTCAATAAGACAGATGATTAAACATAGGTCCATTTGGACCGAACTTAAACTGATAATAATATTTTAGATTAAATCTAAAGGAGTTTAGTTTGAAGTATA
The DNA here is from genome assembly GCA_012273795.1 of Dendrolimus punctatus. NCBI lineage: Eukaryota > Metazoa > Arthropoda > Insecta > Lepidoptera > Lasiocampidae > Dendrolimus > Dendrolimus punctatus. The sequence goes on along the minus strand of CM022551.1, from coordinate 13,040,008 downwards.
ATAATTATGTTGACGAACGTACGTACATAGGCTAAAGGCATTAGATGTATATTAATAAAGGTTAGAGAAGAATTGTCTGTGGGTATATTCTCTGAAGTTTCACTTCTACTGCCTGTGAACAACACACAGTATTTTTTATATAATTATTTTCAAAATATAATACCAATTCTTGAAGTGACTTGGATATCGGACATTTGTCCGTTTGTCCATCTGGGCCATTGGACGTTCAAATTTGTCACCGCTACGCAATAATAATGCTCGGTTCACATGTTATGAAGCCATTGCTTTATAATTTCATCCATAATCTGATTTGTTAATGCCTTTACATTATAGACCAGGAGGTAATTCACTCAAGTACCAACCATGTGTTTTAAGAAATTGGTGTTTATAAAAATTTCGTTAACTGAATTTGGAAGAGCAGTAAGTATCAAGTTATTAATATTATTTTAATAATAAAATTTGAGATTAAAACATTATCTGACAATAAAAGCATACGTGACATGGATTTCAATTTGAAGCTACAATATCTATTGAAAAAGATTTTTTTTTATTGCAGGAGATCAGCAGACAGGCAGACGACCCACTTGATGGATAGCGGTTACCATCGCCTATGGCCATTTGCAACACCAAAGGTGCTACGAATGCGCTGCTGCTCTCTTTAGAGAGCCTGGAACATGGTCACTAATGCCGGAACACAACACAAGGTTGTTATGGCGACATACTCTAGACCAGGGGTGGTAGCCATCCAGTCGGGCAAATGCCCTACCACCTGGCTGTGGGTTGTTTTGTCGCCTCTTACGGCAGGCCGCCGGCCCGCAGGAAATTGTATTCTTTCTCCGTTCCTGCACGGATAGAATTTTTTTGAAGTTGGTTCACAATTGGAACCGGTAGGTGGCGCTGCTGTCGATTGAAGCTAATCCGGGCAGGACGACGTTTGCCGGGACAGCTAGTATATAGGTAATATAATATAGTTATATAATGAGATATAATGCAATAAGGGGCTTATGTTCTTTTGATGTCATTCTAGTAATTCGATTAAATGATTATTTTACGGTATTATACATAAATGACCAAATACACTTTACGTGGACTGTCAACCATTAGTTTGACTTTTCATTTTTAAACGGAGGGGATCGTACAATTGTATATTCTGATAGAGTTATTTCTATATTGTTAACATACTAAATTTAAAAGTTTATGTCGATTTCAGATGTATATTTTATGTTTTTATAGCTTTTATGTAATTAGATTTATAGTACTATTTAGAGGTATTTATGTTTGACGTATGTAAGGTAAATGACACGTGTGATTTATAATAATATTATGTAGTAATGAAATGAGGTTATAATTATTGAAAAAGTTCTGTTTATCGCAGACACTTTCTATTCATTCTCGGCGGTAAATATTGTTTCGTTCTTTCCTCAAATTAAAACGTTACTAAATGTCGTAGATATTTAAACTCTTGACTCTTGGACTAGTCTATAATTGTTAAGGCCCTTAATGCTCTGTGATTCAGTTAAACAAACCTCTCTCCCGCCATTATTTCAACGCCCACAAGACGAAACAAATACGTTTTATGCTAATTTAATATTCGTGTAATTAATTTTACACATGTTAATGGGTAGCTTAATGGCTTAGGCACTCGCATTTTGTTCTAATGACGTATGTTCCAGGGTCTCAAGTTTGGGAGCTTTCTCCCCATACTTTTTTTATAGGATCCAAATAATGGTTTACTCACACGCGTCTCATTCTAATGACGTATGCTCCATGGTCTCGAAATTGGGAGCTTTCTCCCCATACTTTTTTCTTTAGGATCCAAATAATGGTTTACTCACACGCGTCTCATTCTAATGACGTATGCTCCATGGTCTCGAAATTGGGAGCTTTCTCCCCATACTTTTTTCTTTAGGATCCAAATAATGGTTTACTCACACGAGTCTCATTCTAATGACGTATGCTCCATGGTCTCAAGTTTGGGAGCTTTCTCCCCATACTTTTTTCTTTAGGATCCAAATAATGGTTTACTCACACGCGTCTCATTCTAATGACGTATGCTCCAGGGTCTCAATATTAGGAACTTTCTCACGTACTTTTTTCTTTAGGATCCAAATAATTGTTTACTCACACGAGTCTCATTCCAATGACATATGCTTCAGGGTCTCGAGATTGGGAATTTTCTCCGCATATTTTTTTTTCTTTAGGATCCATATAATAGTTTACTCACTTGCGTATAATTTAGATGACGTATGTTCCAGGGTTTCTAGATTGGGAAATGTGTACTCAAAAAATGTCCTTTCAGGATCAATGTTTTGGAGTTGTTATAAAATTTTGTCTCTGGGACGTAAAACAGACGAAGACGTGGTTTAGCCTTGATTTTTTCAATAAAAACTGGAACCCGATTGGGGCACCACCTACAGGATCCAATCAGGAATCTAAATCATATTGGTTACTACTTACTCAAAACCCACATTTTTTTGTAACAAAACTTATCCAGCGATTTGATTTCACGCTTGGCAATTTCAGCCCCAGATCATGACAATTATTTCAGTATGGCTCCTCTAAATAATCATAAAAAATCAATCGGTTTAGAAATGGAGAAATAATGCAATAGTTTCCTGCAGCCGGGTGAACTGTCGTAAAAGGCGACAAAACAACCTACAACTAGGTGGTAGGGTATTTGCCTGTCTGGATGTCTACCACCATAGTTTAGATAGTATATAATTGTATATTATATATAATATTAATAAACTATAGTGATATAGTATACCAGGATAATAATAACCTTGAGTTGTATTCCGGCATTAGTGGACAGGTTGTAGGCCCTTTAGAGAGTGGTAGCCACCTTTGGTGTTATAAATGTCTACAGGAGATGGTAACCGTTTTCCATCAGATAGGCCATCTGATGGAAAACGGCCTCTCTGCTGCATTCATGCAATATAAAAACATTTACCATACACGTTTAGATCAGACGGTTCGGCGGCGGAAAGAGCTGAATCATTCAAGCGGCGCAAATGTGCAACCCTCAGTGTGAGTTATACGTTTATGCCGTTTGCTCTCGAGACGTTTGGACCCTACCAAAATTTATCTAAACGACAGTTTTCTTTTATTCTATTAGACTATATGTAATTTTATAATTGTTTTTTGAAAATAAGTTCGTTTTGCAATTTCAAAAAAAACGATAATCATAGAAGCGAAAACATGATTCTTAAGAATTTTGCAGCCAAATGATAAAAAACAATAGACGTTGTCCAATTCTAAGACTGGTGTGCACTGACTTTTAACCTATGGTTAAAATATTGCTAAATCAATAAAGTAAATAATCGCTAAAAATGTATTCATAAACAGTGACTATTTTATTTTAACCGCCGGTCAAATGTCGGTGCACGACTGCATAAGTATAGAAGCATTCGACTTGCGAAACTGGCGTTGAGTCCTTATCATGGTTTAGACAGTTCCCAGTTAAGTAACACGTTTTCGATTAAAAGTGACAAATTAATTAACAAATGCAACTATAAATAACGGTTTAAGGGCGATAAAATAAAAAGGCATATAAAGAAAGAACACATTTATTAATCTCTCATTTACGTATTTATATTTCCTTACGCTCTACACATGTTATACTAACCACACAGAGTATATACAAGTATTTATATAAATAGCACTTATAAATATATCTATATACATCACAGTACAATCGGAATGTTAATAACTTAGCCTAACTTAGCAATAGTATATAAAAATTGACCTTAAACAAAAACTTATTTAATAAATCTACCAACTTGAGGTATTGGTCATAGAAAAACAATATTAGGCCTGAAAATTGCCCAGAATAATACGTAGGCTTTACACGGAAATTTTTGACAGCAGGGAAAATCGTTTTCCAGGGATGAAAACAGTAGTTTTCATCCCTGGGAAACGATTTTCCTGTGATCAGGAAACTCTATATGTACTTTAAGAATATGAGAAATGAAGAAGAAATATACGTAACGTTACATATGTGACGCATTAAATGAGTTCATCAGATTGAAATATGGATTTAACGCCTGATTTCATTATACAAGTAGCTGTTTGTTTAACGAATCAGTTTTTGGGTACTTTTCTCATATTTGAAATTAAAAATACAGTGTTAACCTTGAGTGAAAGGCCTATTTAGGCACTCGAACTATTAGCCATCTCATGCCTAAATAGGTCACTTTAACCTCTCGTGTAACAATATGAGAATAAGCAAAAGAAGTTCGAAAACAAAAAGATGTTTAAAAGTGAGTAAGCCCTCTCGACGTTACATTGAGTTATATGTATGTATAATACGTACTAGAGAAGCTATTAATAACAAAAAAAGTTAGGAAACAGGGGACGTGCGCGGGACGAGCATGCCGTGGACTGACTTATTTATTTGCTGTAACGCTAAATGCCGTCTAACCAAACTATTAAAACAACACTAGATCGCTTAGAGAGTGTAGTTTAAATTCGCCTTAACATGGACGCAGCGATGACGCGTCGATACAAGTTAAAATTGATAAAACTTAAGTAAAGATGTTTTATCGAGAATACATACAAGAAACTTAACAATGAAAATTCACCTCATTACGTTCATTTCAGTTTCTTGAGTGGGTTGAACAGTACCTGAGTACACATAAAGGCATTTTTTTAGTAATTACTTTTCACTCAAACGCGTATAGTACGCGTTATATACAACAGCCTAGCGCAGACTAAAAGAGTTCCTGTCCATGGACCACAACGAGTGTATAAATAAGCTATAGTCACAGACGCCTTCTCTATTACGTAGTACATTAAACATCATTGGGACCTTACTATTTTTGTATTTTGAGGCTATGAAAAGCGGTTACCGTCGCCTATAGACATTTGAAGAACTATACAGTCATATGTTTCTACAATTTTCTATATAACTTACTTAGCCTAATATTAATTTAAGTCATGTTATGTACACATACAATGTATTGCTTTCATACACTAATTTATTATATTCAAGACATTTTCATTTAAAATATATTTTTCATACAAAAATTCTATCACACTATTCACAAGAATCATTCAATGTTATTATACGGGGACAATTAAAATTATGTTTTAACAGTTTTAAGCGTAGCATTTTAATTGGTTTCTATATCGACATTTTGACCGTTTATCAGTAGCCGTGACAACTGAGGACAAGATTGCAAAAAAGTGGCCGAAATGTCGTAATAAAAATCAAGTAACATGCGCCTAAAACCTTTAAAATATAGTTGTAACTATGTTTACTAGACGGGAAAACTTAAGAAAACATATAGAGTTTAAGAAAATTCGGTATATGATTATAAAAAGGTACACAAATATTGTATATTTCAAAATTTAGCAAGGTAAGTTTGTATGGATGGGTAATATGCAACGAACAATTCATAAGCTGCTCCAATTCACCCAAACCATTGTCTAGCTACTCCAGCGTAAAAAAGTAAATAACGAAAGATTCACTTATGACATTTACCATACCATTTACCCAATTCTTCTATTTAACTATATTGGCTAAGAAATATCTTATTATCTTATACGTTCAATAGAAAGTACAACGATAGTGTCAAAAATTCGCATTCTACTAAATCCCCAATATCGTCGTATAGGTGATCAGAAAGCTAGTTCAGCAAGCTAGGTCGGACAACGGATCAGTATGGCGATCCAGCGAGAAAACGAAGTGAGCCTTCTGGGCACCTTACCCATGGAAGACGGTGATCCAGGCTCAGTATTCTACTTGAAGTCTTGACGGACTATGGGTAGAATACAATAGAAATAACTTAAGTTTTCTTTTATTGTATTAATTAGATTATTTATGGTATTTAAGTGACAAATGTCAATATGAAATTAATATATATATATATATATATATATATATATATATATATATATATATATATATATATATATATATATATATATATATATATATATATAAAATATATATATAAAAAATGTGAACTATTATTTCGCGAGTTTCCGCTTGTAAATGTGGAGTGGCATGGCATGGGCACGCCATTGGAATTAGTAGAATACAAAAATCAGGCAAACCTACGATTGAGACGATAGTGGCCGGCGATTTTGACGCGATAGGAATAGCAGAATTGGGTACCAGGAATCGAATACAAAACATAATTGGTCGTATGTAACCTATATCCAATACGCATGTCGTGAATACAGAATATACAATTGTATAGGCATTCTATTCGACGTCGCTATTAAGAGACTTCGTCCGCGTGGAATAGTTACTTTGGGCGAGCGCTAACTTTAACCCGCGACTTTGTTTACGTAGAAGGTGAAAATATTAATAACTGCCCGCCGGCCTTACACATCATAAATGCGCGCGCAGTATTTGATCATTATTTTGCTGATATCATTATAAAAACATCTTCGCAAATGATGCATTATTTTAGACCAATTTGGTTAGCATAAAATAGGTGAGCCAACCTTAAAAGATAGACATATGCTGTAGCGGTCTTTTTTTAGAACTTTTAAAGGGGAACAATTACGTCACATATGATTTTTTCGAAATTTTAATTATTTCGCAGCGCATGTAGCGGGATCTCTCAAAAGAAAAAAACCCGATCGCGAAACAGTCTTAATTGGTGCTCCGCTCCTATTGGTCTTAGTGCGATGATATATAGCCTATATAGACATCCTCGACAAATGGGCTATCTAAAACAGAAGGATTTTTTTAAATCAGACCAGCAGTTCCTGAGATTAGCGCGTTCAAGCAAAAAATAAAAAATATACTCTTCAGCTATATATATTGATTTGTGTATTTAGTAGCTACTCTGACTCAGTTTCTATAAGTTTAGTCATTATTATAATGTCAAGCTGATTACTCGGTTCACTTCTGGAGGCCTAGTGGGGGCTTTTGAAGAATTGCTTAGTGAAATTGCTGCGTGTCAAGATACTTCATACTACTACTCCACCTGCACGTATACAGCCTTTGTCCTGCACATTTCGCTTGATTCAATTTCTTTAATTTAGATTGGCTGGAAGAGATTGCTTTGAGCAATAAGGCCGCTTATTGTATTGCCTAGAAAATCTGTTTTTGTAATGGTATAATTTGATGTGCAATAAAGTGTTATCTCTCTCTCTCTCTTGTAATATATGAGTGTGAAACATGGACAGTGACACAAAGGGCTCACGATAGATTAGAAGCATTTGAAATGTGGCGTAGGAGAGAGAGATGTTGCAAAGATAAGAAGATTAATGAAGAAGTTTTGAATATATTAAAAGACTCTCGAGGAAAGAAGGAGAAGTTTTTGGTCATTTGCTACACGACAGCTGCACATAACGACAACATGGAAGCAAGAAAGCTAAAGGCTATATTCATGGAACAAACTAAGGAAAACGTGGGAGTCATGTTGTAAGAAGTAGTAAAACAGCTGGCCCTTAATGGAGAAGATTGAAGGAAGCACCACCGACAAGAGCACAACTCTTAAGTGATAGAAATAATTATATCGTAGATGAGACTATAGCCAAGGGTGCAAGGAGTGCGTGACCGCCGGGAGCAAGCCAATTGACTTCAACAAAAGAGTTATAAGACTTTATCATGATTTTTCAAGATCTGACTCACGAATCTAAACCAATAGGTAGCGCTATATACACAGATTACGTCTTCTTGTCAAAAATTTCATAAATATGAACCCAATACTCTGAAAAAATCAAATCTTAACATATTAATGATTTTCTCAAAAAATGCTAAACAAAAACATTACATGACAATACTTTATGTTTCACATTTTTGCTCTTTCAGACATACAAATGGTAATTAAAAAAAACTTAAAAATCCAGAGTGCAGTACAACCATCAGTTTAAAATTGACCATTATATTAATTTGGCTTAGGGCAGCAATCGTATTATCGTAGTTTGTCATGTTACATCCAAAGTAGTTCTGGGAGTGATTATGAATGAAATATGACGAGGTATGGCAAACAGACGGATGGGCATAATGTATGATGGACGCATAAGGATCCTTAAAAATGACAAATAAAAATTAAATAATATTTTTGATTGTTTGGTTTCCCACTTTAATTTGATGCTTGTCATTTAGTAATAGGAAATTTGCTGAAGCGGCCGTTTTAGGCCCCCAGACGTGAACGGTTAAGCTATGTTTTTTGATTCAATTTGAATGAAAGGACCTAAATGGTGGTAACCATAAAATTGAATCCTTCGATGGCGTTGAAGAAATTGAACATGCACATGTTAACTTTAATCATTCAATTTCAACCAAATTGAATAAGAAATATATGTGTTATCACAAAATTTGATATGCATGAGTTTGTGAGCATCGCTGTATCGTGGAAAGGTTTGGTTGAATCGTGTAATACTAGCTTAAATAGCCTTTCATTTTTCCGCCTTTCAATAATATTGAATCAATTGGGTTGAACCGTGTAGTATAATCTTTATACCTAACTAGGTCACAGATAACCCACTACACTCGTAGATCCCGCAATTAAATTAATTACACAATATATAGATATCCTGTACAATTTGATGTAGTTTCTTCATTTCGATACTAGACCATCTGTAGGCCCTTGGAGAGGCTTTCCACGTGCTCCTTGGCCTTCATGCGGAGTGCGGCGATGGAGGACGACCGCGGGTCGGGGGGCGCGGGGGCTGGCGGCGCCGGCGCGGGGGGCGTAAGATACGACGGGTACCCCGAGGGCGGGTGGCTTAGGAAACCTGTAAACAGGAAAACAAAAGTGTTAATACATATTGGGTAAAATCAAGTAACGGTAATAAGTTGCGAAATCTTACTTATTTTCAAAATATGGTATATCTAACTAGTGGCTCAGCGAGAGCTATTGCCTTGTAATAATGAAGGTCTGAAACTCGATTGCAGCGCCACCTACCGGTTACAATTGTGAATCTAAACCATCCCGGGAGCTAGTGAAATACACACAAAGAATTTCATGAAAACCGATTTCAACGCCGCGTAGAGGTTACAATTGTGAATTTAAGCCATCCAGAGACCCATTTAAACACATATTTTTTTTCTTGGAAACCAATTACAGCGCTACCTACTGGTTCCAACTGTGAATCTAAATCACCCCGAGACACACTCAAAACTATATTTTAAATTTCATCAAAATCGGTCTAGCCGTGTTAGAGTTTTAGCGAGACTAACGAACAGCAATTCCTATAAATAAGAAGGAAGAAGATAGTGTAATAAATCTGTAGGGGGTTTAGAGTTTGTACAATAAATTTAAAAATAAGTAAACATGGGGTAGGTCTTCATGTTTTTCTTGGAACCGCCCTTATTAGGCCGAATTCGGCCGCTGTCACCACACACTTGTACATGTTTTAATGATTAAGAAATAAACTCCAGGCAGAAATATGAGAAAATACATTTTTAAGAGTATAAAATTCTACACACCAGGCAAAGCGGTTAAGAGCGGTGGGGCCAGCCAGGGGTCAACGGGTAGGCCCAGCCCGCTCAACCGGGGTATGCCTCCTCCCGCCCCGCATCCATATTCCGAAAGACCAAGCCTGGCCGCCTCCATCTTCTCCTGGCGGCGCCACTTCGCCCGACGGTTCTGGAACCACACCTGTAATACAAAAAAACACGGTTTTATTAAGCCAGTTCCTGTCAACATGTGATGAATTGATTGAAATGTGAAAGGCGGCATAGTTTTAGAGTAGACGTGGTGAGAGGCGGCATAATGTTACAGTATCGATGTTTTTATTGGTTTCGGATCGAGTTAATTTTTTTTTGGTAAAATATGTTTAAATAAAAAATGCATTCATTAAAATGTACTTAACCTAACCCAATCATAATATGGAGAAAATCTGCGAAAAATCGAAATGTGTGCTGGGACACATAGCAGAAGTGAAACTTCAACGGACAGGTGGAAAAAAGAATCGCAAAGGACAAGTGGAAAAACGAATCAAAACAAAATTTTAAGTAGAAGTTTTACGAGCTTTCGAAAAGCTGTCCGTAAAATTCAAGTGAAAATTTTGTTGGCGTTCGTTTTACCACTTGTCCACCTGTCCGTTGAAGTTTCACTATGTGTCTCAGCACACATTTCAGTTTTTTCTTAAATACTTCAATTATAAAAAAAGGGACAAGCAGCCAGTGTTTTTTAGATTCAAGAGACAATAATTCTAGAATGGCCCTACCACGTTAAAAGTAAAAGTAAAGTATATTATTAACAGGTAATTTTGTGCATTAAACAATGTTAACCAGCAGACACTTTCACCATATTTATCACCTAAAATTAACGTGCCATCCAAGTTCACCCTCCGAAATATACCCTAAACGGTTTCAAAACGATAAATCAGGGAAAGTAACGTTCGTAGACATAACAAACTTTGAATATGGACGACACGAACTCAATCATATAAACTGTTTACTGCGATAGGGATGCGCGCTGCTTCGATGCTCGATTCTGGTATCGATAATTAAAAATCGATAAAAAAAGTATCGATTTATGTTGAGAAAAAATACAAAAATCATTTTATTCAGGACCAATTAAATAAGCTACAAATATAAAAAAAGCATACCGATCAAATTGAGAACCTCCTCCTTTCTGAAAGTCGGTTAAACAAATAAAGAAACATAATCTTGTACTAAAAGGTAAATCAGTATAAGCATTATGCTGAGGCATTAAGGTATCGTCACTGCTGACATTACGTCATTGCAAAGCGGATTTATAGACACACGTACTACATAGTATAGAATAGAATAGAAAATACTTTATTATTTACCACATACACATAATATAAACAATTTATAATAGTCACGTTAAACAGTAAAAGTAGGAGCAATGGGCGGCCTTATCGCTTTAGAGTGATCTCTTCCAGACAACCCGGGCTATGAATTCTATGAAGGGGAATTTATCCAGTGTATGACGGTGGTGTAGAAATTAAACACACATATAAATATCACACAAAACATATACCTAAAATGATAGATATATAACAGTATAGATAGAATAGTATATACAAAACGTATGTAAATATGGAAACTAACGAAATAAACTTTGCTGATCTCTATGGTTGAATAATACTTTAATTAGTAAATTTTGTACATCAACTTTCAGGTTTATAGTATGGTCTGGGAATTCTTGACTACATCTCTCAAGGCCAGCTTGATCGGTGTGATATCACGCTCTCATAGTATATCGGCGTGAAACGGTTATCGTTGTGTTAATCGTGTTTTGAGCTATGAGTGAGATTCCCGATAATCTAACTTCGACTATCCCGTGCCCCCATCCCAATTCCCTGTTTGATCCGACTATTCCATATCCTTTATGCCATTCCTCCGCCCGAATCCTTTATCCCAACTTTAAGGCTAGAAACGCGTTGGTTTCGTCCCTGGTGGTGTATATCTATACAGGTATTGATAATTACTTTTACTTAGCTGGACAGTCTCCTTGTTTGGCAATTTCATAATAATCAAAATTGTGTCGTGTGCACGCAGTAGGAGTGAAACAAAATTTTAAATTTCGTGACGTTATATTTCATGTATTATATCGTTATAATATATTTAAGCTTTAAAGCACGAAATTTGAAGTAGTAACGAAAAGGTTCAAACGTTTTCAACTCTGTCTGTATGAGCATAGTGTTTAAATGATTAAATGTAATGTATTCTATCACATTCTCTTGCAGGCTTAATCCTATATATAGATTTTTGTGTTTATTTCTTTTTCGTTTCATCGAGTTTCAAATCACAACGATTTTAAAGAAGATTCACTTCAAAACATAGTATCAGTTGACTAAAAATTCGACGTACAGTGTCTATTTATGTATTATGTATTGTAAAATTTATTGTGAATCTATTATGTTTTTTTCTATTTATGTACTGGGTTGTTTTTAAGTCAATAATTTTTTTCTTGCTTTTTAGTTCAACTGTAGCATCGAGACTTCCAATATTGACACCATAATATCGATGTTGTGATTGTTTGATATGAAATCATCGAACATCACTAATAACGACACGATCCATGACTTTAAGCATTATCCTGTTATACAAATATAACTTTTATTATTGCAATAACTAAGTTGGTATTCGATTGCGCGAAATATGATCGTGTGTCGCAAATGTAGTGTGAGATTGTAGTGTAAAATGATATAGGGTGTCTTCGATGGAAATACGCGGCGCTCGCGTGATTGTGACTATTGTGAGACAGGCTGAAGACATGCGACCTGATCGGTCACCTGTCGTAACTGCTACATTTGTTTAACTTTGAAATATAAGAGTTGTTACTGAAATTAATGCGTCTGATTTGAGAGCTGTCAATACATTTGCAAACTAAAAAGCGTTGGTTAGAATGCGATGAGTGACCATATTTTTACAATTTGGGCCGCCTGCAAACAAAGCACATTTATTACCCGCCGGCGTTGTGACCGTCTTCTTTTGTTTAGTTTGTGTTTAAAATTTGTCATTCGAAAAACATCCCGTTGTATATTGTAATATTTTATGGTACTCATTAGCCAGGTGTGATTCTTAGAAATTCAGTCTGGCGCGGCCGTGAGACATATTGTAATTGTGCAGTATAAAGCAATTCAGTTAAGCGATAATCGCAAGCGAGGCAAGACGTGTGTACATTCAATAGTGACGGACTTTGTGTGTATTATTGAATCGTGCAATTTGTACTAGTAGTGTCTAGTTATATTTGTATCTATGTTATACGTGTTTGTATAGTTCTAATAAACTATATAGTAATTCCAACGGCATTTAATTTAATTAGAGTCCTGTAGCTGGTAACAATATGCTATTTTGTATAATTAAGAATAACCAATATCAATGTAAAGTTATACAGTCAAAATAAAGAATGTCAGAGAACTAAGAAAGAGGATTATTAATATACAAATATTCCAAAAATACAGTCGAATTAAGAACCCTTTTTTTAACGTCGGTTAATAAAATAAAATAAATACACTTACTTAAATTATGATGATGTGTGGTAATAAAGCGTACGTTCAAGTAAGTAAAAGTTGGACCGTTTTACCTGTAACTCGTGGAGACAGTTAAACAAAGTTAAACCCGATTAAGCTGATTAAGCGAGTGTTCGGGACTACCATAGCATGGTGTCGGTCGGTGCCATACAAGGGGAGTAAACGGCACTTCATATTTTACAATTTATTACGTACCGTTGCGAGCATTCCGTGTCTGCAGTTCTTTAGTAATAATGGTAATATCAGTGTTAGAATTTCAATGTCGAAGGTTGCCAAAGAATTGCTAATCTATTATAAGAGAATGTGTAATTTTTTACAGGTTTCGCTTTTGGAAACCCATTTTGAGATGTATATGTTGTACTTAAATTCTATCTTTACATTATTTTATCGTATTTACATTTGGTTATTTATTTCTATTGCTGGAGTACGGTTGACAAAACGGCCCAACTGTAATGGAAAGTGGTTATCAATGTCCATAGGCGACGGGAACCGCTTTCCATTAGGTGAGCCGTCTGCCTGTCTGCTGAACTAATACAACTGTGTTGAATGAACTTTGTTAGCCCCCAAAATAATATAAAATATTTATTTTATTTTTGAAGTTAAACTTTTGTAGAATTGTTGTGATTTAAATTCGATGAAACGAAAAAACGACACCTAAAGAGATAAACACACAAATCTATAGGACCAAGCCTGCGAGAGAATGAGATAGAATACATTTTATTTAACAATTTAAACATTTTTTATTAATTTTCTGGTGTTTAATAGATATCTAAAGATGAACTCATTTAATACGAAAATAAACTAACTTAAATAAAACTAATTATAAATTAATCTATAAATAATAATTCTATTAATATATAATATATAAAATTCTCGTGTCACAGTTTTCGTTGCCATACTCCTCCGAAACGGCTTGACCGATTTTGATGAAATTTTTTGTGCTTATCCGGTATCTATGAGAATCGTCCAACATCTATTTTTCATCCCCCTAAATGTTAGGGGTAGTCCACCCCTAAATTTATTTTTTTATTTTTTAGACAAAATTTTTAATTTCTATTTTTTTATGATACAACATACAAAAATACATACAATCCTCAATTTTCACCCTTCTACGATCAACCCTTATTTTTTACCGGGCAGGACGACGTCTGCCGGGACAGCTAGTATTAGCTAAAATTAAACTAAAATATGAATATAACTAGACTTAAAAAAAATAAATAGAATCTATAAGTAAAAAATAGACTCCAGGTCGCTGTCAGCGGGGAGAGTGCCCAAAATACTGGCCGCATTTCCACGTTGGATGGCAACGCAAAGCGTTGCCCTAGGTGCAAGCCAGCCTTTTGGCCACGCGAGACCTCAATTAGACGCGTTGCGAGGTCTCGATAGAGGTGATGAGCTCCAGGCCCCCACGGCCCCAGGGTTTCAACTTCGAAAGCCACAAATATGTATCCATTACCAATGGCCACATATTTGCGGCGTTTCAGGGCCTCCTGGTTGGCGGCGGCGGCCCCGGCAGTCACGGCTGTAACTGGGAGATAGGAAACCGCCAAAGTATCAACACAAGTTGCGCCCCATACTAAGGGGCGTCACATCTTCCATGGCACGAATGACATCCCATCTGGTCTCTTGATATCGTCGCGGGATAGCTCATTCGGTTCGAGAACAGCAGGTGCACCCGCGGTGACAATTTAAACATTATGACCAGGAAGAAAGAGTTGGAAAGGTCCTGAATTTTTTTCTTAATACTTCAAACGTCTCGTTTTAAAGCTTAAATACATTAAAACGATATATAATACTAGCTGTCCCGGCAGACGTCGTCCTGCCCGGTAAAAAATAGGGGTTGATCGTAGAGGGTTGAAAATTTAGGGTTGTATGTATCTTTTAATGCTGTATCATAAAAAAATAGAAATTAAAATTTTTGTCTAAAAAAAAAAAATTTAGGGGTGGACTACCCCTAACATTTAGGGGGATGAAAAATAGATGTTGGCCGATTCTCATAGATACCGGATAAGCACAAAAAAATCATCAAAATCGGTCAAGCCGTTTCGGAGGAGTATGGCAACGAAAACTGTGACACGAGAATTTTATAAAAAAAATATATTAGATGAAGTGTGACGTCACATTTTGTTTCACTTCGACTTCGTATGAACTGTACACACACACACATTCATCAATGAGTTAGCAAGGGACGCATAATAAACTAACACCAAATAACCACAAAGAATCGAAAGGTCATAATAAACGTAAAATTTTCACTGCTTAATTAACTTCTTATAGCATATAACTAGCATAAGGTCATTCGTATCAGCATTGTACATAAAAATAACCGGCTTATCTTGATCGAGGCAATTAAACCAAATCGTATTGCCAACCGACTTTGAAAAAGGTGAGTTATTGTTTTGTTAATTAACAGTAACGAGAAGTACATTCGGAGGCATGGAATTACTAATTCGTAGTTATTAATAAGTGCTTGGGTCACGCGATTGGGGTTTGACGAGTTCGGTCCTCTCGCTTTCGGATTGTTTAGGGCAGTGTTTTTCAACGTGTGGGTCGCGACCCCCTAGGGGGTCGCGAAGCCTCTTTGGGGGGGTTGCGAAGTTTCTGTAGCGGAGTTACAAAAGGTTGGGAAAGCTACTGCAGTAAAGTTTGTGCTATAGGTATCTGTAGATTCATCAAATTGCAAGGACACAAAAGTACTTTCTTTTATTTTTTCTATGACTTGATTACGAACATCAGTCGCCATACCGCTTATCCTGCGTTGAATGGTACTGCCAGACAGAGGTATTCTTTTGAATTTTTCGACCTCTTGTTTGCCAAACATAATCTCCGCCTAAAGCCGCTGGTAAAATCGAAACTTTCGGCAATAGTATTAGGTTTTTCTGCATTAGATACACGAAGAGCTACTCGATAGCAACGCTTTCTCATTTATGCGGGGTGGCCGGCATCGGACGTGGTCGTACGTATGCGCGTAAATTACGTTATCAATTGGCGACGCATTCGATGTAAAAAATGTGTTTTACGTATTTAATTATGTATTTAGTCGAACCCTGATTAGGAAAATGAATAAATATGTTGGATTGCATATTTGTCACAAAATAAAATATAAAAAAAAGATTCCGACGAATTGAGAACCTCCTCCTTTTTGTGAAGTCGGTTAAAAAAGCAACGTGTAAGGGGGTCGCGAAGTATTTCTTCATACTAAAGGGATCGTGTCATGAAAAAGGTTGAAAAACACTGGTTTAGGGCAACGGTCCTCAAACTTTCCAGCCTTAAGACCATACATTTTTTTGAAGTGAAAATTTCTTTAGGCTTATGTACGATAATATATGGACATAAGGCACACACTGCACATTCACTCTCTCACAACACCAGCTTGTTACAGATACACTCTACATTAGTATAAGTTTAGTATTAAATGTAGAAAAAAATATATAATTTATTCTTAAGGTACACAACGCCACATAAAAACCACAAAATCAAAGTCACACACCATAAAAAAAGGTAATAATAAGCGTGTATAAACTCAAAAAATCAATATCAGTTATCAAGTTGTAAAAAGGGTACAAACCTCGGCTCCGTAGCATTGTTATTAAAAAAAAACGTCTTTAGGCAATGAACTAGCATGTCATTCCTATCCAGGGCAAAGTGAGGGAACTCGAAAATTTATGTCAGAGGCTTTTGGTATTTACGCTTCACTTTAATAATAGTTTCTGCCTAAATTTTAAATATAATGGTGGTGGAAATCTTCTTGTAAGTAAGTATGAAATACCTGTATCAAAACATTCCACTCTTCAAGTGATGACAAACAACTGCTATCAGAAGTTTATACATCTATTATAACAAAATAAGAAAAAAATATATATATGCGTGTCGTCTGTGTGTGAGTGTGAGTGCCCACCTTCAGAACTTGAATCGGTTCAACTGCTGTGTCTCTTACTAACTTTGTTACTAAAAACAATCCTACTAGGCCAACCCCTTAATCTCATCCCGTTAAGTCTGTGCTATCCTAAAGGCTTGCAAAGTGTTAGTTTCGCCCGCGTTGTTACAATTCTCTATACGCGACGGTAACCGCCTTTCATTAATAGCTGGTTCCTACATTTAACACCTATCTCCTGTGTAGATCAGGGGTGGTAGTTCTACGGACGAGTAAATACCTTGCCACCTGGCTGTGGGTTGTTTTGTCGCCTGTTAAGACAGGCTGCCTGAGCGCAGGAAATTAAATTCATTCTCCCTTCCTACACGGATAAGAACGCATCTGCTCGGATAAATGGTATACCTTGTTATATAGAATAAAGTTTTCCGTGCAGGAACGGAGAAAGAATACAATTTCCTGCGGCCCGGCGGCCTGTCGTAAGAGGCGACAAAACAACCCACAGCCAGGTGGTAGGGCATTTGCCCGACTGGATGGCTACCGCGATGGTATGTCGCCATAACAACCTTATGTTGTGTTCCGGCATTAGTGACCAGGTTCCAGGCTCCCTAAAGAGAGCAGCAGCGCATTCGTAGCACCTTTGGTGTTGCAAATGTCCATAGGCGATGGTAACCGCTGTCCATCAAGTGGGCCGTCTGCCTGTCTGCTGATCTCCTGCAATAAAAAAAAAATACAAATATAAGTGAAATTCTGTAAATTATTCTGAATTATAAATTTGATAATTGATATACTTATACCTGTTTGAATTTTCATATTCGTTTTATGGAACTTATGTTAACTGTTAGTAAAGCAAATGAACGGTCTGTAGATATAGAAACAGACCCTTTGTGGTTTACGACGTATTTGCTACCTTCGCAATAAATAGTACTATTTATGATTCTACAGGATTGTTGTGAAAAGTAACTCTTAGCTTCTAAATCTTAAATGAAAGATGGTAACGAAAGTCTTATTTGCTTAACTTTTTGACAAATTAAAGTTCATTTATTTGCTTAAAACATGGTATATAAATTTGAGGGGACATAAGAACACAACACTCACATGTTTTGCCTATGAGGTGTGAAAATTTTTAAGGCAAAATCGATTAAATATTTAATTAAGTTGGGCAAATAGTAAATGCGCTTGGTAATGCATGTACCATTGTCATTTAGTTTGAGAACCATAAAAACATTTCAAAATAAAATACTTTACACCTATATCAAAAACTACTGAATGGATATTTTTGAAACCATTTTTTGAAGTATTCTCAAAGCTTGATTTATTTCAAAATGTTCACATTTCTTTTCATAAAATATGTTATCTGTACTAATACTAGCTGTCCCGGCAGACGTCGTCCTGCCCGGTAAAAAATAGGGGTTGATCGTAGAGGGTTGAAAATCTAGGGTTGTATGTTGCATCATAAAAAAATAGAAATTAAAAATTTTGCCTAAAAATAAATAAAAAATTTAGGGGTGGACTACCCCTAACATTTAGGGGGATGAAAAATAGATGTTGGCCGATTCTCATAGATACCGGATAAAAAAAACAAAAAATTTCATCAAAATCGGTCAAGCCGTTTCGGAGGAGTATGGCAACGAAAACTGTGACACGAGAATTTTATATATTAGATTATAAAGAGGTAAAATTTGTGACGATTTAGGGGTTTTTTCTGGATCTACTAAAACGATTTGTAAATTTATTTTACTGCTGGAAAGCTACGTTAACAGCGGGACAAAACCGCGCCGGGCCGCCAGTAGTCCACAGATCACCTTATTATTACCTATCTAATCTAAAGAGGCTAATAAATAATTTAAATATAACCTAAATTAACTAAAAGTATTCACTCTAAGAAAGTGTCCATTGGCACTTTTCTAATTGATTTCTGATTATTATTTTATATCATGTTCCGAAGATTACCTATAGTGAAACACAAATTTCACGACATTAGCAACGAAAGATTCGCTACCTATTATTAATTAAAAACACGTTATTTATCTCACATTTAATTATGACTAATATGCATTTTGTTCTAATTTCGTAACACTTGTAAATTCAAATGCTAACAGTTGTTAAACAGCTGTTTAAATCTCAATCATAAAATGAATAAAATCATATCAGGACCTCTCACCAAAAGTCCAATAACAACAGTTATATAATTGCATTACAAATTAATTGAATACACAGTCAAATGCTTTAACGACGCAAAAAATAACAAATGTCACAAAGTCAATTTGTCACTCCATTAACGCTAAAAGATTTCAATACAAGCACTAAATAATTTAATTATTACGCAAAATGAAATGTGATTGGTCCGGACGAATGAATGTTATTCAAATGGGATGCTGCCGGCCAATCAGAGCGCTGTATTCGAAAATCGAACACAAATCTGACAGATGTCATATTCGTGGCCATTGTTGGTTGTTTTTATTTTTTTGACGACGACAGCTGTTGCGGGTAGGGCCGTCGCGGATTTGTTTTATTATGGTGTCTTTTATTGAATCGCTCGGTGTAAATCGGAGAATTGTTTTGGGGGATTTTTCTGTAATTTGTTATTTTTTAGGGTACCCTAATACATATCCTTACGAGGTCGTCGTGCACGACTCTTAATCTACTGTACATTCTGCAACTGAAATGAGGGAAATCTCTTCTGAGAATAACATTGATTTGATATATTTTTAATGGGCAAGTTTCCATTAATCTTTATACTAGTTGCTTATTTTGGCAAATTCTTATGAAATTAGTCACTGAAATCTCCAGTTTTTATTATGTGTATATCACATTTATATGTATATCTCATTTATTTTCAACTGATGCTCTGTATAAAGAAACTAAGGTTTTAACTGTCAGGAAACTCTTTCTTTTAGAGATTATAGTTAGGAAACATTCCCTCGTGCCATTAAATAAAGACCATTACAAGGAGGACATACGTAGAAACTACATGGTTTGCCAGCAGCCATCGGTAAATACATCGTTTGCATAACATTTTTTTGAATTTTTGAGCAGTAAGTACTTCTTAATATATAAAATTCTCGTGTCACAGTTTTCGTTGCCATACTCCTCCGAAACGACTGGACCGATTCTCATGAAATTTTGTGTGCACATTGGGTAGGTCTGAGAATCAGCCAACATCTATTTTTCATCCCCCTAAATGTTAGGGGTAGTCCACCCCTAAATTTTTTTTTTACCGGGCAGGACGTCGTCTGCCGGGACAGCTAGTTATACAATAAAATTAACAAAACTTTAAAAATACATACTATGAGCAAAACAGATTGTGGGAAATTGTTAACGTCTTGGTTACTGACTCTCGGTTATGAAGAGACTGAAAATTTAACTAAACAGCATATATTATAACATAATAATTAAACAGCATTTATATATAACATACCCTTATTACTACATATATACAATCACACACAAACACTAAACATACCTTAACTCAAACACACATACACTTAAACACACCGCTTAAACGCGGGCGCGCACTTACGCAGGCATTCGCTTATTCATCTAAGCATAAAAATGCACACTTCATATCTTTATGTTTACAGTTTATTAGTTTTATATCTTAAGAAACCTATGTACGAACGAATGCAAGGATAACGGTCGATGATGTTATGCTGAAACAAGTGAATGAGTTTGTATATCTTGGATGTGCTTTTAGCAGGGATGGAAGGTACACCGCTGACATAGAAAGAAGAGTAAATTTGGGGAATAGTGTGAATGGAGCGTTAGGTAAACTTCTAGGCGCTAAGAACCTCAGCCAGAAGGCCCAGCTAACCATACACAACGCGATTGGTATGGTAATGGTATGGTTCCTACGCTCACGTATGGAAGCGAGAGTTGGGTATGGAACAGAGAGCATGAAAGTAGAGTAAACGCAGTCGAGATGCGAGCACTACGCAAAATCTGCGGAGTGACGCTCGCGAACCGCGTTCGTAATACCGAAGTAAGAAAGAGAGTTGGTCTGAAAGAGAGTGTCGGGGTGAAGGTAAGGAAAGGAATGCTCCGGTGGTTCGGGCATGTGGAAAGAATGTATGATGAAAGAATGAATAAACAAATATACAATGCAAAAGTGGATGGATGCAGAAGTCGCGGAAGGCCACGACACACCTTCCATGATCAAATTGATCGTGTACTAGCAGAAGGTGATGTCAGGAGCCTTAAGAACAGACGTGCGTGCATAACAAGAGCTATGAATGTCAAAGAAACAAGTGAGGTGTGTAAGAATAAGCCTGAATGGCGCTCTGTTGTTCTGCCTACCCCGCAAGGGACCTGGCCTGAAGTTCTGTATGTATGTATGTATGTAGAATAGAAAAAATGTAGGAGAGTACTAAAACATGTAACCAACAATAAAAAACCATAAAATGTAAGACAGGAAGTACGAGTAAGATAAGCCTATTGTTTCTACCATGACAATAATGTAATTGTGTATTTTTGAAATTGTATTTTTGGTAAGCAATAAAATGTTATCTATCTATCTATAAGCAAACATAGTAGACATAATGCAAACAAATAAAATCACAAACAAAATTGTATACCTAACCATATTAGTAAGGGATTCTAGTATAAGATATTGTATTACACGTAAAGACCTTGTAATTTTTAAAAAATAAAGAAGAATAATAATAAATAAAGAAAAGGTAAATATTTTCTCTCTCTCTCTCTCTCTCAAAAAAAGAAAAGATAAAAGCCTGGACAATCATGTTTGTCCGGAGAGAGGGAAATAAATAAAAAACTGCTTTTCATCAGGTGGGCCGTCTTTCTGTCTGCTGAACAGAACATTTAGTTAAAAGCTGTTATTATGACATTACAAAGGGTTGCTTCAGTTTTATATATCTCTATAGATGTATAGACAGACATCGGCATATATTTCGTAGTCCCACCGGGTGAGGTGTCAACTGAGTTACACGGTCGGAACGTATACACCATTATCACGCGGAAGTGTCGCTGGCTACCCTCCCCACTTTCCTATTCATCCCCCTACATCCCACTTCCACCCGACATTCGAAATCGTAGTTACAATTTGATTCTTATTAACAACTATGGAAAAGCATATGTTTTATTTTCTCGGGGCAGGATAGCGTCTGCTGGAAGCGCTAGTTTTTTTAATTAAAACACAAGATTTTTTATACTTCTTTCTTCTACTTGATTTTAATACGAACTTTCATCTCCTGTTTCACCCACTTAGGGTTTGAATAAAAAAAACCTTTCGCAGTGCACCCCGTCAGTATAGAAAGAACCCGCATGCAGATTTTGACATTTCTGGCTCCAGTATATGTTAAATGTCAGTCAGTCAGTTATAGGTATGTCAGTCAATTAGTCAGTGAGGTCAAGTAATTTAAACATATAAAGAAGAAATTATATATATATGTCGCAGAACGGCCTCATTCTCACGACATCTCCTTTAGTTATTGCAGGTTTAGTGGGCGTCATTAGGATAAAATGCGAGCATAAAACACAATAGCCACGGTTTATACACTTTTAATTTAGATTTGATCAACATTATGACATAGCTTAGACCGAGCGGCGGGTTCAGGGCACTGCTCATACTTCCAACATCAATACTTTCTTTAAAATACTCCATGGTCCAACTCGACCTATTGCCATCAACCAAATGCGTCACAAAAAATCCTCAGTCTACCGAAGTAGATACTACTCAAAGTATAGAGGGCGCTGACCCCGCTCTAGACATGCTCGGCTCTCATTGGTAGTTTATTAAATTACAACATTCATAACTTTTATTAGGTTAGAACGATCTTTAAGTTATAGAAACATTTAACAAATCTAATTAAATTTAATTAAGAATTTTAGAAGTAATTAAAATGTAAACAAATGATATTGTGCGTTATACATCCAATCAATAATACATCCAATTATAACCTCCCTCCGACATATATAATATATATATACATAATAAATAAATCAATACACATAATAAAACTGGAGTTCGATTTTCTGTACAATGAAAAAAATCTAAAAACCCAGTCGGGGGGGGGGGGGGGGGGGGTGGGGGGGTGTAAGATGTGAAATAGAACTGAATTGTCATTGTATTTTAATCTAACGCCTATTTCAATAAAATTCTCTTCTCGTAAAGTCAGAACTCTCTTGGGCATCAAATGAATTGTCCAAGCAATGTTTAATGCCAAGTCCCAGCAGTGGGCATAGCGTGAATGTATAGCGGGACCAATTAACTCAACAATTCCGGACACGAAATGTTTAACCGCTTTAATTTCACCCCAATAACACATAGGGACGAAACCGGTATTATCGATATTACCAAAAGATTTTTTAACTTTACTCATAAGTGTAATTATATACTACCGAGGTAGTTATGTGGTCACCAAATCAGGATCTGATGAGTGAATCGGATCCCAGGGCTATTGAGCATAACCCTTATTAAAGAAAGCAGTGCGCCTAAATTCTTGAAAAAAAAGTGTTAATATGAGTATGTTTGTCACATTTTCTGCAGGCGCTTAATTTATATATGCATATTATATTATTTCTTGGTCAACTGTGGATCGATCATAAGTATTTATACTCTTGAGACGGTTCGCCAAGTCGACTCGCCAAATCAGTATCTGATTAGTATATCGCAAAGAAATCGCGTAGATATCTCTCCGTGTAGGAATCGAAAAAGAATACTTTTTCATGCGGCCGGGTGGCTTATCGTTAGAGGCGACAAAACAACCCACAGCCAGGTGGTATTTGCCCGACTGAATGGCTACCACCCCTGGTCTAGAGTATGCCGCAATAACAACTTTAAGATGTGTTATAACGTAATTTTGAAGGTAGTTTAGTTTATAATTAAGTTTTATTTTAAATGATTATAGGATTTTTATTTTATGTCTGAATGTTTGTCTGTCTGTTTCTTAGAACATCACGTGAGTGCTACTGACCTACTACCTACCTAGACCGATATGGCAACACGAACGAAGTTTCGCTGGCACTAGTAAACAATAAAAAAATCCTTGTTTTCAACATCGAATAATGCTAATAGACATAGGGATGTTCAGAAACATCAATGTTTCACTTTTGTTATGATCGACATTTTTGCATCGATAATTTTCAATAACGATAGTACATCCCTATGAATAAGTTAATTCAACTACCCATTCAGCCCCGTTTCAGTTTAATCTAAGCCGCGATAAAATAATAGTTGTTAAAATTATTTCAATTATTTTAATTGTTTTAATGGAATGTTTAACTTCAAAATTTATTAAAATTTTAAACACGTCGTTTTTATACTTGAACTGTTAGCGGCTTAATACCAAAGCGTTTGAATACGTACAGTCTTAATGACTTAACGACGACCAGGTGTCATTAGTTATGACGTGGTGATTGTAATAATATGTACATTATGTAGGTCAGAAAAATGCCTAAGTGGTGTATGCTTTCTGACCAGGATTCGAACCCACGTCCTTTGAGTAAGACGCGTGCGCCAGCCATTAAGCTACCATGGCTGTTACAGAATAACGGCGTGAAACGGTTACTGTTGAGCTAATCGGGTTTCATACTGGCATGTAAACGTTTAATCAACGTATTTACTTTCTTATCAACACAAAAAAATAAAATTAAAGCGTCTGTTTGTAATGTCAAAATAACAGTTTTTTACTACATGTATATATGAAAGTATCTATATATTGACTGCACTTATCGAAAGATCTATTTTTTAAATTTTTGTCTGCCTGTCTGTTTATACCACTTACCTACCGATTTTGATGGAACTTTCATGGGCATATAGTGCGTAACAGTTCATTAATTTTTGAACTTTATGATGGTTATCTAAAGTGTAATTTAGATAGAATTTTTTGAATTATAATATTTTGACAGATGAATAATATTTATATTAAAAAAGTTGGGAAGAAATATCTGTGAGTATATTATCTGAAGTTTCCCTATTGTTGTGGGTGAACTGCACATACAATTTTTATTCTGCTCCATATATCCTCAGGGCGTAAAAAGGTCCTAAAAGCCGTGGTAGCGTAATGGCTAGAGCACGCGACCTCTTAGTCAGTTTTCTGTTCTAATGTCCATATTGTTACAATTACCACGTGCTAACAACGGTGAAGGAAAACATCGTGATGCAACCTGCACATCGAGATGTGTCAAACCTGCCAAGCCGCCTTGGACAAGCGTGGCGGGTATACTGTCCGTTTCCCCTATAATGGGAGGCCCGAGCCCAGCAGTGGGACACTTATGGGTTGATATTATTATATACTCTAGGGCTAGCAACGTTTAGCTTCACCCCCTAGTGTTGGAGAAGGCTATAGGCGACGGTAACAAGTCTCCATTAGGTGGGTCCTCGGTCTGTTTGCCAGTTTCGCAATACAATAATAATTATATTATAGTCAAGGCCTGCTAAGCCGCCTTGGACAAACGTGGTGGGTACAATGTCTTTCCCTTATAACGGGAGGCTCAAGCTCGGCAGTGGGATATTTATGGACTGTTATTATAGTCAAGGTGGAAAAGTCCGTCAGTGGTGGAGTTCCGTAAATCTGTCGTTATTTCTGTATTTGATTAGCTGACGACGAGAAATCGGTTAGTAAAACTAGGATACCATTGAACTCATGTTCAAATTGTAGTTGCAGTTGTGTAAGTCCGTTTAAAAAAGGTACAAAACAAGAGGTGTTAAAACGTATCCTACCTTGACTATATAAAGAATTTATACATGTGCTATTCCAACTCGGAAAAACCCAGTTGTTTTGCTAGATATCGCATACAGACTAGTTCCAAAAATCTGACATTGTTTCTCCTTTTGTGTTGTCAAACTCTTCATCAGCCTGCCAGTCAATAAAAATACGACGTTCTTTCAACAATTGCCAATAAAGCACTGTTTTTTTTAATAAAAGCAAAATCTACTGCACTATATAAAAACTAAAAAATAAATATTTAAAAGACTTGTTTCTATAACATCTACAAGTCGGTGTCAAGTAAAATATAAAAAAATACTAAGTATAATGGCAAGCCTTTGCTGTGGGGTGCGACTTGCGTAGACATGTAGGCCGCATCCCATTTACCAAACACGTCTAGATCAGCGGGTTCGGCGGCGGAAACAGTTGAATCACTCAAGCGACGCAAGTATACAACCCTCAGTGAGAGCTATATGTTTGTGGCGTTTGCTGTCGAGACGCTTAGACTGTGGGATGTAATATTAATTTTACTATATTTTATAATATGTTTATTATTTGTGATTTGTTTGTTAGTGAATTACAACGGCGGCACGGTACAAACGTGATGACTGTAAATTTTCAAGGAAACCAAGAGCAACCCTTGGAGAAGGGCGCCACCCTGTATGGGCAGACCGCCTGACGGCCAAAACCGCACCGCTTTTGCGTCAATCCCAGCGCATAATGGCCGTCAGGGCGATAAGAGGATACCGTACGGTGTCCTTCGAAGCGGCCTCGCTACTCGCCGGATCCCTCCCATGGGACCTGGATGCCAGGGTACTGGCGTCACTTTATGTATGGCGCAAAGAAGCCCTGGCCAGGGGCACCAGACCCGCGCCTCGCGAAATCGAGGCGTGCAGGTCGGAGCTCCGCCAGGTCGCCGTGGGAGTTTGGGAAGATCGCCTCAGACGCCCCAGCGCGGGCCCCACCACCATCGAGGCGGTGAGGCCCGTCCTGCAAGAATGGATAGGACGAGACTACGGCGCCCTGACATTCAGGCTGACGCAGGTCCTCTCGGGGCACGGCTGCTTCGGGAGGTACCTGTGTCGCCTTGGCCGCGAGGCTACGTCAGGGTGCCATCATTGCGACACAGGCGACGAGGATACGGCGCTGCATACACTCCAGGTATGTCCTGCGTGGACGGAGCAGCGCCGAGACCTCGTCGCCTTCACTGGACTAGACCTTTCGCTCCCGGCCGTGGTACGCACCATGGTCGGGAGCCGCACTGGATGGGACGCCGTCTCCTCCTTCTGCGAGCACGTCATGTTTTCGAAGGAGGAGGCGGAACGGGAGCGTGAGCGCACGTCTTTACTCCGCTCCCGACAAAGGAGGACGCGCCGACGCCGGAGGTCGGACCTAGACCTTCGGCCACCGTAAGCGGGCGGCGCGGGTGGGGCCTCTAGGGGTATAGAAGTTCTCACTCACCCGCACATGCCGTCGAGATGAGAGCGCGAGTGTTCCGCGCGCGCTCATCTCTCTTCCCGTGGGGTGCGTTACAGACCGCCCCACGCCTGGAATAGACCGAGTTGGGCCGGGGGAGTAGCTCCCCCGGCATTGGAAGAGGCCCAGTGAGCGGGGCCCACGCCTGCCAGGGTACGCGGAGACGGGATAGCCTACACCCGTAGCCCTGGCATAAGGCGCAGGACGGAACACCCAGGGGTTTTAGTGGGTATCTCTAACTGGGGAGTGGCAATAGCGTGGCACCGGTTCTGACCGGGCACGCTAGTGCCACCCCCGATCTGGCGAATCCCACACTCTCACCGGGTCGCGAACATCCCCCCAGGCTTCTGCGCCTGTCGCGGCTTAGTCCTCAAACGGATTTCCCCTGGCCAAAAAAAAAGGGCGCCAAGCGCCTACACTCTTGGAAAGTCAAACTTGTACACGCGTGTCAGTTGTACAATTTCAGCAAGCGCTTAAAGTATTATATCTAAAGTAATTAACTAAACAATGGAAAACCTTTTTTTTAACTAAATCAAGACCGTCATTGATATCAAAAGTAAAAAATAGATATTTTTTTAAACATCTTGAAGTTGTCAAGTAATCAATAAAAAACAGCAACAATCAAATTGTAAAAGAACCGACTTCAAGTTGTTATAAAAAATATTTTATTTTAAGTTTGAAGTCGGTTTAGTTTTTGTTAAAAACATTGTCTTCAGTATGACGCCTGCTTTACAAGAACCAAAATTCCTCAATCGATCGCACTCACCTCTTATTTACTCAAAGCTCAATCGATTCTATCTCTATCTTGCTCTTACACAATATAAAAATTTAAGAAAACGAAAGAGATGCTAGATACAAAGTAAAATAATATAGAGAGAGATGAAACTTCTACGCCATCTTAGATGCAGTTTAAGGACCAAAGTCCAAGTAAGCCAATAACTTAATTGAAGAATGTCTTAAGTCTTCAATTGTTTATAAAGAGAAATCACCTTTCACAAAACGAGTTAAAGCTTAAAATGCAATGGTTATTAATACAAACTTGAGTTTAGAATAATGCCCCAAGAGACATAAGCCAATCATTTCTTGTAACATAAAATGTACTTTATTTCTATCGCTCTAACACTTCATTTCCAATGAACTTGTTTTCTGTAATGATAGGTGCTAATTTCAAAAGGTCGTAACTACAGTACATTGTCAAGTATATTTGCACTCTATTGTATATCAAAACGGTTGATATTAGCTTTTTAATTCCCGATAGAAAAAAGCAATCTATAGATAGGGTAACTTAGACATTTAAAGGCAGTGACACTTCTTAGAGATTACTTAGTTTAACGTTTGTTACTATTGAATAGTCGTAAATAGAATTTAGGTGTCAAGTAATATTATATTTTATATCATTGTAAATACAGTTGAAATTGGGTTGAAGTTATTTTAGATACTTAAGGGAGGCACGTTTCTAGCAGGGTGTCTGTTAGCGGTGTTTGATGAAATGATGCCTATTAGGGAAAGAGACTATTTAGGTACCTCGAGGGGCATGAGGGGTCCGTAGGAATGTATGTGTTTAAGGGTCCCTAAATAACATTGTTATTATATAAAGTTCTGTACATTTATGCAAATTGTCTGTATGTTAAATTTATATTCGTATTATGGTAATACCCTCGTTTAAGAGAGATTTAAATTTTATATTTATCTCCAGAATTCTTCCCTTCAAGATAATGAAACAAAATATTCAAGATTTTATTATTGCAGTCAGGTTAATTGTTCACTTGGCAGAAAAGGGTTACTTACTTACTGGTTACAGTCACCTATGTACATTTGCAATGCCAACCACGCGCTACTTACTTCAAAGTAGATTGAATTCCTTCTCCCTACTCCTAATAATTGGATTTCTAGCATGATAAATTTTGTGAGGTGAGGTGTGTAAGAATAAGCCTGTATGGCACTCTGTTGTTCGTGCCTACCCCGCAAGGGACCTGGCGTGAAGTTATGTATGTATGTATAAATTTTGTAAAGGAATTTTCCATTATTTACTATGATCCGAGTGTCTGGGATTGGTTCCAGATGATCAGTTATGTATTACCTACAATATAAGCGCCATTTGCTTATATTGGGTATATAAACTGAGTTAGTCTGGCAATAAAATTACACTCTTTTTAAAAACATCTACAACGTACTGCTCAGGAAGACCTCCGCTAGGAGCTCAGATAGTAGTAGTAGAGTATAAGATTAAATACAATTCGCCAAATGCATAAAGAGAACACCAAGATGTAACATTTCTGTTACTTGGCTATGGAATCCCACAAAAAAACCTAATCAAAAATAGCCCATATGTCTAAAATTTCTAAATATTTCAAGTTCAACAAAATTTTGGTTGACGATACTTCAAACACCTATTTATATCCACCTTCCTCTCAAATAACATCCATATACAAAAGGAAGGACGCGACGGTCAGACCAGATAACACGAGTCCATTTAGATAAGCGTGTTCTGCCTCAGACCATGTGTCCGCTCTAAATCGACAAGATGAGGCAGTAGCGGATTTACCAATAGACTGAGTAGGCTGGAGCCTAGGGCGGCAGATTTTGGAGAGGCGGCAAATTTGAGGGCAATATTTAAATTGTCTTACAGAAATTATGTCTCACTTAAATTCTAAGACTTAATAAGATAGTTCTTATGAAGTCCACACAAACAATTCAACGTGTAATGTTTCAACAATCAGATAAATATTTCTACAATTTGAGTATCCAGTCGCTTTTGATGGCTACGGCAGAAACCAATGCATCGATCTTTTGCTTCACAATCTACTAATTACGAGAAGAAAGAATTGTATAGTGTGTAGTTAAGACGGTAGCGCACAACTATAAAGTTATATTGACAAAAAATGTAATAATTAGGATTATGAAGTAGGGTAGGTACCGATGTGTACAGGTCGTTATTGGCGGCAAAATTTGAATAGCCTACAAGCAGCAAATGTCTAAATACACCTCTGAGATGATGTTCAAACGCAAACATATACTTCAAAAAAAGTGAAAAAAACCCAAATACGACATTTTCATAAGAATTCCATTTGTCACAAGTTAAACCGAACTATAAAAAGGAATGTAAAGATGCAAGATAGACACTAAATCAAAGTGTAAGTCACCCGTGTGACGGGCAGGGAGCGTGACGGATGAGGGGTGATGGGAAAAGGTGAGGGGTGAGGAGGCTTTCCCTGTCCGATGGCAAACAAACCGACGCGTGCACACAAGTTAATAGTTCTCGTATTATCTGGCACGCAATTACTTTCGAATCCTTTGTGCAAATAAATAAGTCGTTATTAAGTATCGCGGATAAACAGAGGGCGACACCCTCGCTGCTCTCGCTGGGTGTCCATAACTGGTGCGACTGCCCTACACTTTTGTACGTGGTTTGGAAAATATTTTAGTTTTTGTTGGAAACTTAACAGGTGATGTTTTTCTATGCAGTTTATAAGTTAATTAGCTTTTAGTAATAGTGACTAATTAGATAATAGTGATAGGATATTAACTGTTTTAAATTTTAATTTTAATTTAAATAAACTTCGTATGCTTTGCTAGCAAGCTCGCCTCTTATAGCTGTATAGTTTTTTATTAAAAGTGAAAGATGATAATATGCCTGTCAATATTGGAAACCTGAACTACAGAGATCACAATTGAAAATAGTTTAAAAGCCGTACCCACTTAGGAAATATGATAATGACAATACAAAACGGGCCTCACAAATAATATACAAACAAATTGAGACACCAGTCCAAGCTGTAAACAAGATGGAGATTCGCATACCTACTGTACCGTCTATGCCAACGAACAACACAAACTGAAACACTTTTAAGCACCATTCATGTATCGATCTCACATGTTTCATTTTGAGGTATGTATACGACCTAGTCACATTTTTATCTACTGAGACATGTAGGTAGGTAGTCTCTCCAGGCATACTACTACCCGAATATGATCAGTCTGTATCTGGCTGAAGATCTCCATTTTTTTTTATTGCAGTAGTTCAGCAGACAGGCAGATGGCCCACATGATGGAAAGCGGTAACCATCGCCTATAAACATTTGCAATACCAGAGGTGCTACAAATGCGCTGCTGCACTCTTAAGGGAGGCTGGAACCTGGTCACTAATGCCGAAACACAACTCAAGGTTGCTATGGCGACATACTTTAGACCAGGGGTGGTACCGATCCAGTCAGGAAAATGCCCTACCACCTGGCTGTGGGTTGTTTTGTCGCCTCTTACGACAGGCCGCCAGGCAGGAAATTGTATTCTTTCTCCGTTCCTGCACGGAAAAAATAAGATCCAGATAAGACTTTCCCGCAGACAGCACGAAATGTTGAAAACAAATAGAATGACGATGATTTTTTTTTCTAGTCAGGTATTTATAACCAAAATAAATTTTCAGACTACTAATCAAATACGCAATTATAAAAAAATTAGATACAATCTGCTAACAAGGTCAAATACATAACTATTTTCAATGTACAACATGAACGTAACCTTTCTTCAAAAGCATTCAACAGTCAAGTGTGTTTTAGGCAAAGAAACGTCTTTTATTAAGTTGTTTCTAAAAAGAGGGCGCCACCCTCGCTTCACGGCGAGGTGCCCGCGATTGGCGCATTTACCCCAACATATGCAATTGCTGTTTGTTTTGCACTTTAATTGAATTTTGGCTTCTAAGGAAATGCCGTTTGCATAATAAATACAATTTCATTTCATATATATTTAATATAAATTCTTGTTTTTTTTATAAATACTTGTATTTTATATAAATTATATGTAGGTATAGTATTGTTACAACCTAGACGCCGACAAAGAAAAATTCCACGTACAGATTTGTAGAAGCACATTTATTACCAGTCGGCATTTGAACTAATAACTGAAAATATTGTAATTATTTATGTTCGTCTTCTTTTGTTCACTTATTTATTGGCATACCTTACTAATTATTCTTGGGAAAAGCCTATCCATCGTACTCGCTCATCAAAATCATTAGCCAGGTGTTGCGGATTAATTTCTATTTGCGTAGTATAAAACGACGGCCTGATGGAGAGGGGGAGGCAGTCGAGCGAGAACCACGATCAAGGCGAGACGTGTGTACATAACGAGAATCTAATAGTGACGGACTTTGCGCGTTTTATTGAATTACGACCTTCTGCATTACGTTTGGACTTGTTGTGTTCGGTTATATCTGTACCTGTGTTATACGTGTTTGCATAGTTCTAATAAACTCTATAGTAATTCTAACGGCATTTTAATTCGAGTCGATAGATAGATTTACGATATAGTGCAGATCGACACCAACAATTTATACTACGCTAACTCGAATTTTAGGTTTTACATGATGCTCACAGAAAACTACTTCAAAAATCAAGAATTACAAATAAGAAAACAACACAAAACACACACAAGATCAATTTCAAAAGACACACTAACCATCCCACCCCACAAAAACCACTATGGCAAAAACACTACACAATATATCATACCCAAATTAATCAATCAATTGCCCACTTCTCTAAGGGAATCTTTGAATAAGAAAAATATAAAAAGTAAATTAAAAAAACTATTATTTAGAAAGACAAAATGGCAGTGAAGCGGATATATGAACGTTTTACCGCCGATCCCGGTTCCCCGGGATCCTTCTTCTCGGGCTTTATATTACCCGTCGCCCGTTCCCAATTTAGTTCATTTTGTCGCCCATTGGCGGGCATCATCAGATTCATCCCCCTCTCATGGCAACAGTCCAGCCGAGGTAAAACTCCCTAGGGAGCTCCCTCAAGCAAGTTGCCCCCGGGCTCGAGCACCTTCGCCTTGCGAAGGCGCTCGCCCCAAAAGCCCCGGTAAAGTTGTGAGGTCTTCGGACCAACAACATAAAGTCAAGTCAAATAAAAAAAATGAACGTTTTATTTGTTTTCTTAATGCTTTTATTGTTGTATAAGTTAAAATAAGTTTTTTTTTTCTTACTTCTTTTTTTTTGTAATCTTATATATTTTTTTATTTTTTGTTTACTTGAATTGCGAGAGTGTGTTGCACCACACGCAAACCACATAGGTTTAAGTAGTGCCTTATATGTATTTACTAAGTAAATTTTTAGCATAGATAAATAAAAATAAAAAAAATAAAAAAAGGTAAATTCGATTTTTATGCCAAGTTGCTTAAAATACGGTTTTTTATATGTAACAAAAAAATCGCAGAGAAATATACAAAAATAACGAAGTTATAAATCTTAAATTTCATATAAGTATCTTAATTAAGCTTAAAGTTATCACGTTTTCCCTTTATAAGCCTGTACTGTAAAGTACACTTTTGTGAGTTAGCGTAGTACAAATTGCTGGTGTCGAGATATCCTTATGCTATTTGATCTTGAAAATGAAAAGGATAGCGATGGACTCGTATATACTGTGTATCATTCTTATGGGCATATTCTATGGGCTATTTAATATGGGATTCATACTTTCGTTTAGTATAAAATTTGTTTAATAAAGAAACCGGTGAAATGCAAAAAAAAAAAAAATTAATTCAAATTTATTTACTGCAAAAAACATGATTCAGAACATGGACGTATGTTCAAAAGGTGTTACAATAGCGGTATTTAGCTACACATGTTTTTGCCAAATTGGCGTGCAGATTTAGCTCCTACAATTTACATTTTTTTTTTTTTTTTTTTTTTATTGCAGGAGATCAGCAGACAGGCAGACGGCCCACTTGATGGACAGCGGTTACCATCGCCTATGGACATTTGCAACACCAAAGGTGCTACGAATGCGCTGCTGCTCTCTTTAGGGAGCCTGGAACCTGGTCACTAATGCCGGAACACAACACAAGGTTGTTATGGCGACATACTCTAGACCAGGGGTGGTAGCCATCCAGTCGGACAAATGCCCTACCACCTGGCTGTGGGTTGTTTTGTCGCCTCTTACGACAGGCCGCCGGGCCGCAGGAAATTGTATTCTTTCTCCGTTCCTGCACGGATTTATAATAATAATATCATAATTACTTCAAAATTAAAAATTAAATAAATAGCATCCGTAGTCCCATAGTCAGATAATTATAACAGTCAATATCAATAATTTTTTAATTCGTAATTAAATATGATTATCATTTTAAGGTTGTTTTATATTTTATCATTTATGTATTCATTTATAGTGTAATATTATTATTTAAATTATTAATTAATCATATACTGGACTGAAATTTGTTAGGCGACCTATATGTTATATATTTACTAGCTGTCCCGGCAGACGTCGTCCTGCCCGGTAAAAAATAGGGGTTGATCGTAGAGGGTTGAAAATCTAGGGTTGTATGTATTTTTGTATGTTGTATCATAAAAAATGTATCATAAAAATTTTGTCTAAAAAATAAATAAATAAATTTAGGGGTGGACTACCCCTAACATTTAGGGGGATGAAAAATAGATGTTGGCCGATTCTCATAGATACCGGATAAGCACAAAAAATTTCATCAAAATCGGTCAAGCCGTTTCGGAGGAGTATGGCAACGAAAACTGTGACACGAGAATTTTATATATTAGATTAACACATTAAATTAAATATAAAATAGGTTAAATCAAATAAACATCTCGGTGAAGGTCGTTGTTTAGCGGGATCTTAGACTATACCTAGCTAATTAAAAGCAAATTTAAATCTGGAACAATGACAATAACATTTGACAAATACAAACCATTGTCTGGACGCGTTCTCACCGTATTGTTAGCGAACCATTACGCTGTTTTCGCCCCAGTGTGTTTGACACACAATACAGTGTCAGCAATGAAAGGTGTATTCAATCATTTGTTGCTAATCACCGGGTACACCCTTGAAAATGACGAGTTTTTAGGCATCAACAATGGAGGCAAAGGGATTATATCAGACCTTTTAGGGGTGAGATGCATAAGGACTGACTATAGCTGTACGTGCTGCTTCGCCTGCGTAACATTATAGTCACTGTTCATTAATTAATGAAAAATAATTAAAATACGATCTGTTGCTTAGTTTTTAAAACATGAAGTATTTTTTAATCATATTTTTGTAGTGAAAGTTTTATTTTAAAACAATTTTTTTTCCTAAGAAAAACCAAGTATTACAGAGCGGTTCGTCCTGCCTTCAAACGGGTATTTAAAGTTTTTCTTTTGAGTTCTATTACCTACTAAGTGAATTCAAAATATTTCCCCTCCCGTATGGCCCGTACGTACCACCTACATCGCATAGGGTGCTGCCTAGCTAGCCCAGCAGGATGAGCGGCGACCACGCAACTTTTTTCTAATAGTTACATTTTTAAACTCGGTATCCTTAGAATGGAATATTCGAATTTGAAGCAGTCTTGAATATGAAGTAATTTATTTTGATAAGAATGAATAACAAGATCAAAATAAAGAGCCCTTTCTTTTCTCTCGCATGCTTAGACCTATAGATTTATGCGTTTATCTCTTTATAGTGTCGCTTTTTCGTTTCATCGAGTTTCAAATCGACACGAATTCTAAAGATGTTTCACTTTTAAAAATGCTTCACTTCATTTGCCGCTTTTTTCAAGTAGGCACCGTCTTTAATTTTATTTCGTCTAATTGTTTGACGTACTAAAGTGACCTATTAATATAATAATAATGTAATATCCCAAGTTTTTGGGGCCCATGCAGGGAGTGGCGAGTCACCGTCTGCCCACTTTTCCATGTTCCCCGAACATTGCGACGGGCAGACGCCATAGTCCCCATATCGCCAGCCCCCTAGCACCACTAGCAGTTCACCCCAATAGCCCGGTACTTTTTGTTCTCAT
Source organism: Dendrolimus punctatus (assembly GCA_012273795.1). Taxonomy (NCBI): domain Eukaryota; kingdom Metazoa; phylum Arthropoda; class Insecta; order Lepidoptera; family Lasiocampidae; genus Dendrolimus; species Dendrolimus punctatus. Next base: position 13,004,287 of record CM022551.1, on the reverse strand, counting down.
TTCCCACAATAGTCCCACACTGGCCGGGGCTTGTCCTTGGGTGCATTATTATATGGTGTAGACAGGGATAATCACCGGTCAGTGTCACGCCACATTTACATTAAATTTGTCAAAGGGCCTCTATGTGTTGGCCTTCCTATGGCTTCACGCAAGCCTTCCAAATGTCCGGGCCATTTTTATGGCCCATGGTCGTCAAAGATATACAAATAACAACAATAAATAGTAATAAGAAAAACATAGATTTAGATACTAATTTTTAAAGCCAGAATGCAAAACGTTCATTACATTGTTTTGCATTCAATATTGATTTGTGAAATAGAAAAGCTCTGGCAACGACACGCAAAGTTCCTCCATTTAATTGTCGGCCGCGCGCCAATTCATTTCACTCCACTTGATTCGATTGCCTCCTTCCAGGCCATTTGGGTTGCCAGGTGCAAACGATTATATGCGTCACCTACATGCTATACATATACTCTCAAACACTGAGAATACATCCGTGCAGAAACGGAGAAAGAATACAATTTCCTGCGGCCAGGCGGCCTGTTGTAAAAGGTGACAAAACAACCCACAGCCAGGTGATAGGGCATTTGCCCGACTGGATGACTACCACCCCTGGTCTAAAGCATGTCGCCATAACATCCTTGAGCTGCGTTCCGGTATTAGTGACCAGCTTCCAGTATCCCTTAAGAGAGCAGCAGCGTATTTGTAGCACCTTTGGTGTTGCAAATGTCCATAGGCGATGGTGACCGCTTTTCATCAAGTGGGCCGTTTGCCTGTCTGATGAATTCATGTTATAACAAGAATATATATATATATATATATATATATATATATATATATATATATATATATTAGGGTGGTCGTTAAAAATTAAATTTCTTGCGACGCCCCCTAAAAAGCTTCCTTTTAATTAAAAAACACTGGGATTTTTTTTATAATTTTTTCAAGTCAAGACAACACGTGCCTCAAGACGATTCAAGTTAATTTTTGGGTAATATCATGTTTTTTCAGGAAACTTCTTCATACTTAGAAGTAATAATTATTTTAAGATTGGAAAAGTTTTAACCTTCCGTATTATCATTTTCAGTGATGAATTTCAAATTATAGTTTCAGAAAAAGTTTAAAATTCTTCATGATTCAAGCTTATCTTTCATTTTTTCTTATATTTTTAGTTTTAACTTGAATCGTCTTGAGGCACGTGATGTCTTGACTTGAAAAAATTATAAAAAAATCCCAGTGTTTTCTTATTAAAAGGAAGCTTTTTAGGGGGCGTCGCAAGAAATTTAATTTTTAACGACCACCCAAATATATATATATGTATGTATGTTCGAGCATATGACGTAAGCTTTTAGACCACTACTAAGAAAATGCTAATATACGAGTATTGTCTTGCTGTCCTCTGCTGAATATAATTTTAACATCCATACCATATTCAACATAATATAACGCGTACTGTCTATTATTTTAAAGCAAATCAGGATAGTGCATAGTCACATCGACTGGTTATACTTTTCTTAAAATCAGGGGGATAATTGGGCCAAGGAGATAACGAAAATATTTTTTTAAATATTTGTCTGAATCTTTTGGCTATCTCAGAAACGGCTGGAACGATTTTGATAGAACTTTCACTGGAAGGTAGCTGATGTTATTAGGAGTAACTTAGGCTAGTTTTAAAATTAGGGTTCCATATAAAAAAGAATTCTACGCGAAGGAAGTTGCTGGTACAGCTAATTTTTAATGTACTTATGTAATGTATATATTACAAATAGTAGATCGATTACAACATACCTGTTGGTTATAATTCCTAAAGGAACTTGTTTTATTCACAACTTGTTGGTAAATTTAATCACCTGGCAATACTAAATTTATATGACCCAACAATGTCGCTAACGATTCAATCCACGAACGAAAGTAATTTGTTTTTCATTTTAACCCTTTTTCCATTCAAATTTGGGTAATGCCAGTTTTATTGTTGACGATTATTAATCAAATTATTGTATGAGTTTCTAATAAATTTAATTATGAAGTTTCAGATTTCAATTTCCTTAATAGCAAATGTTACTTCGAATTGACACAATAATAGATATCTATAATATTATAAAATTAAAAATGCAGTTGAATAACATTAAACTTGTAATCGATTAGTCAAAAGAATCACATTGGAATATGTTTTTTTTTTAAATCTGACCATCTTAAATCATTCGCAGAAAAATTCCTACAGAATATTGTAAATTATCTGAAAATGTTTATATTATATACCTATTACACAGTTAAATCATAAAATATTTTAATGCCTTTTGTTTCTCCCTTTCTCGCTAGACTCATAGGTTTGTTGGAAGAAAACTCTTTTAGGGTTAAGCTCGCCTTTGTACATCACCACTATTCTTTAATTTTGTATATAACTGTTATTGTACAATAAAGAACGCTACTTTTTAGTAGCGCAGAGTTTAATTGTCGATCAGCGAAAACCGCATCAAAATCGGCCAAGTACCTACTTTTTACGTGAATCCCAAACAAACAGAGAAGAAACCTTTAAAAAAATGCAGCACGTCCTTTATCGTTTATATAGTTGTTGGAATTTCGAACAAAAAGTTTTTATTAATTTGGTGTGGTATGGAACTGGTCACCAAATATACTAAATGTTTGAATTTAGAACATAGGTGTTTTTTTTTTTTTAATCTGTATATCTTTTCCCTCCATTAATATTAAAATCGTCATTGTAATACGCACTGTTACGCACGTGTAGTTTTCTTTAATAATTAAAATATTTACAGTCCACAGCGAATTCATCTAATATATAAAATTCTCGTGTCACAGTTTTCGTTGGCATACTCCTCCGAAACGGCTTGAGCGATTTTGATGAAATTTTTTGTGCTTATCCGGTATCTATGAGAATCGGCCAACATCTATTTTTCATCCCCCTAAATGTTAGGGGTAGTCCACCCCTAAATTTTTTATTTTATTTTTTAGACAAAGTTTTTAATTTCTATTTTTTTATGATACAGCATTAAAAGATACATACAACCCTAAATTTTCAACCCTCTACGATTAACCCCTATTTTTTACCGGGCAGGACGACGTCTGTCGGGACAGCTAGTATTTATATAAGTGTTTAAGAATAGTCGAGTTGATTTTGAAGTGAAACTTCCATAACGGCGTTGGTAAAAAAATTACCGTCACATTTTTTGGTTACGCGTCACTTTTTTCCACAATTCCACAGTTGCTACGCAACGAGTTGTTGCTAGATAGATTGTGAGACGAGCATCGTGATATTTCTTTACTTTATTATGTTTTAATTAATATACGATTTCTGTAAAGTTGCATATAGTAGATCATTTTTCGATAAATAAGGTCATAAAGAAGTTTCACTTCTTACGTGTGTACACCAGTACACGCCCACATTTTTTTTTAAATAGCTTTAATTTACATAAACACGACATGTTGAGAATTTTATAATATTGTAGATAAGTAGGTTATTATCTAAAGTAAGGACCTTTCTAGACAAGATGGAGTGTTGTACTAAATCAACTTGTTGAAGCAATTTTCTTCTCGATTAGCCAGCACGTGGCACGCTGTTAGAGGTCGGCTTGCTATTACATATAAAGTTACGATACTCTGTTATTACACGACGTTTTGGTTGTGACAGCTTCTTCAAAGAAAATATAGCTTTCTTATATACTTATTTAAATGTTTGAGGGTGGATAAAGGGAGACTTTCAAAGCGGTCTAGCCTGTGATTGGTATAGTTCGCAGTTATCGTTTTGCAAGCAAATAACTTTTATAATAAAACTGCGTTCTAACGGTTTTAAGCGCGGTAATTTTTTTGATTTTATTATTGATGTTTCTACCACTTTTCAGTAGCCTTGATCACGGAAAACAAAGATGTCAAGTGTCAATGAGTATTGATTGAGTTTTAATTTTGTTTATGGTTATTATTTACTCTATGGGAGCCTTATCTAATTTACCAGTGCTTTGCAACATGTTGTGATTTAAAGAGAAGAAGCGGCGTAAAAAACTCTTCAGCAAACACGACTAGCTCTAATAATTTTATATAATATTAAAATGGGTGGAAGGAAAAATAAAATAAATCATCAATCATGTTGGTTTGTGTTCCAGTGCATGCAGAAAGAGCTCACATTGTCTTGACGTCTGGGTATTTGGCGGGTTTAGGTCATAATTTTATTATGTATACAAGTTTATTATTATTATATACTAGCGGCCCCAGCAGACGTTGTCCTGCTCTGAAAAAATATGACCCGATCCCAGCGCCACCTACCGGTTCCAATTGTGGAGTTAAACCATCCGGGGACCCACTCAAACACACAAAAACAAAATCGCTCCCCGTTGTTAAGAGGATTCTAGAACCCGATCTATCCTAACTATCCTATCTTTCAAGTTGGATCAAACTGCACACGGTGTGCAAATTTGATTAAAATCGGCTGAGTAGTTTAGGAGTCCATCGCGGACAAACATCGTGACAGGAGATTTATATATATCAAGATAGATAGATATATATATATATATATATATATATATATATATATATATATATATATATATATATATATATATATATATATATATATATATATATTATAATAAAATTATTAATTAATTATAATACTAGTTTTATTACGTATACAAGTAGCGAAAACTTAAGATAATATCAAATAAATTTTTCTTTAGCAAAAAGGTAGGTACTTGTAAACTGTATTACAATACAGCAGTTTACAAGTACCTAACTAAAATACAAAAAATATAATAATTCAGTATACTGAATCTAACGCACTGTTTTAACAAAAACATAACCGACTGAAAACTAAAATGCAAAAAAATCTGCAACATCTTGAAGTCGGTACATTTTGCAATTATGTTGTTATTGTTTTACCTAGCACCGACTTCAAGATGTTGTAGAAAATATCTAGTTTTTCCTTTTTAGTTGCAATTCGGTTATATTTATATCATATATGTATAATTATTTATATTTATCATATTAATAGCAATAAGTCATAATTATAGGTACTTTTCAATTGCTTGAATAGGTTTAGAAATAATATTAAAAGCGCCTGAAGTATTTGTACTACTGGTGCCTGTACTGGTTGTCTTTCGAAGAGTGTAAGTGCTCGCGCACTTCATCAAGATTTGCTCTTGATTTCCCTGGGATCCACTCATCAGATCATGACTTGGTGAAAATCTACCTCAGGAGTATACAATTGCGAGTAAAGAAAAAAATTGAAAATCGGTCTACAGTTGACGGGGAAATCGCTGAAACGAATTAAGAACCTCTTATTTTTGGAAGTCGTTTAAAATAGAATCTAAGACTGAGTCATGTAGGCATATTTCTTTTTATTATTATTACAAGCTTTTATTTAACTTGCAATGGATGTATGTATGTAAATTCGGTTGGAATCTTGCAATTTAAATTTGACCATCGTCCCGGTTTCCGATTGAGTTGAAATTTTGCACGTCTATATAGACATCGCGTGACATTGCAATAATATGGTGCCATTTATGGATGGATCTGATGATACAGTCGGAAGGTTGCTACAGGAACTCCTGTACTAAACCAGATAGACCCGACGTGTTTGGGCTGGTTTTACTTGTCTTGGCAAGCACTCTGCTGCTAGTGGGTCACTCTTCATCTCGGGGTGACCTAAGCTGGTTCTGCGGTTGAAAAATGGTGTAGCTTCGCTCGTCATCTCATGTTCTTCCACACAAGCGCCGGGTTTGGGACGCAGGTTTAGGTTTAGCGGAGTAGTTGGTTTCGCCCAGAGTCTTCGCACACGCTGCGCGGCGCTTATCGCCGTCGTCCGGTCCCACCTTCACAGTAGAGAGGGACACAGTATGGTACAAAATGTTTTCCTCCTGCTACTATGCTGCTACATGATATCCAGGATATCAAAACCTTGTATTTTAAAAGCTTTTTAAAAAACAAGTTATTCACTCTGTGTTAGTCATTTCTATCCCTCTTTTATACTTCATTAAGAACGTCCTCCTTCTGGAAGTCTCTTAAAAATAGAAGCCAAGACCGAGTTACGCATTTCGGGCACTCCTTCTTTCATACTCCACTTCTAAGTTCTTCATAGATGTAACATGTTGAAATTAGTAGGCCAATACTGGGCCACGTGGCGCCACGTGTCGTGGCGTAATGCGAAAGTTCGTGTTCGCCCCCTGTCAGTTGCATGTGGCCAATTTGACGCGAAATATGTTTGCCAACCACTGTATCGAGTTACAGCGTAATAAGGCATCTCGGGAATACGGCTATATTTTTGTGGGATTCGTGGGAGCGTACCACTGTATAGATATAATTTATCGTCTAATCTATACATATAAATAAAATTGGAGTGTCTGTTTGTAATATTGAAATAACCGCTTTTTACTACAGGCATATGAATACATATACGGTACATACACCAAAATAACATTTTTTACAATGTTAATCTTTCTGTCTGTCTTCTGTTCCGGCTAATCGACTTTTATTGGCAAGTAGCTGATGTTATGAAGAGTAAGTTAGGCTACCTATTTTACTTTTAATTATTTTAGAAAAATTCTTTTATTTTGGAATTATGACGATTTTCAATCACCACGCGGGAGAGACCGCGGGGCGCAGCTAGTTGAACAATAAAGAACAAGGAGCAACTGATTTACCAGGCAGAGTTGGAAAAACGATAGAAGTTATGAAGAAAATATAATAAAACTAGATGACTCAGCAAACTTCGTACCGTCTCAGAATCAGTAAATAAGAAAGCTGAATGATAATTGAAGTATGTTTCAACTTTAGTAAAAAATGTGGTCAACAGTTAACTGGAACGAACATCAAACGTTTGACATTCAAAACAAAAAAAATATGAAAAGAAGTCTTCACTTTTAAATTTGATTTCTGAACGACTTTTAAATTTATTTGATTTCTAAACGACGGGACTAACATCAAATGTTTGACAGGTAATATTTTCTTAAGGGAAGGCGAAATTGTTGTTTTTACTATATTCCAAGCATTTTTTTTCGTATTTAATCACCTTTTGAAATTTCCCTGGACTTCCACAAATAGTTCAAAACCAAAATTAGCCAAATCAGTCCAGCCATTTTTGAGTTTAACGAGACAAACAGCAATTGATTTTATTTATGTAGTCAGAAAAAAATAAAACAATAAAATAATTAGCAAATGTGATATTTTTTTATAGCTGAAGCACTGCACAAAGGCAGACGGCCCATCTGATGGAAAGCGGTTACCTATGGACGTATGCAACAGCAGAAATGTCACCAACGCGCGTGCATGGTATTTGCTGTACAACAAAGCTTCCGTTCAGGTATTCGCAAACTACTTTCTAGAAATCTCTACTGAACAGGAATCATCTGAGCTTCTTAGGTAACATCGGTAACCGCTAGATTTTTGTAACGCAGTTCCTTAGCGCCCATGACTTGGTGGATGGCAGAGCTAGACAAAAAAAGTGTTAAACCGAAATGAAAAATGCTGACCGCTGTATATTATTATACAATTTCAAAATATAATTAAATGAAATAAGACCTAAAATAAATAAAATAAGCTGCTTTGAAAATAGAAGGTCTTGTGACCGCGGTTGTTATTCGGCCGCATTTTGGCGCTGTCGCCGCTCATATGCACATATTTTTATATAAATTACTATTTTTAATCGACTTCCAAAAGGTGCAGGTTCTCAATTCGAATGTATGTCTTAAAATTAGAATTAATTTCAATTTCGAGTTTTTACAGTATTTTGATTAAATTTGTTTGTGTGCCAAAGACCCCTTATTAGTTATCACTCAATAAATTGAAGAATTCAGTTTCAATATTCTATGTAAGGTCTCTAGAATATAGCTCGAAGAGTAAAGGACGGGTTAGTTATTTAAGTTAGAGAGAAATGCGGGGCGTCGCTAATTAATTTATTGTGCGCACAAAGCTAATAAAATATGGAAACACCTTGTTTTTTCATTAAAATTCCGTAACTAATTTCATAAGAACGGAACCCTATTCTAATCTATCCGTGCAGGAACGGAGAAAGAATACAATTTCCTGCGGCCCGGCGGCCTGTCGTAAGAGGCGACAAAACAACCCACAGCCAGGTGGTAGGGCATTTGTCCGACTGGATGGCTACCACCCCTGGTCTAGAGTATGTCGCCATAACAACCTTGTGTTGTGTTCCGGCATTAGTGACCAGGTTCCAGGCTCCCTAAAGAGAGCAGCAGCGCATTTTTTTTTTTAATAATAATAATAATAATCGGCAGACAAACACACACATTGTATATCCCCAAATTAAGCAAGTTACGCTTGTGTTATGGGTAATATACAACGGACCACTCTGGGGCCGATCCCAGACACCCAGACCATGGTAAATAACGGAGAAAATACGTTTCCGAAAGCGTAGCACCTTTGGTGTTGTAAATGTCCATAGGCGATGGTAACCGCTGTCCATCAAGTGGGCCGTCTGCCTGTCTGCTGATCTCCTGCAATAAAAAAAAAAACCCTTATGAACGAAATCGTTATGTCGGGCGAAAGTCAAAACAACTGATGGAATGTCAAACACTAACTAGCCTAAGTCTTGCCGGTTCTGTGTTCTCTAATTCGTAAAAAAGAGGTCTTCAAATCACGAGCGAATAGGTACCTATCTACTAAGTAAATAGTAAACGCGAACTTATGTAATGAGAATATTTACCGATAAATTGATTACCTCCTCCTTTTATGAAATTGGTTAATAAACAAGTCGGCAATAATACCCAAAGAATCTAGCAAGTGCGGGACAGAGCACGCATAATGATGGATTACTTAGAGGTGACCAACTTACACAGTGTGGGATAAAAACCATGAATCGGGACTTTTAAAAACTTATTTTGGTCTATAGGAGTTTTATAAACTCGTCTTTTTTATGGCTTTGGAAAGAAACATCTCAAATAATCATAAAATAGAGTTATAATTTTTCGAGATCTCGCTTAGAATATTCCGCATAATTATGTAACATCCGTGCAGGAACGGAGAAAGAATACAATTTCCTGCGGCCGGGCGGCCTGTCGTAAGAGGCGACAAAACTACCCACAGCCAGGTGGGAGAGTATTATATATATGCTCGACTGGATGGCGACCACCCCTGGTCTAGAATATGACGTCATAACAACCGTGTGTTGTGTTCCGGCATTAGTGACCAGGATCCAGTCCCTCTTAAGAGAGCAGCAGCGCATTTGTAGCACCTTTGGTGTCGCAAATGTCCATAGGCGATGGTAACCGCTTTCCATCAAGTGGGCCGTCTGCCTGTCTGCTGATCTCCTGCAATAAAAAAAAATAACACTTTCTTTTTCAATATTTAGTTTTTTCGCGATTTCACTACAGAATCATCTAGTGATATATAGATAACATATTCCTATTAAATTTTATGCATATAGACTTAGTAGTTTTCGAACAAAATTACTGTGATATAGATAATAATAATAGGCCTTCAACCGAAGAGGGGTCGAAAATCAAGACTAACCAAAAATTACTAACTTAATTAACTACTAACATATGCTAAAACTAACATCTAAAAAAACTAACAAACCACTAACAAGCTATATGCAAGCACACGAAACTGTTATGGTAAAAGATTTTGAAGAAAGGATTTTGGAAATAAATGCTTTATAATTAATCATTTTTTTTGTATGTCTTTCAAGACCACGGGCCATAAACATGTAATTATTATGATGATATAGATAGAAGGATGGAAATAATAGAACCATAAGGGTACCTTAGCTAAAATAGCTACGAAATCCTAAATATATAAAAGTAGTATGGTAGGAATATGTAATCCTTGTTGGCTTATTTAGCTTTTGAAAGTCTTTCTCAATGCTAACCAAGCCTGACTCCGCAATGTACTTGAGGATAATTAGATTTTGCTCTAACGCCTTGCCTCCGTCGCTATACTTGCCTAACTGTGGTGATTGTGTTTTATAGATGAGGAGTAATACTAAAATCAATGGAAAACTAACTTTATTGTCGAGATTTTAAGGTTTAATTGAAATTTACACACAATTTAGGTGTAAAATTAATATGTATAACGTTAAAACATCAAGATACCTATAAATTCCTATACAATAAGTGTTACTATATCTCGTTATATTCCCGGAAAGCACCACTTTCCCGGTAACATTTCCTCTTCCACCTTAAGTCGGCCGGTTCTAGCCAGAGGGCGCTGCACACAAATGCGTCTCATTGGCCGAGCCGAATAAAAAATGGCTGTCTAAATATCGTCGCGACGTCATGCTCGCCGATAAATAGTCCGAAAACGTCGGATTGTGCCCTAAAAGCGTTCCTTGAATTGCAAACTGTCTCCCGGACATTCGGTGTAGTGTTTTAGCATAACCAGGACGCGCGAATCCGACTCAAGCAGTCCTGCATTATTCCTTACACGGTTCCAGTAACGGTAAGCGTTCCTTTTTTTTCTACTTGGTTCACTAGGATTTGGGAGGCGGCATCAGGTCTAATAGAGATCAGGGTTTGCTCCGGCGAAGTAGCCATTTTTATAGAATTTATTAGAACTATACAAACACGTATAACACAGGTACAAATATATCTGAACACAACCAGTACAAACTTAAAGCACTATTCAATAACACGCGCAAAGTCGTCACCAAAGAGTTTACCGAATGTACATAATAAGTGAATTTCTTAGAATCACACCTGGCTAATGACTGCCATAAAAGATTACAATACACAATGGGCAGTTATTCTAATCACAAATTTTAAACATCAAGTAAACAAAAGATATCCAAATGCCGATAATAAAATGTTTTCCTACAGACGCAGGTGAGAATTTGCCTTTGTCGGCACCTCGGTCGTAACAATATCAACAAAGCTGATGAATTTGTTGTTAAATACAAGGGAATGTGACTTTGTAGTGTTCCGTATTCCGTTCTTTTTCATAGCCGTTATTCGTATTACTGCAATTTTGAAAAAACGGAATTTAAAAATAAAAACGGAACCTTTATGAAATTGTCATATACGTGCGTCTATACACCTTCTCTAAATTACAAACTTTGAAAAATGAAAATTCTGAGAAAGTTGGAGGTTGATTTGGTGGCTATGTTAGTTAGATGCTTTTAGTATTTCGTAGTCAAATAAAAAATCATAATTCCACCTCTCTACACAACAATGAAACTATCTATAATTATCCATGCAGGAACGGAGAAATAATGCAATTTCCTGCAGCAAAACAACACACAGCCAGGTGGTAGGGCATTTGCCCGACTGGATGGCTACCACCCCTGGTCTAAAGTATGTCGCCATAACAACCGCGAGTTGTGTTCCGGCATTAGTGACCCGGTTCCAGTCTCCCTTAAGAGAGCAGCAGCGCATTTGTAGCACCATTGGTGTTGCAAATGTCCATAGGCGGTGGTAACCTCTTTCCATCAAGTGGGCCATTTGTCTGCTGAACTCCTGTAACTAAAAATAAATGAAAATTTTACACGTGACACGCACTTGGCCGATTTTGAAAATCTTTTTTCAAAATCAACAGATTCTTATACGTAAAAGCTAATAAGATTCGCGTAATAAATACTCAATGCTGGTAGACGTCTTTTGCGTTCATTAGGAGGCGTCAAAGAGCGTCAAAATTGCGAAATTAATTAAAGCGAACGTTAATTAAGCCAATTACTCAATTAACGAGGATAAACTAATTAATTTCTCATTATTTATAAGATGTAAGCGGTTGTTATTAAGATTATCGCGAGTGTTTAAGTGCTAATGGCCGCACTCGATCTCGTCTGCGTTTGTTTTCGTAGTGATAACTGCTCATGGGAGGGTAAATCGCTTCGTCACGTAACGCGTTACGGCGCCAGTCTGTCTGGCTTCCCTTTCTCTCACGCATACGACAGTTTTAGGCAGGCTCCTCCTCTCTCACTCTAACCCACAGCGCTAGTCGTATTTCAGTAATTAGATTAAATAATTATCATTATTATTAATAATGTACACATACAAAATTCTAATGTACATATTCAAGAATTTTAACTAAAAATAAAATATATTTTATATTCAAATATAAGATTTTATTAATAAAACTAGCTTCTGCCCGCGACTTAGTCCGCGTGGAATAGTTTAAAAGTAAAAAGTATGTTAAAAAAAACCCCGATTTTGAAACATTCGTCATTGGTTCTCCACTCCTATTGGTCTTAGCGTGATGATATGTAGCCTATAGCCTTCCTCGATGAATGGGCTATCTAACACTGTAAGAATTTTTTAAATCAGACCAGTAGTTCCTGAGATTAGCGCGTTCAAACACTCTCAACTCTTCAGCTTTATATATTAGTATAAGATTAAATAACCTTTCCTTACATTATCATATTAATATACATAAAATTGAAGTAATAACGTAAGCTTTTCTCAAGTTAAACAATTTCAATATTGAGTAGTTGAACTTTGATTAGTTTAAGTTATCACTTCTGTCGGGCGTCCAGACGCATTTGCATGAGTTCAGCAAACAGGCAGACGGCCCACCTAATGGAAAGCGGTTACCATCGCCTATGGTCACTTGCAACACCAAAAGTGTTACAATACGCTGCTACTAAGGGAGACCGAATCTGGCCATCAATGACGGAACAAATTTCAAGGGTTTTATGGCCGCATACCCTAGATGAGAAGTGGTAACTATTCAGACGGGGAAATAACCTACCACAGGGCTGTGGGTATTTTTATCGCTTCTTGCGACAGGCCGCCCGCCAGCAAGAAACTGTATTCTTTGTCAGTTCTTGCTCGGATTTTTGTTCTGAAAAGTTTTAATAATTACATAAAGCGCAAAATGAAAATGAAATTGTAGGGCGTATCGTAACCCAAAGATTTCACGCGCATCACGATTTTATTTTTGAGTCTACTCAAAGATTGATCAGGTAAGTGGTGTGATGATTAGTACCTTACCCTATCTTACCTCACCTAATTTTTTACCTTTTAGTACATTTTTTACATTATAATTTATGTATTTTCAAACCACAGGCCATAAAAATGGACCCGGATTTTTGGAGGTTTGCGTGGGGCCATGGAAAGGCCAACACGTGGAGGCCCCTTGTCAAATTTAATTTAAATGTGGCGTGACACTGATCGGCGATTGTCCCTGTCTATGCTATATAAAAATGAACCCAAAGACAAACCCCGGCAAGTGTAGGACTATTGCAGGGATGACAACCGGGTTATTGGGATGAACTGCTAGTGGAACTAGGAGTTCATCTGGGCTATGGGGACTATGGCGTCTGCCCGACGCAATGTTCAAGGAACATGGAAAAAATGGGTAACATGACTGTGAGTGGCTACAAGTCACCGAAGCTACTTCCGACATAGGCAATTTATGTTCCATGGCGCTTGAGTCTTAGCTCTATTGATCTCCCTTCCCGTGCCAGCTGGTGAAGGCAAGCCCCCGGAGTCAGGTCCGAGGTGTCGCTACTCATCTAAGGCTTCGTTACAAAGCCCCCCTGCGGGTTATTTACATCATTATTATCTTTCTTTTCAATCATTCCGTTTGGTTTTAAGAACCGTACGAATGTTTTTTCTGTTGATAATATCGTTGCCTTCAATATTTTATTGTCACTTTTATTTTGTATGTTATTGTTTATAATGTTTTCTATAGAAATGTTGTGTGAGTACAGTCCACATGAGATTAAAAAAGAGGATAAAAAAATATACATTTTCTGAGTGAGACGTATGTGGCTTCAATTAAGATAAAAATCCCACAAAAAATAGTTAGAACATATTGATAAATGTTAGAAAACAGTCTCTATCGTGTAAACATTATACTGTATCTAGTGTTTGTTCTCTCTTTCTTTTTGAAGCTATTGCATAGCTTTTATCTCGGGCTTTGAGCGTGGCGACCGAATCAAGAAATTCCGTAACAAAAATAAAACCTAACACCCCCCACTCCGCCTACCATGTAGCTCGGCTGAGCGTTCGCTTAACATGTATATGGTACGACTGTACGAAGCTCGCACGGATCCAGACGAGCTGCTCCGAAGTCGGACGAATACGTAAGCAGCTGTTTGTGAGGAAGTATATAGGTGTATAGGAATCTATCATATCTTTATAATGCCACACTCACCGCATGTGCGCCCCGTAAATATACATGTAGGTATATATGTATACACATGTGATTTGATTTCTTTTTTTTTTATAAATCATAGCTTGCTGATAGGTACGTGTAAGGCATATTGTTACGGTAAATTTTACCAGAAATCCGTACAGAAATTTTTGCGTCAAAGAGCAGCAGACGTATCCTCACAATCTTTTTAATACAAATAATTAAATTATTTGTCAACAAAATATAATACAAGAGATTTTTTGTCTGAAATTAGTTTCCATTGCTCTTGCGCAATTCTTTAGAAGCAGAACTTAATACTTCGCAATTTGTATAGACCTTCGAAAGCTCAGTGACAATCTCGTATAACACTTCCTAAAAACCAACTCAATTTGAAATTAAATTATCACTTTTATTCTTGGTAAGTTAAGGTTGAAATTTCATTGTTGAAACTAGTTAATTTGGATTACACTAAAGCGACCGACACTCGAGCCGAATTCAAAAGTATTCCAACAAACAAAGAATATCTTTCAATGATATTGCCTGTTAAATTGGTAGGATAATCCGCTTGTGTACATGCATAGGCCGCCATATTGATGTTCGGATATTGTTGTTACAGCGCGAGAATTAGACACTTTCGCTTTTGGAGTTGCATATTTTATTGTAAAATAGTTAATATTTATTATTTTAGTTTCTTTATTACTTATCAAAGGTCATATTAATTTTTAGATTTCTAACTTGACGAAATTTATATATACGAACTAGCTTCTGCAAGCGACTTCGTCCGCATGATGTGGCTTTTTAGCTTTCCTCGGGAACTCGTTAATTTTTCGAGATCACAATTATATAAGCTACCACCATTAAAATTTCATTTAAATCAGTCCAGTCGTTTTGGAGATTAGTTGGTACAAACGGACAAACAGAGAAACAAAAAAATCTAAATTAGTTCTATTTTACTTCTTATCGAACTCCCTCACTCGGTTTTTAGCATTTTTTTCATTGTACAGAAATTCGACCTCTACAGGTTTATTATATGTATAGATAATTTGAACTACGTTTTAACGGTTTTAAGCGCGATTTTAATTATCTTTTTAATTTGATTCCGGCATTTGAAAAACTGTTTGAAACGTATTATTTAAATTAAAATATACTAAAATCGTCTTTAACATTGATAAAATGTAGGTTGTCTTTCAACTGTTGATGGAAATACATACAATTTGGATGGGTTTTTTTTCAAGATTTGGTATTTGGTATTCGGCCGAAAATATAAAGTTAAAAAACTGGCCGAATAACAGCTGAATATTCGTGCATCTCTAATTACAAGTACTAGTGGAAATTCGACCATAATAATTAATCTAATATATAAAATTCTCGTGTCACAGTTTTCGTTGCCATACTCCTCGGAAACGGCTTGACCGATTTTGATGAAATTTTTTGTGCTTATCCGGTATCTATGAGAATCGGCCAACATCTATTTTTCATCCCCCTAAATGTTAGGGGTAGTCCACCTCTAAATTTTTTATTTTATTTTTTAGAAAATTATAAGTTTGAAGTTAAAGTTCTGTTGTCAAAGACTAGGTATATATACTTCTATAATCACAGATTTCGCCAAGGCTACACTGTTACACTGACTTGCACGAAAACCAAAAGAGTATATATGCGTGTGTGTGTCAAATACATGGTAGTGTGTGTAATGTTTTTTTTTATTGATTTAATGTGTTGTTTATTCGTATTTTTTTAATGCATTCTGCATTCCTTCTCTATACATACTATAAGTGTGCGAAATTTCATACTCCGCGTAATTTTCGTAAAAAGGGGTATAAAGTTTTAGCTGTGTTTTAGATTATATAAATTACTAGCGGCCCCAGCAGACGTTGTCCTGCTCTGAAAAAATATGACCCGATCCAAGCGCCACCTACCGGTTCCAATTGTGGATTTAAACCATCCGGGGACCCACTCAAACACACAAAAACAAAATCGCTCCCCGTTGTTAAGAGGATTCTAGAACCCGATCTCAGCGCCACCTACCGGTTCCAACGGTATAAAAACTATCCTATCTTTCAAGTTGGATCAAACTGGACACGGTGTGCAAATTTGATTAAAATCGGTTGAGTAGTTTAGGAGTCCATCGCGGACAAACATCGTGACACGAGATTTATCTAATATATAAAATTCTCGTGTCACAGTTTTCGTTGCCATACTCCTCCGAAACGGCTTGACCGATTTTGATGAAATTTTTTGTGCTTATCCGGTATCTATGAGAATCGGCCAACATCTATTTTTCATCCCCCTAAATGTTAGGGGTAGTCCACCCCTAATTTTATATTTATTTTTTAGACAAAATTTTTAATTTCTATTTTTTTATGATACAGCATTAAAAGATACATACAACCCTAAATTTTCAACCCTCTACGATCAACCCCTATTTTTTACCGGGCAGGACGACGTCTGCCGGGACAGCTAGTATATATATATATATAAGATAAGTATTCTTATTGTTTATCATTTATTATAATTTTAAAATTTTGAAAAATGTGTTAAAATATCTATGTTATACTAAAGATTTAATTGTTAAACACTGATTGTTGTATCCCGTTGTTTGCAAATTCAATGTTTACTAAAAGCTAATTTCCGCTGCAATTTTGGCACACAAACCAATAAATCTCAAACGGAAATATCAAGTTTAGAGTTCCGCGAGTGTACAATGTAATCCACACCGATATGATATGTACAGAACCCACAATTAGCCATTCAAAAATTACCTTCATTCCACTTTCTTTGTATAATATCCAGTATAAATTGACCTTAGCGGTTCAAACGCCGCTGAAAAAAAAATAATATTCTGATAGCTCAGCGTAATGTGGTCAGTAAATTATACTCTATAATTGAATTACCCCATACATTTAGTTGTTTCCTGTGTTTTTTTCACGATATTTTTTTACAGGATGGAGCTGTCAAATATTAATCAAATTATTTAATAAAAGACCCGGGGTTATGATTAAGTTTTTTACTATTGTTCGGATATCAAAATCTATTAGGTACTTTATGAATGGTTTATTGAAAAGACCTCTAATAGTTCTAATGCGCAGGTTTTACGATATTTTTGTACACCATCAGCATAAACAGATTGAAATAATAATTTAAAAAACAGACATCTATAGGTATAATTAATCATTACTAAAGGTAATAAATATTATTCAAGTTGGATAAAAAGTACTTAATAAAATAAATAGGAACTAATTAAATAATGACGATTAAGATCCTGCTTACTTGTACACCAGTAAAACTGGCAATATGTACTGAACCATGTATTACATACATACATAACTACACACCAGGTCCCTTGCGGGGTAGGCACGAACAACAGAGCGCCGTTTAGGCTTATTCTTACACACCTCACTTGCTTCTTTGACATTCATAGCTCTTGTATTACTAGGAATAAAACCTGTATACAACTACATGTATGCAAGAATACATATTTCATTTTATTCAAATACAAATTCAAAAGTTTTTATTCAAAATAAGTTCCACTGGAGAACACTTTTTGAAGGTCATACATACATATAGGTTGAAATTTAATTTTACTTCCTAGTCTATTACATGCTATTGGTGTTAAGGAGAAGAAGCGGCAAGAAACTCCCCAGCAACACGTCTGGCTAAAAATTGATTTTCTTTATATTTGTTGTTCTATTTATATCTGAAGTTCTTTTTTATATAAGTTTTATACAGAAGTATGTTACAGAATGACTTTTGAAGAATTAATGGAGTTGGAGTTATTTCAGTTCAAAACAATTGACAAGAAGAGTGGATGAAGGGGACAGATAGATAATACTTTGTTGCACACCAAAATAAAAAATTACAATAAAAATATCCTATTTACAATACTTTCTAGTTCATACAATAAGCAGCCTTATATGCTTAATAAAGCGATCTCTTTCATCTAACCAAAATTACACGAAATTCTTAGCTAATCTGGCTATGTCGGTGGTACAGCAAAAGAGGCTACATACATAAATACTTAAGCTATTATAAATATATATATACATAGACAGATAGATAACACTTTTTGTACACCAAAATATACAATTACAAAACAAATAATTACCTATTTATAATATTTTCTAGCCAATACCTTAGGCGGCCTTAGAAATCGCTGAAAGCGATCTCTTCCAGGCAACATAAATTAAAATAATTAAAAGTAACCAAGTTACTCCTTATTACATCAGCTACCTGCCAATAAAAGTCCCGTCAAAATCGGTCCAGCCATTTCAGAGATTAGCCGGAACAAACAGACAGACAAAAATTGTAAAAAAATGTTATTTTAGTGTATGTACTGACCCAAGCCAAGGTTGCTATGGCGACATACTTAAGACCAGGGGTGGTAGCCATCCAGTCGGACAAATGCTCTACCACCTGCAAAATAATATTAACTTATTTATATGTGAAATGAGAACTCATTTTTTGATTGTTATTCGCTTAAGAAATTCACATTTGCAACACCTCTGGTCGTAAATGTAGAAGAGGTTTAATCTATATACAAAACCCATAGGCGACGGTAAGCAATGGTATTCATGAGGTTGGCAATGGAAACCGAGACTGACCCTAGAATGAGTTTATTACTACTGCTGATTTTAATCAGACATTGAGCTAAGAACACCGAATTTAAGTTTTTGTCGGATTCTGTCAAATAGTGAAGTAAGTATAATATATTATTATCTTTGATTTAAAGATATTCCGAACAATTGAATCCTCGAACACAAGCGGATCGTACTAGCTGCTCGAATTACATCTTATTGTATGTAGTAGTTCGGGAATGGGACAGATGACAGTCAATTTAAATAGGCTACTTTTTATCATTTTAGAAAACGTTACAGACTCTAGACTTTGTACAGTAAGTAAAGCTTTATAACTACCACTATAATGAGTCTAACACATTGGGAATGTCCTTGCAGCTCCGGATATGGGGAGGGGGGGGGGGGTTAGAAAGCCCGGAAACAATTACAGAATGATTTATTACAATAATTTAACGGTAAAACAAAAAGCGGCCCTATCCCTTCCAGGTAACCTGACTGAGAGGACACTTTTAACAACTTATTATTTAATAAATTAAAAAGAAGTAAAATAAAAAAGGAAGAACAGTACAATGTGGACAGTAAACGGCTTAGTGAAGAAGAAGAATAGAATTTTTAAAAAATTATAAACTGACATTTCAACTTGCTAATTTTGCGAGCTATGTCGGCTACCATGTTTCACTTATGGATATCCTCATTTCTAACTCTATCCTCTATAAACATACATACGTCACGCCAGGTCCCTTGCGGGGTAGGCACGAACAACAGAGCGCCATTCAGGCTTATTCTTACACACCTCACTGGCTTCTTTGACATTCATAGATCTTGTCATGCACGCTCGTCTGTTCTTAAGGCACCACATCACACACCATCACCATCTGCTAAACACCCATAGAAATATAGCTCGCTCCATAGACCGTTGAGCGACTTGAAATTTGTGGACCAATCCCACAGTCAGTTAGTGTCCACGTCTCGGCCCCGTAGGTCAGGATTATTAATTGTAAATGACGTTAAGTTTTGACAGATAACGTATATATTGGCTACGTTCCATTAGGGAATCACAATGACCGCGTTCACATTCGCGATTTATCCCGTTCCACTTGCTTGCCGCCGTTACAATCGTAAACCCAAGTGGAAAAGCTATTCGACCCACCTCTTGACATGGGTTGTTGTGAGCGTTATGTGATCGAAAATGATGACGTCATTAGCGACGTTTTCGCCACGACCACAACGACCGCGGTCGACTTGTGGAACGGCTAACGGAGGACTTTGGGCGTTGTGAGCTACTAATGGAACGCCCTGTTGTATATATTTGTTATCAGCGTATTTTTTATGCTATAAATAACACTCATTTGGCCACAGTCAACAATTATAACATTCATCATTATCATCCGAGCGTTAAATCCCGGTTGCCTTCGGAGCGTTCACTCCGACGCCCAGGGTCCGCTTTCCTACTTTTTCTACTCCACTTCGCGCGGTCTTCAGGATCCCCCGTTTTGGGACCATTGGTACGCATGTCATCCTTCGCAACGTCAAGCCAACATTTCTTGGGCCTTCCCCTTCGACCGGGAAAGGCGGAGGCGGCATGGCTAGACAATTATAACACTATCCCCGGTAAAGACCGAGCATCAATGGCTACGAAATCTTAGCAACTTATATATTTTTTTACAAAACACTTAACTAGCAAATAAAAACAAGAAACATAGTTGCGATGTGCCAGAAGGGCTTGTTAAGGGTGTTGCGGAGATGGGGGGACATAAGGGAGGGATGACGAAATGAAAAGAAACGGGAGTAAATGATGTGATCGCAATAAACACAATTTCCCGGGTGTATCGCCCGAATTGCCGGCACCCGGACGTATTCTCACGGAGCTTATGGCATATATAACAAATATTCTTTAGGTATGTATTTTTTTATAGATAGAATATAGCAGAAAGACTGACAGCCTGTGATGGAAATTGGTTACCGTCTCCTCTAGACATTTGAAACACCAAAAGTATTTATTACCAATACTTTGCCAACCTCTAATCAAACCCTATGTAATTTTACTTGAAAAAAATATTTTTTTTTTTCATTCAATTTCAAAATCGGCCAAGTGCATGTGACGTGTAAAACTTTAATTTTTTATTTATTTTTTATTGTAGGAGTTCAGCAGACAGGCGGCCCACTTGATGAAAAGCGGTTACCATCGCCTACAAACATTTGCAACACTAAAAGTGTTACAAATGCGCTGTTGCTCTCTTAAGGGGGACTGGAACCTGGCCACTAATGCCGAAACACAACCCAAGGTTGTTATGGCGGGATACTCTAGACCGGGGGTGGTAGCCATCCAGTCGGGCAAATATCCTACCACCTGGCAATTAATTAAACATATCGAATTTCAATCATCAACAAAAATTCGGTACTAAATAAAACATAAAAAACAACAATTTTGCAAAACATAGTAATTTTTATGTTTATTATTGCACCGACTTCAAGATGCTGCAGAATTATGTATTTATGTATTTGCAATTACATTTAAAGCGAGTTTTGTGTTTTGTTAAAAATATAATTTTTATTCACCCAAAAACTTAAATTATTTTGAAAAACAAATGAAACTCTTTGTACGTGTCTATAACACTTGAGGGTTGTTCTCCATTTACCTGGAATCCACCAGGTTCTGACTTGGTGACAATGAGACCACCTCAGGAGTATACACCTGAATTTTTCAAGTGGATCTTCAGGGCCAAATCCTAAACTTTGTTAGATAGTGAAAAACACTCAAAGGACTTTCAGGGCCGATTTCAACGAAAACTAATGGTATCATTAGATTTTTGAAAAATCCTTGTCAGGAATCAAGTAGGCTAATTTTGAAAAAATAATAACATCCTGTATTATTACACCAAATTATAGTATAGCTTGTAAGGAGCAGTTTTCGTGAAAAATGTCAAATGGCAAACCAAGGGAAAGGGTTGTTTTCGAATAAAATGATCTATATTCCCACGGTGGACAAGAGATAAGTTCTAGAGAACCGTTGCGTACATGAGTGAAGTGGCTCAAGTAAGAAAGGATTTTTTTTTTGAGGTGAGGGAAAATGCTGAACCGATTTACGCACAATCTGGGCCGTTGCTAGGGGAACGACACGCGTCGGTCGGGGGCGATAACACTGCGGCAATAGTATGCTCTTGGCAGTGCTCCGTCCGCGATCGACGTCACAGAATAGTGTGGAGACTCCGAGTGATGCTGCACGGGCTAGCAACCAAGAAAGGATAATTGCCCAACCGATGGCAAGGTACCAACAAGCATATGTGTCTAAAGAAAGTTACTTTCATGTTTATATTATAGTACGGTGTCTATACATAAGTGTGAAGACCAAGTTAACAGGGTGTAGCGGAACGACTAAGTTAATTACAGGAACTAACGGGCGTCGAAACAAGTCACCATAGATAAGATTTTACTGGAAGGAACTTTGTACATTTGTAAATTGTTATTACAGGTATTAAATACGCTGATTTACAGACTCTTTCTCTAAAGCAAAATGGATATTTTCATACCTATCTCTCTCTTCTTTTCTCTTGTAAATTTCTATACTAATATAATAAAGAGAAAAGATTTGTGTTTTTGTAAGTTTGTAACGAATAAACGAAAAAACTAGTAGACCGATTTCAAAAATTCTTCCACCATTAGAATGCTACGTTATCCTTGAGTAACATATTTATTTATTATTGAAAAATTTAGGGATCCCCATGAAAATTTCAATAATGTAACCAAAGGGGTAGCAAAATTAGCCATAAAATGACTTTCATAGCTCTTATATGTGTTTCAGTGGGTCGGTAGTCAGTAGGTAGTGCTGGAATCGGGTTCTAGATTTTTATATGTTCAGGGCAGGACAACGTCTGCCAGGACCGCTAGT
Organism: Dendrolimus punctatus; assembly: GCA_012273795.1. Lineage (NCBI taxonomy): Eukaryota > Metazoa > Arthropoda > Insecta > Lepidoptera > Lasiocampidae > Dendrolimus > Dendrolimus punctatus. The sequence goes on along the minus strand of CM022551.1, from coordinate 12,981,793 downwards.
TATATATAAAATTCTAATGTTAGTGTTCATGTCACTGAACTTCTCCTAAACTATATAAGCGTAATCTATTTAACTATAAAAGCACTCCTCATAAAATTTCCATACCGGGGCCTTATATAGAAGTCGATTTTTACAAGCTTTTATTTAACTGGATGTATGTATGTAGTAAGTTCCGGTGGAATCTTGCAAGTAAAATTTGACCAACTTCCCGGTTTCCGATTGAGCTGAAATTTTGCACGCAGATGTATATTGCGTGACAATGCAATACCATGGAGCTGATCTGGTGGAGTCGGAAGGTGGCCATAGGAACTTCTGTACTAAACAAGATAGACCCGCCGTGTTTGGTCTCGTTTTACTTGTCTTGGCTAGCACTCTGCTGCTACATGATATCCAGGATCTCAAAAGCTTGTATTTAAAAATCTTTTAAAAAAGCTTATTTAGGATTAAACTCTAATTATACCAGTGTTTGGTTTTTGGCATATCCAGAATCTATATGGTGTCTTAAGTCACGGTCGTTACGAAGTTATAATGTTCGTTAATAGTGACTAATTCGATAAAGGTCGCGTCGGCGACGAGTTGCACTCATAGCTATGCTAGTTATAATACATACATATTATCACGCCTGTGTCTCATGGAGTAGGCATATATGATGTATCTCCACTTGCGACGATCCAAGCAAGAGAAAGAAAGAAAAAAATATTTATAGTCGCAAAATAATGCAGAAAAAAACCAGTAAATAGACTTGTTTGTTAAACATAAACACAATCTATCAATACAGATCAATAAAATTGAAGTATCTGTTTGTAATGTCAAAATAACACCGTATCATAAATGCAAAATAAAACCATTTAAAAAATGGAATGTCGCTGGTACCTTGGAAGATGGGACGCCCCTTAGTATGGGACGCAACGTGTGTCGATACGTTGGCGGCTTCCCATCTTCCAAATACAGCCGTCACTGCCGGGGGAGCTGCCGCACTTCAAGAGACCCTGAAACGCCGCAAATATGCATCCATCGGTGACGGATACATATTTGTAGCTTTCGGGGTTGAGACTTTGGGACCATGGGGACGTGAGGCTTATCAACTTTATCGAGACCTTTCAAGGCGATTGAAAGAAGTCTCGCGTGACCAAAGGGCTGGCCTATATTTAGGGCAACGAATAAGCGTTGCCATACAACGAGGGAATGCGGCCAGTATTTTGGGAACGCTCCCCACTGACAGCGATTTGGACTTCATTTTTTACTTGTAAATATGTTTATAGTAGTATTTAATTTTATAGTTTAGTTTTTTTTTAGTTTAATTTATTTAATATTTAGGTGTTTAATTCAAAAAGTATAGAATGCAAGGTCGTTCAACCAAACGTGGGACAAAATCATTTAAAAAATATTTTTTTATTTTTTTTATTTTTCTGTCTGAATATTCCGGCTAATGTCTGAAACGGTTGGACCGATTTTGAACTTTCACTGGCAGATAGCTGATGCTATAAGGAGGAGTAACCTGGCTACCGACATAGTGCTGTTCTGTGTGTTTCTAATACAAATGTATCCATATCAATTGTCTAAATTTAAGTTTATGGTGAACAATAGAGTTTTCATTCGTTCATTCATACTATTATTATCAAAAATATTGCACATTAAATTGATTTAAACTAAATAAAGTAGATTTTTTATAATTAATCGAGTCAGTAACGTATTAGATCGTTACAAACCGACCCGTTATTGCGCTGTCAAAAATAAAATAAATGCCTAGAAAGTCTAAAAACATTGTTTTGAAGGCTTGATTTACTAAAAGACTCGCGGTGTGATACCACAGCTGTATTTTAGCAGACATACCGTAACGTGAGCCCCGAAAGTTAGGGTTACCATAATCCACATTAATGTGCGAAACGTTTAGGGAATTTGTCACGGGATTATTGACACAATTTAGCATAATTTTCTTTCTTTATTGGTTTCTTTTGATGAATGGATCATTAATAAATAATTTATAGTAAATAAATAGAGACGAAATTAATATAATCGTTTTAAACGTAAGATTTTGATTATGCATTATATGCGTTGGCTTTTCTGTGACTTTATGGCTGTATGTTTTTTTTTACTAAATAGATTCATATTATACATCATCACGCCTGCTTCGCATAGAAATAATTTAGGAAGATCAAACAAATGGATATCGTAGTTTTATCATTATATGAATACTTGAAGCAAAAACTTTGTACCCTTTTTTACGAAAATTGCGCTGACGGAGGAGTATGTAATTTCGCACACTTATGGTTTATATAAAGAAGGAGTACAGAATGCTAATAGTTTTTTTATTTATGCATAAGAAATACATTAAATCAATACAAAAACATTACACACACTACCATATATTTGACACACACACGCATATATACTCTTTTTTTATTGTTAAAGTCAAATTAACAGTGTAGCCTTGGCGAAATCTGTTATTAATAGTTTAATAATGTTCAAACTAGTAATTGAAATTAATTATGGTCAAATTTCGACCACTAGTTCAGATAAGTAGATATAGCAAACAAAGTGGCGCCATAATTAAATTTTTTTGGAACCGGTATTTCAAGCATGTCGTCGTCATGGCAACGCGAACGAAGATTCGCTAGTATATATTAAATCTAAACTTTGTAATTAATTTGTCAATCCAACTGTGCTCCAACAAGAAAGTTCAAACATTAATTAGGTGAAGGAAAGTTGGAACTGTAATTAAGTTTACCCATTATTTGGTAATCGAGGGAAGAAAACGGTTTTCAGCCACGACGCGGTAATTACAGTTTCTTTACCACGAGGTAATGGCGTAAGTCATTAGGCGTTTTGTATACTCATTGAGAGCTAGTTAGCTAATTGTCCTTTTAGCGAACTTTCAACGTAGTTCTTTACTATATCATAACACTAGAGTTTGCCACGTTCCATTCACTTACACTATAGTACCGTGTCGTGTAAGTTCCCTGGCAAATTATTAGATGCACTATAATTTTTCACGTTACTACACGTTCTATCTCTCTGGTGCAATTTAATCTTATAAAACGCTATTTTTAGGTGAAAGAATTTACTAAATAATACCTATTTTTGTTATGTTTCATTAAAATGTCAACATATTCGTTAGTATCGGAGCCTTTAACACTAAAGTGTAGATTGACATGTAAGTACGTAGGCCCCGCTTATTCTTGGTTTCGATGGTTTCATGTCGTCTCTTATATTTATTTCATGGTATGTAATTGGCTTGTGTTTTCGTAAAAATAAAAAAGCACTTCTACCTAGATTTTTTAAAATGTGTTGATGTTCACTATCCCACTGATATTTATCTTTTTAATACGCTTTTATTAGCTTCATACGTATATTAGTATGTATGTAACGGAATCCTTCAAGTTAAATGTGATCAACTTCCCGGTTTCCGAGTGAGCTGAAATTTCGCATGTGTGTGTCTATCGCGTGACAATGTAATAATATGGTACAATGGAGCTGATCTGATGACGGAGTCGGAAAGTGGCAATAGGAACTCCTGCACTAAACAAGATAGACCCGTCGTGTTTGGGCTCGTTTTACTTGTCTTAGCACTCTTTGATAGCACTCTGCTGCTACAAGATATGCAGGATCTCAAAAGCTTGTATTTAAAAACCTTTTAAAAAAGCTTATTTTTACATAACGTTCCATTTATCATAAGAGTATTTTTAATTCTTTTTTCAGTTTCCATGGAGAAGGGAATTGAAACACTAAATAATCACTAAAAAATGAAAAATAAATAATAGTTAAAAAAAACTAAAAAATACGCTTTTATAGAAAATTCAACTAAAAAATAGAAAATAAATTTGAATTAAAAATAGTGTAAGAAAAATGTTTTTATTGTAAAAAAAGCGTGGCAAAAAAAGCAAGTGATCAATAGGTATTTTGTATTAAAAATTGACATTAGTAAGAATTTATGCCATGCCCACATTATGATACATTCTTAATATTGTTTTTTGAGTTTCAGCTTTGTCGTAAATAAATTCAGTCAAAAAAAGAACAAGATTGCGAAATCTATTCAGGCAACTCCTTAAGAGCTTAACGCCTTGATTAAAAGCAATTACTCGACGTTACAATGCTTTCATTGTTATTACACCTTTACTTTTATTACAGCATATGCGATACTTACAAATCCTTAAAAAAACAATATCACAATACTAAACAAACATTATAAAAGAGCGTACTAACTTATTTTCAAACACCCTTCTTACTGAATGCAACTGCATTAGGCAGTTTTGAACTTTATCACCATTTGTTTAGAGTAAAATTTAGTTTGACACTAGGACATCCCTAAAGTAATAAGTCGTTCGAACGAATTTCAACCGTATTATTTAAACGATAAAAAGGTAAATTGAGTAAAAGATTATTAGGGAGGGTTATCCTTCAGGCATAAAAACGTTTATTAGCGCATTTTTGTCGCAAGTCGAGCGTGTCGGTGATAAGTGACAAGCTATTGAGATGTGAAGGGTGACGTTAGTTTAATATATTTATAGATTTTTTTATATATCCTAGTAAAAAAACTCAATTATTTTTTATAGTGTAACAATTATTATACTGAATATACTTATTGCAGAATTTGCTCATTGTTTATAGTCACTGTAAAAAGCGAAGCTGTTCTTAGGTTAATTTTTCTATAATTAATAACATTTTATGATTTCGTGATGTTTTCCTACTGTTTTCGTTCTATCATGTATATTTAATTTCATGAAAATCTGTTCAAATACTAGGCTGTGATATAGAAAAAACAAGTATTTCACATAATATAATAATGGAGTATATAGATACGGTCATAATAAGTCGAAAAATTAATATCCATAAATTTATTTTTTTATTTATTTTTAAAATATATATTATATTGAATAAAAGCGGCATAAACTTTAATTTATTCAGTAATGTGACATAAACCTGTATAATTCTGTTTATATTTTTCAAAATTCAATTATTGGAAACCAGCAATTAGAAAAAACATGAAGTAAACTACACCATTATTGGAACCCCAGTATTTTATTCTAAACATTATGAATTTTTAATATTTTATAAGCATTGTTCATAATAATATCATATCTATATCTATAAATCATTAAGGTTTCTTAATATCTTGCACAAATTGAGAATGCCAATCATTTGTGCCAACAATTGTCCCTATTGTTTACCTTGGATGTGTAATATTAACATTTATATAAAGTCCATTAAAAATCTATTTTTAGGCGACATCAATAAATGACACATAACCTATTTGTCAAATTATAAGGAATTCGTCCCATAATAATCAAATTTGTGTCCACCCTACAAAAGTGCGTTCAAATAGCGAATTCGATTACAATCTCATTTCTATTGTGTTTGTTGCTTAATGCACTGCGAAAGTATTGTTAAACGACCGAATTATTCTGACCCTCATACAGATATTGTGTCCTAGAAAACTAGAGTCGTTTTAATCTGGACGTGTTATAATGGATCTCTATTAGGAGTTTCCAATATAAATGAACTCTCTTCTTGAATTAATTCAGAGATATAAAAGAACAACTTCATTTGGATGACTGTTTTTAGACTATTGGAAATGATAATATGTCCAAATTGGGAAGTGTTTTCGAATTAATATAGCGCGTATACAGTTATATGACTTTTAAATTTTGTCAAGTCTCTAAGTACCTTCCTAACCTTATGTATGTGTGTGTGAATGTTATTCTGAAATACGTAATCTATACATATGTAAACATACATATAATAAAATTGTAGAGGTCGAATTTCTGTACAAAAAAAAAGGTAAAAACCGAGTCAGGAGGATATAAAAAGTGAAATAGAACTAATTTTGATTTTTTCAAATTTTTTGTTTCTCTATCTGTCTGTTTGTACCGGCTAATCAACGGACTGGACCAATCGGCCCGGTAGGTAAATTTTAATCAAAATGAAAATTTGTATTGTGGTAGCTTATATCCCTGGTCTACATATAGGATACTTTCGATCCCGAAAAATTAAAGAGTTCCCGTGGGATAGTTAAAATACCGCACCACGCGGATCAAGTCGCGGGCATCAGCTCGTAATATATAATTTTATTTCCTGCGATGTTGCCAATCAGGCAGTCCACCTGATGGAAAGCGGTATACAGTCGCTTATTAGCTTTTGCAACACCAAGGTGCCATCAATGTGTTGTTACTTTCTAAAAGGAGACTGGAACCTGACCTCTAATGCCGGAATACAACTCAAGGTTGTTATGGCGGCATACTCTAGACTAGGAGTGGTAGCCATCTAGACGGGCAAATACCTTATCATCTGAAAATGGGGTTTTTCGTCGCCTCTTATAGCATGCCACCCGGCCGCAGAAAATTGTATTCTTTTCAATACGCTTTTATTAGCTTCATACTAGGGTTGTAACGGAACTTCGCTTCCGCCTCCGTTACTGCGGAAGTTCCGCAAGAAATCCTGCGGATAACGTCATAACGGAGGTTTATTTACTAATCATACGCAAGCAACGACGCTCGCGACGACTCAGCCATCCGGCTGCGCGCGACAAATGAACAAGAATCAACGCGTACGCGGCGGAAACACGTATGGGGCAGGGCGGAGGGCGTGCAAACGTCATTTGTCAAATGAATGATACTAATGAAGGAAATTTTTATTCATATGTTAACTTAAGTGTACTATGAGTCTTGAATGTACATACGTATTTGGTATAAAATACATATTTTTTTACTATTGATAGTTTTAATATAAACCATAAACTACTATTTTTTCTACATCCACTTTCACTTCCGCCTCCGCCTCCGTTAACCTCCGCATCCGCGGAGGTGTAAGCCGTCGCCTCCGCATCCGCCTCCGCCTCCGCTAAGAAGGCCTCCGTTACAACCCTACTTCATACGTATGTTAGTATGTATGTATGTTAGTATGTAACGGAATCTTTCAAGTTAAACTTGATCGAATTCCCGGTTTCCGATTGAGCTGAAATTTTGCACGCATGTGTATAGCGCGTGACAATGCAATAATATGGTACTATAGAGCTGATATGATGATGGAGTCGGAAGGTGGCCATAGGAACTGCTGTACTAAACAAGATAGACCCGTTGTGTTTGGGCTCGTTTCACTTGTCTTGGCTAGCACTCTGCTGCTACATGATATGCAGGATCTCAAAAGCTTATATTAAAAAACCTTTTTAAATAAATAATAGTTAAAAAAACTAAAAAATACGCTTTTATAGAAAATCCAACTAAGAAATAAATGAATTTTAATAAATTTGAATTAAAAATAGTGTAAGAAAAAAATGATTTTATTGTAAAAAATCGTGGGGTACATGGTCAATAGTTATAAATATTTTATGAACAGATATGAGTAGAAGGGTTATTTTGATAATATCCTGAAAAGCACCTCACGATTTTTTTTACAATAAAATAATTTTTTCTCACACTATTTTTAATTCAAATTTATTAAAATTTATTTTCTATTTTTTAGTTGGATTTTCTATAAAAGCGTATGTTTTTAGTTTTTTTCCGTCCCTGCACGGAAAAATAATACAATTTTAATACATTTGTTTACAATTTTAAAACCTATGTATTGTACGAGAGGCGGAGGCCAGGAGTTTCTATAGGACGGGGTTTTCTCAGTTTGGACTCCTGTCTCCCTCTACTTTATTTTTGATTAATAAGTAAGAAATATTTTGTAACATAATATTCTTTAACTAAGACTTGTATTTTTGGGAGAAAGTAAAGATTATTATTTGTTTTTGCCGCTCGTCGCATCATGTTTAGTCGCTCATAGTGACAAGTACGAGAACGGTAAAAAGACCTCCTTCACCAAAGCAATTGTTCATCACAAAAGATCACGGTTGACTGGGTATTAAACTATACAAACTACTTTAAAAGTATACAATTGTATCAAGCTAGATATCATTTAGTGATAAGTTATTATGATAGTGTTTAATGGATTTTTGAGTATCGCAAAGGGGTTTTAATCCTACGATAATTATAGGGGTCGCTTTCATTTCATAATATCGTGATTTTGATAATTATTTTATGAGGAACTGGTAATGTTTTTTTGGAATAAAATTCGCACGGTACTAGCTAAGTTTTGCAGCTTTTTTTATTAGAAGATAAGTAATTTTGGTTGACATGATTTTGGTAAATTCAAAATTCAAGTTCAAAAGTTTTTATTCAAAATAAGTTCCATTGGAGAAAACTTTTTGAAGGTCATACATATAGATCAAAATTTAATTTTACTTTCTAATTTATGTACACCAAGTTTACAGCGCGTTCATTTAGTAGCTCACAACGACCCATATTAAGAGGTGGGTCGAATAACCGTTCCAGTAGTTTATGATTGTAACGCTCGTAAGAAAGTGGAACCAGAAAAATCGCCGTTGTGAATTTGGTAATTGGGAACTACTTATGAAACGTAGATGATGCTTAAATCTTTAATCCTCTTAAAGAATAAGTATATATTACAGTCAAAACTCTATAAGTCGACCTTGAAGGGAGACGTCTAAAATTTATAAAGTTATAGTTTTCAACTTGTGCAGCATTTCGATTTAAAGCGAATTGATGAAATGAAAATTACCAAAATAACAAAAATGACGAAAATGGTAAATCACAGGAAAACCAAAACCTAGCCCACTATCTGGCCTGAAAAGGATCTCTTGTCCACCTTCGGTATTAAAATTATATACCTACCGAATTTCGGCCAAATCAGTCCAATAGATTTTCCATAAAAGCATACACAAACAGAGAGACAAATATATTTTTATCCCGGAAACTATCCTTTATTTCGGGATTAAAACTATCCTATGTCCATCCTCGGCATCGCAAACAAAGATAATATATATTGAGTTTCAGCCAAATCGGTGCCGTAGTTTTTCCCCAATTTAAAAATAAATAAGCATTTCCATACAACGTGGTAATGCGGCCAGCGTTTTGGGAATGTTCCCAACTGACGGTGATTTGGGACCTATTTACTATTTGTAGTTTGTATTTTTTTTAAATTAAGTTGTACATATATATTTTTAGAATAGGATGTATTTGTTTATTTTAATTTTAAGTTTGTCTGTATAATACTTATATGAAAAAAAAATAGTGAGTACTATGAGTTGTAGTCTTTGTGAGACTATGGTCAACTCTTCAGGTGATCAAAAAGACGGACGATGTCGCGGGTAACTCCTAGTTGCACATAAATAACCGAAATTACTACAAATAGGTAATTACGTTTGTCTGTCCGTGGGGCGATTCAATTAGCAACCCTTTTCACGATCGGTCGGCTGCAGGCCGCGCTCAAAGCCAAAAGATAATTAACAATTAAATTAGTAAATTTGTTTTTGCCCTACTGTGGTGAAAATTAAACACTGGATTATGGGTTTGTTTCAAACATTTGCTTTGGTTATTAATGTCACCTTTGGTATCCATGGCCGCGTTCGTGCGTTTATAGAACAGAGTAGACACTTTCTTGATCATCAAAATAAACAATTATACAATGAATAAATACAATAATTTAACGGCAAAATAAAAGGCGGCAGTATCGATTAAAGCGATCTCTTCCAGACGAACGCAGCAATGAATTGATATTATAATGGCGATGGTGGTATACATAACATATAGTACGAACTACTTACATTTTAATCTTTATGATTACATTACATAAATGATAGGGAGAAATTTTATATACATTAAATAGACATATACATAATATAGATACCATATAAATACATATCTACAAAATAAATAAATGTTTATAGATGAATTTAAATGTCATATTCCAACGCAGGTAATATTTTTGGTCATCAATTATTAATACTTGAAGCAAAAACTTTGTACCCTTTTTATATAAATTATGCGGACGGAGGAGTATGAAATGTCCTACACTAATAATTTATACTAGTATAGAGAAGGACTGCCGAATTTTAATATTTTTTAAAGATTATGCATAAAAAATAATAGTTTTAAAAAAACTAATAAAACACGCTTTCATAAAAAATTTAACTAAAAAAATATTTAAATATTTAAAGCGCTTTGAATACACCCCACGCTTTTTTTTAAGACCCCATCCATCAGAAACCAAATTTGTTAAATTTTATTGTGTGTTTTTTAGTTGGATTTTTTATGAAAGCGTGTTTTATAACTTTTTTAAACTATTATTTATTTTTCATTTTTTAGTTGATTTTTTTTTATGTTTTTAAATACAAGCTTTTAAGATCCTGTATATCATGTAGCAGCATAGTGCTAGCCAAGACAAGTAAAACTAGCCCAAACACGACGGGTCTATCTTGTTTAGTACAGGAGTTCCTATGGCCACCTTCCGACTCCATCATCAGATCAGCTCCATGGTACCATATTATTGCATTGTCATCGACCTTTGACAGGTGTGCAAAGTTTGAATTAAATCTGATCGTTCGTCTGAGCTCAAAGGGGTCGGTTACAAACATACATACATACATACAGGTGAAGCTAATAAAAGCGTGTTAAAAACATTACACACATTACCATTATCGACGTATTTGACGTACACACGCGTTTAAACTCTTTTGTTTATTGTTAAAGTCTACTTAAAAGTGTAGCCTTGGCGAAATGTGATTATAGAAGTATATTAAGATAAAAGGAAGGACATTATGGAAGGTAAAATATTATTAAGATTCTGTAGTATTTGCCAACAGAATCGTAATAATGTGCAAACTTATAAGTAATCTAAATTAATAATGGTCGAAATTCGACTAATGGGCTCCACTATAGTAGAATTATTTTGTCCGTGCAGTTTGGGTCATAAATCAAGCTCGGCCTCAGCCCGGCTAAGGCTGTAAGCGTGATGCGCGGGCGCAACGCCATTATCGATAAAAACTCATTCTTATCAAGGAATGATTATCAATCTTTTTTAATGTAACTTGTTACATTCTAAACTTTTGTACTTGTAGTTTTTTTAAATATAGATACTTAATTAATAATTTATTATAAGTCATTATTATTCTTATTTTAATAAATATGTTGTTGTATCTAATAGTTTTTTCACTTTTATAACTAACCCACAAAATAACAAAAAAAATACACTATCGATAACGCTTATCGACAACAATAATGCGCATCACTATGCCCGCCCATTAGGCCCGTGAGTGGAAGAGAGAGCGAAATATTCGCTTTATTTTATGACCCAAACTGCACGGACAAAATAATTCTACTATAGTAGTTTTAAATATCGGTAGCGGTTTTTTGGCTGATATCAACATGCAACGCGTTCCAAAGCTGTGTATAGCTTTAACGATAAAAGAATTGTTGCTAAATGAGAGCAGTCATAAGTTATGTCGCGTCCTATACTCGTGTAACGGTGTAGTGTTAATCCATTAACACGTAGTAAGGCACGGCTGGATGTCAGGTTGACGTTTTAACTGAATTACCGCTGCTTCCGGCGTAGACGACGCGGCTTTACGCTCACACTCGAACACCAATTAGCGCTAGTTTAGATGCACTATCCGAAGTCTGCGAACGTCTCCATATTATAACTATAAGGGGCCACCTACATTGAGTTCAATATCTCGATATCATATCTACTTTTATTGCGAAGCGAACAAACAGGTAGAAGGTTCACTTCACATACAATACAGTAGAATAGAATGCAGACGAGCGTCTATGACAAGAGCTATTCATAGCTCATTTTCAAAATATAGTAATTTTTATGTTTTACTTTGCACCGACTTCAAGTTGTTTTAGATAATATATATTAATAATAATAGCTTTAGAAATAAGTTATTTTATACATTTTAGTTTTTGAAGTCGGTTTTTTTGAACGAAGTTTTAATTTTTTATTTGTTACTTTTTAGTGTCCAGCTATGTATGGGTGGAGCTACGAATGGTGCCGCGCTTCTTAAAAAATATAGGTCCCAAGAACCGGGAATAAAAAAATGTTCGTAAAATGAAAACTACTCGACTAAACTATGTCAAATTTTTAGGGGACCACATGGCAGCTATTCCGCGTCGAACAAATAAAGAATCACGTAAATCGGATCATAATTCACGGAGTAACCGTAATACATAAAAAAAGGAACAACAAAAAAAAAGATCCCGACGAATTGAGAAGGTCCTCCTTTTTCGAAGTCGGTTAAAAATACAGAATAGGCTACCTTATCGCTTAAGGCAATCTCTTCCAAGCAACCTATCTTAAGGAATAATTTAACCTAATCTAGCCATGTAGGTGACCCAGATTATTAGGTTTAACTTAAACGGACATACTTAAACTATATGTTTTATAAATTAAATACACACAAACATATTTATAATAATATTAGTGTATATAGTCCAGTGAAATAAGGTCTGAAATCAAAAATTTAGCACCAAGCTTTGCATTTTTGCTATAACTAGTGGTCGTCCGTGAACGAAATTCGACCATAATAATTAATGTCACAGACTATACTTCTATAATCACAAATTTCGCCACGGCTACACTGTTAATTTGACTTTAAAAATTAACATAGGAATGTATATGCGTATGTGTGTCAAATACATGGAATGATTTAATATATTTTTTCTCTGTATAATCTATAAGTGTGCGAAATTTCATACTCCTCCATCTGCGCAATTTTCGTGAAAATGGGTACAAAGTTTTTGCGTCACGTATGATATCTTACAATATATGTATCTTTAAACTTCTTTTAACCATTTAATTGTTCATGAAACTAATTGCCCTTTTAGCTCTACGAAGGCGGTTATAAGAATCAAATAGAAAACATAACTACCGAAAATCGAATAGAATGGGAACAGTTCGCAAACATCTCGAGGACCCTTCTTTGAGGGCATAAAGGGCAATAATGAGCCCAAGGGGTTTATATCACTCAATCCCCTAAACATATGTCAAGCAAAACGACCATCTTAGACAGACCCATACAACCCTACACCCAGAAACATTCAGTAATACAATGTATGAAGTACACAGTTCTCTTCAAAATGGTCGTAGCTTAATTGCTTTCTTATTGTAAACTGTAACGGGTAATAGATTTGTGGCTTTATGGTGTTGATGTAAGGTTTAGTTTTGTTTGTATATTATGTATCGTTAAATAAGGTTTAGGACTAATCTAGTTGGTTCCGCAGAAAAGGGCAAGTTAATAAAAATAGGAAATGGTGTTTTGATAATTGAACTTTGTATCAAATCGTACCGCTTGCCGACAACTGGGAGTTCAATTTTGCTGTTATTTCGTCGGAATCGCCGGACACTATCGCCTCAATCGTAGGTTTGCCTGGTTTAGGTATTCTGATAAATGCAATGGCATGCCCGTAGTACGCCACTCTATCTATATATTAATATGTGAAGCAAAAACTTTGTACCGCTTTTTACGAAAATTTCGCGGACGCACACTTATGGTTTATATAGAGAAGGAGTACAGAGTGCTAATATTTTTCTAAAATTATGCATAAAAAATACATTAAATCAATAAAAAACATTACACACTACCATGTGTTTGACACACACACGCATATATATTCTTTTGTTTATTGTTAAACTCAAATTAACAGTGTAACCTTGGCGAAATGATTATAGAAGTATAGTCTTTGACATTAATTATTATGGTTGAATTTCGACCACGAACGACCACTAGTCTTTATAAATATTTAATATAGAAAACTAAGGTAAAAGTAGAATTGGACCCTTAAAGTCATCCACTGTTACGTGGCTCATGCATCATGTATGTCATACGTGAGCAAGCTATGGAATGAACTCCCTCTCGCGGTGTTCCCAGAGCGCTACAATATGAGGCTCTTCAAAAAACTAGAAAACTAAAATGTATAAAATAACTTATTTCTAAAGCTATTATCTACTATATAAAAATAAGTCGGGTTTTCCTTCCTGACGCTATAACTCCAGAACGCACGAACCGATTTCCACGGTTTTGCATTCGTTGGAAAGGTCTCGGGCACCGTAAGGTTTCTGATTTGGTTCACAATTGGACCCGGTAGGTGGCGTTGCTGTCGGCATAACGACTGAAGCTTTTCCGGGCAGGACGACGTCTGCCGGGACAGCTAGTTATTAATATATATTATCTAAAACATCTTAAAGTCGGTGCTTAGTAATTTTCAAAATACAGTAATTTTTATGTTTTACATTACATATATTTTTTATTTGTTACTTTTTAGTGTCTAGCTATGTATGGGTGGACCTACGAATGGTGCCGCGCTTCTTAAAAAATATAGGTCCCAAGAACCGGGAACAAAAAAAATTTCGTAAATGAAAACTACGGGGCCAAACTATGTCAAATTTTTAGGGAACCACATGGCAGCTATTCCGCGTCGAACAAAAAAAGAATCACGTAAATCGAATCATAAATCTCAGAGTAATCGGTGTAAATATGGAACGAAAAGGAAATTTTGTTCATAAAAAATGTTAATAAAATAATAACTACTGGGTCAAACTATGTAAAATTTTTAGGGGACCAATTGGAAACTATTCCGCGTCGATCAAAAAAATAATCACATAAATCGGATCATAAATCACGGAGTAATCAGCGAACATACATTAAAAAAAAAGATCCCGAAGAATTGAGAACCTCCTCCTTTTATCGAAATCGGTTAAAAAGGGCGTAAACAGATTTTTAAAGTCTTAACGAGGTAGGCAACGCATCGGCTCCCTTAGTGTTGCAGATGTCCATGAGCAACGGTAGCCACTTGCCACCAAGTGGACGGTTGTCAGTATGCTTACAAGTAAACAAAAAAATTGTTGATACTCTGTAGGCACAATTGGTAGGTAAAATATTAAATACCAATATTATTATTTACATAGAAGCTAGCTCCAGCATTTTATACTATCTTCTGTGTAACGTTTTATTACGTTAAGCATGTAAGGAATTTAGGGAGATTAGAATGATATCATACATCAGAGAGGTTATAAGAAACCAGTTGATTGGCGTCTGTTGAAAACCTACAATATTCAGCTGAGCTATATGAAGATTAAATATACCAGAAGACACCGTATGGACCGATTTCTTTTGCCTGCCATTATATGTTTTTTTAAAGAATTAAATAATTTATCCGAAACCATTAACACAGTGTACAAAAACAATTTGGTGTCGCAAAGAACTGTTGTAGTATATTACTGGGTCGCAGTTGCTAGCGCCCATTTCCAGACCACTCTTTTGTTATACACTAAAGAAAATTATTTTTAAGTTTTATACATTTGAAATTTTCGTGTTAGTATTTGTAACGTATATGGAAATGCATAGATGTATGTTTGTGGTGTGTATGTGTGTGATGTGTGTACAAGTGATACGAGTGAGTGTGTGGTTACAGACTTATTCCACTAGACTGGTGTAGTTAGTTTATTGTGGTGAAATGCACCTATTACTAATATTAATATATATATATATATATATATATATATATATATATATATATATATATATATATATTAGGGTGATCCAAAGAAAATTTTTTTTTAATTTTTTTTCCAAACAAGCTCAAAAGTTTCTTTTGGGTGTAAAAAAATTTATGTGAAAAGATGAGCCCTTAATATTAATATTAAGATTGTCCTCATCGCATTTTTTTAATTCCCATAAGAATACCTAACACAGAAAATTTTTTTTTGCTTCTTCTGATTTTTGTACCGTTCAAACGACTGGTTGACTGATAAATCGCTGTTCCAATCTTTATAGACAATTAAACGCTCTACAAAAAAGGTCTGATAACATTTTTTGATTTGTCCACGTGTTCAAAAGTTATTCAAGATCAAACTTCAATTGTTCTGAGTTCTGAGCCTGTTTGGAAAAAAAATGTGTTTTATTGGATCACCCTAATATATATATCGGGCACTGGCAGTGCCCGCGACGTCGTTCGTGTACAATTTGTTTTCAAAACCTCCCGATTTTGAAACATTATTCATTGTTACTCCGCTCCTATTGATCTTAGAGTGATGATATATAGTCTATAGCTTTCCTCGATAAATGTACTATCCAACATTGAAAGAATTTTTCAAATCGGACCCGCGGTTCCTGAGATTAGCGCGTTCAAACAAACAAACAAACTCTTCAGCTTTATAATATTAGTATAGATGTGTCCTGAATACCTATAATACTGAAAACATGCCTAAAGCACTATCCTCGATTGAATATAAACAAACTCTTTTGTCAAGCTACATATATATCACTAACCTGCACTCTGACTTCTGGTAAGTTGACCTTCATGGCAAGCTCCTCCCTGGAATAGACGTCAGGGTAATGGCTTTTCTCAAACGCCCTTTCCAATTCATGCAACTGGTACGTCGTGAAGGTCGTTCTGTTTCTTCTGTGCTTCTTCTTCGAGTCTGTGGATCCTGGTCTGGGTGCTTCCTCGTCACTGCCTGCTGATTTATCGTCTGCGCATCGCTGGGAGAAGCCGTCGTTGCTGTTACAGGAACCTTCCCCTGTAAGAGAGACCACTTATTAACGTTCATATTTATGTATGATTGAATTAAAATGCCGTTGGAATTACTGTAGAGTTTATTAGGACTGTACAAACACGTATAAAACAGGTGCAAATATAACTGGATACAACCAGTACACACTGCCCGATTCATAAAACACGCGCAAAGTCCGTCACTATATCGCGCATCGAATGTACGTTTTACTCGTATCGTAATCCTTGCTTGACTGCCCCTTTCCGCATTGGGCCATTACTTTATAATGCACAATTGCTATACCTGCAAACTTCGACGCAATACAATAACAACAAGCGTTTGTTCTAATGACGGCCATAAAACAAGTACAATAACATTAGAATATTTTTCTTAATTAAAAATTCTAAACAAAAAGTAAACAAAAGAATTCCTAAATGCGGGGTAATACTGCGCTTTATGAAAGACAGATGTGTGTTTAACTTTGTCGGCATGTAACAATACCTACAATGAGTAACAACACAATGTTAGTTTCATGCGATAGGATTACAAAGCGGGAAAATACAAAATACACGGTGCAATTATCGCCATATATCATACCGTATCGCTTCCAGAGAACACTTCCGACTGCCCATTATTTCTGTTAGTCTTACATTTGTTTATTTTACTTGTAGCTACCGCCCATACACTTGTAAATTTTAAACGTGTAAGCCTCTAGAGCACGTATTCCCAAAGCGATCGATCTCGACCCCCTTGGGTCGAAATCAGTTTCCCAGTTCGACATAAACGAAAACTGATATTGGGGGTCCACAAGGTCTAAAACTTGACCACTATTAGATACCGTATAAGTTGTGTTACGTGTTAAATATTTTTTGGAAAAAATACAGAAACATTGGTGTTATTTTTTTTTCAAAAAATAATTACCAGTTAAGTACCTATTATAACGTAATTTGTACCAATAATTATTAATTATACACTTGATATTTTCTTAATTTTATGTCTATGCTCTATTATATTATGTAAACAGTATTTTATATCTTATTTTTCTATCCGTGCAGGAACTGCGAAACAATACAATTTCCTGTGGCCGGGTGGGCTGTCGTAAGAGGCGACAAAACCAACAACTCCCTTAAGAGAGCAGCAGCGCATTAGTAGCATCTTTGGTGTTGCTAATATCCATAGGCGATGGGAAACGCTTTCCATCCCGTGGGCCGTCTGCCTGTCTGCTGAACTCATGCGATAAAAAAATAAATTTGTTAAATTTTGATTAGAAAATTATGTCCAGTTACTCACTTAACTAACCGCAAAGATTTTTAAAGTAATCTGGCTATGGGAGTATGACGTATCAGTTCATTTTGGAATAGGGGTCTCTTGCCCAAAATAGTTTGAGAATCCCTCCTCTAAAGCTAAGTTGCGCGCTATGTTTTATACCGATGCAGTCCGAGCTTTAAGCACGTGTTTTAAGTGAACGAAGAATGTCAAATTTTACTTTGAAATACAACTGAAATTAGAACAAAAATGAATTAATTTGTAGGACAGAATTTTTTTAAATAATACACCCATTTTAAATCAGGTTGGTTTCGACTAATAAATATTTGTTGATTGGTGTAATATGTGTATGTATGTATGTCTTTATTTTCAAATTCGAATATTCAAGACTACTAATTAAAAGTACTAGGGCAACATAAGCTTGGCGGAGCCGTGTAGGTAATGGCGTTCGGAAACCGAGCATTTCTCACTTGCAATGCCATGTCCGTAGTGTATGATTGAGTGCCTTAGCTGGAGCGGTTTCTTGGGTAATTTTAGCATGATTTATTAGCTTGAGAACAGTTCAATTTTACTTCCTTATTTTATTACTAGCTGTGGCAGTGAAATTTAGTTTACCATGAACGAAGTTACTTAGCATATATTAATGTATTTATAGTTTATTTTTATTATATAATTCTGTTTTTAAGGTATTAACTAAATTATATATACCTACTAGCGGCCCCGGCAGACGTTGTCCTGCTCTGAAAATATATGACCCGATCCCAGCGCCACCTACCGGTTCCAATTGTGGATTTAAACCATCCGGGGACCCACTCAAACACACAAAAACAAAATCGCTCCCCGTTGTTAAGAGGATTCTAGAACCCGATCTCAGCGCCACCTACCGGTTCCAACGGTATAAAAACTATCCTATCGTTCAAGTTGGATCAAACTGCACACGGTGTGCAAATTTGATTAAAATCGGTTGAGTAGTTTAGGAGTCCATCGCGGACAAACATCGCGACAGGAGATTTATATATATTAAGATTATTTTTATTTTAGACAGATTCTCAATATTCATAAAATAGATGTTTTTAAATGACTTTTTCATTCATAAAAAAAAAACAATATAAACTTAAAAATAAACTTCAAACTATACTGTATTTAAAACTAAAACCAAATAAAAAAAGGAAAAAGAGCTAAAGACAAAATATTGGTCCCAAACCATTGTCACTTTCCAGGAACGTTCCCCAAAGGCTGGCGGCGTTGCCACGAAATATGGCAACGCTTAATCTTTGAGAAAAATAGACGCCAGCCTTCTGATCGCGTGTGATGTCTACGCTTAATATTATAACACAATAATATTCAATTAAAATAAGTTTTTTTTTAGTTGTTTAATAATTAATTTTCAATACTACTTAAATTAAAATAAAGAAAAGTTGTAGTTATCGGTAAATAATCTACAATCCAAAAAATATGTCCACTTTACTGCCAGATTTATTCCATATAAAACAAGTAAAATTTCAAATTTTCAATAAATCAGATGTGATAGATATAGATAGATAGAATAGCGGACATGGCGATTTTAATTATTATCCGTTACTTCCAAAATGGCTAAAGAACCCGAAAACAATTATCAAATTATCTTATCTATATAGCCAAGTATTTAGCCTACAGATAAAATCAGACTTGTCAATCCAATAAACTTTTTTAAGACCAACCATTGACAAAGAGAAAAAAAATAATTTAAATTATGGAATATACGATCTAATGATAAACAAGCTTACATCCAATACATTGAGAAATCAAAGGTCCAAAAGTGACAAAACATTGTACAAATCACTGATTGAGCTGTCACGAGTCAAACTACTTATCTCCGTCACGGTCACTCGTATACGAAACGCGTGTGTTAGAGAGAGAGAGCGCGAGTGCATTTAGATTATCCCAAAGATTACGACTGAACGAAAACAAATAAAAATATTATAGAAGCATTAAGACATTTTACACTTATCACGATACGATCTGAACATAATTTTTTCAATGTCTTTTTTGTAATAATTATCGTTAATCTAGCAACACTGTTGTCGGGCAATAATGGATTGTTTTTTTGTTGGCAACCCTAATCACATGTCAGCTTTGCCGCGCATCTGAATCAAAGGAGGTATTAATCAATTTTTCAATAAAATGGAGTCGAATTATGCAATTATTTTATTTTAATGAGGGACTTGATTGAATTACAGTCGAGTTGAGTAGGGTAGGAAAAGGAAGATTATGTAATGACTTTCCAGTAAATAAAGTCTCTTTCTTTCTTCTCACCTAATCTTGACAATTGGCAGAAGTACCCAAAGTATAATACGGCCGCCGTAACTTGGCGAATGTGAACATAGGCTCTGCGAACTTTAGCGCATGTAAACTCCTGAAGTAAATACAGTGACCAACTAGTACAAAGCAATGAAAAAATACAGGGATGAAGGGCGACCAATTGTATTCACTGACGAGTCGTATGCCCATCATCACACTAATCTACATGCTCTAAAGTTCGCAGAGCCTATGTTCACACTCGCCAAGCTACGCCGGCCGTATTATAGCTATCTGGTAATAAAGTGCATTGATCTCAGTCTGTCACAAAAAATGCGTGTTTGTGCAGTTCGCACGTAGAAGAAGTGAAACTTCAGAGAATATACTCACAGATAAATCTTCTCTAACTTTTATATTAATATAAATATAATTCCTTTCAAATTCAAAAGATATTACGAATTTAAAAATGTCAATTTAAACAAAATACTTGGAGCTGGAATCGGGTTCTAAGATTTTGATATTTTTTTATGTGTGTCTGAGTGGGTCCTGGGGTGGTTTAGATTCACAATTAAACCCGGTAGGTGGCGCTGGAATCTAGTTCTAGATATTTATTTTTCCAGAACAGGACAAAGTCTGCCTGGACCGCTAACAGATAATGTTTGAACATCTATTTCAGTTCAGTTTTACTAGTTAAGGATTCAGAATTTTCTCCGTATGTAACAAATTAGCCTTTAACTTCAATGGCTGCCAATGCTAACTGTAACGCAGGTTTGTTCCTTTTTTTTTTGAGGCGAGGGAAAAAGACTAACCGATTTACGCAGTCTCTGGGCCGTCACTAGGAAACGGCACGAATCCACAGGGGGCGGTAACGCTAGCAATTGTATGCTTTATTTGCGTTCCGTCCGCGATGGATTACACAGAGGAGTGTGGAGACTCCGAGTGATGCCGCACGGGCGAGCAACCTCAATACCCACTAAAAACCCTCTCCTCCCTGACGACCCTGCGCTTTTGTTTGTGATGGAAAGACTGAGATATAGAACACAGTTACGCAACAGTCGATCCAGCGCAATAAAGTGCTTGAAGTGTGCCCTGGGAGAACACACTCCACTTCGAGACGGGGTTAGTTGTTAAATCCCTTGCTTTACCTAGTAGCTAAGGGCCCCTATGTATGAAACGCCGTATCGGGTGCGCCACACTGTCGGCAATCCGGGGAAGGCAAGCAGCCCACAATGCGAAACAGATACTGATCGAAACAACCGTGTCCGGTCAGTATCTGTGTCGTCCTGAAGGTCAGGGTTCCGCTGGTGCGGGTGACCCATTTCTCCAGCTGTGGCCTGATTGCATCCACCGTAAAGCCGCCGGCCGCAGGGTGTTCGAGGTCACGAGACCAGTCGACGAGGCAGCAAGCGGTTTCCCGCTTCCTGACCGTCTCTATCTCGACTTGACAGAAGGTCAGTCCTCTAGCTAGGGCATCCTGCTGGGTACGACGAACGCTGGACAGGACGTCTGCCTAGAGAGGCCAGGGCAGCTCGCCTGCCAAGAGTGTCGCCGCCGTCCAAGACACAGGTTTGTTCCTTATGCGAGGTCTTGGCAACCACCTGACTTCACAGTTTGCGTTTCTTTGAAAATGGCTGTTATAAAGATTTTATTATTATCTGTATATATATAAATCAATTGCTGTTCGTTAATCTGGCTACAACCCGAGAACGGCTGGACTGATTTGGCTAATTTTGGTTTTGAATTATTTGTGGAAGTCCAGGGAAGGTTTAAAGGGTGAGTAAATATGAAAAAAATGCTTGGAATATAGTAAAAACAACAATTTCGCTTTCCCTTAGAATCTATTCCTACATGTCAAACATTTGAAGTTTGTTCCGCCGTTTAGAAATCAAATTAAATTTCAAAGAGAAGATATTTTTTTTTATTTTGAATATCAAACGTTTGATGTTCGTCCCGTCGTTCAGAAATCAACGTTTTATATTCATTGATTGTTTGCCGGGTGAGCTAGTTTATTATATTAGGTACTTTAAAACAACTTATGCAATTATATTTATTTATTTTTGTAGTATTTTTTTTCTTTGATACTAACTCAAGTTTTTTCTTTGATATTAATTCAAGTTACACTTTTTGAGCGTGGTGACCGATAAGAAAATAAATCACCTATGTATACATATATACCTACATGTATACTTAAAGGGCGCACGTGCGGTGAGGGTGGCATTATAAACATGTGATGTGATCTACTTTCTCACAAACAGCTGCTTACGTATTCGTCCAATTTCGGAACAGCTCGTCGTCCATAATTTGCAATACCTGACATACCTCGAACCGCTACGAGAGCTCGCAGGTTACTGTGGCCACCGCACGCCTCCACTCGCCGCGCCCATCTTAGGCCCCCGTCACCGCGCATGGCAGGCAGAGCGGGAGGTGTTAGGTTTATTTTCGTTACGGAATTTCTTCATTCGGTCGCCGCGCTCAAATCCCGCGATAAAAGCTATACAATAGCTTAAAATCTTATCACTGTATATCGGTACCTACTTACCATCAAGTACCATATCTCTAATAACAAGAATCCAACGGTAAAACCATAGCGTTTAAATCTTTAAACTTTTTATTAAGCACATCTCACACTAATTGATATAATGATTAAGTACATTGCGATCGATTGACAGCCCAATGACTGATACGTGTTGTTCATAATTACTTTGTTAACCATTAAAGCGGACATACTTACTCGCACACTAATTATATGTAGCGAAGTCTAAGTAGTCTATTAAAGTATGTGAAAGTTTTTTTAAATCCGTTATATTTATTTACTGGCGTCTATTTTATCCGTGCAGGAACGGAGAAAGAATACAATATCCTGCGGCCGGGCGGCCTGTCGTAAGAGGTGACAAAGCAACCCACAGCCAGGTGATAGCGCATTTGCCCGACTGGATGGCTACCACCCCTGGTCTAATATATGTCGCCATAGCAACCTTGAGTTGTGTTCCGGTATTAGTGACCAGTTTCCAGTCTCCCTTAATAGTGCAACCGCGCGTTTGTAGCACCTTTGGTGTTGCAAATGTCCACAGGCGATTTTAACCGCTTTCCATCAAGTGGGCCGTTGCCTGTCTGCTGAACTCCTGCAATAAAAAAAGTCTATTTTGCTCGCAGTATAAGCATTGCTATTCAGCGTGGTAACGCTGCCAGCCTTTTGGGAACGTCCCCGATAAGTGACAGTGGTTTGGGACCAATATTTTATTTATGATATGACTCTCTTTTTTATTTAATTTTAGAATTTAATTTTAGTTTTCTTTTTTATAGTTTAGTTTAATTTTTAAAATAATTTTAGTTTATTATCTTTATTTAGAATTGAATTGAATAGATTATATTTTATTGTACAATAATATTTATGAAACAATAAATAAAAAGCTTGGAATTAAGAAGAAATGGCGGCCTTATTGCTGGGAACGATTTCAAAATTAGTCTACTTGTTCAAGAGATTACTTCCTACAAACAAATAAACTTACAAACTTTACATAACTTCACGCCAGGTCCCTTGCGGGGTAGGCACGAACAACAGAGCGCCATTCAGACTTATTCTTACACACCTCACTTGCTTCTTTGACATTCATAGCTCTTGTCATGCAGGCCTCTTTATAATATTAGTATATATACAAGCGGTTATGTTTTTATGAAAAAATATTCTTATCGATTATAATAATAGGGAGGAGTTCAGCTCCGTTCACGCAAATCGATTCATCAGCGTTGCGGTCAATAATCGAATAGTGCGGTAATCGCCTTTGCAAATCGCAATCGGCCGGAGCCCGCAACGCGCCGACCAGCGGCAGACAGGCGGATATTACTTTATTAGTAGTTATGCCTGTTTCACACGACCGCATTGTTGCATTATTACTACTATGTAAGGAAAGTTATTGGAATGTCAGTGAGTTCATAACAAAAAAGGGTGCGTATACACACGTAAGAAGTAAACTTCTTTACTATATGTAACTTTTCGTCTCACAATCCATCTATCAACAACTCGTTGCGTAGCAACGCAGATAGATGGCGTGACGCTTGACGCGTAACCGAAAAATGTGACGGTAAAGTTTTTCCAAGTCCGATAAAGAAGTTTCACTTCAAAATGAAATAATTGTTTTATTGTAAAAATACGCTTTTTATTAGAAGAAAAAATATATCAAAATTATATATTTATGTGTGTAATATCAATAGGTGTAATTATATGTCTATCAAGTATAAAATATATGCAAGTAGGTGCATATCCTCTAATATTTATGTATACCACCTTTGACCAATATAATGTTTTATTCCTGCCACTCATTGTGCACATTTAGAATATTTTTAGGCTATAAGTTCATCGGTGTTTTCTATAATGGTGTACAATAAAGTGTTATCTATCTATCAAAATTCAACCGACGGTAGGGGAATTGAATAATAGTAAGATATAGGATCGGCCACAAGACCAGCGGTGTTATCAGGCGTAGCTCGCCTGATAACACCGCATTCTAAGCAGCAGATTCCAAAAACGCAACTTTTAGAATTTTGAAATGAAACTTTTTTAGAATCGTTGTTATGTGAAACTCGATGAAACGAAAAAGCGACACTAAATAGAGATAAACACATAAATGTATAGGACTAAGCCTGCGAGAGAATGAGATACGAGTTACATTGTGCAGCACAGATTAAAGAGTCAATAAGACCGATGGTTAAACATAGGTCCAATTAGGACTAAAAAAAACTGATAATAACATACTATCTGTGAGTATAATCTCTGAAGTTCCACTTCTACTATGGGTGAACTTTTTTTCTGTTAGAACATCACTAAGCTACTAATCGGATTTAAATGAAACTAGATACAGAAGTAGCTAAAGTCACTAATCAATATTAAGGATAGTTTGTATCCCAATAAATAACACCAGTTTCGTGGGGTAGACTAAAATAGCAAGAACGGTGATGCTGTCTGTGGTCGTCATTTTTCGTTGCCACCGTTGTATTTCATTTACAAACATCGTCATGGCAACGTCAACGAAGTTTCGCGGCAACACTTCGCTGACTACTAATATGTTGTCAGCAAATTGCAGTCCACTACTGGACGTAGGCTTCCTGGAGTCGACGCCACTCATCCCTGTCCTTGGCCTTCCTCATCTAGCGCCTACCAGTAACCTGGCTCAGGTGTGAGGGCGTCCGACACTACGTTTACCGAGCCCCCTGCCACTTCAATTTGCAAATTTTAGGAGCTATCCACAAGGCAAACACCCAACATACCTTGCCCTATAGTCCGTTGAGCGACTTGGACCTTGAGGACCAATCTTGCCGTCAGTGCTCACATCTCGGCCCCGTGCATCAGGACGAAGAGGAAGTATTACTCAAAGACTTTTGTCTTCAAGTTTTCGGGATGGTTTAGGAGAAAATATATACATACTTGCTCAATAAAGCGCGATTACCCTTTCGAACATTGAACAAGATATGTCAACAAGAACTGCATAATATCATATTATATGGTAAGACGATTGAATATGTATATATATATAATTGTATCAGGTGTATTACGCTATAGTATTGATGACAATTGTAATGATAGTGATTTTTGTCTTATAAACATCAACTTTATTAACTTTTAATAAATAAAAAGATATATATGGGGTTGTCTGGAAGAGATCGCTTTTTAGCGATAAGACCGCCCTTTGTACATAACTAGATATAATTTTAGTCTTAAGTTCATGTTTGTATTGGTGTACAATAAAGAGTTATCTATCTATCTATCTATCTATCTATATATACATATATATATATATATACAGCGTGTTTCATTTCAAATGACAATAAATCATAATTTTAGCGGTCGTACTCCATACAATTTTTTTGATACTATTAAATCAACCGTAATGTCAAAATTAAAAAAAAGCAATTTCCGAAAAAATAAATTACGACAAAAAGGGAATAAAAACAGAACATCTATATTGGTTCGCGAGCGAGAGCGTAAGAATGACCAACTTCCGCGTTTAATGATGAAGAGACGAGCTGGCAACATGATACATTGGTCACTAACCTACCGATTTAGTCACAATAACAGATACATGTTGTTGTAAAATTCTGAAATGAAAATTGAGGTCCTGTGGCTAAACCAAAGAAGCTACCTTGATTCGTTTTTGTATTTAGGCAGAGTACGTCATGAAGAAAACGTGGTCTGATTTATTATCATAAGGTCTGAAACACGCTGTATATATAAATAGTTTAAATAAAAAGGTTTTTAAAAACAACCTTTTGAGATCCTGGATATCATGTAGCAGCAGAGTGCTAGCCAAGACAAGTAAACGATCCCAAACACGACGGACCTTTCTTGTTTAGTATAGGAGTTCATATGGCCACCTTCCGACTCCATCATGAGATCAGCTCCATGGCACCATATTATTGCATTGTCACGCGATATATGTGTGCAAAATTCCAGCTCAATCGGAAACCGGGAAGTTGGTCAACTTTAACTTGCAAGATTCCACCCGAACTTAAATACATATCTATTATATATATCTATACATATATACTATATGTAGTATACTTACATACATAAATAGGTACATCCATTGCAAGTTAATTAAAAGCTTGTAATATAAAATATTTTTTTTATATCCGCGAAAATCGAAAAGTCGTCGATAATTTGACATAGAACTGATGTTAAGTCAGACTGAGGCACAATCGTGGCCGGGATTAACTAGTTAATGTAAAAAATAATAATATAATGATTTACGCAAAGGTCGTTTATAATTTGTGTATAATTATTAATTAGCAAATCGAGTTACGTTGTATTATCGCGGCCCGATCTGTGAGATCGCGTGACCCGCCATCGACTCCGTGTAACTCAGTTTAATACTTTCATAATTGGATTTTAATTTGGATATTTGAGGTAATGAGCTTTATTTTGGTATCAAGAACATTTTACTGTATTGAAACTAATTAACTATTTTATTTTTGAAAGAGTGGTAATGCTCTAATATTTTTTTTGTTAAATAATCTTCTTTCTTTGTCGTTTAGTTATTATTTCTATCCTTATATTTATTACTAGGATATGTTCGCAACTTCGTCCACGCTTGGTTTAAAATTCCCGCGGTATTCTCGGGACACAGAAATTCAAAAAGAATGTAATATATCGTTTCGGTGAAAACTATTTCGGGATAAGCTAATTTATATGCAGTCGAACAACTACAAAACTCTACCAGGAAAATTCCCGCGGGATAAACGCGTTTCAAAACAAAGGTTCTAAAGAATTTAATTTCAAAAGTATAACACATTTTATTACATTAAATTTGCTATCGATCAGTGAAGAAATTGCAAATTTAAATTCAAAATTTTGAAAAAAAAACTACGGAGTCTTTATGGTTAGTTTTTGGAACAGAAGGAGGGGTAGGCGGAGGGTTTTAAGTAAGAAATGCATAGAAGCTAATGTATAGAATGGTTGGATCGTACAATACCTATACCACTTGCCTTCATCCTATTAATTTTTCAGTCACGGTTGCAACTTTGAAAGATCCCTTTAAGTAATAATTTCTCATATTTTAATAAACAAGCTGTGGATTAGTGTAGTAATAATCACCCCTGATTTGACCGCTTAGAAAAAATCTTTTATTAAGGAGGACTTAAATACATATACTACCCACTTTAAAATTCATCGGATCAGTATGGAGTATTATGACGTATCAGAAGAGCCTGTATTTATCTGTCAGTCCGTCCATTAGCACAAACTTAAGATGCTGAGAAGCGATAAGGCCTCTTCACCGGCCCAGACGCATATGCTTCCTTGTAACATAAAGCTCGTTATACACGATTGGTCAGTGTTGGCCCACGCGGCGTTTACATATTCCTGTTTATCTTGCCTCGAGCAAACAGACAGACAGTGCATGAGTAATAATCGTGCAATAAATAAATAGGTGTACAAGTAATAGAAAGTAATACCTAGAATAGATAGAAATAACAAATAAATTATTAATAATAAATTTTCAGTAAAAAGTGACCGAAACGTCGGAATAACCAAAACCATATACCTAAATTACCGCGCTTAAGACCGTTAAATAGTAGTTTTATTATCTATACAAGTCCCAAAAACTTAACAAAATATCAAAATAGATATAAGTTAATAAAAAAGTATAATAGAAATAGTGATAAGAGTAAATGTAATATCATAAGAAGTGTAGAATTATATAAAGTAGTTTAAATAAGCAGTGATATGTTTTAGACCTAAAATCGTATCGAAATACATACATACATACATAACTTCACGCCAGGTCCCTTACGGGGTAGGCACGAACAACAGAGTGCCATACAGACTTATTCTTACACACCTCACTTGCTTCTTTGACATTCATAGCTCTAGTCATGCACGCTCGTCTATTTTTAAGGCTTAAATATCGTATCGAAATAATTGTATTAAAAAAAGATATTAGCAATAAAAAAGAATTAAAAGAACACAAAAATAAAAAGATATTAAAAAAGTAAAAATAAGAATAAAAAATACCCTGACAAGCGTGTGCGTCAGGAACAGGAGAATTAAAAAATCGTGTACTTGGTGAATAGACCCTTTAAGCCGCAGACACGGTGAAACTTCTTAGCGTGAACAAGCGCCCTCACGAGCTACCACCTTTAGGACGGGGTAGAGGGAATAAGATACGAAAATGAGATAACAGGGATGCGGCACAGGGTATAAGATAAAAAAAGGGCTCAGTAAGAGAGATAGGAAATGGATCCATAGATAGAAATTGGATAGAAACAGAATTAGATGTGTGTGACCACACAAAGGAAACACACAACTAACAACAAAACTTATACACATTCTCAAACCAACGCGCACTACCAGAGCATTGCATTTCACGCACACTTTACAAACAAACCAAGGCACACAAAGAGCCTAAAAATTAATAACCCAGGCACAGAAAAGAAAAAACAACACACATGGCACTTGATAGGATAATAATATAAGTATAGACATAAGGCCCAGACTGCACATGAACTTCCTCACAACACCAGCATGTAACAGATACACTCTACATTAGTATAAGTTTATTATTAAAATATAATAAATTAATATAATAAGTTATTCGTATGATACATAGACCTCAACACAAAAATCACTAAATTAAGGTCACACACACGACTCAAAATACTCGTAACTATTAAGCGTTGTTAATTCTAAAAAAAACTAGAAAGTAAGTTGTAAAAAAGGGTACGGAACTCGAGTCTGTAGAGTTGTTTATAAAAAAAACCAGAAATAGCTTATAATAATAATATCACCTCTATTCGATTGGTCCGCAAGTATTGGCGCCAACAGGGCCAAAGAAGCCAAGTTGGTCTGTACATGTTGGCCTAACGTGTACAACGGGCATTAGATGTCAAGCAGTAGCGAAACACTCCTAGTTCCTAGAAATGTATAATATTTCTAGAAATTACATTACGCTGATACAAATCTTCGCACGCTTGTGATTTTGTGCGTGTTTAATACCCATATCGCAATTTTATAACCAACTTCAAAAAGGAGGAAGTCTCAATTTGGCTATATATAATTTTGTGTGTGTTTGTAACTCGATTTCTCCGTCAATTGTGGGCCGATTTTCAAATTTTCTAATTAATATGAGTACATAATAATTTTGCTTCATCTTTATATCACGTGTGTTGACAGTGAACTCCTCCTAAACGGTTGGACCGATTTGAATGATTTTTTAGTGTGGTGTGATGGTTTAGATTCACAAATAAGCCCGGCAGATGGCGCTGTAGTCGGGTTCTAAATTTTATTTCTTCAGGGTAGGACAACGTCTGCCGAGACAGCTAGTCTATTATAAAATTGCATAACAATATTTTCATTGGATCAATGATGGACGCATTAGGCTGTTTTATCGACAGATACGATCTTATAAATCGTGCATCCGGTCATGAAATAGCTCTCGATCATTGAAATATGTTTATTACTTGTGATTGTTGCAATTATATTGAGATAATCTTATATATAAACTTCTCGTGTCACAATGTTCGTTCCCATACTCCTCCGAAACGGCTTAACCGATTTTGATGAAATTTTTTGTGCTTATCCGGTATCTATGACAATCGGCCAACATCTATTTTTCATCCCCCTAAATGTTAGGGGTAGTCCACCCCTATTTTTTTTTACCGGGCAGGACGACGTCTGCCGGGACAGCTAGTCTTATATATAAAATTCTCGTGTCACAATGTTCGTTCCCATACTCCTCCGTAACGGCTTGACCGATTCTCATGAAATTTTGTGTGCATATTGGGTAGGTCTGAGAATCAAACATCTATTTTTTATCTCCCTAAATATTAAGGGTAGACCACCCCAATTTTTATTTTATTTTTAAATAAATTTTTATTTTTTATGATACAGCATTAAAAAATACATACAACCCTAAATTTCCAACTCTCTTCGATCAACCCCTATTTTTTAATAGCGATATTAGTATTTTTAAAATTTTCTACTGGGATGATTTAGATTTAAATCTGAACCAGGTAGATGGCGCTGCAATCGGGTATCAGAATTTAGGTGTTCTTTTTTTTGTTTTGTGTGTTGAAGTTTGTCCCGGAACGGTGTAAATTAAAGATTGGACCCAGTAGGTGGCGCCGCGATACTCCTGGATTTGAGAATAGTTTAGACTTACATTTGGTCCCGGTAGATGACGCTGGAATCGGGTTCTAGATTTTTATTTTTTAAAGGCAGGACAACGTCTGCCGGGTCTCTACAGCTAGTAATGATATAATTGTTGACTGTCGGATTTAAGTCTTCACGCTTGTAGGCAGTGAAAGATTTTTTTTGAAGATATTGCAAGATTCATGAATCCTTCTGGTGTAAAACAGATGAAATTTTCAGCCATTTTGTATTTATTGCATGCGTTTAAAAGATAACCAGACGGCCCACTTAATGGAAAGCGGTTACCTTGAGTTATGTTCCGGCATTAGTTACCAGGTTCCAGTATCCCTTAAGAGAGCAGCAGCGCATTTGTAGCATCTTTGGTGTTGCAAATGTCCATAGGCGATGGTAGCCGCTTTCCATCACGTGGACCGTCTGCCTGTCTGCTGAACTCATACAATAAAAAATTAATTAATTAAGAAACAACATACAAACTGATTTAATTGTTATTGTATTAATGAAGTTTTTGCTAAATGCCTTATTTGACTGGTTTTTGTTGCCGGTAGTTGGTTCAGCCAATTATTGTATACCTAATGCTTTAAATTTGTGACTTGAAACTCGATGTAACAAAACATCGACACTAAAAAGAGATAAACACATTAATAGGACTAAGCTTGTGAGAGAAAGAGATACTAGTTTTACATTGTGCAGCACAGACTAGAGAGTCAATGAGACCGAAGATTAAACATAAGTCAAATTTGTACCGAAATAAAACTGATCATATTTATTTAGACTAAAACAGTGAAAAATTGCAAGTGATACTTAAGAAGTGAGTATATATTGAATTATAATATGTTGGCAGATGTAGGCTAAAGGCATTGCCTTATTTATTAATTATATGTGAAGATACTCGTATTCTCTGAAGTTTCACTTCTACTGTATATGAACTGCAAACGCAATTTTCTTTTTTTGCCCCATACTTATCCATAATTAAAGATACAAATGAATCGTTTGGTAACGCATAAAGTTTTAAATATAAACTGAAAATAAGAAAGTTAATTTTTGCCTATAAAGAACAAAAGTCATCTAAAAATTATTGAATTTAATTTTTTCATAAGTGACTTGCTTTTATGACTTTTTAAGTTAGTTAAAAGCGACACTAATTAAAGATTAGCTTCTACCTGCGAATTCGTCCGCGTGGAAAGTTTTTTAACTATCCCAGGGGAACTCTTTCATTTTTTGCTATCAAAGTATTCTATATGGTGACCAGGGATATAAGCTACCACCATACAAAACTTCGTTTAAATAGGTCCAGTCGTTTCGGAGATTAGCCCGTACAAACAAACAAACACAAAATTTGAAAAAATCTAAATGAGTGCTATTCCACTTCTTCCACCCCTGACTTGGTTCTCAGCATTTTTTTCCATTGTACAAAAATTCGACCTCTACAGTTTTATTATAGCATGTACGAGTAGATACTAGAGTTTCGGCAGATTTTGACCTCCTCTAGAAAATTAAAAATCTAGGACCCGATCGCAGTGCTAGCTACCGGTTCCAGTTGTAAATCTAAACTATCCGGGGACCTACTCAAACACACAAAAAATTTCATCAAAATCGGTAAAGTCGCTCTCAAGTGATGAAGATTTATATGGATTAGGTAGCATTCACGCTGGTTTTTTGTCTTATTTCTAAATTGAAAGGCAAATATGGACTCGTGTTTCGGCGTAATCATTAAAATATTTAACAAGCAACCAACACTCTGGAGACATGACCTCATTTAAAATATATGCAGCTTACAACCTTGGCATTCCCAACGCATTTGTTTAACTAGTTGTGGCCTCAATTTTGTTGGGCAAGACATGAGTATAAGTATACGCCCTTTTTGTCTTTATACAGTTCCGTAATTAAATATGCTGAAAATTTTATCCATGCAGGACGGGAGGAAGAATACAATTTCTTGCATCTGGACAGCTTGTCGTAAGAGGCGAGAAAACCCATAGTCAGGTGGTAGGGTATTTGCCCAAGTGGATGGTGACCTAGTCTAGAGTATGCCGTCATAACAACCTTGTGTTGTGTTCCGGCATTAAGAGAGCAGCAGCGGATTTGTAGCAGCTTTGGTGTTGCAAATGTCCATAGGCGATGGTAACCGCTTTCCATCTAGTGGACCGTCTGCCTGTCTGCTGAACTCAGGCCATAAAAAATGTGTCGTCACGTAATGTAGGACCTCTCCCACTCCTTGTCACACAATATACACACTTCGTCGACCTCTAATCTCTGAAACTGCTTGACTTGACTTTTGTTGATTTTGGCTCCAACGCCTTTGACATTGATTTTGCCAATGTCGCCGTAAATATGTTACGAAAAATTAGTGGTGAAATAATGTAGCAAATTAAGCTGTATAAAAATAAATTTTGACTACTGGACCGACTTTGACGGGACTTACACGAACAGACAGCTGGTGTAAAAAGTAATTTAGGCTACTTATAGGCTACCTATTATAGAAAAAATATTTAAAGGAAGCAAATTAAGCTAAATTAATGAATTAAGTTACTACGTTTTAACGGTTTTAAGCGCGGTAATTTATTTTATTTAGGTTTATCCGACGTTTCGGCCGCTTTTCAGTTGCCGTGGTCACGGAAGACAAAGATGACATTTGTCGAACGTGTATTGTCTAAGTTTTTATTCAGCCTACCACCAACTTGTTCATTTTAATTATTTAGTTTTAATTTTGTTTATGGATATTATTTACTCTATGGGAGCCTAATCTAATTTACCACCGCTTCACAACACGTTGTGGCTGAAGAGAAGAAGCGGCGCAAGAAACTCTTCAGCAAACATGCCTAGTTCTAAAAAATTTTATGTAATATTAAAATGAGTGGAAGGAAAAAATAAAAGAAATTATCAGTCAAGTTGGTTTGTTTCGTTGCACGCAGAAAGAGCTCACAGTGTCTTGAGGTCTGGCAGTTGGTTTTTGCTGGGTTTGGGTCTTTATAGTTTTGATGATTGGATCCCAAACAGGTGGTACCTGCCAACCATCTTCTCTATTGAAATTTGGGTGTTTTTTGATTTCAATAGCCTCACGCAAATTACCGCGCTTAAAACCGTTAAAACGTAGTTTTATTATGTGTACAAATCGCGAAAACTTAAGAAAATATTAAATTAAGTTACTCTCAAATTAACGGGCATTGTATAAAAGATTCAGCGAAAGTTGTTCATCGAGATCGTCGCAAATGGAGATCCATCGTCTCTGCCTACCTTCATGGGATAAAGTCGTGATAATATGTATGTATATAAACTTTTTTTTTTAATTATTGTATCCATGTTTTCCGTCGGCGGGCGTGCGTGGTATCTATCAGGCGGCGCTTATTTCGCAAACGCCTATTCCATTCTCATTTAGGCACTAAATAATTATGTTTATTAAGGCAATATCTTATTCAATGTATTAATATACAATTTATATGTCTACATTTTAATATAAATAATTTCACATGATAAACATATTTTTGAATTTTTTAAATTTATATCAGGTGTAAGCCAACCTTTTGGTGACCAAAAATAATATAATAGTAGGTATATATTTTATTAGTAAAACAAATAAATGAATTCAACAACGTAACTTCAAAATTAAAATAAATACTCGTGTAACGTGTTTCGGGCCTTGCCTAGTCGATCTTAGAAGCGACTAAGGCAGACTCGGTCAAAGGTTAATAATAATTCGTTAGTCAAAGCCAGAAAGTCGTTTACTTGGACCAACTAAGACTTTGTCAGACTTTATTAGGAGCAGGGGCGGATTTGGATATTTGCCGCCCCTAGCCTCTACAAATTGATATGCCAGTTCACAATAATATTAATTACATTTTTTTCAATGAGATTGTCACTTTATTATTTGTGCACTATCACCTTAATTATACGACTTTTCCCCATAATTAGTAGACAGTGGAGCCGGAGATCGATGGCTTTGTTTCTACCGAAGCCAAAAGCGTTGCTCAAATTGTAGAAACTTGTATCTAATTGGTGTAATATTTTATTTGCTGAATTGTTTATGTTGTCTTAATAAGAAGTATCTTACTAAGGGCCGCTTGCATAACGTTGTTTAAATTTATTTAAGAAACACAAAGCGTATTTGAACCCTTTAATTACAATCAGCATCTTGCACAACGCAAAATTTGCAGCTAAATATATTTAAAGAACTGTCAATACGTTTTGTGTAAAACGTATTTAGGCAATTTAATATTATTAACTAATTTTATGTAAAAGCGATCGTTATGCAAGCGGCCCAGACATAAAAGAACATTGGCCTCAAATTTTCCAAAATCTGCCGCCCTAGGCTTCAGCTTACTTAGCCTATTGGTAAATCCGCCACTGGCTAGGAGCGCCACAGCTTCGTTGTTTGACTGTAACAGACTAATGTGGCTATGCATAGACGGCTTTATTTTTCAACTCTTCCACAGCCTAAATCTTTAGCGCTAACGCAGATAAAACTCCAGCATTAAAAGAAGAAACGTAGTTGTCACTCACCAGCACTTTCCGCAGCTCCCGGCGACACTGGCACAGCCTCGCATTCTCCTTCTCTTCTGTCAAACTCACTCACTCTCTGCCTAGCGTTCAACCCTAATATCGCGTCTATAGTATGCCTAGGGCCCTGACTGACGCTCGCTTGCGTCAAGCCTAACCTCGATTTCACATCAAACTGCATCTGCTGATGGAAAAACATCCCCATTCTGTTCAACGTCTCTAAATTTTGCTGATGCTGACTTAAAGTTATTGACTGATCAGTTACGTTTATAGAAGAAGTAGAATTCGGACTACTCATTTGGGATCTCGGACTGTTTGTACCGGAGTCGGGTGTTCGGGTGTAATATCTTTCGTCAGGGACGTCCATTGTAAACGGTGTCGCGGTAAAGACTGACGTTTAGTGGCTTGGTGGGGGTAAGGCGGAGTTTGGAAAAGAGTGGGGTGGGTGATTGGCCATTGAAAGTGCGAATTGGTGCGAATTTGGGGTCGCGAAGTGATTTCGTATTAGCATTACCCCTACAAGGATAGTTTCTTTGTGAATTGATTGGGCGTATTGTAACTTTGGGTTACTTGAATTTGTTTCTATTAGGTTTTTTTAGGATATTTTATTAAGCGAACGGGTTTAGTGTGGTATTCATAATTGAATTGTTAGGTATTGGCACTTCTTCAGTTATTTATATATGTTTTGTCATATTTATTTAAAATATGATATCATTAAAGTTTTATCGTATAGGAGAGGGATACATACGCTTTGATACATTCTTGGGTCCAGATTGTAAAAATATATGTGATTTTAAGATTTATGTTCATTATGTTGTTTTTTTTTTTAATGAATTCATCGTGTGACGATAATGTTTGCATATTATTAATTGTCGAAATTCGCAATTTAGGGCTGAGCTGTTTTTCATTTTGAAATAGAAAAATATAACACTTTATTTATAGCCATATCTCAACTTACATTTCTTCGACCCAAAAATCCCTGTCTCCTTATGTGTTATGTTTTTTAAGCAACATTAAATTAGAAATTTATTGAAGCTTCATCGATTGATTTGGTCTGAAAATATGATTTGAATAATAAAATAAGTATAATAATAGCAACCAATAATTCTCCCACTGCTAGGCTCGGCTTCTCGATTTTTAAGTGGAGTAGTATATCTTCCACGCTTGTTTAAGGCGGATTGGCGGGTTCCACACATCGGCTATCTCGCAGGTTACATCATAATGTTTTCCTTCATGGCTGGTACTTGGTAATTTATACAACATAAACATTAGGTCAAAAAACTGTGTAAGTGGTGCATACTTTCTGTTCTGGATTCGAAGCCGCGCTCTTTGAATTTGGGACGCTACCACAGCTTAGAATTAAATAATTAGATTTATTTTTGTTAATTGAAATTTAATTCACAAGTTAATAAATTAACGAATAATTCAAAATTTAATTCACCCTCCAAAATTTAACGAGTTCAATACAAATTAATTATTCCAATCAATACGAGGCCAATCAGACATCTTTTATCTCACTCTTACACGAGTGAAAAGAGTGAGAGACAAAGCACAACCGGACATTTGCCTGTTAACACACAAATTTAACCAAATCGGTTAACCCGTAACCAAACAATAACAGCTTATCTTACTGACCACTATTCAAATATTAAAGATCAATAACACCAAAGAATATCTACTCAAAATTAAACCTTACTCCATAAGCAGAGAGTCCTAATTAGTTTGTGATTTTCTTATATACTTATGACATTTGAATTAAAGAAGTCATATTGTCAATAACATCACATATATGCCATTGAATAATAAACTTAAACTGTAACAGATAAAGCTTAAATTCAAATGCAGTAATTATATACACTTGTAACGTTCTATTTTCAAAGTCATCTAAGTCAATACAGAGCCATCTCCTTTCAATGTATATCTATCTCTTTCGCCCTCATCTCAGCAATAGAGACGGTTGCTAAGGGGCGTTCATCATTATGACGTCACGTCATCCAACCAATGAGAGCTCGTTATTCCTTTTATCTGAGGCATTGTTGTCTTCCTTTTGTTGTCGAGGCTGTTGTGCTGGTCGCGAACGATTTTGGATGGATTTTTGTTAGTTTGTTAGTTCCCCTACAAACACTCAAATTGCATTTTTCAACAACAAATTGGGTTTCATTAATACGTTGCAACGGTTTTGAGAGCGTGTTATCCACTATTTTTATAATTTTAACAGACTTCAAAGAGACGTTAATAACGTAGAATAACGCAGAAGGCG
The DNA here is from genome assembly GCA_012273795.1 of Dendrolimus punctatus. Classification (NCBI taxonomy): domain Eukaryota; kingdom Metazoa; phylum Arthropoda; class Insecta; order Lepidoptera; family Lasiocampidae; genus Dendrolimus; species Dendrolimus punctatus. The sequence continues at coordinate 12,944,522 of CM022551.1, read as the reverse complement.
CCCTGCGAATCGACATAATTAAGGAAAATGTTCAAATAGTTTTAGGCAAGAAAATGTTTGATGGGTTCATGAAATTCGCACTTTATGTAATAGAAAAGACAGTAGAAAAAATTTTGCGTAAAAAATACATTAAATCAATAAAAAACATTAAACACACTACCATGTATTTGACACACACACGCATTATTACGCAATTAACAGTGTAGCCTTGGCGAAATCTGTGATCATAGAAGTACAAGTCTTTGACAATAAATTATTATGGTCGAATTTCGACCTCGGGCGACCACTAGTTCGTATAAAAGAGCAGGTGATCTAATAACATGCAATAATAATGATAGAAATTATTTCAATTACTGTTTAAAGCATAACAATTCGTTATTACCTCATTGTAGAAATGACGTCATAATTTGCAACCCCCGTTCAAAATCTACGAGGCAATGACTTCTTTAAGAACATATAAAGTATCTGATTTTCTTGAATCGTCGACTACCCTATCGTGCTATAAGGTAAGTTAGTCATCTTGATATTTAATACAATAAAAAAAACTTCGTTTAAAAAACCGACTTCAAAAACTAAAAAGTATAAAATAACTTATTACTAAAGCTATTATTATTAATACATATTATCTAAAACATCTTAAAGTCGATTGATCGTGTATTAGCAGAAGGTGATGTCTGGAGCCTTAAGAACAGACGAGCGTGCATGACAAGAGCTATGAATGTCAAAGAAGCAAGTGAGGTGTGTAAGAATAAGCCTATATGGCGCTCTGTTGTTCGTGTCTACCCCGCAAGGGACCTGGCGTGAAGTTATGTATGTATGTATGTATAAATATATACGTATACAATAATATATTACAAAATACACAAGTTATATAATAAACATATTAGCATGATTATACTAGTACTGTGTTAATAAGACATAGCTATTTAAGGACAAATAGTGTCTTCTGAGTAAATTTCTAAATGATGGTAAGGATTTGGCCTCTCTGACAGTAAGAGGCAGCATATTCCAAAGTTTGACAGCTTGCACTGTAAAAGAATTATCATAATAGGATGAAGTGTGTTTAATTAATAACATTAATTACAAGGCCACGACACATCTTCCATGATCAAATTGATCGTGTATTAGCAGAAGGTGATGTCTGGAGCCTTAAGAACAGACGAGCGTGTATGACAAGAGCTATGAATGTCAAAGAAGCAAGTGAGGTGTGTAAGAATAAGCCTGTATGGCACTCTGTTGTTCGTGCCTACCCCGTAAGGGACCTGGCGTGAAGTTATGTTATGTTATGTATGTATCTTAAAGTCAGTGCTAATTAATTTTCAAATTATAGTAATTTTTATGTTTTACTATGCACCGACTTCAAGATGTTTTAGATAATATACTAGCTTTCCCGGCAGACGTCGTCCTGCCCGGTAAAAAATAGGGATTGATCGTAGAGGGTTGAAAATCTAGGGTTGTATGTATTTTTGTATGTTGTATCATAAAAAAATAGAAATTAAAATTTTTGTCTAAAAAATAAAAATAAAAATTTAGGGGTGGACTACCCCTAACATTTAGGGGGATGAAAATAGATGTTGGCCGATTCTCATAGATACCGGATAAGCACAAAAAATTTCATCAAAATCGGTCAAGCCGTTTCGGAGGAGTATGGCAACGAAAACTGTGACACGAGAATTTTATATATTAGATATTAATAATAATAGCTTTAGAAATACCTAAGTAATTTTTTATACTTTTTAGTTTTTTAGTTATTGAAGTCGGTTTTTTAAACGAAGTTTTTTATTTTATTTGTTACTTTTTAGTGACTATCTATGTATGGATGGACCTACGAATGGTGCCGCGCTCCTTAAAAAATATAGGTCCCAAGAAACGGGAACAAGAAAATGTTGGTAATATGAAAGCTACTGGGCCAAAGTATCTTAAATGTTTAGGGCACCAAATGGCAATTATTCCGCATCAAACTAAACAAGAATCACGTAAATCGGATAATAAATCTCAGCGTAATCGGTGTACATATGGAGCGGAATGGAAAAATATTCAAAAAAAATATCATAAAATGAAAACTACTGGGCCAAACTATGTTAAATTTTTAGGGGTCAAGTTAGAAGCTATTCCGCGTCGAACAAAAAAAGAATCACGTAAATCGGATCCTAAATCTCGGTGAACATACCTACATAAAAAAACACAAAAAAAGATCCGGATGAATTGCGGGCGCGATGCGATGGCCGGGAGAAGGCAGAGGAACGGGAAGAAGAAGCAAGGGAAACTCACCTCGCCACCAGTCCGCCGCCACACTGCGCTCGTCCCGGGGGGTTCACACTCACTAGGATATGGCTTCTGATTAAATGCAATTGTAACAGTTTATTTATTTATTGGTGTTCCAACAATTTTATATACGTTACATAATTTATATGCGGTGACAGCCATGACAGTTCTGTCTTAAAGTCCCTTGTTTAGCGCATTCTTCATTTAAAATTTTATTTTATTCTTGATGGCGAGGATGGGGAGGAAGAATTTACAAGGAGGTGTTCCTCGGCGCAACCATGAATTGAGAATCTCCTCCTTTTTTTGAAGTCGGTTAAAAATGAATGTTTGTGTGTATGTCCTTTATAGGTTCGTAAACTATACATCCGATTTTGATGAAATTAAATGTGTGTGTTTGAGTGGGTTCCCGGATGGTTTAGATTCACAGTTAGAACCGGTAGGTGGCGCTGAGATCGGGTTCTAGAATCCTCCTAATCACCGTGAGCGATTTTGGTGATTTTGTTTTCGTGTCTAGGAACAAAGTCTTTTAGAAATTCAGATAATATGCGGTACTAAGTTCGCCGGGTCAGCTAGTAAAATATATTTAGCACAAGTCAATTGGCATGTTTGAATCGCAAAGAATGTGGCGTGTTTCTAATCAAGTATAAAGGGTTTTACAAACTGACATTTTACACTAAAACATTCACAACGATGCAATCAGCATTATTAACTTTACTTTTTTTATTTTTATTGCAGGAGTTCAGCAGACAGGCAGACGGCCCACTTCATGGAAAGCGGTTTCCATCGCCTATTGACATTTGCAACACCAAAGGCGCTACAAATGCGCTGCTGCTCTCTAAGAGAGACTGGTACCTGGTCACTAATGCCGGAACACAACACAAGGTTGTTATGGCGGCATACTCTAGGCCAGGGGTGGTAGCCATCCAGTCGGGAAAATGCCCTACCACCTGGCAAAGCTACTTATTTTGCTGCTATGCAATTCAAAGCGTAAAAAAATACATTTACACAGAAACTGACAGATGGTCTCTACACGAGACCAATGCTGGAATCGTTGTCTGGAATTGCATATTATTATATATTTTTTGAAGCGAAACTTCTTTAGAATCGTTGTATTTTGAAATTTGATGAAACGAAAAAGCGACCCTAAAAAGAGATAAATACACAAATCCATAGAACTAAGCCTGCGAGAGAATGAGATACGTTCTACATTGTGCAGCAGAGATTAGAGAGTTAATCAGACCGATGATTAAACATAGGTCCAATTTGGACCGAAATAAAACTGATCATATTTTTAGACTAAAACAGTGAAGAATTTTAAGTGATACTTAAGAAGTTTATTTTGAATTATAATATGTTAAGTATTATCATATAGTTATCGTATAGTTCATACTTATCATTAAATAAATTATTAACCATAACAGTCTTTTCAGTGTTGAATAAACCCAAACAAGCCTTTAAAATGTAGCGCGCTGGCCGCACGCAGCGGGGGACACCCGGGACTTGGAGGGTGGGGGGTCACAGGGGGGTTGTTCCAAACCAATCAATGTTGGTTAATTGGTGCTTTAATGCTGCCTTATTCAACAATTAGAGGTCGCTGTCAGGTGCCGTGTTGTAGGCATGCGAATATGTCGATACTTGGATATCGATATTTGGTAGGCAACACAACGGCTTCCTTTATGTTGCAGAAGTCCATGGGCGACGCTAGCCACTCAAGTAGACTCGTCTGCCAGTTTGCATATAGGTAAGCAAACACAAAAAAAGCATCCATATTTTTTCAGCAAAGAAAAGTTAGGTAAACCGCTTCATTACGTAACGCGTTACGTCGCCAGTCTGTCTGGCTTCCCTTTCTTTCACGCATACGGCAGCGGTAGATAGCCTCTCTCACCCTAACCCACAACATTAGCCGTAGCTATTTCTTCTAATGTAGAAGAACTAAGATTAAAATATAATATTTTACAATCGATAAAATATTTTATAAATAAACTTTAATATAAACTTTTATATAAATATTTTATAAATAACCTTTTCTTACATTATCATATTAATATACATCAAATTTAAGTAATAACCTAAGCTTTTCTCAAGTTAAACAATTTCAATATTAAATCGGTTAACTTAAATTAGTTTAAGTTATTTTCTTCGATTCTTTTTGTGAAGATGTTACATGAGTCTAGATTTAGCATGCCTATCTAATTGAGACTTGTCATGAAACTTGAATATTCATGAACATTTAACACTTGTTCGGCAGATGTGTAAAACCCTATATAGGTACTGAATTCATTCTGTAAAGCAAGATATCATTATACAATACAATACAATACTCTTTATTGTACACCAACATTACATGGAAAAAAATAATTAAAATACACAAAAAAACTTACTTACTAAGAGGTAGTACAATGGGCGGCCTTATTGCTAAAAGCAATCTTTCCAGGCAACCTTTCATTATCATTCCATTAAACTCATTAAGTCTTTATAGTTCAATATCTACACGAAACAAACATAAGTCACTAACGTATTCGATATGTTAGTAACATCACTACAAATAAATGGTTATATGCCTGGTTATATCTGAGCCTCTGACCCCCGCTCCGCGCCTCCCGAATCCGTCCCCCTCGCCCACACTTATCCCAATCAATCCCGAACGCAAACCCGCTTAATTTAACGATGAATTCGCAATTAACGGCTCGTTATTATATTGAGTCTGGTTGTTTTATTAATCGGCTGGGACGTATTTAGGATCATCAGAATGGGGGTCACCATTTTTGTTTGGCAGTATCAAGAATGCATTCCCTATAATATTATTATGTATTTACTCTAAGTAATATGAAGATTGTAAATCTATATACATAAATTGTACAACCCGTGTCCATTAACATGGCACTTCGCTCGAAAACAACCCTCCTGCCGCTGCCCCGCTCGCGTCGTGCGAGACCAGTAGCGTTAGCATCACTGTTATCGTTGTTAAATGATGATATTCAAAGAACTAAAATAACATTCAAATTTTTTGCACTAAGTAATTTAAACGTAAATTATTTAAGCCAGGTGCCATGTTAATTCGCAGGGGATAAATATAGTATTTGACAGGCTCTGGTTGGGCACTTTTTTTAGCCTACCTCATTGCAACATAGAACTTTCCGTTATTTGCTGTGGTTAGGGTATTTGGAATCGGCCCCAGAGTGGTCTATTGTTTATTATTATTATTAAAAAACAAACGACACACCTTCCATGATCAAATTGAACGTGTATTAGCAGAAGGTGATGTCAGGAGCCTTAAGAACAGACGAGCGTGCACGACAAGAACTGTGAATGTCAAAGAACCAAGCGGGGTTTGTAAGAATAAGCCTGAATGGCGCTCTGTTGTTCGTGCCTACCCCACAAGGGACCTGACGTGAAGTTATGTATGTATATATGTATGTATGTAAAAACATAACTTGTTTAGCTTGAGGATATTCAATGTGTCTGTTTGTCTTTCAATTATTTATTTATTTATATTTATATGTATAGTAATTATAAGTAAAGGTGCCAAATGAGAGGGTCTATACCCGTCTAGCTGACTACCACCCTTAGTTGAGGTATACAGCCATAACCACCTCAAAGTTGAGGTTAAAGGTTGAAGGCTCAGGCTTGAGTTATGTTCCAGCTTGAAAATAATAATAGAATATGTACTTCCTTTATCAACAAGATGTCTCATTATCGCAAGATATGAATAAGTAAAAAATACAACAAAATTACTGGTGCAGCAAGAGACGTCAGACAAGATAACAGACCCCTCTCCATTTAACGACAACTCTCTATAACGACATAAAATTCACAGTCCCTTCAGTGCCATTATATAGAGTTTACACTGTATGAGAATTACTATTTGCATGCAATTACTATTTGGGCATAAACATGTGAAACATAAAGTAACTTATTCACATAGAATGTTTTTACTAACCATAGGTAATTTTAAGCAAATAAATTATTTGTTGTTAGCTATTTTTTAAGTCCCCCATTTTTAAATTCCCAAATGCGGCCCAGTGGTCGTCTGCGTTTGACATCACCCAGTGATCCCCAAAGTGGGCGCCGACTGCCGTTATCCCAGAACATCCATTGTTAAACTTATAATTGTTAATTAACTGTCTTCCAAGAATTATTCCTTTTAAACCTTCAAAGTAAAGATTTGTCTCTTACTCAATTTTGGATAATCGAGTTTCTTATCACACAATTTGCGTTGAAAGTTATTACAATTTTTGGAGCTTCTAATCATTTTGGCAACAACGAAACCTTTAATGACTTTGTTTTTGGAACGAAGTTCTTTGACGCGGCTTACAAGAGTGATATGGCAGAGGTGGTCACGTAAGGAAACAGCGTTATGACCAGATGACCTTCAACGTAATTTTTACTGTACAAATTCAAAATTCAATGCAATGAAATAAGATCTCAAATAGTATCCATCAGTGTAACATACGGTGTTTTGTTAGTTAGTTAGAAGGCTTTGTATCCACCCTTATTCGGCCGAATTCAGGCGCTGTCGCAGTGTACGGGCACAAATGTTTTTACAAAAAGTACTATTTTATATTTAACTAAATTCCCGGGATAAATAATATAACACATTTTATTAAATTACATTCTCTATCGATCAGTTTTTTAAACTGGCCATTTTAAATAATTCTCAGAAACAACTCTGTGGGATACCCAGGATAAAAAGTAGCGCAGATTTTAAGTCTAGGATTTAGTCTATTCAGTTGTTTTGTTTTCATTGTATAGCTGTTTATGTTATTGCATGAGTCCAGTAAATAGGCACACGACCCGCTTGATGGAAACCAGTTACCATCGCCTATAAGCATTAGTAACACCGGGTGCTATGAATGTGCTGCTGCTCTCTAAAGGGAGACTGGAAGCTGGCCACTAATGCCGGAACACAATATTGGTATGTCGGTATACTCTAGATCAGAGACATTAGTCATGCATTTTTATCAGTGCAGGAACGGAGAAAAAATACAATTTCCTGCCGCCGGGCGGTCTGTCTTAAGAGGCGACAAAACAACCCACAGCCAGGTGGTAGGGCATTTGCTCGACTGGATGGCTATCAACCCTGGTCTAAAGTATGTCACCATAACAACCTTGAGTTGTGTTCCGGCATTAATGATCAAGTTCCAGTCTCCCTTAAGAGAGCAGCAGCGCATTTGTTGCACCTTTGGTGTTGCAAATGTCCATAGGCGATGGTAACCGCTTTCCATCAAGTGGCCCGTCTGCCTGTCTATTGAACTCCTGCAATAAAAAATGAAAAAATCCAAACGAGCAAACACCCTACTTTATAATAAAACTACGTTTTAACGGTTTAAGCGCGGTAATTAATTTGATTTTTGTTATTCCGACGTTTCGGTCACTTTTCAGTGGTGATCACGGAAGACAAAGATGTCAAATGTCAACGAGTATTGTTTAAGTTTTATTAAGCCTACCACCAATTTGTTCATTTTAATTATTAAGTTTTAATTTTGTTTATGGTTATTATTTACTCTGTGGGAGCCTAATCTAATTTACCACTGTTTCGCAACATGTTATGGCTTGAAGAGAAGAAGCGGCGCAAGAAACTCTTCAACAAACATGCGTAGGTCAAATAATTTTATATAATATTAAAATGGGTGAAAGGAAATATAAATAAACTAGCGGCCCCAGCAGACGTTGTCCTGCTCTGAAAAAATTAGACCCGATCCCAGCGCCACCTACCGGTTCCAATTGTGGATTTAAACCATCCGGGAACCCACTCAAACACACAAAAACAAAATCGCTCCCCGTTGTTAAGAGGATTCTAGAACCCGATCTCAGCGCCACCTACCGGTTCCAACGGTATAAAAACTATCCTATCTTTCAAGTTGGATCAAACTGCACACGGTGTGCAAATTTGATTAAAATCGGTTGAGTAGTTTAGGAGTCCATCGCGGACAAACATCGTGACAGGAGATTTATATATATAAGATTATCAGTCAAGTTGGTTTGTGTTCCGTTGCACGCAAAAAGAGCTCACAGTGTCTTGAAGTACTGGCAGTTGGTTTTTCCTGGGTTTGAGTCTTAACAGTTTTGATGATCGGATCTCAAACACCCTACCATCTGGCTGTGGGTTGTTTTGTCGCCTCTTACGATAGTCCGCCCGGCCGCAGGAAATTGTATTCTTTAAATATATAAATATATATAGTAACTAGCTGTCCCGGCAGACGTCGTCCTGCCCGGTAAAAAATAGGGGTTGATCGTAGAGGGTTGAAAATTTAGGGTTGTATGTATCTTTTAATGTTGTATCATAACAAAATAATAATAAAAAAAAATCTAAAAAATAAAAATAAAAAATTAGGGGTGGACTACCCCTAACATTTAGGGGGATGAAAAATAGATGTTGGCCGATTCTCAGACCTACCCAATGTGCACACAAAATTTCATGAGAATCGGTCCAGTCGTTTCGGAGGAGTATGGCAACGAAAACTGTGACACGAGAATTTTATATATTAGATAAATATGTAAATTATCTACCTCTCAGCTACTTAAATAGCAAATGTTGCGAATCATCATAATTAAAAGTCAAATAACATCAATCTCGAAATTTCTAACTAGTAATTACTTTCAAATTTACACTAAAAGCTACAAGTTTACACATAAATATATCTATGACTTAACAAAAGGCCACTTAAACGCCATTCTCTATTTTTTCATATAGAAAATTACCAAAAATTAACATCGTTAATAAGCTCGCATTACGACCGGCAATTTTACTCTGACCTCTTTTCAGTAGTATTTTGTATAAAGTTAGAGATCTTTTAAGATTGGTGGGTGTTTTTTCAATTTGTGCTTATGAGTGGGCAGGTATCAATTTGAGTGTTATTATGATACGCGCTTGATGGATTGGATGAGTCAGCGGATTTTTTTGGTTCTAAAGTTTTGTAACCAATGTTTGGACAAATGTTCGGTCCAGTGTTGTTTGAGTTGGTTCCATGACGCCACATTTAGGCGCCACTTGGACGTATAGGGGTCTTTCGGTATTTAAATGCCAGGTCCTTAGGCATATTTGTATAGCTCTTTGCCTATTTTTTTTTTGTTTTCAAAATCATGGTAGCGTAATGGCTAACGCACGCATCCCAAAATCATAGGGCGTGGATTAGAATCCTGGTCAGAACTGATGCACCATTAAGGCAGTATTCTGACCAAAACTGCATGTTGTCAAGACTGCGCGTTATTGAATTTTGCATTACGTTTCGACTTGTTGTGTTCAGTTATATTAGCATCTGTGTTATACATACATACATACATAACTTCACGCCAGATCCCTTGCGGGGTAAGCACGTACAACCGAACGCCATTTAGGCTTATTCTTACACACCTCACTTGCTTCTTTACATTCATAACTCTTGTCATGTACGCTCGTCTGTTCTTAAGGCTCCAGACATCACCTTCTGCTAATACACGATCAATTTGATCATGGAAGGTGTGTCGTGGCCTTCCGCGACTTCTACATTCATGCAGTTTTGCATTGTATATCTGTTTAGTCATTCTTTCGTCATACATTCTTTCCACATGCCCGAACCACCGGAGCATTCCTTTCCTTATCATCACCCCGACACTTTCTTTCAGACCAACTCAACACAACCAGCCTGTGTTATACGTGTTTGTATAGTTCTAATAAACTCTATAGTAATTCTAACGGCATTTTAATTCGAGTCCAGCAACTTGTAACATTATACTAGCGGTTCCAGCAAATGTTGTTCTGCCTTGATTTTATTTAAATCTGGAACCCGATTCCAGCGTCACCTTCCGGGTCTAATTGTTCATCAAAACCATCCCCGGACCTACAAAAACACTATTTTCTACATCTTGGGTAGGTGTATAAAAATAATGTTTGTTTAGGTTATTGAAGTTTTAGTGGGGATCTATAATTTTTTCTAGTAATAAATATAGCCTATATTAATCCGGGATAATGTAGCATTCAAATGGTGAAAGATTTTTTGAAATCGGTCGCGTAGTTTTTGAGTTTTTTTTATTTTTTTTATTGCAGGAGATCAGCAGACAGGCAGACGGCCCACTTGATGGACAGCGGTTACCATCGCCTATGGACATTTGCAACACCAAAGGTGCTACGAATGCGCTGCTGCTCTCTTTAGGGAGCCTGGAACCTGGTCACTAATGCCGGAACACAACACAGGGTTATTATGGCGGCATACTCTAGACCAGGGGTGGTCGCCATCCAGTCGGGCAAATGCCCTACCACCTGGCTGTGGGTTGTTTTGTCGCCTCTTACGAAAGGCCACCGGGCCGCAGGAAATTGTATTCTTTCTCCGTTCCTGCACGGATAGAAGTTAATCGTTACAAACATACGAATACGAATTATCTGTGCAGGAACGGAGAAAGAATACAAAATCCTGCGGCCGGGCGGCCTGTCGTAAGAGGCGACAAAACCACCCACAGCAAGGTGTTAGGGCATTTGCCCGACTAGATGGCTACTGCCCCTGGTCTAAAGTATGTCGCCATAGCAACCTTGTGTTGTGTTCCGGCATTAGTGACCAGGTTCCAGTCTCCCTTAAGAGCGCAGCAGCGCATTTGTAGCACCTTGGTGTTGCAAATGTCCATAGGCAATATTAATCACTTTCCATCAAGTGGGTCGCCTGCCTGTCTGCTGAACTCACGCTATAAAAAAAAGTTGAGAGGAGCCAAGTGACACCCGAATGGAACGAAGTTCCTTTCGATTAATTAGTGAAGGAAGTGTAATTTTTTTTTTAAAGTTATAATAATATTTTTTTATTATTGACAAATATAATGTAATATAAACTTAATCCGTAGGCTCAATTTTAGTAAAACACGCGCACGCCGCACGGCTTATAGCAAAATATTTTTTCCGTCTAGCCCCCTTTCGCAACGCGCGATAAGGAACTTCGTTCCAAAAATGGTAGTAGTCTAATTTTGAAAAAATCGTTGCCCACCTTCAGGATGTGATGGAAGGGATGCCAGAGGAGGAAGTGGGGCACAGGAACTCTCATTCATCGCAAGAGACAGGACTACCTCAAGGCTAACTGTTGCAAGCCGATTCTGTAAGAGCATAGTAAAACACCGCTCGAGCCGACGCTAAAATTTGTAATCATCATGGCTCTAGCACTTAAATTTCAGAATGCTAATTTAATTGTCAAAGAGACATAAAGTTATGATAACAGGTGAACAAGGAAGCTGTTCTAATAGTTCTTGTAATGAGTTTGCGGGAACTTGCTTCAGATGACCCTCCTAAATGGAGGACAAGCGGACAATCAACAGGCTGGTCATCGGCGCAATCCACTTACGAACGCAGTTATTGCACCGGACTAAAGCTAAACTCGAACGCAGAGTAGGTTACAATCACAGAGAATTCAGTTTTTAAAATTTATATTTAAGCTGAAGCGTTCTATAGTGGCTTTACTGACATAAATTTGACCACCTTACCGTGGAAGGGAATTACTCGGAACTATAATAAAAAACAAAAAAATGAACCTCGTTATTCATAATACGGTTTATCGGCTTGTTGAAAAGGGTAATTTTCATAATCGTGTTATTAATGTAATAAAAAAAAAACTAGAATTCTTTCAAGTTGTTCGCATGTACATACCTACTATTAAATTACAACCTACATTTTGAAGTGAAACATCTTTATTGATGAAACAAAAAAAAAACTAACACTAAAAAAAGATTTTTACTAATGTAAACATAAAGACAAAGTTGAAAATATTTTGAAGTTTTTTCATACCTACATACATACATAACTTCACGCCAGGTCCCTTGCAGGGTAGGCACGAACAGAGCGTCAATCAGGCCTATTCTTACACACTTCACTTGCTTCTATGACATTCATAGCTCTTCTCATGCACACTCGTTGTAGTTTTTTCGTTATTTAATAATTTAAACACTAAGCTCATAAAGTAGAATTTGAAATATATTGAAGTTTTGTAGTTCTTAAATCAATTTGAAATTAGAGTATTTGTTTCCTATTTTAGTTATCATAGCCACTCGTTTCATTTGTTCAAATAGTAGTTTCTGAGAGTTCAATACTCTGCGCAACTGGAGCATGTAATCACAAGACGGGAACAAGCGGCAAGTAACTAACCGCGCATTGAGACCAAGTGCTGCAAGAGGCGAACGCTGCGATGTCATTTCAATAGTTTGAGCTTGGTCAGTGTTAAGGCGAGTTATTTACCTAAATACCTAGTTAGATTTTGTATTACCTTGCGTGTACTAGCAGAAGGTGATGTCAGGAGCCTTAAGAACCGACGAGCGTGCATGACAAGAGCTATGAATGTCAAAGAAGCAAGTGAGGTGTGTAAGAATAAGCCTAAATGGCGCTCTGTTGTTCGTGCCTACCCCGCAAGGGACCTGGCGTGAAGTTACGTATGTATGTATTACCTTACTTATACTACGTATCTAAAGACTATTCTTCATCTTTTGCTTCTCATCTAATTATTTGGGGTCGAATCTCCTCTTTTTCCTGCCACACTATCTTGGATTCTAGGTTATTTTATTCTGAATCTGGCAAACAGGCAGACGACCAAACGTTCATAGGCGATGGTAACCGCTTTCCATCAGGTGGGCTGACACTGCCGCATGTTTGCTGTACTCCAGCTATAAAAAAGCAACATCGCGAGAACGCTAGAAACCAGAATCTAAAACGAATCCTGTTATTTTCTCACTTTATCACTATCTTCTCCGGTCTATTATGCGGCCAGGCGGCCTATCGTCTATGTTATGGCGACATTCTTTAGACCAGCGGTGGTAGCCATCCTGTCGGGCAAATGCCCTATCTGGCAAAAACAAGCAAAAAAACTAGCTCAGGTGGACGACGGTCTCCGGTAGTTTTTTTATGCCATGAGTTCAACAGACAGACATGTCTGCTGAATTCATGGCATAAAAAAACTACATTCTCGTGAAAATGCGGAGGACACTTAACGTGCTTTGTATCATCTCTACTTAGTACTAAATAAAACTTTTCTATCTTCGCATAGAAACAACATTATAAGCTGACCTCCAATCATCTTACTTTTTATTTCTAAGTTACAATTGAGATGCACTCAAACACCTCGGTTCGTTCATTAGCTGATTCACCGTACTTAAAGTTAATTCGATTATTTACTTTTTCTTTTTGTTTTATATCTTTAGAAGGGCTTCGTATAGTATTTTATTGATTAAGCGTATTTCACTTATAAATCGAACTTCTTTTTATTGTAATTGGCCAAATGTGTAATCCACGCATCATTCAAGGTTCCGTAAAGAGGAAAAACGATCCCCATCCAGCAAGGCAAGAACTCTTTACCGTCGTCTGTGTTTCCTGAAGAATACAATGTAGGCGTCTTTAAGCCTCGCGTGAGCAGGTATCTTCTAGGTAAGCTTGCTCCACCTTAGACTGCATTTCTGCTTGAATTTTCCAGATTTTTCCTCTTCATAGTTCAAAAATTAGCGTGGGCATAAAATTTATGACTTTGGAAGCATACATCTCGCCAGCTAATGACTTGAAACTCATTCAATCAATCTAAATTAATGGTTTTCAATATTTTTGAAAACGCGACCCCTTTACAGGTTGAAAACTTTTGGCGACCCCCTTGGGTCATAGACAGATAAAAAGTTAGTAATTTAAAATTCTACGCTTATGTTTTTCTCCAATTTGTTACCTATTAAATATTATTAGGACCTATACTCTACAAAAAGCTGCGAAGCGTAGGAAGTTCCTAAGTCCGAGGTATAAATTTAAATAACCTTTTCTATTTTGCTGGCGACTCCCTTTTTTTTTGGCCAGGGGAAATCCGCTTGAGGACTAAGCCGCGACAGGCACAGAAACCTGGGGGATGCTCGCGACCCGGTGAGACAGTGTGGGATTCGCCAGATCGGGGGTGCCACGCTATTGCAACTCCCCACTTAGGGATACCCACTAAAACTCCTGGGTGTTCCGTCCTGCGCCTGTTGCCAGGGCTACGTGTATGCGGTTTTCCCAACTCCGCTACCCTGGCAGGCGTGGGCCCCGCTCACTGGGCCTCTTCCAATGCCGGGGGAGCTATTCCCCCGGCGACGGCTACTCCCCCGGCGACGTTGCTGGCGACTCCCAGAGCAAGGCTCTGCAACCCCCCTAGGGGTCGCGACCCACAGTTGGAAAAACCCTGATCTAAATTAACAAACCTGTGCATTCAATTGTTCTTATACTCAAAGGTTTGAATAGACTAGACAGACAACTAACTATAAGATAGAATGTCAAAAGGTCATAAAATTCTAATATTGTAAAGTAAATTAAAAATTCAAAGCTTGCTATAATTAAAAAGGAAATTATAACGCTCTTTTGTTAAACAATTAAGTTCAATCTCCAGTTGTAGGTCTGTTAGACGACGAACTTCCGTCTGTGCCACTTTAGCATGGCATCGTAAATTGTCTATAGGTATATGAATAACAAAGCATAACAGAGTTTTTGGCGGGACCTGAAAGGAGATGTTGTGCTGTGCAGTTTTATTTTCTAAAAATGTGTAAAATTACTCTAAAATGAACAATAGTTGTAGGATATTGATAGTTTTTGAGTAGTAATTGTGTGTTTTGTGAGAAATGTGAATTGTATAGCCAAATGTGGCCTTCTGAGCTGTCACAATAACTCCGTTGAATGGCACTAGCTGATTACCTACAGTTCAGCTGTGTTACACATAGGCTTAAGTAAATGAAGAAACTATTGTAAACTAAGATCTGGCTTAAAGGCCTAGCTGCCAAGCCATAATCCTAAATAAAATAACAAAGCATAACAAACAGACGGGATATTTAGCCCCATTTCCTTGAGCTCTCACGCTCAACTACGCAACGGTTCTCTAGAACACATATTCCGTGTACAACAATGATCTGGACGGAACTTCGGCTATACGTTAGCGAGACCCCTGGTGTTGCAAACGTCTATAGGCGACGGTAACCACTTTCCATCAGGTGGGCTGTCTGCCTGTTTGCCTGATTCAGGTTATAAAAAAAACAAGAAATATAAATTCAAAATCGTTCCAATGACGAATTCGAGATTTCCCAACTTAGGGAACGAAAAGTATTGTAGCGACAAACGTTTATGGTCGTTTCAAAAAAAATAAAAATTGTTTGAATCTAATATATAAAATTCTCGTGTTACAGTTTTCGTTGCCATACTCCTCCGAAACGGCTTGACCGATTTTGATGAAATTTTTTGTGCTTGTCCGGTATCTATGAGAATCGGCCAACATCTATTTTTCATCCCCCTAAATGTTAGGGGTAGTCCACCCCTAAATTTTTTATTTTATTTATTAGACAAAATTTTTAATTTCAATTTTTTTATGATACAACATACAAAAAAACATACAAATCTACATTTTCAACGCTCTACGATCAACCCCAATTTTTTCGGGCAGGACGACGTCTACCGGGACAGCTAGTTAATATTATAAATGGGAAAGTAACTGTCTGTTCCGTTTTCACGATTTATGAAAAGGGTATCCCAGAAAATAAGATAGATTTTGGTTTCTTTTGTGACTTGTCATTTTGATTATTGTGGTCATTTTGATCACTTTGGTCATTTTGGTCGATTTGATCATTTTGGTTGATTTGGTCATTTTGATCACTTTGGTCATTTTGGTCGATTTGGTCATTTTGGTTGATTTGGTAATTTTGGTCGATTTGTTCATTTTGGTCGATTTAGTGTAATTTTGTACATATTCAGTTTTTATACCGGAAATGAAGAAATAGATACTTTTCATCGCGGGAGATAGGAAAGTTTGCGAAATAGAATGAAGTGAATTTTAGTGAAGGCAAATAGTACTAACATAAAATTTTTAATACAATGTAACCTGTATTAACGCCTGCTCTTTAAACAAAAGGTACCTACGCATTACTACGTTGGAACCGCGGCTCAGCCGCGGGGTGAACTCTAGTAGATTATAATTATAATGTGGTCTTGGTCTTGTAGTACCGCCAGGCTTATCCAATTCAAATTGGTGAGTTTCATACATCTCGAAGAGCACGTTTCTTTACGTTGTCATTTACCTACAGTAAATGGTAACTGTAATTTTAGATCAGAAAACTGCTAAATGATGGATCATTTAGCAGTTCTCCAGTCAGGATTTCAATCTACGGCATTATCCGTGCAGGAACGGAGAAAGAATACAATTTCCTGCGGCCGGGCGGCCTGTCGTAAGAGGCAACAAAACAACCCACAGCCAGGTGGTAGGGCATTTGCCCGACTGGATGGCTACCACCCCTGATATAGAGTATGTCGCCATAACAACCTTGAGTTGTGTTCCGGCATTAGTGACCAGGTTCCAGTCTCCCTTAAGAGAGCAGCAGCGCATTTTTAGCACCTTTGGTGTTGCATATGTCCATAGGCGACGGTAAACGCTGGCCATCAAGTGGGCCGTCTGCCTGTCTGCTGAACTCCAGCAATAAAACAAAAATAAAAAAAAGAATTGAAATGAGAGTCGAGGGACTTATCCACAAAGCTACCACGACAGCCGATAAGAGTAGAATTTGAAATAAAATAACAAACATAATATCTTGGACAAAATGCGCTTAGTATAATGATCCTCTTCTGTCATAATGACTAAACTGGGCGATGTGCGAGCAAGATAAAAAATAGCCGTACCTTCTTTTACTAAGGAGCAAGTAAGATGGACGATAACCTCGTTACTGAAGACGAGCGTCTCAATGTAATCTTATAAAGTAGACTAATTTGCAGACAATTGAAAAGTTGGAACAGCTTTCGTTAAGATAATTTAGAATGATGCTGTGTTTATCAATTATTATTAGAATAATCTTACAATTATAATTGTTTTGAAATATACGATGACAAGTAAAGTGTAAAAGAAATATATACCTATCTAGGTGTCAGATTATTGTTCCATTTTAATTAAATAAATAAAATTGAAATACACGCATTATTTTAGCAAAAGGCGCTTCATTGAAGACTTCCTACGCTTCAACCCCAAATGTGCTGCTGCTCTCTACTATTACTAATCTTATATATAACTAGCTGTCCCGGCAGACGTCGTCCTGCCCGGTAAAAAAAAAAATTAGGGGTGGACTACCCCTAACATTTAGGGGGATGAAAAATAGATGTTGGCCGATTCTCATAGATACCGGATAAGCACAAAAAATTTCATCAAAATCGGTCAAGCCACTTCGGAGGAGTATGGCAACGAAAACTGTGACACGAGAATTTTATATATTAGACTAGCTGTCCCGGCAGACGTCGTCCTGCCCGGTAAAAAATAGGGGTTGATCGTAGAGGGTTCAAAATCTAGGGTTGTATGTATTTTTGTATGTTGTATCATAAAAAATAGAAATTAAAAATTTTGTCTAAAAAATAAATAAAAAAATTTAGCGGTGGACTACCCCTAACATTTAGGGGGATGAAAAATAGATGTTGGCCGATTCTCATAGATACCGGATAAGCACAAAAAATTCATCAAAATCGGTCAAGCCGTTTCGGAGGAGTATGGCAACGAAAGCTGTGACACGAGAATTTTATATATTAGATAATAAATCGCAAAATGTGTTGGTAAACGCATAACTTGAGAACGACTTTACCGATTTTGATGAAATTTTGTGTGTGTGACTGAGTGGGTCCCGGGATGGTTTAAATCCACAATTGAAACCGGTAGGTGCCGCTGGAATCGGGTTCTATATTTTTATTTATTTAAGGCATAAGGACAACGTCTGCCGGAACTGCTAGTATATTATAGAGAGGTAAAGTTTGTTTGTAGGGCATAATCTCTTAAACTGCTGAACGGATTCTGAAAATTCTTTCACCAGTAAAAAGCTACATTATTCCTGAAAAACTTAGGCTATATTTGATTGTGTTTTGATAATATTTTTTTTTGATGACTAGTGAAACGGGCACGGGTCAGATAGTCGTTTATAGAAAGTGTAATTAAAAAAAACTTTTTTAATAACCGACCATAAATATCCCACTGCTAGCCTCGGGCCTCCCACTATAAGGGAAGGGACAATATACCCGCAACGCTTATCCCAGGCGGCTTGGCAGGTTTGACACATCGGTTATCTCGATGTGCAGGTTTAAATCACGAAATTTTTCCTTCACCGTTGTTAGAGACGCGTGAACTAGCAACTACCACGACTATATATACAATAGACGGTTTTTATATTCCTTAGCTCGTACCTTCATAAAATATATACCTAGGCAACTAACGCGTATTATACGACCAATAAAAAGCAAATTTTCTTTTTTAACACGGCTTTTTAAATTTAATTCTTAAACAATAACAATTTGCGAACGCAATAGCTGTTGTTCGCTACATATACCTCCGTCCCTCTACGTTGTATAGGTGCGTCCCTCTCGCTCTGATAGCATTACGCGTCCATTTTTGTAAGCGCTCCTCGCCCGATCCAATTTCAAACTCATTTGTTAACGCATAAAGCAATTATTAAAAAACGCCAGTGATTTGTAACGATAAAAAGGGATTTTTAAGACCGATACACGATATTTAGGCACTTTTTAACGGATTTAACTGTCACTTTTGTTATTATAGCTGGTAAACGTAGGTGTATTATAGCTGGTCGGCACCTTGACGTCCCGCCTGACGCAGATTGTCTCAGGGCAGAGCAAACGTCAGGGTGCCACCACTGCTTTGGCGTCGACGAAGACACGACGCTACATATCTTCCAGGTGTATCCAGTCTGGGACAAGGTAGCCGGAGAGCCCCAGATCTCCGGCTAACACATTCTGAGGCCAGTCCGCAGAGGGGCCGGCCGTCGTCCGTCCGGGCGAAGGACGTTAGAAGATCGGACAGAAGTTTTAGTGGGTATCCTTAACAGCGGCGTTTCAATATCACTACACAGGTGAGGTGCTAGTGCAACCCCGACCTGGCGAATCCCAAATCCCATCGTGCGGCTTATAGTCTTCAAACGGATTTACCCTGTATAAAATAATGGTAAACAATACATAGTCCACCTAAACGAAAGTGGTTACCATCACCTATAGACGTTAGGTAACCAGACTGTAGGATGAGATAAGTGAATAGGATAGAGGGATGAGATAAGTGGATAGGATAGAGGGATGAGATAAGTGGATAGGATAGAGGGATGAGATAAGTGGATAGGATAGAGGGATGAGATAAGTGGATAGGATAGAGGGGTGAGATAAGTGAATAGTATACAGGGATGAGATAAGTGGATAGGATAGAGGGATGAGATAAGTGGATAGGATAGAGGGATGAGATAAGTGGATAGGATAGAGGGATGAGATAAGTGGATAGGATAGAGGGGTGAGATAAGTTAATAGGATACAGGGATGAGATATGTGGATAGGATAGACGGATGAGATAAGCGGATAGGATAGAGGGATGAGATAAGTGGATAGGATAGAGGGATGAGATAAGTGGATAGGATAGAGGGATGAGATAAGTGAATAGGATACAGGGATGAGATAAGTGAATAGGATAGAGGGATGAGATAAGCGGATAGGATAGAGGGATGAGATAAAGGAGACGGAATAGAGGGATCAAACAGGAGGATTGGAATAGATGGAATGGGATAGGGAATTGGAATAGGCGATGGGATATTAATACTTGAGATATCTTAAAGTTGTTAAGTTTCCAGTTACTCACAAACAGTTAGTAATAGGTAGTTTTTTTATTATTTCTTTCAGTGCTGTGTCGGAACATGTTTCGGCACAGCAAAAGACTGAGTACCACCTCATTTCTTAAATTTCGGCTTTCATTTATTGTTATTTTCTTATCAGTTTGTATTGTGTGAGTCGCAATTGAAAATAAATATTTTCTTTCTTGTATGAAAAAGGGTATTCCCCCTCTCACTCATCGTAGGAAACACGATCAGCTCAAGGCTAACCGTTTCACGCCAATGTGCTGTAAAAGCGTGGTATTACACCGATCACGCCGGCCCAGAGACCTGTAATCGATGTAATGATTCCAACAACAATGATCTTATAATAACTAGATGCGCAGTTTACGGCACCGACGTGTTGCCACTTCAAAGATGCCTGCAGGCATATCTGGTCGCAGTTGTGAGATAGACATTAAGCGAGTGTGACGTATCCGCGACGGGCGTTAAAACGTATTCAAAATGGTGAAATGTACTGTTAAAAGTTGTGTATCACGTCCGAAAATGATAATAAAGCAAGTGACGTTAGTTTTCACAAGTAAGTTTGCTTAATTTTGATCGCATTATATTAGAAAACAAATTAATATATCGTGCATTGTTTTTGCCATCGGTGTTACCAGTAAAGCGAATTAAAATTTTAACGATTTTATTTTTTAACAAATTTTTGGAGTGTAGTTCATGAAAAAGTGAATGATGGAAGCGTGCGCCAGTAAATTTTGTGTGCTTTAATAATAAAATTTCGGCAACGACTCTAATTTTTTTATGATACTATATAGTTAATAATTTTCATAAAATAGTATTAGGTTCAGCAGCAGTTAGAATGATCCTTATTTGTTTGTCTACGTCAAAAGTGGCGGTCATTCTACTATCAGAGGAAGGGAGGTCATCTTCGCAGATTTATATGACGAACTTGGCAAGTATCGATATAAAGTGGAACCTTGCGCTATGTCTTGCGATTTTCGAAAGTAGACGATTTTAAGCCCTCAACGTTAATTGAACCTTTGCACATGTTTTATTAAAATGTCTTGTTATAGTAAGATATTAAGCAAGCCGTGAAAACCCAATCAATCCAGTTCACTAAAAATATCTTAGTACATAATTATTATAAACTCTTATAATAATTATGTAATAAGTATATATTGTAAGTTTTATATTCTATAAAAAAAGAAGCCAAAAAACGTTCAATCTGGTGATATTTCTGACTACTGGCAACTCTGTACGTTTTCACGAAAGCTATGCCTTGTCTCATTTTAACGTAATTGGTTGGACTATGGAAAAAACGAGACAAATATGGTATACTTTGGCAAACTGTTGGCATTACATTAGAATTCAAAGCTACGTCTTTTAAACTCGCAAGTGGCTACGTATTTTAAAGAATTATTTGTAAGACGTTACTACTCTATGTAAGCTCACTGATATCAACAATCGAAGTAATAAAATGTAGGTAGGTATAAGTTAGATATGGAAGCTAAGTCCCTTCAGGCGATGAATTAAGCGAATCAAATCGATTTAGCCCCTTTGAAGTCACTTAATAACAAACTAAACTACCCTCTAAAACTAGATATTTAATATCGTGTATGTTTGTACGTTTGGCCCGAGGACATTCGCTGTATTAAAACTTACCCCGAGAATCGAACCCTAGACCATCACACCGCCCGCTGATGACAATTATTAGGTTAGGACTGATGGTAAGTTCGTTTATTTGTTGATGGGTTCCGTACCTAAATATATATACACAAACATACTAAACTAATATTTATACGTCTTTGTATATATTTATGAAAATACTCTTCTTATAATACTCAACGCTATGTAAAGATTTCAAATCAATATATAGACTACTTGTTTTACAGGCTTTTATTTAACTTACAATGGATGTACCTAACATAAGTTCGGGTGGAATCTTGCAAGTTAAAGTTGACCAACTTCCCGGTTTCCGATTGAGTTGAAATTTTGCACGCATATGTATATAGCGTGACAATGCAATAATATGGTACCATGGAGCTGATTTGATGATGGAGTGAGAAGGTGGCCATAGGAACTCCTGTACTAAACAAGAGAGACCCGTCGTGTTTGGGCTCGCTTTACTTGTCTTGGCTAGCACTCTGCTGCTACATGATTTTAAGGATCTCTAAAGCTTGTATTTAAACACCTTTTTTTTAAAGTTATCAATTTAGAGGTATTTGAAAAATACATTTTTATATCATACTAGCTGTCCCGGCAGACGTCGTCCTGCCCGGTAAGAAATAGGGGTTGATCGTAGAGGTTTGAAAATTTAGGGTTGTATGTATTTTTTAATTCTGTGTCTTAAAAAATAAAAGTAAAAAAAAAATATCAAAATATTTTAAAAAAAATTGAGGAGTGGACTACCCCTAACATTTAGGGGGATGAAAAATAGATGTTGGCCGATTCTCATAGATACCGGATAAGCACAAAAAAATTCATCAAAATCGGTCAAGCCGTTTCGGAGGAGTATGGCAACGAAAACTGTGACACGAGAATTTTATATATTAGATTACCTACAGAAGAAAAGTATGGAATAGAATATACATATATTTATGGCGTAATGACATGCATTACGCCATAAATATATGTATATTCTATTCAACTGTAATACAAGGATATTACAGTTTTTACGGTATCAATGCATTCATATAAAGAAACTCATATTTTAAAAGCAGCGTTATGTAAAATCTTTAATATTGACTTATTTAACATGAACTGTATTTCGAGTTTAGCTGGCACAAACACACAAAAACTGAATTTTTATATGTGGAAAAAATATAAGAAATTTGTTGTATTGAAATACAAAAGTGACATGAAAATGAGAAAAGTGTTACGTAAAAAATTTACAGTATTCGGCCCGGAAGGCGTTGTCCTGCTCTTCTTCTTTTTCTCCACTGTTGGACGTAGGCCTGCCCAAGTTCGCGCCATATATCCCGGTCTCACGTCTTCCTCATCCATACCCTGGCCGTGACCTTGCGCAGGTCATCGATCCACCGTCCACCGGGATGGAGGGCATCCTACGCTACGCTTGCAGAAACGCGGTTTACTCCATGACGCGTTTGCTCCATCGGCCGACCGTCCTGCGGCAGATGTAACCAGCTCATTGCCACTTCAACTTGCTAATCTTGCGAGTTATGTCGGTTACCTGTTCTGATATGAAAAAAATGAAATCTAGAACCCGATTCCAGCA
This sequence comes from Dendrolimus punctatus, assembly GCA_012273795.1. Taxonomy (NCBI): domain Eukaryota; kingdom Metazoa; phylum Arthropoda; class Insecta; order Lepidoptera; family Lasiocampidae; genus Dendrolimus; species Dendrolimus punctatus. The sequence continues at coordinate 12,921,460 of CM022551.1, read as the reverse complement.
ACATTCACTGGATCCAATTGTTCTAAACCGTTCTTGAATCCATTTGAACCCACGCAAAAAACTTCCTCGAGATCGGTCTAGGGGGTCAGTAGGTATTCAGTGCCATGCGCAGAAATATAATAATAAGATTTTTTTATCCGTGCAGGAACGGAGAAAGCAACCCAGAGCCAGGTGGTAGAGCATTTTCCAGACTGTACGGCTACCACCCCTGGTCTAGAGTATGCCTCCATAAAAACCTTGAGTTGTGTTCGAGAATTTGTGGCCAGGTTCCAGAGTGACTTAAGACAGCAGCAGCTCATTTGTAGGACCTTTAGTGTTGCAAATGTCCATAGGCCATAGTAACCGCTTGCCAGCAGGTGGGCCAGCTGCCTGTCTGCTGAACTAAAGCCCTAAAATATCTTTATATATAAAGATAAAGCTTTTAAATTGTAATAATCAAATTGAACCCTGAAAATTGTTAAAAGAAATCAAACCACATTACACTACAAAGGAATAAACACATTTGCACTAGCGGCACCCCGCGGCGTCGCCTGTGCTATCCACAAGTTAATAACACGTTTAACTTCGTTCCATGCCGCGTACAGACGCACCGGATAACATCTGATATAGGTATTCATTGTTTGCAATAAAATAACCTAATTTGGTTTCTCATATGTTAAACTGCACCTTATAATATTTAAGTACCTTACTGTCTAATTTGATACTAAACTAGAACAAATGAGAATAATTTTGAAGGAAGAAAAATATTTCCTACTGACAAGTGTCGGCGAAGTTTGTCCGTTGGCTCAGCGACCTAAAGTAAGTCTTAGCCTCCGAATCGAGATGCCACTTTCCTCTATCCTGCGCAGTGACTTGCCAGTTGTGGGCTTATAGTGCGGTCAGGTCAGCTTCCACTCTGTCCTTCCAGTGATACTTGGGGTATATGCATAATGTGCTTTCTTCACTTCCCGATCTTCCTTAATCTGTTCTACATGACCGAGATTTTATCTTCCTAATTAGGTTAGGCTTCTATTTTGGAGTTAGTTCGGACTCTCCAGCTGCCATCTCCTTTTATTGTTGGGCCCAATATTATTCTGGGGACCTTTCTCTCTGTGAACAACTATTGGTTCTCCTCCTTCAGCGACAGTATCCAGGCCTCAGAGCTGATACTTACACGTGTCCATTTATGTCTAACCAGAAGCATGTACATAAACGTATATATATATACGTCTACTTTGAAAATGACTGAATTTCATACATACATTTTCATCAATTTTTCACCCCCTTAAGGGTTCAATATTCAGAAATCCTTTCTGAGAGCGCACTTAAAACATAGATATAAACCGTATCAAAATTTAGTTTTTGTTTTTACTGATCCATGCCCAGTTCGTTGGGCGTTAAAAAAAAGAAAACATATTAATCACGATCAAATATAATCTGTCACTGAGGAATAATGTAGCTTACTTCTGGAGAAAAAAAATCAAAATCGATACAGTAGTTTAAGAGATTAATTACTGCCTACAAACTTTTCCTCTATATTTTTTATGATATATTTTTATGATTACAATATTTTATTTATTTATATATTTACAATAGAATATATTACAATATACAATATAGGTATGCATGGTTGGTACATTATTTAAGACTAAGTACTTATAAGTTGATAGTTTATCCCCAAACTAGGAGAGGCCTGTATTATAGGCATATTCGGCTGAGACATGCTTTCAATTTGATGACATTATGATTAGGTGAGTTTAGCTTATAAAATTAATTAACTTTTTTTTCAAGAATTTAAGTTTGTGTATGTGTAAGGGCGTTCATGAGTGTATATTTATAATATTTATGGGTACCCAATAATATTTACAAATGACACATTTATTATACAAAAAATGAAATGTATGTAAAAAATAATAAAATAGTGTTAAAAAGCTACAAAAGCTCGGTCAAAAAACAACTCAAACAATCGACCGCACTAACCACTATAGAAACAAAATTACATACATCTATCTCTTTCTAACGATAGGCCGCCTCTTTCACACAGACACCCCGCTGACTCGTTAGCGACAAATAAACGCTGTAATACAATAAAACAGAAAAATAGTATGGCAAAAATTACAATTGACAATTTCACCACGATCTCTGTGCTGCCCTTAAACATTTAATGCTTACGTGATAAGATTGAAATTCCTATAAATATAATCCTATGACTATATTGGTGAAGTATTCAAAATGTGACATTTGTTTGAGGCGTTCACCCAATATGGAGTGAAATAAAATTGTATTTTTCTACTTTTAATTGGTGCAAATTGTTGATGTTGTGACGTGGGTTTTGGGAATGGATTTCTTCGGCTTCTAATGGGACATGAGTTTTGTTATTTCGAGCTTGTTAGTGTCAAATATCAAGTGGAGTAAAAGGGAAGTTTTACGGTACAAAATTCTACAGTGAAACTTGATAAGTGGGACCTGGATAAGGGAGAAACCTCCATAATTGGAACTCATGCTGAGGTCCCAACACTTCGGCACTGAATTACCCCTTTTAGTGGGACGAAGCAAGCCTCTTTATCTGGGATTCGTTCTTTCGATTTATCATCATAGTTACCTCTATTACTTAGACAGTGAGTGAATTCTATATGCATAGACCTCTAACTGAGGTAACATCGTTTTTTTACTTATTCCTTTTCTACCCGCAAATTCATAACTTTTGTAGCAGCAATGGTTGGATATACGGGTTTTAAAAAATGAAACGGTAATATTCTCAAAGCAGTTTGTGGATAATTTATTTTATTTAATAATCGCACCTCTATACCTGAAATAACCTTTATTCTGATCTCTATTGATGGAACCCTCTGCAAATGAGACACATATTTATTTGTACCTGGATATCTGAGATACTGGATAAGTGGAATACCCACATACATACATAACTTCACGCCAGGTCCCTTGCGGGGTAGGCACGAACAACAGCGCGCCATACAGGCTTATTCTTACACACCTCAGATTAAATAATGCTAATAATACTAAACATTCACAAAATTCTAATGTACATATTTAAGAATTTTAAAAAAAGAAATAAATATTTTTTTATAATCAACAAAAGTTAATATTAATAAAATAATCTTTCATTGCATTATCATATCTAATATATAAAATTCTCGTGTCACAGTTTTCGTTGCCATACTCCTCCGAAACGGCTTGACCGATTTTGATGAAATTTTTTGTGCTTATCCGGTATCTATGAGAATCGGCCAACATCTATTTTTCATCCCCCTAAATGTTAGGGGTAGTCCATCAGGGGCAGGACGACGTCTGCCGGAACAGCTAGTTAATATACATAAAATTTAAGTAATAACCTAAGCTTTTCTCAAGTTAAACAATTTCAATATTAAATAGTTCAACTTAGATAAGTTTAAGTTATCTCATCTGTCGGGCTTGCCGAGACGCACACGTTTTTTTTTATTGCTGAAGTACAGCAGACAGGCTGACGGCTCAACTGTGATGGAAAGCGGTTTACGTCGCCTATGAGCATATGCAACACTAGGTACTACCAATGTGCTGCCGTACTCGCAGATGGGATTGGAACCTGGCCACTAATGCCGGAACGCAACTCAGGTCGTTATATCAAAATAAATTTAATTTTATACTAATACTAGCGGCCCCAGCAGACGTTGTCCTGCTCTGAAAAAATATAACCCGATCCCAGCGCCACCTACCGGTTCCAATTGTGGATTTAAACCATCCGGGTACTCACTCAAACACACAAAAACAAAATCGCTCCCCGTTGTTAAGAGGATTCTAGAACCCGATCTCAGCGCCACCTACCGGTTCCAACGGTATAAAAACTATCTTATCTTTCAAGTTGGATCAAACTGGACACGGTGTGCAAATTTGATTAAAATCGGTTGAGTAGTTTAGGAGTCCATCGCGGACAAACATTGTGACAGGAGATTTATATATATAAGATAAGATGGGAAGTTGAAGAGCTTGTTTGATTGAACGCGCTAATCTCAGGAACCACGGATCTGATTTGAAAAATTCTTGCAGTGTTAGATAGCCCATTTATCGAGGAAGGCTATAGGCTATATATCATCACGCTAATACCAATAGGAGCGGAGCACCAATGAAGAATGTTTCAAAATCGAGGGGTTTTTACAAGCTTTTATTTAACTTGCAATGGATGTAAGTTCGGGTGGAATCTTTTAAGTAAAATTTGACCAACTTCCCGGTTCCCGATTGAGCTGAAAGTTTGCACGCATGTATGTATATCGCGTGACAATACAATAATATGAGCTGATCTGATGATGGAGTCGGAAGGTGGCCATAGGAACTCCTGTACTAAACAAGATAGACCTATCGTGTTTGGGCTCGTTTCACTTGTCTTGGCTAGCACTCTGCTACGTGATAACCAGGATCTCAAAAGCTTGTATTACTTTTTTAAAAAGATTATTTAAACTTCTTTTCTTTCACTATTCCACGCGGACGACGTCGCGGGCAGAAACTAGTTAGGTATAAAAATCAAATATCCCTTACTGCCAAGAAATTGTCAAAAATAAAAAGTATAACATTACTTACTTCCATACAAAGATGTAGTACATTCGGTCTTCTTTGTGCAATGCTGTATGTTTTTGATCAACGTACAGATATCATTGACAAAGTTCTTTTGTTAATAGCGGATGCGTGGGTTGTGATTTTGCGATAATAGATTTAATTAATGAGTTTGGAAAGAAATTACTATATTATATTTAGCAAGTAGCTGGTGCCTGCAACTTCATACGCGTAGAATTTTTTTTGCGGAATCCAAAAAAGTAGCATAAGTTACTCTTCACATGCTATACATCTGCAAGTGGAAATTCCGTCAAAATCGATCTAGCCGTTTCAGAGATTCGCCGGAAAATCCAGACAGAGAATGTGCCTTGAGTACATATTAATTTATAAATATATAAGAAAAATAAATAAAATATAATAAATTCGGAAGGACTGTAAAAATTTAGAAGAAAAAGAGAGAAGATATAAGAATCAAATCTTATATATAAAATGTCATGTCACAATTGTTTGTTGTCCCATACTCCTCCGTAACTGCTTGACCGATTCTCATGAAACTTTGTGTGCATATTGGGTAGGTCTGAGAATCGGACAAAATCTATTTTTCATCCCCCTCAATGTTTAGGGTAGTCCACCCCTAAATATATTTTTTAATTTTTAGATATTTTTTTTGTATACAGCATTAAAAATACATACAACCCTAAATTTTCAACCCTCTACGATCAACGCCTATTTTTTAATAGCGATATTAGTATTTTTATAATTTTCTACTGGGATGATTTAGATTTTAATTTGAACCAGGTAGATGGTGCTGCAATCGGGTATACCAGAACCTCGGTGTTCTTTTTGTTGTTGTATGTGTTGAATTTTGTCCCGGAATGGTTTAAATAAACGATGGATCCAGTAGGTGGCGTCGCGATACTCCTCCTAAACGCTGGGCCTGATTTTGATGAAATTTTTTGTTTGTTCAAGTGGATTTGAGAATAGTTTAGATTAACATTTGGTCCCGGTAGATGACGCTGGAATCGAGTTCTAGATTTTTATTTTTTAAAGGCTGGATAACGTCTGCCGGGTACAGCGAGTATACAGCGTGTTTCATTTCAAATGACAATAAATCATAACTTTAGCGGTCGTACTCCATACAAATTTTTTGGTACTATTAAATCAACCGTAATGTCAAAAATAATTTTTTTAAATTTCCGAACAAATTAATTACGATAAAAAGAGAATAAAAACAGAACATCTTGTAAATATTGGTTCGCGAGCGAGAGCGTAAGAATGAACAACTTCCGCGTTTAATGATGAAGAGAGGAGCTGGCAACATGATACATTGGTCACTAACCTACCGATTTAGACACAATAACTGATACATGTTGTTGTAATATTCTGAAATGAAAAATGAGGTCCTGTGGCTAAACCAAAGAAGTTACCTTGATTCATTTTTGTATTTGGGCAGAGTACGTCATGAAGAAAACGTGGTCTGATTTATTGTCGTAAGGTCTGAAACACGCTGTATATTATATTATAAACAGTTATTTTGTTAAACCTGTTGCTTATTATTAATAATAAACTTGTAATAAAAGGGCTTTATGAAAAAGTGGGACAGCTATCTAGGTTTTACCCTAATTGGTGGAATATATTAAGTTTTCTTCCTTATTTGTAATATATGTATGTTTTGATGTAAATATTAGTACTTTAGTATTACATAAGTACCTATAATCTTTTCTTATAATCCCGTAGAAATTCATCATGATATACACAGCTTTGTGTCACTTCAAAGATCATCTGGTTTGAAAAAAATCTCAATGAACACAAAAATAAAAAATCGGCCAAGTGAGTATCTATCCACGCATATGGAAGGGTTCAGGTCTCTTAGAGGTTATGAACGTACACTCTCTTTGTTATTTGATTGTGGAACTCTAAGTTATTTAAATGAAATTTTCTTAGAGACATGTTATAACTCAATGGAAATTTTATTGTTTGAATTTTTAAATTTTTAAACTTCTTCCCTTCAGTTCTTTTATTTTTGATAAGTTACGGTTATGGCCCTAGTGCAAAATCAACGCTGATTGATACAACCAGCAATCTACCGAGGTAGGACCAATCTAGAACTTCATTCTATTGTTTTTTTTTTCTCTAATTTATAACTATACTAGCTGTCCCGGCAGACGTCGTCCTGCCCGGTAAAAAATAGGGGTTGATCGTAGAGGGTTGAAAATCTAGGGTTGTATGTATTTTTGTATGTTGTATCATAAAAAAATAGAAATTAAAAATTTTGTCTAAAAAATAAAAAATAAAATTTAGGGGTGGACTACCCCTAACATTTAGGGGGATGAAAAATAGATGTTGGCCGATTCTCATAGATACCGGATAAGCACAAAAAATTTCATCAAAATCGGTCAAGCCGTTTCGGAGGAGTATGGCAACGAAAACTGTGACACGAGAATTTTATATATTAGATTAGCTGTCCCGGCAGACGTTGTCCTGGGTTGAACATACTTATTGTCTTGAAGATAATTATGTATATATGTGTAAGTATATATATTTCATTCACTTATTAACTTATCTTTATATTTATTGTATTTTTACACAAATTTACTTGTTTGTTTGTTTGTTTTGTTGTTTGCAAAAACCATACTCGAGGCACTACATTATTTCTTAAATTAGGTGTCTAAATATGTTTATTATATTGAACACTTTGCATTCTGTCCAGAGCTGACAGGTTTACAATGTCTGGCTGTCCTGAACAGATATATTTCAGTGTCTTTGCTTGAAGAAGCTTGCTTGAATTGCTTTGAAGAATCTATAATTAAATAAATATTATCAAAACGGGAATAGTACCCTAAAAATACTACAAATCCGAAAATAAGCCACTTGAGAACCCATAATCCGGGTAGTGGTCACTTGGCCACTTTTTTGACACATTCGCCCCATTGTGCATCACACTCGGCGTACATTGTAACTCGAGATGGTTGAAATACAACACAAAACCGCATTTGTATGCGCCTTTGTAATGCCGTGCACAGTGGTCAACTTTACTCAAAGAATCGGCCAAAAAAATTCTAAGAATTTGTTCGGCATTATTAATATATTTCTGAAATGTTTTCTTGGATTTAATATAAAAGGATTAAGACGGTTATTATGTCATATCATTTCTTATAATGGATTTAAATGTTTGTTAGTAAACAAGTTTGTAATATTAAAAAAATCTAACCTAATCTTATCTTATAATAATATATATAAAGCTGAAGTTTGTTTGTTTGCTTGAACGCGCTAATCTCAGGAACTACTGGTCTGATTTAAAACATTCTTTCAGTGTTAGATAGCCCATTTATTAAGGAAGGCTATAGGCTATATATCATCACGCTAAGAGCAATAAGACGGAGCACCAGTGAAGAATGTTTCAAAATCGGGAGGTTTTTTATAACTTACTTTCAAATACTGCGGTACTTTGTGTCGCGGGAATCCCGCGGGATTGAAGTGAAGCGTAAACGACGGGCATATCCTACTAATTTCATATAAAGGGAATTACCAACAAAATTTTCTCCAATAAATCCCAATCCAACCTAAAACAAGCCTCTAACTCAGGCCGTTAACTTCAAAAGGCAGGGCACTAACAAACAAGGCAACTTCAATAAAGACTACGTAAAAAGATTTCGCTTATTTATCGTACATGTACGGGCAGGTGTATGCGGGGTGCGGGGTAGAGGGGCAGCGGGATAGGGGCGAGGGGGGGGGGGGGGGCTGAATTCGATTTCGGGCTATTGAAAAGTTTCAAGAGGCGAAAAGCTTCGACAAACGAAGCTAAGTGAATTTTGTGCCCTCGGAAAAGGCAGGTGCGGACTTGGGTTAAGTAAAACGTTGTTTTATTCGAATGTCGGCTCTTTAAAGCCAAAGGAAGTGAAATCAAATCATTTATTTGCTTAAATATATGGTTAGTAAAAACATTAGTTGACAATACGTTATCTTGTTTCACATATTTTTGCCCTTTCAGGCATGCTGATAGCAATTAAAAGTTGAAAAGAAATAAATTAATTAACCTAACCTAATCCACTCAATCCACAGACATTAATTTTACTTTTTTCTAGAATTATACAGTAAATGTAGATAATATGTCAAATGCAGAATTATTTCACATGCAATATTAGAATAACAAAAATTGACAAGGTATAGGTAAATGTCAAATTTTATTTATAATTGGTCATCAAGAAAAGTGAAGTCAAAATAAAAAATGAGTGTGCAATTCACACGCAGTAGAAGTAAAACTTCATAGAATATACAGATGAACATAATTATAGCTATAACTTAAGTAGGTAAGAGTAAAGAAAGAGGCTACGAAAATACTATACTGTAATAAAATGAATTTAAAAGCTTTTGAGATCCTGGATATCATATAGCAGCAGAATGGTAGTCAATACAAGTTAAACGAGCCCAAATACGACGGGTCTTTGTTGTAGTACAGGAGTTGCTATTGCCACCTTCCGACTCCGTCATCAGATCAGCTCTATGGTACCATATTATTACATTGTCACGCGATATGCATATGCGTGCAAAATTTCAGCTCAATCGGAAACCGGAAAGTTGGTCAAATTTTACTTACAACATTCCACCCGAACTTACATACATACATCCATTGCAAGTTAAATAAAAGCTTGTAACAAAAACTATCAAAACTGCTAAATTTACCAAACTAACCAAAATTACGAAAATGGCAAATCACAAAAAAATAGGTAGGAATTTGAAAGAAATTTTTTTTTAAAGAAATAGCGCCGTACTTATATTGATAACATGTATCTTATTTCGTGTCTTTCTAATTTAATGTCGCTTTTTCTTATGTTTTTTCGTTTCATCGCGTTTCCAATCACAACGATCGTAAAGAAGTTTCACTTCAATACGTAATAGAAGTTGTTGATAGAATTATTTAATTTCAGTACTAAGTACGTGCCTGTCGAGGCGGCTTGGTTCGAATTTTTATCAATCCCATTTCATTTCCCCTTACGAAAGTTTTCCTCCAATTTCGCGCTCTCGCCCCTGCTTTTGTAGGGACGGCTATTGGCACTAGTCGACACATTTATCGATACTTTTTATACTAATTATAATACTGTTCTGTTATATTAGAACAGTAAAATTTTTCCACGTATTTTATTACTTTGTAAATACAAAAAATAGGAGGCATCGCCACCCCGTGTGAGCTATCGACGTCGATGCTGCCCTCACGCGGGCAGTCAGTGCAACTTTCTACACCGCACGCGCCGCAACGAACTTTCTGTTTTTTCGTCCATATCAAGAGTTTTCCAAAATATAAAATTAGCCAATCAAGAAATCGTGCCAGTGACTGTGATTTACAGTCCACAATCGAAGGGTTCCCGCAACACAGCAAACACGGTAAGTGGTTGTGCATTTGACGTTTTCCAAATTCCGCATTCTAAACCGTACAATTACTATTGGATAATGTTCGATAATTGTATTCAGGGAATTCCTGCGGTGTATCACACGTATAGGTTGTGGAGATAATAAGTAAGTCGTAATTCTGAAAATATAATTAGAGGTATCCAGGTGAAGCTATGTCTATTTATGTCTGGTTTCTAAAGCACATGTCTGCTAAATTTAACGAGATAAATTTCATATTTTCAGCCCTTAATATTTATGACGGCCTCTGTGGTTGAGCGGATTAAGCCTTTGCCAGCCTACCTCAGTGCAACGCAGAGGCGCCAGGTTCGATTCCTGGTATAGTAAATTTCGTTATTTACCATGGTCTGGGTGTCCGGGATCAGCCCCAGAGTGGTCCGTTGTATATTACCCACAATAGAAGAGTAACTTGCTTAATTAGGATATACAATGTGTGTGTTTGCCTGACGATTATTATTATTATTTTCTTATGTTTTCGAGAGTTGTATACGTAATAAAACTACGTTTTAACGGTTTTAAGCGCAGTAGTTTGTTTGATTTTTATTATTCCGACGTTTTGGACAGTTTTCAGTAGCCGTGATCACGGAAGACAAAGATGTCAAGTGTCAACGAGTATTGTTAAAGTTTTATACGTCATTTTGAAATTTTTAAAATATAATTTAGGCAATTAATAGATAATGCAAACTTATCAACATTAGACCCACAAGTGACCCTGGGGTGAATATCACGTATCATACAATCATGTTTATTTTTAGTCTTATTTTTTATAATACAGTTTTATTTTAACTTAAATTTGTCATGTAATATTATCTATACCGTACAATGTCTTCCGATGACGAAAATGGATATAGGACATTTTTTATCCCGGAAAATTGTAATTTTCTCCTAAATAACATAATATTAAGCGAATAATGACGCCTGGATAACTTGTCAAAAATTGAATAAAAGTATCGACATTTTTTAAATAGTGTCCCCGCCCTACAATTTAAGCATTAGAGTATATTCTCGGGAGATGCGGACGTATCAGCGATCATTTCTCTGTTATTACACGGCCAAATTCAATTGCGGTGCGCTTACGCCGACACTCACTTATTAACTGACCCACACCAAACGGACGGATTATCATATCAACATTCGAAAATCGACTATTCGGAAATTTCTTCAGAAAAGCCCTTTTGTGAAGAAGACTGCTGTATTGTACTAGATGTACTTAAGACTTTATTCATGCGGTACTTGGATAAATATTAGGTCTTTACCTATGAAATTGCCGTTTTATTATTAAACAAGTTAACGAATTTCATTCTTTACTAGTGGCCCCGGCAGACGTTGTCCTGCTCTGAAAAAATAAAAATCTAGGACCCGATCCCAGCGCCACCTACCGGTTCCAATTGTGGATTTAAACCATCCGGTTACCCACCCACTCAAACACATAAAAACAAGATCACCAAAATCGGTTCAGTAATCGATATCAGCACCACCTACCGGTTCCAACGGGATTAGTATCCTGGTTCTAAGCTACCTCCTCACCAATTTTCAGCCAAATCGGTACAGCCGTTCTTGAGTTATAAATAGTGTAACTAACACGCATTTCTTTTATATATAGATTTTATTATTTCTATTAATCAAAGTAATCACCTATGCAATCAATGTATCTTAGCCAACGCAGTGGCAGTTTATTAATGCCCTTTTTGAAGAAATCAGCTGGACGAGACTCAACAGATTGTTCAAAGGCATTTTGTACTGCCCAGATTCTTCAAAGGCATTTGTACTGCCCAAATTCTTCTAAGGTTTTGTACTGCCCACATTCTTCAAAGACATTTTGTACTGCCCAGATTATTTAAAGACATTTGTACTGCCTCTCAGGTATTGATTTTTTTCCCGCTAAGATGTTATTCATATTTTGGAAAAAGTAGAAGTCTGTGGGCGAAAAGTCTGGTGAGTACCGCGGATAACGGAGAGCTTCCAACCCCAGCTCTTGTATGTCGGGGGCTATTTACTGTGCAGTATGAGGTCTGGCATTGTCGTACAGGAGCAGCGGAGACGAGCGATTGACCAAAGCCCATGGGAGATCTGCGAGATTCTTCATCGTTGTATTGAGTACTTTACAGTACACATCTGCAGTAATGCTCATCCCGTTTGGTGAGAAACTGTGATGAATCACACCGGCGCTAGACCACCAAACAGTGACTATCACTTTTCAAGGGGTAAGTTTTCCTTGAAGTTATGGTTTAGGTACTGAACAAGGATCCAAACAACTTGCTGAGCGCTTACCATTGTCAAACAGAATCCATTTTTTATCGCAATTAACATTTTTTTTCAAAATTCCTTCGATTGTGTGCCTTATGAGCAGGGCAAAGCATGTCTCGTTATAAAGTTTTTTTACCTTGCCAATTTGACGCAAATGGGCCAATATTGTTTTTACGCTAACTTCGAAACCTGCTGCTAATTCAACCGTAAATTGTTATTCAGATGACTCTGTGAAATATCGTTGAATAAATACCTCGCGCTGACGAGATTTTAAGAACATATATGAAACCACAAGTTATGGTCATATTTGGTGAATCTCGCACGCTTTTACATAAAGTCTTTATGTGAACCATTGTTCACATAAAGACTTTGTTACATTTGGCATAAATTATAGTGCTATATATAAGTTTTTTATACTAATTTACAACTAGTTATAACTTATTAGTAGCATCGAGTGGAATTTATATAATTATCCATTATAACGCCATCCAATAGACAGAGTAAATTGTACTGCATATATAGTGTATTAGGTATACCTATGATATTGATGGTGGCTACAAACAGACAGACGAACATGATTAAAACACAAGCATTCCGTTTTTGCGAAAATTACTATGAAACCACAACATAATTTAAGCAATTAAACAAATGTATTTACGATATTATTTCTAAAAACAAAAGACAGCCTTATCGCTCAAAGCGATCTCTCTAAACAATCTAACTGAAAGGAAATTCTTAAAACAATTTCATTAAAGAGTAAAAACAATTTTTTGCCTCTCTTAACTTGTTTTGTTTTAACAATTTTAAAATCCAATTACGAACTGCGAACGCCTATTTAACTTCGATGAAATATAACTCACTTTTAATGAAGATAAAATAAAATTTTCGTTACATTTACATTCGGGGATTCTTAAATTATTTTTTTAAACATTTTAAATTTTCGTAGTTTCAATTTTGGAACGTCTTTATAAAAATATTTTGATGTACTAGTAAATAATCACCAACAAACAGACGCGTAGTGAGGGGTGAGGGAGGGGGTCAAGGGGAGGCGTCATACCTCGGGGGCTACTCTCAAAGGGGCACCAAATTATTATATATAATATTATCGATACCTCGGGGCTCAAACGGCGTAACCGCCATTTGGGAGAAATTTACTTTTTAAATCTTCTAATATATAAAATTCTCGTGTCACAGTTTTCGTTGCCATACTCCTCCGAAACGGCTTGATCGATTCTCATGAAATTTTGTATGCATAATGGGTAGATCTGAGAATCGGCCAACATCTATTTTTCATCCCCCTAAATATTAGGGGTAGTCCACCCCTAAATTTTTATTTTTAATTTTTAGACAAAATTTTTAATTTCTTTTTTTTTATGATACAACATACAAAAATACACACAATTTTCAATTTTCACCCTTCTACGATAAACCCCTATTTTTTACCGGGCAGGACGACGTCTGCCGGGACAGCTAGTAAAACATATATTTTTAGCTTTTGTGTCGTAACAGCCACCAATGTTAATGATCATAAACGCGAGGGTAGTAAGCGACACCGTACATGATACAAATGTTTTTACGCCTAATATTTTACGTCGAAATAGTTTTAGTTTTGGTTCGTATGAGCAACCACTCATATTGATCAATAAATGTGAGGGTAGTAAACGACATACCTAGTAACATAATGGTGCTTACGCCTGAATAAATATATTCATTTTTAAAGAATCAACTTACCCGATACACCCTTAATTATTTATGTACTTTAAAATAAAATGACAGATTGTCGTGAAGTTTTAGCGGGAACTGAAAGGAGATGTTGTGCTTCAGTTTTATTTACTAAAAATGTATAAAATTACTCTAAAATGAACAATATTTGTAGGATATTGATAATTTTGTCAGTAGTAATTATGTGTTTTTGTGAGAAATGTGAACGGTATAGTCAAATGTGACCTTATGAGTTGTCACAAGAACTCTGTTGAAAGGCTTTAGTTCATAACCTACAGTTTAGCTGAGCTATACATAGGCTTAAGAAAAGAAGAAACTATATAGTAATCTAAGATCTGGCTTAAAGGTCTAGATGCCAAGCCATAAACCTAAATAATAATAATGACACATACGTCCAACAATTAACTCTAGTTTCTATGCGCCCTTTTAGTATTCAACATACGTATAGTTTGATGCGAATTTTATGACGGCTACGATATTAGCTGCAAGCAAAGGCGTGCGCAGATACAGTCAAGTTGAGACTCCAAGATGTTTTAGATAATATATATTAATAATAATAGCTTTACAAATAAGTTATTTTATACTTTTTAGTTTTTTAGTGCTTTAGTTTTTGAAGTCGGGTTTTTAAACGAAGTTTTTTTTAATTGTTATTTTTTAGTGCTAGACACGTATGTATGGATAAACCTACGCTCCTTAAAAAATATAGGTCCAAGAAATGGGAACAAAAAAATGATCGCAAAATGAAAATTACCGGGCCAAACTATGTTAAATTAATTAAATTTTTAGGGGACCAAATGGCAACTATTCCGCATCAAACTAAACAAGAATCACGTAAATCGGATGATAAATCTCAGCGTAATCGGTGTACATATGGAACAGCACGGAAAAAAATTAATAAGAAATGTTCATAAAATGAAAACTACTAGACCAAACTATGTTAAATTTTTAGGGGACTAAATGGCAGCTATTCTACATAAAACTAAAAAATAATCACGTAAATCGGATCATAAATCTCAGAGTAATTGGTGTACATATGGAACGGAATGAAATTGTTTTTTTCATAAAAATGATCATAAAATAAAAACTACTAAGCCAAAGTATATTATATTTTTAGGGGACTAAATGGCAACTATTCCGCATCGAACTAAAAAAGAATCATATCAATCAGATCGTAAATCTCAGCGTAATCGGTGTACATATGGAACGGAGTGAAAAATTTTACATGAAAAATGTTTATAAAATGAAAACTACTGGGACAGAGTATATTAAATTTTTAGGGGCCCAAATGGCAGCTAATCTGCGTCGAACAAAAAAGAATTACGGAAATCGGATCATAAATCTCAGAGTAATTGGTGTACACATGGAACGGAATGAAATTGTTTTTTTCATAAAAATGTTCATAAAATAAAAACTACTAAGCCAAAGTATATTATATTTTTAGGGGACTAAATGGCAACTATTCCGCATCGAACTAAAAAAGAATCATATCAATCAGATCGTAAATCTCAGCGTAATCGGTGTACATATGGAACGGAGTGAAAAATTTTACATGAAAAATGTTTATAAAATGAAAACTACTGGGACAGAGTATATTAAATTTTTAGGGGCCCAAATGGCAGCTAATCTGCGTCGAACAAAAAAGAATTACGGAAATCGGATCATAAATCTCAGAGTAATTGGTGTACACATGGAACGGAATGAAATTGTTTTTTTCATAAAAATGTTCATAAAATAAAAACTACTAAGCCAAAGTATATTATATTTTTAGGGGACTAAATGGCAACTATTCCGCATCGAACTAAAAAAGAATCATATCAATCAGATCGTAAATCTCAGCGTAATCGGTGTACATATGGAACGGAGTGAAAAATTTTACATGAAAAATGTTTATAAAATGAAAACTACCGGGACAAAGTATATTAAATTTTTAGGGGCCCAAATGGCAGCTAATCTGCGTCGAACAAAAAAGAATCATGGAAATCGAATCATAAATCTTGGAGTAATCGGTGTACATACATAAAAAACAAAACAAAAACATACGGATCAAATTGAGAACCTCCTCCTTTTTAGAAGTCGGTTAAAAATTGAAATTAAATAGGCAAATAAAGAAAGAGTTTTTTATTTTCTCTCTTTACTAGATATTTAATTAACTGAAGAAAACAAAGCAACAGTCTACAAACTGGTAAAATTAGTAGGCAAATTGTCAGTTACGACCATCTCTGATCACACATCCATAGAATTTTAGGATTTAAACGCCCCAAACATTCAATTTTACGGGGCGTATAGGAAAGCTGTTTTTATTACTTTTAAATATATTTGAAATATAATTTAACAGTGTTTTGCATCATAGAATTTTAAGACTTTTGGTTTTAGAATGGTATATTTAGACCAAGAAACAAAAAAGTTATATCCGAAATAATATTTTATATTTTGTTTTTCGGCTCTCCTGAAAAGTCGAGTTTTGGTGCTTACCCCCTTTGAGCCCCGAGGTATCGTTATATGGTTTTCGAAAAAGGCGCTAATATGGTATTGTGACCCGGTAAGCCCGCTACGCCACTGCCACCAATGACTTAACTAGCGAAATCCGTTCAAAGAAGTCTCGAGGCCGATTTTGACGAAAAGTAAAGTGAAATCATAAGGCCAACACGCACTTGGCCGTTGGTTTTATGTTTACAGTGTTGAAAGGATATTTAAGAAATTCTTCACTTTTGAATCAAAAAATATCAATGGAGGCGTTTATGCGCTAGTAATCCCAATATTAAGGTGCAGCCACACAAAGGACGCGCGGCCGCAGCGTGTTTTGCGTCTATTATTAGAAGAGCCGAATAGGCTGATTAAAGCAACGACTTATTCAAACTGGGCATTGAAATAGATGGTGTTTTAATTTTATTTTAGAACAAGTTAAATAACATTTTATTTGAAAGACTTTTCTATAAAATAAAATGTTATTAAATTTATTCTTATATAAAAAAAAACATAGTTGGAACATCATTTATTTATACAAAACGGAAAGATGTTTATTTCAACAAATGCGACACATTCTTATGTTTCGCTCAGTTGAGCCAATAGATAATATACCAATCCATGACCGAGCCATAACTACGCCGCCGTTTGACAGTTTTCCACTGATAAAACCACCTTGGCCACCGGTGAGCGAACAGCGTATGAGTTGTTTAGTTTAAGATAATTTTTATCATAGAGTACTATTACGTATGCTTTATATTCATTGTCTTTCAATTTCAACGTAACTTAGTTCTGTATTAAAAGTCCTATAACTCGGAGACTGTCTTGTCTTTTCTTTGAATAGTGTAAGTCCCTTTCGGTCCAAATTTAACTACATACAAAAGAACATACACACAGTTCTGATTTTCAGTATCCACCTCCTTGACCACAAATAAAAGCGTAATAGCAATGAAAATGAAAATTATGCTGGACTTACAGGTGAAAGGAATAGGAAAACAGAAAACATATGATGAGATAATTATTAAAATGAAATGAAATAAAAATAAATATCTATCGCAAAAATTAAGTACCTACTTGTTACACACTTAAAATTACATAAATATATACATATAATTTAGTGTTTTAAATAATAAAATAAATGATATTTCTAATCCATTTAAGATAACAATTACTCACTATAATTCATATAATAAATTTGTATCCTGAAGATTTTGGTAACGGTAATATTAAAAGTTATTTTATTATTTTTTCATTTAAAATAAAAGATGGAACTGCATCAAATAAAAATTACGCATAATAACCTACACCACCCGGTGTCAATTCAAATTCTCAATAACATATCTATGGTTGTCAGTTTGTGCTAGTTCGTGGTTTTTTAGAAAGTTATTTATATTATTACAATAGATGATGGCGCGCGCAGAACAAAATAGCCGCGGACCATCTCGCATGCAGCAAACTTCACACCACGTTCTAATAAACGCGTGCCTTCGCATGCATCCCTCATTTTAACCATAAAGCCATTATTACAATACAAAATTAGAAAATATAATTTCATCGCTCACAATATCTATAAAATAGGAAACACCCTCTATTAACGAAAATTCATGGCATATTCTCGCAAAGCATCAAACCGTGAACGCATAATAGCATTTATGCGCGTTCATTAGCCACTCATAGCCGCATTCGCATCGCATTACGCACTAATCCCGCCATACACAATATTATTTGACGCCGCGGATGAATACGTTTATTGTGAATGAGTCTTTACCAACAGCGGGAGGTCACAATTTTGGTATTTACAATCTTAATTTGCGATTCGTGATATTAAAGTATAGCCGAAAAATTTGAATTTATTTTTGGGATAGAGCTAAGTCGGCCAAGGGCTTGTTGGACCACGGCATATTAAAGAATTCTATAAATAAACGTCAACTTAACTGTACAATTTCAAAACTTAGCATCTGTTGGAATCATTAATTTATGCCAAATTATATATTTTTATAGGAAACTAGAGCTAGCATGCCTCTTGTTTAAAGAGGTTACAACACAGGTTACAGTGGATTAAATGTTTATTTTGAACGCCCACATCGACCACGTTGACCATATCGACCACACTGACCCTATAGTGCCCCGGAGACGGTCATTCGCAATTGTCAATGTTTACGTCATTGAAGTACCAATTGATCGTCTATAGAGGCGATTGAAGCGATTGTCATTCGCGGTTACGTGTTTGAAGGCGAAAGATGGAAGTTTTGATTGAAGCCAATTGACAATCGCGAATGACTTATCAATTGAACGTCTCGTTGTGCGATTGATTTCGGTCATTCGCTCGCTAGTTGAGAAACACGGCGGACAGAAAGCAAATGTTGCAAGGTATTGACGCATCGTATGAATCTCCATCATTCGCACCTTAAATTGAAACGGTCAATAACGTAAAAATTGTCAATTACGAATTACTGTCTCCGGGGCACTTATCGACCACATCGATTACATTGACCACACCGACCACACCGACCACAGCGACCACACCGATCATACCGACTACATAATACATATTACCTATATTGCCTAGGTTGCGAGTAAGTTTTAGGGTGCTGTCATAGTGACATAGGCGACGAGAATACGACGCTGCACACTCCGCAGATATGTCCTATTTGGACAGAACCGTGCCGAGACTTCGTCGCCTTTCGCGAACTAGAGCTATCACTCCCGGCCGCGGTTCGGGAGCCCCGCCGGATAGGACGCCGTCTTCTCCTTTAGCGAGCGAGTTATAATTGCTAAGGAGGAACTGAAGCGGGAGTGAAAGCTACGTCTCTGCACCGCTTGGACCTTCAGCCGCCGAGTGGGAGGCACTAGTGGGGTAGTTCCCTGGAGAAAGGGTTCTTATCCGCTGTTATGCCGTCGAGATGGAAGTGCGACGTATTCCGGGCGCGCCCACCTCTCCTCTCTCTCCAATCAAATTGAAAAGGATATGAAATCAATTATTAGATTGAGTATATGTCTTTTATTCTATGATACGACTCGCCTTTGGGGCGAACGGGAAGCGGCTGGCGAAAGTGGTACAAATATCCTTATCAATTCTGCTAAATTGCTACTATCGCCTAGCCGCCACAAAATGTGAAATGACATTTCTTAAGAAGTACTTGCCAGGTTTTGCAGTAGCACAGCTGATATCCTCTTGACAATAAATGAGTATTGTTAATCGTGTTATGTCTTCCATTTCCCTACCAACGCCGACGCTTCGTCCGCTCAGCTGGCAATCAAGACATTGTAATTATCATTCTTAATAGGGACTAATTATTGCAAGTTGTTAGGAAATGAGTTATTTTTCATTGTAGAGATGGAAATTTGTATTTCTTTTTAGTATTTTGTAGCCACATGGTTAAAAAGAGTCATCATCATCCTCATCCGAGCGTTAAATCCCGGATGCGTTCGGTGCGTTCACTCATCCGACGCCCAAGGACCGCTTTCCTACTTTTTCTACTCCACTTCTTTCTACACACGCAGTCTTCAGCATCACCCGTTTTGAGATCATTGGTTCTTGGGTGTTAGACCGGGACCTGGCCGAGGCGGCATGGCTAGACATTTGTTCCCCGCATAATTAGCCGGTCTCCGTAAAACGTGGCCGTACCAGCGCACGCGACACTCTTTCAGTTTGTCTGCTGTGTCACGGGCATGAAGACTGTCGCGGATGCGAGAGTTCCTGACACGGTCTTTCCGGGTCACTCCACCCAGATTGTTAATACAGAACGAACGACGTAACACCTTTGTATTTTTAACAGATCAAATCCTATATCATTTTTATATCTGCAGCTGCAGATATATTTATAGAAGCAGATACCTAATATTGTCACCAACCTAATATTGTCACCAACAACCTAACCTTACGATATCGATCGGTACCAAGAGATACTGTATAAGATAATATATCTTATCTGCGCTGTGTGTGCTATGGTAGAATTATTTTCTCTATGCAGTTTGGGTCATAAATAATCGGAGTGGTGAAGCGAGTATTTGGCTCTCTCTTCTACTCATGGGCCTTATGGGCAGGCATAGTGATATGCATTATTGTTGTCGACAAGCGTTAACGATAGTGTATTTAGTTTTGTCATTTTGTGGGTTAGTAATATAAATGAAAGAAAAATAGATAAAACAACGTAGTATTTATTAAATAAGAATAATAATGATTTAAAATAAATTATTAATTAGGTATCTATGTATTCAAAAAACTGTAAGTACAAAAGTTTAGAATGTAACAAGTTATATTAAAAATAAATATAAACAGCAAAAAAGATAATAATCATTTTATAAGAATGATAATCTTTCTTTGATAAGAATGAGTTTTTATCGATAATGGCGGCCCGCACAACGTGCTCACCGCTTAGCCGGGCTGAGGCCGAGCTTTGATTTATGACCCACTGCACGGAGAAAATAATTCTACTATAGTTAATTGAATTACGTAGAGGTCGATATTGAAAGATATTATGCGCTCAGATGCATTTATCGTACCGTGTGTGCATAGTCTGTCTATTCCAGGTTTAGCAGTAACATGATAGACCGCGGCCTAAGAGCATGATATCTACTAATGGTTTTACTTCAAAAGAATCTGAGTTCTATTAAACATGTTTTCAAAATAAGGATTAATAACACGCGCTTTTATTAAACATACCTTTTGTAACATATCCACTTCACAAATCTCTTTATTTGCAAACATCTTTAGGACTATTTTACACCACTATGTATATTTTTACAAAGTTAATTTCGCATTGTATTTATTAATTTCTAACAAACAAAAGATTTTATTTACTTGAAATAAGGTTTATAATGTATCATTTGATACCTTTATGATTGCATGAAATAAGTTTGCTTCAGTTTTTTATTGTAATATTCCCTTTGAACATTGTAATGTTATGTAACCTTATTGCATTGAAATTAAGTTCTAAATCCAATATTGTGATTTATTTAATAGCAAACCTAAAATTGTAATAAGGATGATCTTGCTCCAGTATTGTGCAAAACCGCCAATCAGATTACAAATTTAGTAATGCACTTTTTATTATGCGCTTTCTTTACAATTTGTAGGAAGAATGTGTTCTTAAAATGCAGTTATAAGTTGGTTTCAAAGTATTTTGTAAGGTGTTAGTTTTCGCACAATTCCGTTTTTTTTGTGATCTTTTGCGCAAATTTCAAGTACGTGATTAAGTTCTTCAAGGCGTTTGAAGTTTGGCGGTGTATTTAGCTTTTTTTTTTGTTGAAAAATATAACACAAAAAGGTTAAAATTTTGTACTTGAGTTTATTAGTAGAGATTTAACTTTTTGTCCGTGGTATTTATTTTGTTTGTAAGTATGTTTTTTGTGTCATCTTCACGACATTGGCTATGGATTGATTATCACGAATTCATGAAAGGAGAAGTGGATTTTTGGGACTAAGAAATGTAATAATGAGAAAATCTTAAAAATAAGGCTACAAACAAAATAAGACTAAATAAGTTACAGAGTTATGTGAATGCATTTCAACAATGAATACTACCAAAATTCACTACACGATTAATTCATTAGACACTAACTGTGCCCCGCGGTTACACCCGCGTGGTGATGGAAGATTGTGATATTGATGATAGATTTTTATAAATTATAGCCTATGTGTAATTCTGATGTGTAAGCTATAATATTGTAAAATTTCATCAAAATCCATTCAGCAGTTCAATTTAGCAGGCTTAATACAAGAATCCCCAAAAGTAGATAGTAAATGTTGTTTGATATCTAATATATAAAATTCTCGTGTTGCGGTGCTTGTAGTTAAACTGTTCCGAAACGGCTTGACCGATTCTCATGAACTTTGGTGTGCATATTGGGTAGGTCTGAGAATCGGACCACATCTATTTTTCAGCCCCCCAAATTTTAAGGGTAGTCCACCCATATTTTTTTTAAATTTTAGAAAAAAATATATTTTTATGATACAGCATTAAAAAATACATACAACCCTAAAAATTTTATTTGTTAATTATAAACTTTAATGCTGTCGGCATATCGATTGAAGCTTTTCCGGGCAGGACAACGTCTACCGGGACAGCTAGTAAAGTATAAAATAATGAAAATATCTCCCCAAATGTATAAAGTCATATTGTTTTTTACAGACTTAAAATAAAGTAAATGTCGTTTTTTATAAACTAAAAAGAAAAACAAATTTTCTCCTTGAAGGTACCTGCATATTTGCTGCTAAGAAAGTTGTTCAAAAAATCAACTGACGCTGAATGTACAATCTCATCAACTCGTGAATAAAAAGGCCATTACAAAGTAAAGCTGCGACAAATCGCAGAAATCGTTTTCGAATAATCGCGTCGCAATTAAAACTGCTTATTTCCTTAATCCAGTGCAATCGGGCGTCCCGCACTACATTACTAATTTGCCATAGAAATATCTACTTTATCTCTTCACAGATAAGGTTCAATTAAGCTTAATAATGTATCTTATTATCTGCTTAGATACTGCAAATTAAATATGGAACGTATCCCAAGGACTTAAAGTCGATGATGGTTCGCATATTGTGTGATGAGATGCGCTAAATGGGAAATTGTGAGCTAACTCATCGTCGTCGGCCGAATAAAACAACTCTTCGCGTTAATAATGAGAAAGTATGACACAGAGTAATACATGCTACAGAAACAACGTATTTTCGAAATTACAATTGTTTCGTACTGTAATACTTTTATCTGTGCAGGAACGGAGAAAGAATAAAATTTCCTGCGGCCGGGCGGCTTGTCGTAAGAGGCGACAAAACAACCCACAACCAGGTGGTAGGGAATTTGCCCAACTGGATGGCCACCCCTGGTCTAAAGTATGTCGCCATAGCAACCTTGAGTTGTGTTCCGGTATAAGTGACCAGGTTCCAGTCTCTCTTAAGAGAGCAGAAGCGCATTTGTAGCACCTTTGGTGTTGCAAATGTCGATAGGCGATGGTGACCGCTCTCCATCAAGTGGGCCGTCTGCCTGTATACTGAACTCCTACAATAAAAAATAAAAATAAAAACTTGCAACCACTCAGAAGGGTTTATGGTAATAAAAGAACAGCAGGCTAATCACTACATTTACAATCAGAGAACCATACGGTTTTAACACACATTTTACACTAACTCTTCACACTCTACAAGCATTTATAGAACACCTTTTTTTTTTTTTTTTTTTTTTTTATTGCAGGAGATCAGCAGACAGGCAGACGGCCCACTTGATGGACAGCGGTTACCATCGCCTATGGACATTTGCAACACTAAAGGTGCTACGAATGCGCTGCTGCTCTCTTTAGGGAGCCTGGAACCTGGTCACTAATGCCGGAACACAACACAAGGTTGTTATGGCGACATACTCTAGACCAGGGGTGGTAGCCATCCAGTCGGGCAAATGCCCTACCACCTGGCTGTGGGTTGTTTTGTCGCCTCTTACGACAGGCCGCCGGGCCGCAGGAAATTGTATTCTTTCTCCGTTCCTGCACGGATAATACACGGCACTGCACGGAACACCTCGCTATCCCTCCAACAATTTAACAGTATAAGAAACTTAGTATATGGGCACAACCGATAGCGGGTTGAAGTCACTGATAAATTATTTTAATTAAAGGGTTAGGCATGTCAAGAATTTAATACATTATTTTTTGGAAATTTTCGATAATATTTTATATAAGATATTGTATAAAATATTATACTTAAAGTTTTACAGTAATATAATAAACTGAACACAGTATAAATCTATCCCGTCTGCCAACATGAAAATAAAAGGCAATGAATACCATCTATATACAATAGAGAAATTTGGAATTATAATCTGTACACAACTATCACATATTAGAGGCAAAGATTAATACATAAAATTATGTTAAATTATAGAGAATATCTTAGATACCTTATATGAAACAGGCCCGCATAATAAATAACAATATATTATTATTCAATTAAAGAAATGGCAGATTGTATAGTTTAGAAAGAAGAGGGTACATAACAAAATTAATTATTCTTCTTAAAAAACATGAAAAGAACAACTTTGCTATTAAATAATTGCATACAGTATTTTTAAGTGGTGGAGCCATGCTGAAATCATTATCTCGATTACAGCTTTAGGTTCGGCTACGCTCTCACAGAATATCGGCGTAAAACGATAACCTTGAGCTAATCATGATTCGTACGAAGAGAGAGTTCCGATGATCCACTTCCCTCTCTCCCTAACTCATCTTCTCTATCCTATTTTCTTATCCCATACCCATTTAGAGTCTGCAATATAAACTCAATTGTATATATATGAATTGATGCGTTTTTCGATTTTGTTGTTTTTTATGTTTTATTTGACACCGACTTCAAGATGTTGTAAGAAATAATTTGTTTTCCTTTTAGACTAAAGTTTTGCTTATATTAAAAATAAAATTTCTTCTTATTAGTTGCAGAAATATTTGAATAGGTTTAGAAATAATATATTAAGCGCCTGTAGCAATTTGATAGAGATGTTTAGAAGGTAAAGATATATAGATATACCTATTGTGGAAAAAGCAGAATAATAATAATCTCTGTTAATATAAACTAATCTGTAGAAAAGCGTAATAGGAAGAAATCAAAGCAAACGTTATTCATGAGGATGCGCAAATGAATTGCACAGCTCGTCACATCACTAGGCACGACGCTGTTTACCATTCGACCAATTAAATATCTGCAAATGGAAAATAACTCATAATGAGAAATATAGTCAGATAGACAGAATGGGAAAAATGGATAGACAGACTTCATTGCTCACCGAAATAAATAATTACAATAATTTCTTGGTAGAAACAAGGCAGCCTTAGCGATAAACGCGATATACTTCAGGCAACCTAACTTGAAGAACATTATGGATCTCATATTAAGTTATTTTTTAATTTTATATTGCATGAGTTCAGCAGACAGGCAGACGGCCCTCTTGATGGAAAGCGGCTACCATGGGCTATGGACATTTGCAACACCAAAGGTGCTACAAATGCGCTGCTGCTCTCTTCAGGGAGACTGAAAACTGGAAACCGAAACACAACTCAAGGTTGTTATGGCGGCATATTCTAGACCAGGGATGGTAGCCAACCAGTCGGGTAAATACCCTACCACCTGGCTGTGGGTTGTTTTGTCGCCTCATACGACAGGCCGCTTGGCCGCAGGAAATTGTATTCTTTCTCCGGTCCTGCACGGATAAAAATTGGAGATTGGAGCTTGATGTTACTATTTTTTCCAATGAGTGTGCAAATAATGAAATAAGAAGGTTGACAGGTTGAAGGTTGACAGGTTGAAGGTTGACAGATTCTAACTTCGCAAAGCTGGTTGGTAATAACTAGTGTTAGCCTTCTGAGCAACGTAAGACCAGGGCAACATTAGAAATTTGATTGTATGTCTTGGAAGATCACGGGCTACGAACAGTGGCCCTTGAGACATTTAATGTAAATGTGGCGTGATACTGACCGGCGATTAAGTATCCCTCTCTACATTACAAAAAATGCACCCAAGGGCAAGCCCCTGTCGGTGTGGGATTATGGGGATGAACTGTTAGTGGAAGTAAGAACCTGGACTATGGTGTCTGCCCGTCGCAATGTTTGGGGAACATGGAAAAAATGGGCAGACGGTGACTAGCCACTACCTTTTACGAGGGGAAACATGGGTGTGACTGGTTCTGGAACCTACTTCCGACGTTTGGCCATTTGTCACGTCCACTCCGTGCCGGTTAGTTAACACAAGCTCGGAGGCGGGCAGGGGTTCCTGCATCTGGGGATGCGGTGGAACTAAAACTCTGTGGATGAAGTGAGTCACTCTGCTTCCCGGGGTGACTCAGGCCTTGATACACGGATGAACATGAGCGTAACTAAGCTCTGAAATACTTAGTCATTTTCTTCCAACCCAAGCGCGGTTACATGGGAGGAAGGTTCAGGTTTAGTATTATAGTTGAGAACGTCTTTCAGCGTTCCACACAAGCCGTGTAATCACGCCGCGTAAGGTCTAACCCCCACAAAGGCCCCGGTATTGTACGAAGGGTATTCCCCCTGCTCATACAACAAAAACGACAAAAAAATCGAGGAGGCGGGCCTTGCCTTGACCTCCCGGACTTGGGTACGAGCTGTCACTACTGACCTAATGCTTCATCACAAAGCCTACTGCGGGCAAATATTTGTCGAATAAAAAGTTGTCCCAAGTAAATTATGTAAATTTTTGTCTATTGTTACGACCCAAGTGCCGACAAAAAACAAATTCACACCTGCATACCTGTACACATTGCATTTCTTCATTAATTTTCGGAATTTGAATTTCTTTTGTTTACTTTGTGTTTAAAAATTGTGATTAGAAAAATGGCCTATTGTAATCTTTTATGGCGGTCATTAGCTAGGTGTGATTCTAGGAAGTAGGGTCGCGCGGCCGGCCATACATATTGCATCCGTGCAGTATAAAGCAATGCCTCGATTGATGGACGAGGCAGTCGAGCGATACCCAGCCGCGAAGCAAGACTTGTGTACATTCCGTAATCTGTTTAGTGATGGACTGCGCGTGTTATTGAATCGTGCATTACGTTTGGACTGGTTGTGTTCAGTTATATTTGTTTCTAAGTGACATTTGTTTTTAAAGTGCTAATAAATTCTATAGTAATTCTAACGGCATTTTAATTCGAGTCCTGCTACTCATAACACTATCAATAAATGCGGTATAAAGCAAACTTAATTTTGGTAGTCCTTTTAATCTACGCCTGACATCTAGTGTTCAATAGCTAAAAGTTTTAAAATTTTGACCAGAAACAAGAATTGCTGTATCATCGGCATAAGTGATTATTTTACAATTTGGCAAACGTAAGTTACAAAGATCATTAATGTAGATGAGGAACAAGGTAGGCCCGAGAACACTACCTTGAGGCACGCCAAATGTGATGTTAGCCTCGTGGCTGATGTACTCATTGATGACGACCTGTTGTTTACGACCAGTTACGTAACTTTTGAGTAATTCCAGGGCAAGACCTCTTATGCC
This sequence comes from Dendrolimus punctatus, assembly GCA_012273795.1. Lineage (NCBI taxonomy): Eukaryota > Metazoa > Arthropoda > Insecta > Lepidoptera > Lasiocampidae > Dendrolimus > Dendrolimus punctatus. The sequence continues at coordinate 12,894,093 of CM022551.1, read as the reverse complement.
CATCAGTTCAAGTTTATCTAAAAGTCTTGGGATTGATACAGTATCGAAAGCCTTAGAAAGATCTAAGAAGATACCGGCAGTCTTGAATTTCTGGTCAAAGTTATGTATAACACCGTTTGTTAACTTTAAGATAGCATCTTCAGTACATTTGTTTTTTATAAATCCAAATTGATTACAAGAAAGAATATTATTAGCATTTAAAAAATTAACAAGTCTTTTATTAATGATTTTTTCAAAAACTTTAGACAATGACGACAATACTGAAATCGGTCTGTAATTTGAAGTACATCGTGTATCCCCAGATTTGTGAATTGGATGCACAAGAGCTTTCTTAAATACAGAAGGAAATATCCCAGTAGACAAACAGAGATTAAAGAGAGAGTTTAGGACAGGTATAAGTATATGCCTGGCAGCAATGAGTACAGACGAAGGAATTGTGTCCCAACCGAGAGCACAGTATTTTTTGAGATTAAGAATAATCATTTCTATCTCACTGTGGTCAACGTTGTATAGGGCCATAGACTGTAATGGATTATTTAGATTACTAGTATTAACTCTGTACTCAGTACTATTAGCGTCTTGCTTTTCTATAATTTTGGATGCTAGGTTTTTTCCAATGTTTGCAAAATAGTGATTAACATTATTTATAGCAGTGGAGCAGTCATTCGTAGATTGTAGGAGATCTCCAGAAGGGTTTTTCTTAGAATTAATGTTAGTAATAGTTTTGATAATTTTCCAAGTAGCTCTGGGATTATTTTTAGCTTTCTGCAACTCATTGTATTCGTAATCTCGTTTAATCTTCTTTAATAAGTTATTGCAGAAGTTACGATACCGAGTGTAAGTCAACCGGAGAGTTGCATTATTTTTGTCATTTTTAGATTGTCTATAAAGCTTGTCCCTATGTCTTATGCATCGTAAGAGGCCAGATGTTATCCAGGGTTTGATGATTTTCATTTTACTAGGGACTGCGGAGATTCGATTATGTTTTTTAATTATTGACATAAGAATATTAACAAGAGCAGTTGCCGCAGAGTCGGGATTGTCATTAGATGTAACTGTAGAAAAATCTGTATTCTCAATATCTTTAGTGATTGCTGGTATATCTAATTTATGTCTTAGTCGGTTTGATGGGGAGGTAGAATTAAGTTTGATGGGACAACAAAATAAAATTGGAGCGTGATCTGTAACGAGTGAATCCAAAATAAAAGAAGTGGCAGAAGCTGGAGAGCGAAAGATAACATGATCAAGACAATTATTTAAACGAGTTGGGCTAGTATAGGCAGGAAGCATGGAATGTGAAGCTAGTAAGTTAAGATATTCATCTGAATTACAGTCCGAATGGCCATGGGCTATATTAATATTGATATCACCTATCACTATGAATGTTGAAGAATTTTTTGAATCATTAATAATATTATCAATACTGTTTAAGAAACGATCAGTATTTTTATAAGATGGTGACCTGTATAAAGCTAGTATTGTTGTTGCAATGTCTAGGTTTAGTAACAAAGCGTTAGCATCCTCAACTTTAGGAATAGTAACTTTACAGTTTAGACCTGATCTAACATAGGCCACAACTCCTTCGTTTTGGCTAGTATAGCTAGATTTATATGAATTGTATCCCAAGAGATCAGGTAAGTTCGGACATTTACTTAGCCAACATTCTGTTAGTACAATGATATCGATTTGGATTTGTATTCTATGAAAGAGAACTAAAAATGAGTCAAAATTACAATTGATGCTGCGAATATTTAGTTGCAAAATATTCAAATCTGTATTGTCCACAGAAACATGTTGAATAAGTTGATCAGGTGAACATTCAAATGTAGAACAGGTCGTTAGATTCTCAATTTCATTATTTACATGTAGAATATCGTTATCCATAGTAGAAAACTGCTAAAGAACATATGACGCATATTACTTGTGGATAATAAAGGAGGTTTAGGCTCAGAATTATTGTACCAATAATGACAACTATAGTTACATAGGCTTTAAATAATAATATGAAGGTATACTGATAAAGAAGAAAGATGTACTCAGCACTCTTGTTATTAGTGGATAAGTTTATGTTTGCAAATACTTTACATGTTAATATATGTGTGACGGGTGTATTTGTAAGGATATTAGTATAGAACAGCGAATAATAGTGTAATGTGTGAAAATTGAAGTACTTTGGCACAATATTAGGCTTACAAAAACAGATAAAGATGATATTGAAACAATAGACTAAATTCATCGTCAAAATCTGCTGAATGACTAGGCTGGAATATATAGTAGTGATGAAATCTAGTCAATCTTTGTAGTTCTGAGTATTGTGTAGGTCAGATTCATTGGTAATTTTGGTGAATCTGTCACCATCGCGCTTCCTGATGAATATTTTACCATGAGTGACCCAGCAGTATTTGTAGTCATTTTGTTTGGCATATTCACGAGCAAGATAAAACAATCTCTTCATTTTTGCCGATAGATTCTCAGAAATGAAGATAGGTTTGACAGGTCCAGGAATATGTAAATTCTCAGTTGTAAGTTTGTTGCTTCCTTTGATTTTTTTACGGTAAACGGTGATTAATTTATCTTTCATGATAACGCTGGTGAAGTCTACAATTATAGTCTTGTCCACCGGATCTCTTGACTTTATACGAAACACGTCTTTAATATCCCGAGATTCTATAGATACATTTAGGGCTTTTGCTGTGTTTATAACCGTATCCATAAGCGAGACCTTGGTTTCTGAGGGAACTATAGGTATATTTCTTATTTCAATACATGTGGATCTCGAAAGTTGCTCGTATTTTTCCAGTTTATTTTCTAAAGCCGATATATAATTTGAGTTAACTTTATGTTCCTCTTCCAATTTATTAATCTGAGTCTGCAATGAGTCATATTTATTAGCCACAAAATCTATAGAAGCCCTTATGTCCTCAACAGCGCAGACTAGCCTTTCATAGCTTGAGTTTTGTTGAGTTTGAAAATCTTTCCACATTTTTGTCATTTCACCCATGAAATCTAATAATTTAGCTTCAGAAACATCTACGCGCTGTCGTTTCGAGCACTTGCGGGTGCCTACATACGCAAGATAGTTACTGGCACATGGTTCATCACTTATGCGCTCTATATTCAAAATAGGTTCTGAAGAACAATGTTGCAATTCGGAATCCATTTCTTCTCCAAGCAAAGAGCTGGTAGCAATTGGTTGTTTAGGAGGTGTGCGTTTCAGAGGCATTACGTGCAAGATTATACAGTATAAGAAAAATGCACCAATATATTAATCTCTGTTCATCCAAATTATATATAGTTGTTAACTAATTAGTTTAACACAACTTTTCTTGTACCTTATTTTGTGAGTCTATATTAACCACACAGTACACGATGTAAATGTAGATTTAATATTTCATAAGATTGGCTCGTTGCAGTTCTAAATAGATGTGTAAAAATGCGAACTCGAAATCAGGTTTTTAATTTTATTCACAGAATTGCGGGTAGACCATCCTTTTTGTTGATCGAATTATTTTGTTTAAATGTTATCTCTTATCACTATTATTACACAGTTTTAAAGGAAGTTTACTCTTAATAAAGAAAATATTACCACTGAGTTAATTATAACGTGACCTTCCAAGCTGTATACAACTACTTTGTGCAATATAAAATGTATTTTAAAGTTGCACATATATTTACGTATTGTTCTTTTATGCACACTTTTAATAACTGGATAACGTTCGTACACTTGAGTTGTCACTTCATTGAACTTTTCATAATACACAGAGAACATTTACTAACGATTAAATATTTTAAAAATTAATTTTGTGCGGAGCAAAATATACTAGGCGCAATCGTGCGGTGGGAATCAAGGAATCAATTATTACTTCTAAGTATGAAGAAGTTTCCTGAAAAAACATGATATTACCCCAAAATTAACTTGAATCGTCTTGAGGCACGTGTTGTTTTGACTTGAAAAAATTATAAAAAAAATCCCAGTGTTTTTTCATTAAAAGGAAGCTTTTTAGGGGGCGTCGCAAGAAATTTAATTTATAACGACCACCCTAATATACGTATTATGTACAACACAAACTATATCCGCACTCCCTTATTTCCCACCGCGGGAGAAAATGCAATGGGAAATATGGGATTCACTACGTTGGGGTGATCCTAGCACCGTAAGCAAGAAATGCTATTGCCACGCCAGGGGATACTGCCCAGGCACTGGGATATCCACTAGAATCCGTCGTTGTTCCTTCCTGCGCCTTATTCCAGGGAATACGGAAAGCTCGACCAACTTCACGTGACCTGGCAAACCGGGGCTTTTAGGACCAAATCTACTAACGAGGGGGATGCATGACCCCTGGTGGTCAGGCAATCCTATCCCTCCTCTGCTTCCCACATATCCACACACTGAATTGAGAGAGGCGGTGCGACAGGCCCCAGCTCGTCTCGGTATATAAAGGTTGTATAATACTAGCCGGCTGTGGATTTATTCTTCCTTTCACCACCATCAAGTAAACAACGCCCTCCAATGCCTTGTACAGGTCCCAGAATACACCCATGGCATTCTTTGACCTTTTCCAATAACTATACTTCCGATAACCCTGGCGGCGACGGATCATTAAGCACCTTTTCAAGTAGACTGGGTGTTGGAGTTGTAAGTGCTATAGTAACTATTCAAATGATATCTGTTAATTTCCTTCACATCTATATGGAGTCTGTTAATCTTTTTGCAGTTTTACAAAAGTTCTAAAAACAATATTATAATTTCCAGCGATGATGATGATGACAATGAAACTCTCGCTAAGGAGTTGATGAACAAACTGACGCCGGCAGTGCTGAGCAAGCTTCGCAGATGTTTCAAGAAGAGCAAAGGAAGAAATAATGCCAGAGATATAGATAGGTGATTTGACTTTTAATATTAGGTATTAGTACCAATTCAATAGGTTTTATTCACAGAAAGTTCCACAGGAGAACAGTTTTTGAAGGTTTCGCTTCTTAGTTAAAAAAATGAAGTCTTCTTGGTATTCAATGTACGCCGTTTTGCAGGTTTCTCTCTCTTCTATCTATGTTTAAGGAGAACTGGCAATACACTCCCCAGTGATACTTACTTTAGTTATACTACCAGCTAAAATTTCTTTTACTTCATATATTTTGTCATTCATGTTCTTTTTAACAGATCTAAAAAGAGAAGGTTCTCAATTCGACTATATTTTTTTATGTAAGTATGTTAGACGCTTTCTCCGTAATTGTGGACCGATTTTCAATTATTTTCTTTATTGGAAAGAGCGTACTCCTGAAGAGGTCCCGTTGTCATTAGGTCAGGTCAATCAGTCTCAGCAAATAACGTAACACAATCATGGCGCCAAATCTGAAACTTCAGTTGTTTTTCCATAGCCATCATAAATTTATTGCATTGCTAATTATATTTTCAGGAGAGTGGAGGAAGTGATGCGTGCTGCAGCGGCTGAGGAGGGCATAGAGTTCGCGGCTACAGCGAGTTCCACGACAGTCAATGAAGTCGATTCGCTCTGGCTCGACGAGGGTGGCTTCGTCAACGCAATGAACAATATATTTGGTTAGTTACGTCTCAATAATAATTCTTCTTTCATTAATATTAATTATATATGTAATTTCATGTTCATGCGTAACTTGCTTAATTTGGGGATATACAATATGTGTGTTTGTCTGCCGATTATTATTAGATATAATAAAAAAAATCACAACTTGAAAGTATAAAAAGTCTGGCAGCATGCACAAAATTTGCGAGGTGTACAAGGGGCGCAAAATGAACCTTCTTTTATCCAGCGTATCAGCAAGTTGATCCAGACAGCCAGCATCATACGCTCCCTCTCCACGTCCATGTCATGGGTCTTTTCTGCAGAAACCCAGTGTCTTAGGTATTTATACCTTCAGCAGCGTCCCAAGTAGTCTGAAGTCTGAATAATATTTTATTAAGAATTAAGTGATTTGTTATCTCGAGTAACAGGTGGATTAAGTCCTGATTATATGGGTGAATTTTTAAAGTAGGCCTTCAGGGCTAAATCCTGAAGGAATATATGGAGATATGTTGCAAAAAAAAGTACATCATGCCTTTATATTTATAAGTATAATAATATTTTCTACCCTTTTATTGCGCTCTGTCTTATTGAATTAGCACTCTTTGCTACAACTCCATTAATTCTTCAAAAGTCATTCTGTAACATACTTCTGTATAAAATTTTAAAAAAGAACTTGAAATATAAATAGAAAAAGAAATATAAAGAAAACAATTTTTAGCCAGACGTGTTGCTGGGGGGTTCTTGCCGCTTCTTCTCCTTAACAGTAATAACACGTTTCGAAGCGGTGTACATAGACTAGGAAGTAAAATTAAATTTTAACCTATATGTATAACCTTCAAAAAGTGTTCTCCAGTGGAACTTATTTTGAATAAAAACTTTTGAATTTGAATTTGAACTATACGAAATAGAGAATAATTGGCGTCATTAAGCTTTTGAAAAATCAATTACCCTTCTCAGAAATATGTGTGTGTGCAGTTCACACGCAGTAGAAGTGAAACAAAGGCTGGGAGGGATTCTAAATTTCATGATGTCGCCTTTCATATATTATATTGTTATCATATATTTAATTTTCAGTATTAACGAAACACTTTCAAACATTTCCAACTTTATCTGTTTAAACAGTGTTTAAATGATTAAATATAATATATTTTATCTCATTCTCTCAGAGGTTTAGTCCTATAGATTTATGTGTTTGTCTCTTTATAGTGTCGCTTTTTCTTTTCAACGAGTTTCAAATTATAACGATTCTAAAGAAATTTCATTTTAATATCCCTTTCAGTTCATTTGCCAATTGACATCCCTTCACAGTAATTGATCCTCATAGTATATTTTTTTGATTTTTCAAAAATCTAATGACGCCAATTATAATTGTCAGCCTCGAGACTCCTTTGAGTATTTTTCGGTATTTCTTATATAGCTTATGATTTGGCCCGGAATACCCAGTTGAAAAATTCACCTACTTTAAACTTGGCAAGGACTGAACACATACCCTTTTTTGTTGGCAGGCCACCACAAGTATTCCCCGCACTCGTCCAGACTGTTCCGTATATTGGACCCGTTCAGCAAGGGTCGGGTCTCGTGGAGACAGCTGGTCGGCAGGCTGGTGATGAACGGCAACAGACGTACATCCTCGCGGAGAGACCAGTGGGTTGATATACAGCAAACGCGTTGCATGAGACTGAAACATTGTCAGGTAATAATCAGGTGCAAGGAGACGCCGAGCGCCGCTCATAATTCTTCCAAAAAAGCATGCGGCGCACCCGGTGCTGGCGCCCAGCGCTCTCAAAAACCCTACGTCCGTGAAGTGAAGTAAAACAAAGTTTTTTTTTAATGTTCAAGTAGAAACCACTTTAAGATATTGTAAAAAAAACTCAGTCAAATATTTATTTTTTGTAGTTAGTTTGATTTTTGTTAAAAAAAATAATTTCTTTTTAGTTGCGAAAATTCTTGAATAGCTTCAGAATATTAAGCGCTTGTAGAAATTATAGTACTGGCACTCGTATACAAGGTCCTATCTCACTCTTTGGTGTGGATGACCGTCAACAAAGGTTGTTCTCGATTTCCCTGGGATCCATTCCCCAGATCCTCACGTGTTGATCATGGGACCACTTCGGGTGTACAGAGGTTCTAATAAAAAAATGAAAAGCCCTCAATTGACAAATATATCGTGTAACAAAGGAGTCAGTTAACAAATTTTGAGGGTTTCTCTCGATTTCTCTGAAATCCACTGATCAGATCTTTATATAGTGACAATGGGACCAATTCCGAAGCCTTTCCATTAAAAAAAACATCAAGATGAATTGAAAACCTCTTCCTATTCGCACTCGATTAATGAAATGGTTTAAATACCTATCGTCCAATAAAAGGTATTGTTTTCTTGATGAAAATTGAGATGAATTCCATTTTTGAATTTTCAGAGAGAGACAATAGTGAAGTTAGTGAATATTGAGCAACAGGACTCTTTCTGTTACGTGGCAGTCTCCAAAGGAGGTCGGATAGGAGTATATAGCGGAGACATGCAGTTGCTGCACACTTATGAGGTATGTACACTTTTGTCAAATCAAAAGCATGAGTGTTCACAGGGTGAATAATTTTCTTCTAATACACTTCTGGCTGAATTTAACACGCAACGTCGAATTGTAGACCTTGATGCAAAAGACAGTCGTTCGCGTAACATTGCATACACGTAGCATATAGTCAGGAGGACCGCACTAGTATTTGACCACCAAAAAATACTTTGAGACCTACTATTGATTGAGACTTACTATTTCTGGCAGTACAAAGTTTTTTGGTATTATATTTTACTATATCTGGTGATATATGAAACATAAGGCTTAAAAAAATCAGGTATAGGTACTGACCAGGTCGCTGCGTATGCGCACCTCAGGCACATAAAATACTGCTTTGACAATGTGTACGATAGCTAGGTATAGGTAATATATTTTATGATTTTTTTACAGATCTTTTACCATAGAACTGGGGTACGTCGTCGAGTCAAAAACTGTTGGATCACTGACGCCATATTCTTGTCTGTGAGTACCGATGTCAAAAGCTTAAATTAAAATTAAATATAAGCCTAATCTCTATTCATGCAGAAAGGGAGAAAGAATATAAAGTCCTGCGGCCAGGTGGTCTGCCGTAAGCCGCGACTAAATAACTCACAACTAAGTGCTAGAGTATTCCCCCGTCCGGATGACTACCACTCCTAGTCTAGAGTATCTATGTCGCCATAAAAATCAGGTTCTAGTCCTCTCTTCGGGACCTACACTTTGGTGTTGCAAGTGTCCATAGGTGGCGGTATCCGCTTTCCTTCAAGAGGGCCGTCTGCCTAACTAGTATACTCCAGCTTTCGAAAATTTTACTTTTCGGCAGCGTTGTATATTGCCTTATGATAGTGACAGAGTGACAACTTTCGGACGACGGATGATTTCATAGAAACGATTAATGTTTACCATTAGCTATGGAACTATAAATTATTATATATGTAGATCAAAAATTCTCCATATTTCAAAATTCCCTTAAGATATTGACTAAATCAATGGTAGCTATAAGTTTTGAAACCCCTCCCCTATGTGGGAACATCATTGTGGAATTTGCTGGATAAGATTATTTTCATAGGACGTCCAGTACGTCGTATATACAGCATCAGACCGCAGCTTGACGATGTACGACGTCAGCACTCTGTCTCATACGCCGATAATCTGCATCACTGGTCTACCCAATATACCGACTGTAAGTATTTAATTTCTTTTCATAATCATAATTAAACAATCCAACCATACAGTACCTCAAACGTGTTTTTGGATGACAGTCGTAGTGGTTTCCGATTGCCTTCTAAGGTTGGTTGTTTAAGGGGATTTAATCCTCAAAGCGCCTGTATTTTCTTCAATCCAGGAGGAGTCTCTTATTTTTTTAAGTGGTAGGTTATTTGCCCGTTCGGCTGGTTACCGTCGGCGTAGAGTCACCTCAATAATCTTGAGTAATTTTTCGGCATTATTGGCAAGTTCCCAGTTCCCCCTGCTAGATCGGTAGTACATTTATAGCGTCTTTGGTGTTGCTTTTCACAAGCGACAGTAACCCATTTCCATATGGCTATAAACCTGTGCTGTCCTCTAGGAATAAAGAGTTCGGCTTTGCTACTAGTTTTATAACGCCTGGGGATCACATTTACCCCTCTAAATGTGATCCCTATCCCTAGAATTGGAGAGAGTGATTCGATCTCCAAACTACTCAAAACTGCTCTAATTAGACGAGTAATTAATCACTGAGATCATGGTCTTGATTCTCAACTGTGACAGAAGTACATTTCATTTTCAGAGGGACTATGACGAATTTATAACAGTCCCGTTTTTGCTACAATTACTACGAAATTCTATTATTATAAAGGGATAGGAAGTCTTATCACTCAGAATTTAATTATTATTCCTATCTTTTCATCAGTGCATGGCGTATACCCCCTCAGCGAATCCAAGTTCCTCCTCAGAATTGGCGATGGGCTCTGAGCGAGGGGATATCACCAGAGTGAACTTCTCACAACCCAGGGTTCAGTTCATGTATGTCAAAAACCCAGAAGCAATCAACTATTATTTTTGGATGGTAATTATTTTTATACATACGTCATTGTTGTTAGAGCCCCCTGCTCTAGTGAGCTATATAACCTTAGATGATCATTTTTTTTAACAAGAATGTATTGTAAATACACATTTTTGTAAATGTTTATTTTGTTCAGTGTTTATTGTTATATTTTTAGAGCGCATTAATCTTAAATGGAAATTATTAATAAATGTTAGTTATATAGTCCATTTATAGTTGTAATACCTTTCAGGAACTATCATCGTCACCTCACACTTCTTACTTGACAATCACAAAATGGCGTCGCGTCCATTCCAGAACGATACATCGTGTGGTTTATATTAACGACGGCGATGTATTGCTCTCTTGCTCGCACGACAATGAAGTCAGTATGCGTCTGAGACACGTGCCAGGGAAGTTGGATGACTATGTTTTCAAGGTTTTAAGGGTTGGTCATAATCTAATACCATATATTTGTTTGTGACTTATATTGTTACGAGGTGCAGGACTCGAATTAAAATGCAGTTGGAATTACTACATTATTTCTTAGAATTATACAAACACGTTTAATACAGGTACAAATAAAACTGAACACAACCAGTCCAAACGTAATGCACGATTCAACAACCACTAGTCACTAAATAGATTACCGAATGTACTCAAGTCTTGCTCCGTTTGTGTTTATCGCTTGACTACCTCATCCCTCCATTGGAGCATTGCTTTATACTGTACAAATACAATATGTCTGCTCGACCGCGTGGAATTAATTTCCTAGAATCACAACTGGCTAGTAACTACCATAAAAGATAATACAATACACATTGGGCTGTTTTTTTAATAACAAATTTTAAACACATAGTAAACAAAAGAAGTCCAAATACCGCAAACGTAATAAAACGTCTACAGGTATGCAGTTTGTCTTTTGTCGGCGTTCAGGTCGTGAAACATGTTTGCTCAGTTTGGTGTTGAAACGCTTGGACCTTAAGGTCCTGAGTCCAAGACCCTGTACAAAAATTATCAAAACGACTCGTATTTTAAACCCTGATAGCCAGCTCTATTTCACTAATATAAAACAGCATCATTTTCTTCGATGGACTGTTGTTTTCAGGGCATATCATGCTTCCAAGTCATACCTCCCCTTCGATTAATAGCGACTGGAGGGAGGGATGGAGCTGTCCGCCTTTGGGAGAAGACCCAGCCGTATCCCTTCGCGGTGCTACACTCGTCAGCTATGCCACGCGTTTTGGACATCGCAGTGTTGCCACATAAGGAAATTGTCCTCGCCTATTGTAATAATTGTGTAAGTTGTTTTTTTTACGGAATTAGGGATTGCCAATAAAATTCAATATATATTCACCCTCTTTAAAATGGTTTTTTGAACCAAAATCCTTGTTCTTCCTTGGGAAAAAATAACCAATAAAAAACTGACTTCAGAAGTAAATTGAATGTGAACTAAAAGCAACCAAAAAATTTTTTTTGACATTTTGAAGCCGGTGCAAATTAAAATATAAAAATACCTACATTTTGAAAATTAGTTGTTATTTTTGTTCCACTTGGCGCCGACTTCAAGATGTTGTAGATGATATTTATTTTAAACTTCTTTAGGCAAATACTTGAATAGCTTTAGAAAAAAAAAACACTTTGTACGTACCTCATCACATCCTGACTTGGTGACAATTAAACCACTTATTATCATTAAAAAAATATTGTAAATCGGTCCACAATGGGGATTGTTCATTAAAAACTACCCTCTGATTTTATATTTTTATTACGTAGAATAGGGTATTTTAAGACACTAATTTGAGTATTTTTGTATTTTAAGCGTTAGTTTTTTTATAATTCAATTTTAAAATTATTTCTCCGATGACGTCATAAGGGACAAGTTTACATTGATTTCTTTGCCAAGAAAACAAAAATAATAAAAGTAAGCTATAACTATATATAATCATAGTAATCATAGTGCTACTATTTAAATGTCACTTTCATTACTCATTACGTATCGTGATCATTCTAGTGTTTTTTGTTGTTAGGCTTATAATTTTTCGTGTTCAGCCATTATTATTTTCTATAGTTGTAGTTAAATTTTTGGAAGTGGTCTTTAGGGAAAATCCATGTTACAGAACTTAAATCAAATAATTTACAGCTAGATTTTTTTTTTACACCCGAAGCAGGCAAACAGGCAGACGGCCCACATGATTGGATTTAGTAAGGTCAAATAAAGGTCAAACGCATTTCTTACAAAATACAAGAAGATCGTACGTTTTTTGGAATTTTAACTAGACAGAAATGATAAGGGACGCTATTTCTCGAAATGGTTTTTTAAATAGCTAGAGCTAGATTGAAAAAAAATGAACAATCTCAGTTGGAGAAATCAAGTGACCAATATTTAAAAAATACAGTAAAATTGAGAATCTCCTCATCTTTGAAGGCAGATAAGTTTGCGTTGTGTAATCTTAGTAAAAGAACTTTTAATGCAGGTTATTAACATTTGGGATATGTATGAAGAATGCCTTTTGCAAAGTATGAAGCTAAATTTTCCTTTCTTGGGAGTACTTGGCAAGAAGGTGGAGTTTGGAGCGTACTCTATACATCCAGGTTAGTCGTCCTATGCCTAACATATAAGTTACATTAACTATTGTATTACGTACTAGCTTTTACCCGTGTCTTAGCTCGCGTTAATACAATAAAGAGAGAAATAATATATTTTTTGTATTTAACTTCATAGACATAGTTATCCCACGGGAACCATACAATATTCCGGGATAAAAATTCATGTTATATTATTCTAGGATATATCTATTACTTCGTCCACGCTTGAATTGAAATTCCCGCGGGATTCCCACCACATAAAGTACCGCAGAAATCGTTTTAATGAAACCTGTGTCGGAATAAGTTAATTTTTATGCATCCGAACAGCTACAAACCGCTCTCAGGAATATTCCCGCGGGATTCCCAGGAAAAACAATATAATACATTTTATTACATAAAATATTATATCAATCAGTATAAAAATACCATTGGAATTCGTTTTTTTTTGTGAATCAGGCTATTTTAAATAATTTTCTACAACATTTCCTAGTATAAACAGTAACGCTAATTTTTAAGTCTAAAAATTTGCTAAGGATCAGTGGAACCCGCATCGAAATTGGCTAAGTAATTTTTACGTGAATCTCAAACAAACAGACAGGAAATCTAAAAAAATCGTCATATACCCCATCATATAAATAATGTATTCCAGTTTTTTTTAACTAACTAACCCTGCAAACTTCGTACCGCCTCAGAATCAATAAATAAAAAGCTGATGAAAACAAGTATAGGTCCCGCCACGTAGCGTTTGTGGAGGGGATGTATCTGCGCAGGTATATCCTAAAGTTTTTTTCTTAAATGTTGTATTTATAAATACCACATTAATATTACAATCTAATCTAAAAGATTAATAAGTAATTTAAATATAACCTAAATTGACTAAAATTAACTAAGAAATTTTTAACTAAGAAAGTACCCATTAGCACTTTTCTTATTGTCTCTATTAAGGGGACACTTTGTTGATGTGTTCTAAGTTAGCACAGTACACTTTAGTTTGGTTTAAAGCACAAGTTCAAACGGTTTCGTCCTTTTGAGCCTTCTCGTTATATCCGTGTTGTCGAGGAGCTGGATCGCCTCAACATTCACGTGATGGTGAAGCCGATGCTCGTGGGCTTCCGCGTACTTTCTAATAATACTAGTAACAAACTCCAGTTTCAGATCCCGGTGGAGGTCGCTCGATCTAATGTACCATGGCGCGTTTACAATGGCTTTTAGTACTTTGTTTTGGAATCGTTGTATTATATCTATATTGCTTGGTTTGGTACAGCCCCACAACTGTACGCCGTAGGTCCATACCGGCATCAGGACTTGTTTATAGAGGAGCAGTTTGTTAGGTACTGACAACTTGGAATATTTTCCAAGTAGCCAGTACATATTTCTATAACGCGCTTCCAGTTCATATATCTATCCTAAAGTATCGCCCCGCCTCGCCCCCTTCATACCACCAATTTGATTGATAAAACGCTCACTGGGCAGGTTCAGAGCCAGCGTTCTTTTTAAGTGGCGCGAACTATACTTCACTTTTAAACTTTATTTGATTACTAAACGACTTTTAAATTTAATTGATTTCTAAACGACGGGACATACATCAAATGTTTGATTGGATAGTTTCTAAGGGAAAGCGAAATTTTTGTTAATACTATATTCCAAACATGTTTTTCATATTTGCTTACCTTTTAAACCTTCCCTGGGTTTCCACAACTAATTCAAAATCAAAATTAGCCAAATCAGTCATGCCTTTCTTGAGTTTTAGCGATACTAACGAACGGCAATTGATTTTTATATATAAGAAGATAATACGATAGATATACAGAAGTATAGATTTTACTTTTATTTTCAAAATACTATGAATTATCACTTGACTACCTCATCCCTCCATTGGAGCATTGCTTTATACTGTACAAATACAATATGTCTGCTCGACCGCGTGGAATTAATTGCCTAGAATCACAACTGGCTAATAACTGCCATAAAAGATAATACAATACACAATGGGCTGTTTTTCTAATCACAAATTTTGGTATTCTCGTCTCGTATTCTATTATTTATAATCACAAAAAAGGATAGCTAAAAATCGTGGGCGAACTTTTTTATAAACTATATTAAATTAAAAACTACCCTGGCTTTTAGGTCCAATACGTAAGCTGCAGGTGGAAGAGCCCGTGCAGCTGGTAAAGAGTTCAAGGCGAGGATCCAGCGTGTATCAGGGTTCCACTGGAGGACTAATGCTCATGCTAGAGTCGGCTTCAGAGGAAAATGGGGGATTTGATGATGATCCGTAAGTCAGATGATAATAAAAAAGGATAGGACGTTGGGGTTTAAAATAAGTTGTGTGGTGCGCCAGGGGTCCACATGCCTTGACGAAGTAAGTTTACTCTGCTTTCCGGGGCACGTTCAGGCCTTGACGCGCGAATTAGCATAGGCGTTACTATGATAAGGCTTAGCAAGATAGTTTGGAACGTCATTACCAGAGTCCATTTGAACATTTTTACTATCTTCCCTGCATTATAATTTTAATAAAAATTAGTCTACACAAGATCCGCTTTAAGCTTTTTGGGATTGTGGTACGTCGTTTATGTTTTTGCGTTTCCGTAGTCAAATGACAAATACCAAACATTTGACTTCCACGGAACCATTCATAGATATTGGAATGACAAGCACTTGACCAATTGATTTATTTTCAGAGAATACAGACGTTTCAACCGCAGCGAGTTAATCATCACGTGCTGTGATTATGTCTGTGCCATAAGTTTGAGTGACGGGGAGAGTGGGAGAGTTATGTCTCCCCCAGGAGATACCCTGAAACCCAGGAGACCGTCTGTATGGGATTTGCCGGATCTTAGCGTGATTGGTTTGTATTTTATTGACTACAACACACAGAGTTAAATTGAAAATTCTGACCTCCATCTGTGTTCCATTCATCTGTCCCATGCCCTCTTATGCCACCCCTCCTATCCCACCCCAAACCATCTTCTCTATAAGTATCCCTCTTATATTATCACCCGTCCCGTATCCCATTCTCTAATGCAAGATATCTTTATTTGTTTCTAAAGATTTCTCTTTAGTAAATTCTTTCAATTCATCCAAAATGAGGCAATGCACAAGTGAGATAGGTAAATCCATATATAGATAGATAGCACATTATTACTCACCAAATACTTATACAATTTCAAAAATGCACAATTACAATATTGTCATGGTAGAAACTATAGGCGATATCGCTTAATGCAATATCTTCCAGGCAACTTAACTTTTTTATCTTGGAAACCCCACGTCAATTTTCGTGGTAGCGTTTAGTGGTTATTCCGGTGCATAAATATTAACTTATTCCGACACAGTTTTTACTAAAATGATAGCTTACATTAGTTTTTAAATGCTGCGCTACTTTACGTCCCGGGAATCCCGCGGGAATTTCAAGTCAAGCGTGGATGAACGGTCACGGCCATTTCCTAGCAAATAAATAATGAAATTAAATTAAATTAATTATTAAATTGAATTAAATTTATTATTAAATTAAATATTGAATTAAATTTATTATTAAATTAAATATTAAATTTAATTTAATTACATTAAATTTAATTTAGTTACATTAAATTAAATTAAATTAAATTAAATCGGTAGACAAGCACACATACTGTATATCCCCAAATTAAGCAAGTTACGCTTGTGTTATGGATAGCATATAACGGACGACTATGGGGCCGATCACAGACATCCAGACCATAGTAACAGAGAAAATACTTACTTTTCCGAAATTCACTACACCAGGAATCGGACCCGTCAAATAAGTCTCTCTCTATTACATAAGTCATTTGAAGGTTATGGGTGTTTCATTTTCAGGTACTCCCATGAGTCGTACTTCTCAGTCTTCTCGCAGCTCCACGCAGTACCTTGCTCCAGTTACCGCGGAGTATTCTCTTCATGACCTGGATACTCTAGTCCAAAATGCTGGTATGTTTTGTGTCTTTATTTTTTTTTTGGTTTCTAAATAGTATAGTGCCAGTGAAACTTGACAAATTGATTCACTGCTAGTTCCTATATGTTGCACTAAATAATAATAATAAAATTCATTAAAGGGAAAGAGAAGAAACCAGAACGAGTGCAAGTATAATGGTCGATGATATTATGCTGGAACAAGTGAATGAGTTTGTATATCTTGGATGTGCTTTTAGCAGGGATGGAAGGTACACCGTTGACATAGAAAGAAGAGTAAATTTGGGGAATAGTGTGAATGGAGCGTTAGGTAAACTTCTAGGCGCTAAGAATCTCAGCCAAAAGGCCCAGCTTACCATACACAACGCGGTTCTGGTACCTACGCTCACGTATGGAACCGAGAGTTGGGTATGGAAGAGAGAGCATGAAAGTAGAGTAAACGCGGTCGAGATGCGAGCACTGCGCAAAATCTGCGGAGTAATGCTCGCGGACCGCGTTCGTAATACCGAAGTAAGAAAGAGAGTGTCGGGGTGAAGGTAAGGAAAGGAATGCTCCGGTAGTTCGGGCATGTGGAAAGAATGTATGAAGAATGAATGACTAAACAGCCAGTCAGCATAGCATGATATACAATGCAAAAGTGGATGGATGCAGAAGTCGCGGAAGGCCACGACACACCTTCCATGATCAAATTGATCATGTGTTAGCAGAAGGTGATGGTAGGAGCCTTAAGAACAGACGAGCGTGCATGACAAGAGCTATGAATGTCAAAGAAGCAAGTGAGGTGTGTAAGAATGGGCCTGTGTGGCGCTCTGTTGTTCGTGCCTACCCCGCAAGGGACCTGGCGTGAAGTTATGTATGTATGTAAAATTCATTAAGCTTACCGTCGGTTGAATTTGGAACGGCGGATTGTAAGGGGCTTGCGTTAATTTTTTAATAAAGATACATAATTTGCAACTTCTTTTTATCCGTGTAGGAACGGAGAAAGAATACAATTTCTTTCGGTCGGGCGGACTGTCGTAAGAAGCGACAAAATCCACAGCCAGGTGGTAGGGTATTTGCCCGACTGGATGGCTACCACCCCTGGTCTAGAGTATGCCGCCATAACAACCTTTAGTTGCATTCCGATATTCCAGACCAAGTCCCAGTCTCGCTTAAGAGAAGAGCAGCGCATTTGTAGCACCTTTGGTGTTGCGAATCTCCATAGGCGGTAGTAGCCACTTTCCATCAAGTGAGAAAAAAAGTATCTATCAACAGTAACTCACAATATCAGTTATCACAGTTATTCCAGCTCAAATTCCTACCGACACTATACCACACACAAACATACATAATATGACGCCTGTTTCCCATGGGGGTAGGCAGAGACAATGGATCTCCACTTGCAACGATCCTGACAAACAACTTTCGCTTCACCTACTTTCCTTAACCTCTTCATACATGCACGTTTATTCGAAATGCTTTTTACCTGACCTCTCCTTAACAATTCTCATATTTGGTCATGGTATCTTCTTCTCGGTCTACCGGAAACTACTCTACCATTCACAATACTGTCATACATACTTTTGTGATTCCACTTTTATCCATTCTCTCTATATGTCCAAACCGCCTTAACATTCCTTTTTTCACTATACTAAATTTGATAAAAATGACTTAACATTTCTACTTGATACTAAAATTCATAAATATAATTCAAACACTCTCACAGTGGTAGTTCTAATAGATAGGTAGATATCACTAGTGTCATTCTACCTTGTAAGGGCAATTGATACAACCTTTGACAGCAATTTTGATAAAACGGCGTGAATTTTAATGTGAGCTCTGTAAGATATTGTTATTGTTTGAAATGTTGATATTTTTAATATCTAAGAACACATTTCATTGAAATTATCGCATGAGTGAGATGTTTGTTTATGCGAATGACGTATGTTAAAACTTAATCAGAATTGTGATCATATTTCGAGACAGAAAGATTATGCTACTGATTTATTGAGTTCTAATGATAGCAAGACGAACAATTAATTATACTGAGTATATAACAAAATAATTGATTTATTTTTGCAACAGGTTTCCATTCGTAAAGTTTAAGTGCTCCCCCTGAAGAACACAATAGGTAATATTATTGTGTATTATTCATATACACACACGCACGCACGCACTCACCATGCATATAGTACACACACAAAAACCACACACACACCAACATATAAAATCCATTATAAAAATAATTTAATTTTAGGGAATAAAAATATTTGTAAGTCAATAGACTACTTGGTGCCCTGAGATACAGGTATTGTGCGGGAACCCTATGCAAGCATTATTTCTGGATCAATTTTTTGTCAATTTAATTTGATTTTACAACTCTCTACTGATTCTTGCATTGCATACAAATCTTATATTGTTACAGGTCTACAAGGTATCTTGGAGAAAGATTTCGTGTTAATGCAAGGTTTGAAACACGATCTAAATAACAAGCTGGCCCAAATGGAAGCTAATAAAGAAACGGTGAATTTTTTCTTTTTGTAGATACGTAAAACGGATAGCAAAAGTATAATAATACTATTTAAGAATTTGGATTTAAAAACGACCAACAGATTCCGAAATACAATTTTAGAATTTTTGTCCTTTGAACGTAAATGAATTAAACTTAGCACAGAGCTGGCTTATATCCCGAAACAACACGCAGGGACACTTTTTACTCCGATAAATGATATCGTTTCCATAGAAATCCAAAAGTGTAGGGTATTTGCCCGACTGGATCGCTACCACCCCTGGTTTAGAGTATGCCGCCATAACAACCTTGCGTTGTGTTTCTGCATTATTGGCCAAGTTTCAGTCTCTATAAGAGAAAAGCAGCCCATTGGTAGCACCTTGGGTGTTACAAATGTCTATTTGCGATGGTAACCGCTTTCCATCAGGTGGGCCGTCTGCCTGTCTGCTGAACTCATGCAATTAAAAAAGAATAGGTGGTTTAGCTAAACAGATGGCGCTAGAATCACGTTTTTTTAACTTCCTATCACTTAGTTGTCATCAATAACATGTCATTCGTTGTATTATTTCAATTCATGTTGGCTTCGACTTGTCTCTATATTTCGCTGGGCAGTTGTCAAGCTTTATGGACTTAGTTTCTTTGTTATTATTATATGGAAAAATACTTTAAGATGTTTAAGATAACATATATTAAAAATAAGATTTTATAATTATAAATAGCTTTAGAAATAAGTTATCTTATACTTTTTATGTTTTGAAGTCGGTTTTCGAAACGAAGTTTTTTTAATAACTTTTTCTTTTCTTTACAAGAACTTCATCATCATCCGAGCGTTAAATCCCGGTTGCGTTCGGAGCGTTCACTCCGACGCCCAGGGTCCGCTTTCCTACTTTTTCTACTCCACTTCGCGCGGTCTTCAGCATCCCCCGTTTTGAGACCATTGGCACGCATGTCATCCTTCACGACGTCAAGCCAGCATTTCTTGGGCCTTCCCCTTCGACCGGGACCTGGCGGAGGTGGCATGGCTAGACATTTGTTCCCCACGTAATTAGCCGGTCTGCGTAAAACATGGCCGTACCAGCGTTCTTTACAAGAACTTATTAGCTACATAGCATTTGTAATATACTTTTTAATTTTAATTAATTTCAGCTGTCGAGTGCAGTGAACGTTGGTGCCCCATATTTGGCATTGAGGACATACGAGCCTGACCCCATGTTGCCTGTGGATGAAATGACCGAAAACTATAAACGAATCATGAAGTTAGTATTAACTCTTCATATCTGATGGAAAGTAAGGTAATTCACGTACCACACGATGGAAAGTGGTTATTATCGTTCTTATAAATATTATATATCCTATATAATATCCTGCAATGTAAAAAAAATGAGATATACCGGTTGTACACATAAAACAAGGGATATTTCTATCTCAAAATTTGCAATTTTTGGGAACGACCCTTTAAAGTTTTGGCCTATTACGACACTTATGATTTGATAATCCCTACCGCTATGAATTTTTATAAATGGGAAAATCTCTGTTTGTCTGTCTGTTACGCTGTCACGGAAAAACTACTGGACCGATTTGGCTAACACTCGGATATATATTTTCGATGCTGAAGATGAACATAGGATAGTTTTTATGCCGGAAAATGACAAATTTTTCGGGATAAAAATATATTTGTCTCTTTGTTTTTTATGCTTTTACGGGAAAACTATTGAGTTTTGGTCTACCTGTCTGTGTATCAGTGTCTGTCTGTCATGACAGTATGAATTGTGATTGGCAGATTGTTCCCCGGTCCTAGTATATCTGGTTCACCTATAGGAAGTCAGGGTTCGACTCCAAGGAGGAAGAGAAGTTCAAATTTATGAGAAGGTAAGCATTTTGCTAGTGTATACGTCATTTTTTCGACGGAAGTTCCTAATCGCACGTTACTCGGCAGATGGGAGCTAGACGAAAAAAGTGTTCACCGAAAGGTAAAATGCTGACCGCTTTATATACAAATTCGAACTTTAATGCAATGAAATAATATTTGCTGTTTTGAAAATTGATGGACTTGTAACCGCTGTTGTTATTCCCATTAAATAATGGAAAGTAGCATATTTTATCCAACAACAAACAACCCTTTTCCTTGGTTTCTCGTTTGACATTACTTAACAGAAATTGATCCTTACAAGCTACGATTTCTTATAATAATACAGGCTGTTTTTTTAAATCAAAATCAGTTAATTCGATTCCTATAAAGGGTAGTTGCTTATTCAAAAATCGAATGATATCTGTAGTGTTTGGTCCTGAACACTAATATAGATGTCACCGGCCCCTCCAAGCATTGCCACCCGTACAGATGCATCAGCGGTTGGTTCTTGACTGAGAACTGAGCCTCCCTACTCAATTGATATCCGCTCCCGCGTACCTCAATGACGTAATGCACTCGAGACAAATACTTGTATATTATTATTATAATATACATATATTACAATACCACTTTAGTTGTCAAAATGGGCCTCGAGACTCATTTGCGTGTTTTTCGTTATTTCACATAGATTAGACTTCAGACATCGTTTTGCTACACTGAACCAAAATGAATTTGCGCCCTCCGCACCACACGTCTTTGTTTTTCTTAGCCTATTGGCCAGTAAGACACGGTCGGGACCATTTAGACCCCGTCATGCAGTGAACGTGTTAAGTCGATACTTATTCAATACTTGACTTTCTAAAACCCATCCTCGATTACGTTTGGTTTTGCTAATGATTTATTTTCTTAATTGTAATGTTTACGCTACGCGTTCGTGTTGTGTAATTCATGAACGAAGTATTATTGGCTACCGGTTCCTTACACCACTAAAATAATTTATATATTACCCAACTCTAATCGGCCTATTAATTAATTCGATCAGTGCTCCACGCACCAGTCGGCGATCAAACAGTCTTGTATACTTCGTGAAAGATAAACTATTAGGGACCGTGCTGCTAACAAAGACCATCGAAAAGTTCTAATCTATCGAATAGTATTATTAAGGTGAACTAGTTCAGTGTCCGAATCACTCTAGAAAGTAATGCACACTTTGATGAAGCATAAGATTATTACGCACAAAACTTTTATGCGGCTCGATAAGATGTTAGTTCTATAAATTTACGCAGGTCCAGTCAAATGATAACGATTATTACAAAAAATTTATAGTGCGAAACAGATGCTATGCGAGTCCGGGTAGTGGCTGAGCGAAAGAGTAATACTCCCCCTCTCAACTCTGCATAAACTACTTCACGAACCTTATCTTATCTACGACTTGTGTGAACTTCAAGGACGCATATTAGTTTTGCGCGTGGTATGTCGGTTTTCGAGTCACCACCTTGAGTTCCTGTTACATCCCTATATTGAATATATATTATTGAATGGCCAGCTTTATGCTACATGTTATCAGTTACCGGTAAAAACATAGCGATATACTACTCGTATATATATAATAAAATACTTGCCTATATCTCATAATTACTTCTTTTATCAGTACAACATGACGTATAATTCCTCATAATCTTTTAATACAGTATAGCACGCTGAGATTTTTTCACATTCGTTACATCATCTCTAACATAGTACGTGGTTATATTTAAAAAATTAAAAAGTTTTTTAATTTAATATAAAAGTTTACAATACAATTCGTTTACATTTTACAGTGTTATAAGAATATTTAAAAAAATAGATATTTTGGTGTAATTAATAATTAAATAATACTGTTATTTACAATAATTAAGCTTCCTTGAAATACTAAAATTAGAATTAATTCAGTCAGTTAGAAGTGCTACCAAAATGTTAGTAATAGTGAAATTCTCTAAATCAAATGTGGATTTATTAAAGAAACTAATTGAAATTCGTCCATTGA
This sequence comes from Dendrolimus punctatus, assembly GCA_012273795.1. Lineage (NCBI taxonomy): Eukaryota > Metazoa > Arthropoda > Insecta > Lepidoptera > Lasiocampidae > Dendrolimus > Dendrolimus punctatus. Next base: position 12,871,099 of record CM022551.1, on the reverse strand, counting down.
TATCTGTGAGGAAATATTCTCAAAGTAACGAGAACAATGAGAATATATTTAAGTTCTACTCTGATGGCAACGAAAGTTCTAAACACGAACCGTTGGTTGAAGAAGATTACCAGAGATTCATCACTCAGAGAGCTGCTAGGCGAGAACCGGCCATTACTAGACTCATAAGTAAGTTATGTTACCTTGTTATCAAGAGCTAATATTTATCTATTTGTTTGTCTATATGTTCATTACACTTTTATTATTGTTAAAAGAGGTAAACAGGTAGACGTGGCTCATCTAAAAGATGCTTACCATCGCCTTTTGAGGTTTGTAATGGCAAACTAACGCGTTGCTAAACTATAAGATGGAATAGGGTAGTTGTGATATAGGATGTCAAGAGAAGAATAAATGTAGCATGGTATGTAAGTACCTGTAACCGGTGTGGAATGCAACAAACTGATGCTACTTAAACTAAAACAGCAGATATATAAATCTGTAATACGACCATATTATACGGGGCCGAATGTTGGGCCACTAAGGTGATAGACCACAAACTTCTCCACTCAGCTGAGATGAGACTGTTGCGATGGATTTGTGCTGTTTCAAGAATGGATAAAGTGAGAAATGAGTACATAAGGGGTTCTTTGAAAGTCGCACCCGTAACTGAAGAATTGTAAGGAAGAAGATTAAAGTGATATAGGCATGTAGGGAGCAGGCACGAAGGAAACGTGACAAAAAGACTGTTAAACTGCTAGATTGATGGGTACAAATGTAAACCAAAAAAGTGATGGATGGATTGCGTGAAGGATATAGAGGAGTATGGAAGGAAAAGACGTATTGTGCCAGCCTCAAATAATTGGGAGAAGGTGAAAGAAAAGAGAGAGAGAAAATTGTGTGCATGTGTGTAAACTGTAGAACTTGTACTTCACGCAGTAGAAGTGAAACTTCAGAGAATATACTCACAGATAATTCTTCTCAAACTTTTGTTAATATGAATATAATCCCTTTAGCCTCCTACATCTGTCAACGTATTATAATTCAAAATAAACTTCTTAAGTATCATTTTAAATTCTTAACTTTTTTTAGTCTAAGAATATTATAATCAGTTTTATTTCGGTATAAATTGGAACTATGTTTAATAACCAGTCTTATTGACTGTATAATCTGCGCAGCAAAATATAAAACTCATTCTCTCATTTATGGGATTATCTCTTTTTAGTGTCGCTTTTTCGTTTCATCGAGTTTCAAATCACAACGATTTTATAGAAGGTCAACTTCAAGAGAGAGGGAGATGAGATCGGGGATCAGATCTGTGAAACCTGTATAACTGAGATCTGAAGGGATCTATATTTTTTATCACCTATAGAGGCTTACGCATGAGTTCAGCTGATAGGCAGACGGCTCACCTGATCGAAAGCGGCTACCACCGCTTATGGACGTATGTAACACCAAAGGTGCTACCATGTGCTGCCGCACTCTAAAGGCAGCCTAAGATCTGGCCACTAATGCCGGAACACACCTCAAGGTTGTTATGGCGACATACTTTAGACCAGAGGTGGTAGCCATCCTACCCGGCTTATCCTACCACCTGGCAATATAATTATTCGATGCGGAGATAGAGTTGATAAGTTAGACCACCATGGCTTGTTATGTGCAAAGAGTACTGGCAGAATGTGACAACATGCAAAATTTAATTACATTATCGTTCTGTCTATTATCACCACCGGAGCATCAGCTGTTCTGAAACCAAATGGGATGTGCCATGATGATGGTAAGAGAACAGATGGAATGTCGTTGGTGCCATGGAAGTTGAGACGCCCCCTAGTATGGGACGCAACTTGTGTCGATACTTTGGCGGTTTCCTATCTCCCAGTTACAGCCGTGACAGCCGGGGCTGCTGCTGCATACCAGGAGTCCCTGAAAATCGCAAAAATGTGTCCATTTGTAGTGGGTACGTATTTGTGGCTATCGGGGTCGAGACTCTGGGGCCGTGGGGGCCGCGAGCTCATCACCTCTATCGAGACGTCTCAACGCGTCTAATTGAGGTCTCGTGTGACCAAAAGGCTGGCTTGCACCTAGAGCAGGCTTTCTTAAACTTTTTGCAGTTACGGACCACTTTTACAATTTAAACAACTCCACGGACTTCTTGCAAAAAATATTTTTGTTTTTAAATAAAAGCCATTTTTATAATAATAAAAAGCAATTACAGTCACTCCCTGCGCCCCACACTTCGAGCTGAGCTGCCGATATTAAGACTGCGCACACATTTTACACATAGAATTTGCCACAAGACAATGACAATGCGTCTTGTCATGATTACTGCACAATTTCCTAATAAATATGTCTACAGACTGACCTACTGCGGACCCCTGATACACGGGTATAAAGTGGGGTCCACGGACCCCTGAGGGGTACGTGGACCCCACTTTAAGAAACCCTGACCTAGAGCAACGCGTCAGCGTTACCATCCAACGTGGAAATGCGGCCAATATTTTGACCAAGCTCGCCGCCGACAGCGATTTGGAGTTAATTTTTGACATTTTAGATTTATGTTATTTTGTAGTATATTATTTTTTCCTTTATTATTATATTTTTACAAAATTATTAAATTTTACACGCTATATTTACCTATTCTAATAATATATATACAACTTGATCATGTACTAGCAGAAGGTGATGTCAGGAGCCTTAAGAGCAGACTAGCATGCATGACCAGAGCTATGAATGTCAAAGAAGCAAGTGAGGTGTGTAAGAATAAGCCTGAATGGCGCTCAGTTGTTCGTGCCTACCCCACAAGGGACCTGGCGTGAAGTTATGTATGTATGTATGTATATACAACATCATCATCATCACTACATAGTATAAAACAAAGTCGCCTTTTCTGTCCCTATATCCCTATGTGCGCTTAAATCTTTAAAACTACCCAACGAATTTTGATGTGGTTTTTTCCAATAGATAGAGTGATTCAAGAGGAAGGTTTATATGTATAATACATAATATAATATAACCGTAATTAATTTTGTATCAGCATTGCACCCGTGCGAAGCCGGGGCGGGTCGCTAGTAATTTATAAAAGATAAAAACTACAAAAAATTTAAAAAAAATATATAATTACAAAAAATTATTTTGATGTAGTATTTTAGTCATTAGTATAGTAGTTTATTATTTTTAAAATCATATAATATTAAAATATTTAAATATACCATGTACAAAATGAGAAAAAGCCTTTCGGTCGAGTTCTATCGTCTACCAATGAAGTAATCTTTTCGATATACTCTATCAAACCGTGAACTTAACCCTGTACCTTGAATGATGCGTAGAACGTGGTAATTATCAAAAGATGACTTCATTAACATAACATTATAATGCACAAATGTTATCTGTTAATTCTGCTATCGCACAAATTATACACACTTGACATGTTTGGGATTCAAGATAATTAAGGCATTCACCTTGAAATCGTTAACGTTCGTTGATTCGGTCATAATATTTACGTTTATAATTTATATTTTTATAATCTTTTAAATAAATATTTATTCAACTGAGCTTATATATAATAACAGCCCATAACTGTCCCACTGCTGGGCTCGGGCCTCCCACTGTAGGGGAATGGACAGTATACCCGCCACTCTTGTCCAAGGCGGTTTGGCAGGTTTGACTCATCGGTTATCTCGATGTGCAGGTAGCATTACGATGGTTTCCTTCACCGTTGTTAGCACGTGGTTATTGTAACAATATGCGCGTTAGATCAGAGAACTGAGTGGTGCATGCGTTCCGCAGCCAGGATCGAACCCGAGCTCTTTGAGTTTGGGACGCGCGCGTGCGATATTGTACTACAACCTATCCCTTAGACTATAAGTAGGTAGTAGTGCGGGAACGGCGAAAGAATACAATTTCCTGCGGCCGGGCCGCCTGTCGCAAGAGGCGACAAAACTACCCACAGCCGGGTGGTAGGGTATTTGCCTGACTGGATGGCTACGACCCCTACTCTTGAGTATGCCACCATAACAACCTCGTGTTGTGTTCCGGCATTAGTGACCACGTTCCAGTCTCTAATAAGATAGCAGCAACGCATTTGTAGCACCTTTGATGTTGCAAATGTCCATGGGCGATGGTAACCGCTTTCCATCAAGTGGGCCGTCTTCCTGTCTGCTCCACTCATACAATAAAAGAATTGCTTTTAAATTCAAATGCAAAATTTGACCCGAACATAAATATAAACATTGCAGGTTAAATAAAAGCATTAAAAAAATATTGCGTAATAAGTAAGCCATATTATACTACCCACATGTTTATATTATTAAGAGCGGAATAAAAACATAATTACGTGCTATTAAATGCAAATAAATGCCTTGTTATTTTAGTTTTAATTAGAACATTTTCATTTCAAAACAATTAATTATGGTATCATCACTATCACTACATAGTATAAAACAAAGTCGCCTTTTCTGTCCCTATATCCCTATATCCCTATGTGCGCTTAAATCTTTAAAACTACCCAACGAATTTTGATGTGGTTTTTTTCAATAGATAGAGTGATTCAAGAGGAAGGTTTATATGTATAATACATAATATAATATAACCGTAATTAATTTTGTATCAGCATTGCACCCGTGCGAAGCCGGGGCGGGTCGCTAGTAATATAATATATAAATAATCTAAGGTTCTGAAATAAACATATAATATTATGTCAACTGGCCTTCTATATGGGGGGAACGTACAGTATACCACGCTTCTCCGAGGCTTGGCAGGTTTGACACATCGGTTATCTCGATATGCATATGCGCGAAATAAACATGAATTAAACACTTAAAAATAAACTAAATTATAAATAATAGATACGGGCTCAAATTCGTTTTACATTCGGTTTGAACGAATTTCGGCAGCTAGGGCCGAACTTCGGCATTCGGCCGAAATTCGGTTTAAATGTCGATATTCGGTGCAAGGAAAAAGTAAAATACCTACTTTCACTATTTTGACTGAAGTTAATATAAATCATATCTGTCATAACCGTTATATAAAAATTGGCATCTATATATGTTAATCATGGTCATTTATTTTAGTTAGGAACATGTGAATCTTTACATGCAATGTGATAAAAAAATAAATGAAATTAGTTCTTAATTGAGTCTTTACCTATGTTCACGCCATGCCACAGATGGTGGCAACAAACAAAGGTTCCCGGTACGGCCGATTTCTCTTTTAAGAACAATAGAAGAGCGGGAAGGGATCGGCCGCCATCCCAAGACAGCGTGGGCACGCCACCTTATTCATTATTCATTCCATATTCCTTCGTCACACAATCAACATCTACATAGACCACAAGCCAAGTCGCGCTATTTCATATAATTTATATTAAAACTATTTGTAATTACATTAATTCAGTAAAATTTAATACTGTAAACATTTAAAACTGTATTTATATGTACCACCCGTACATATAAAGTGGCGACCGTGACAGGACGAGCATTCTACACCTCCACAACGTGAAAAGGCCTGTACCGAGGGAAGTACTTTTCCATTTTCTTTTACTTTTCCTCGCTATCTATTTTGTGTAAAGAGTGTTCGTATCCAAAGAACTTCAATTCAATTTTATTTCAATTAATTTGCAATTATTTAAAATCTACTATGAATTATATAGGACAAAGAATTTGTGCGCCTAATTTCCACCCTCATCATTTCCTTTGTTCTTCTTTAATTAGCGCGTGGCTGGCAATTTTATTTTTTACTTTGTGTTTTTAGATTTAATCAAAATTATGCATCTATCCATCTTTCTATTTTGATCAATTTTATTTTACCAGTTTTGTCTATTTACCTGTTCGGTAATCTATTCATTATATTTAAAATTATTTGCCGAGCAATTTCTGTGATTGCAACGTGACTTTTATAATCGTCTGATCTGAATCGTCTGTCGTTACCTAATTCATTGTTCTATTATTCAAAATGGCCACCAATAGTAACAATTTAGTTGATATTTCCAAAAATATAAGACAACGTATATTAATTAAAGGTCAGTTAACTAAAAACAGAGATCATATAGAAAATATCAGTGTTCTACAGCAATCTGAAATTTATAATTCTTAACTAAAAGAATTACATATTCGGCTAGATAAATGTCAATCACTATATTCATCATTTAATGATGTTCAAAATGAAATTGAATTAAATTATGATTACATTGATAATCAATTAATTGAGCGAGATTCTATAGAGACGAAATTTATATCGCTTATTTCTTTAATTCAAGACTGAATTGAAAGTAATACTCCCGCCAAGGAGCTTGATGTTCATAGTGAACCTAGAAGTTCCAATTCATTTAATCGTGATAGTAATATTAAATTGCCAACTATTAAATAACCATCATTTGAGAGAAATTATTTGCAGTGGCTCGAGTTCCGAGACATTTTTGAAGGTTTAATTCATTTAAATGATTCTGTACCTGTGATAAGTAAATTTCACTATTTGAGGTCATCGCTTGAAGGAAGTGCCCTTGTCGTAATAAAATCTATCAAATTTACGGCTAACAATTACCACGTTGCTTGGGATTTACTGTGCGAGGGGTATAATAACAAAAATATTTTAATAAATAACCATTTAAAAGCGTTATTCTCTTCAGAACCAGTAAAGAAAGAATCGTACAAAGTTTTACGTTTTATTGTAGATATTATTACCAAAAATTTACGACCGTTAAACGTTCTGGGATTACCTACTAACAATTGGGATGCGTTGATTATGAAATTCAAAATTGGATACAATAACTAATTGTAAGTGGGAGTAACATAAAAGCAACTTGTCCGACGAGCCTAAACTAGACGAATTTCTTTCAGTTTTGAGAAATAGGGCTGCCATTTTAGAAACCACGCATTCCAATCGAAATGAGAAATCTGTGTACCTACCAAGGCGAAAGATGCCTATGAAAACTAATTATATTAAGACTAAACTAATTAAGTATACAGATTGGGCATTATATAAATATGCTTTGTTGTTATATATATATATATATATATATATATATATATATATATATATATATATATATATATATATATATATATATATATATATATATATATATATATATATATATATATATATATATATATATATATATATATATATATATATATATATATATATATATATATATATATATACGATAGATTGAGAGCCGGTGATCGCCAGACCTACCAGATAGTATAAAGGCTAAAAAAGTTTCTGTGCAAGGATCCTACAGCAGGTAAGAAGGTTTGGATATTATGAATCTCAAACCGTGGTGGCTTTGACAGATAACCAGTAGCAAAGGTGAGCATAATTGCTGCCCAAAAACATTATAGCATAATGCGCAATTTTTTAGTATGTTCTACAGGTTACTACATCAAGGTTATGCATACTACACCGCCCTATAAGTAGTGCAATTGCTTAATCATAATGCGTAACTTGAATTAAAAAACAAAGACGTCTAAGGGACATCAGCGCAATTATACCTCTAATTTTGATTGAAATCACTTTTTACCAATTAAACATGAATTTATAATTTTGAAATGGTATTTTTTTTCAATTCTCAAGTTCTAAAAATTTATTCTTTTATCCACCTACTCATACTTAGAATGAACTAGAGGCAGGTTATGGTGCAAAAAAGCCAAAAATTCGGTGTTATTAAGTTGACGTTGTCAACAGTATGTGTTGCTCTTCAGAAAGCTTGGCGAAATCAAATCGAAGTTCGGCCGAATTTCGGTCGAATTTTTTGTTTTAACCGAATGTTCGGCCGAAGTTCGTATTCGGTTCAAACCACATTCGACTCATCCCTAATAAATAAATTATACTACGAAATAACGTAGAAATTAATTCCAATTATAAACATATTTACTATAGTAGAATTATTTTGTCCGTGCAATTTGGGTCATAAATCAAAGCTCTGCCTCAGCCCAGCTCAGGCGGTGAGCATGTTGCGCGGGCGCAACGCCATTATCGATAAAAACTCATTCTTATCAAAGAAACATTATCATGCTTATAAAAAACATTATTATCTTTTTTGCTGTTAATTTTAAACTTAGATATAAGTATTTATATTTATTTTTAATATAACTTGTTACATTCTAAACTTTTGTACTTATAGTTTTTTAATACATAGATACCTAATTAATAATTTATTTCAAATCATTATTATTTTTATTTGAATGAAAACGTTGTTTTATCTATTTTTTTTTCTTTCATTTTTATCCCTAACCCACAAAATGACAAAACTAAATACACTATCGATAACGCTTATCGACAACAATAATGCGCCCATCACGTATTCTGCCTATAATCCCTCAACACTTTCTCTGTAAAACGGGGTCTAAATGGCCCCGAATATGTCTACTTGCGGTGACTTTCCTGAGATGCGAATGGCGCAACTTGGTACTTGGTTCAGAAGAAAAAAGATGTGCCATCAAACCAGAGTTCCGTGGTATACCTACCGTACCTTACACGGGGTTACCTTGACCTAGTGCTGCACAACACAAAAATCCATATGCCAAAAATATATAAAAGCCAAAAAAGGATCAATTAATCAATCGATAACTCTTTATTGTACACCAATACAGATAAAGAACACACAGGCTAAAACTTTGTCTCATTATGCATAGAGGGCGGTCTTATCGCTAAAAAACGATCTCTTCCATACAACCTCTGGGAATGAATTGAGATTATAATGATATACATAATACATAGTACAATTTTTTACTTTCTAGTAATAAATATATAAATGTAGTATGTACAGATGTTTTGCGGAGAGGATTTTAGTTTTTAAAATGTACCGGGCTCAAAAGGCCTCGTGTCGGCACAATGTTAGATTAAGCACAAGGTCTATAACGCCCCGTACCGCAGTATACAATGCCGCTGAACGTGTACTAGTAAAATATTGAGTCTTCTTCGTCAAAGTTAATGAGTAAGGTTACATAATTAATCTTCTAGGTAACAAAACCAGACTTCAAACTAAATAAAAAATCTAACAAATCAATTAAGAACAGGAAATAACTGAACATTTTCAATAAAAAATTGATAATTATTTCTTGTTTTGTATAACTTGAAATCAATGCCAATTTGGAAAAACGGAACTCTTTTGTTTTTGTCATATCCGCTTCTTCGTCTGTCCATGTTAAAGTCATTTTGCTTAAAAAGTACTGGGTCTATACGAGTGACAGTTGATAACAGAAGCTTCAAAATTGTATAGATTTCACATGGTAGAGCAGTGCTGAAGTCACTGATTTCACCTCCTAGACCTGGCTCATTGAGTGTTACCACGCTGTTATCGTTCTTTTTTATTGAATGAATTCAACAGACAGGCAGATGGCCCACCTGATGGTAAGCAGTTACCATCATCTATAGACAATGTAACACCAAAGGTGCTGACAATCTGCAACCGCTCTCTTAAAGGTACCTGGTATCTGGCTACTAATGCCAGAACATGATTCAAAGTTGTTTTGGTGGGATACTCTATACCAGAGGTGGTAGCCATTCAGACACGAAAATACCCTACCATCTGACTATGGGTTGTTTTGTAGCCTCTTACGACAGACCACCCGGCCACAGGACTACTACTACTACTACTACCACCACCACCACCACCACCACCACCACCACCACCAACACCTTAAAAAAATTGCTCCCCAATGGAAATGACATAACTGTTTTATTAAGGACAAATAAACACTTTAACAATACTGAGAATAATAAAGAAAGACAGTTGGTCTGAACGAGAGTGTCGAGGTGAAGGTAAGGAAAAGAATGCTCCGGTGGTTCTCGGGCATGTGGAAAGAATGTATGATGAAAGAATGACTAAACAGATATACAATGCAAAAGTGGATGGATGCAGAATTCGCGGAAGGCCACGACACACCTTCCATGATTAAATTGATCATGTGTTAGCAGAAGGTAATGTTAGGAGCCTTAAGAACAGACGAGCGTGCATGACAAGAGCTATGAATGTCAAAGAAGCAAGTGAGGTGTGTAAGAATGGGCCTGTGTGGCGCTCTGTTGTTCGTGCCTACCCCGCAAGGGACCTGGCGTGAAGTTATGTATAATAATAAGATAAAGGCATCAAGTCCTAAAATTGGACCCGCACTCAGCGTAATGCTAGCCGCTAAGACCAGCGCTGTTCTTCCGCCTGGGATCAGCAGGTGTAGTCACTGAGCACAATACAACACAAATAATATAAAATCGGTTCAGTGAAATAATTATAAAAATAAACCGGCTTATTGGACAAAAGATCAAAATAATAACAATAATAAAAATAAGACAAGGCCCCCGCCTCCGTGCTTGCCTTAACCAGCCGGCACGGGGTGGAGATCGCTAGAGCTAAGACTCAAGCTCCAGGGGTGGAAGTGATAAATGGCCTAACGTCGGAAGTAGCTTCGGTGAACCTGCAGCCCACCTCTCTACACCCCTTAGCCACTCACACCCATGTTGCCCCTGCCTTTTATGGCATTTTCAGGGGCCCATGCAGGGAGTGGCGAGTCACCGTCTGCCCATTTTTCCATGTTCCCTGAACATTGCGACGGGCAGACGCCATAGTCCCCATATTCCCAGATCGCCAGTACCACTAACAGTTCACCCCAATAATCCGGTACTTTTTGTCCTCATTTCGCACAATAGTCCTACACTGGCCGGGGCTTGTCCTTGGGTATATTATTATATGATGTAGACAGGGATAATCGCCGGTCAGTGTCACGCCACATATTTACATTAAATTTGTCAAGGGGCCTCTACGTGTTGGCCTCCCCATGGCCCCACGCAAGCTCCCCAAAAGTCCGGGCAATTTTTATGGCCCGTGGTCTTGAAAGACATACATATAAAAATAATAAACATATATACATAGGTATATATACATCTATGTATATATCGCGGGCTTCAAGCCAAAGGGGCGTATAAAAAAATGCGTTTTTTTATATTGTCTATCATTTATATTTTTATCGATACACCACCTGTTTTTTTCTTAATAGTAGGTTAATTAAAAAAAGAGCATTTCACGTAATCAAGGAAGTACTTTTGCAAATTTTCAGATATAAAAAATACATTGAAAAAAACTTATAAATTTTTTTGTATCTCCTAAAAAGTTGGCTTATAGAGGGGCCTCTGGCTTGAAGCCCGCGATATGTTTATTATTATTATACGTTTATTATCTTGATATATAAAAATGAATGTCTGTCTGTATGTCCTTTATAAAATCGTAAACTATACATCCGATTTTGATAAAATTTTGTGTGTGTGTTTGAGTGGGTCCCGAGATGGTTTACAGCCACAATTGGAACCGGTAGGTGGCGCTGAGATCAGGTTCTAGAATCCTTCTAATCACCGGGAGCGACATTGGTGATTTTGTTTTTGCGTCATAAAACAAAGTCTTTTAGGAATTCAGAAAATATGGCGGTACGAAGTTCGCCGGGTCAGCTAGTTATATATATATATTAAACTTTTGATTTGAATAAATTCGTTCTATATGCCACGATATATTGCAAAATAATTACCAAGTTGTTATCACGGCCACACTTGTTTAAATGGCTGTTTAATTTTATCAATCTTTACGTAATGACCCCTGAAGGTGTGATCTAAGCTTATCATATGACACTTTGATATAGTTTGTATGTATATACCATGCTATCAATTAAAAACAATTGTGTTTGGATGGGATTTTACATATATTTTATCGTAATATTATTTTCGTATGCTTATTAGGATTTCCCATCAACCCCGTATCTTGGGGGGCAATTAGAGGGCGCAGGAAACTTTGAACACAAATACACAAGTAATATGTATTTATATTATTATAATTTATTTAATTATGTATATTTATATAAGTTTATTATTGTTAGTACTGTTTTTATTTATTTATGTTTTATTTTTATTAAGATTGAATTAGTTTTAGATAGATAGATAACTCTTTATTGTACACCAATACAAACATGAACTTAAGACTAAAATTATATCTGCTTATGTACAAAGGGCGGTCTTATCGTAAAAAGCGATCTCTTCCAGACAACCCCAGAAATGAAATTATATGATAATGGCGATGGTGGTATACGTAACATATAGTACAAACTACTTACATTTTAATAATTAAACATATATAAATATATGGATAAATTTTATATATTACATAGACATATACTTAATATACATACCATACAAATACATATCTACAAAATATATAAATATTTATAAGTGTATTTAAATATCATATTCCAAAGACAGATAGTATTTTTTGATCATAGTATTAAATATCGCTAGCGATTTAGCTTGTCTAATTGTAACAGGAAGCGCGTTCCAGAGCTGTATAGCCTTAACTGTAAAAGAATTGTTATAAAAACATGAGTCATGCGCAGGAGTGTTCAATTTAAGTTCAGTAGAAGGGCGTAGATTATGAGAGCAAGAAAGAAATTCAAAACATTGTTTAAGGTAATCAGGAGTACTAGGGACAAATAAAATACTATAGAGAAAAGCAAGGATGCGAGTATTCCGGCGAAATCGAATTGGCAACCACTTGAGTTTTTTTCGGAATTTAGAGACATGGTCATATTTGCGTAGTCCAAATATGAACCTTATGCAAAAATTTTGGAGGCGCTCAAGTTTATTGAGATGTTCTTGGGTTAAATTTAGATAGCTGTTTTAATTTAGTTTTAATTGTGTTAAACCACCAATTTTTTGTTGTAAATTCTCCTTAGAGACCAAGTTGCATGGAAGAGATCGCTATAAGCGATAACGCCGCCCATTGTTCTAATGGAAAAGTATTTATATTTAAATGTCTAGGTTTAAATTATGATGAATAATAAAGAGTTTTCAATCATTCATTCATTCATTCATTCATACATAACTCTTCATTAACGTAACTTTGACCACTGAGACGTCCAGTACTTTGAGCACATAAATTGCTTTTCACAGGGCGCATAGGCATATTAATCGTGCGCAGGTTTGCCGATGACAACCCTTCCCGCCTCCCACAACCGCGGTCCGCGGTCGTCTAAATTCTTAGTTCTACTTGGACCGGTCGCAGTCGTAAGAAGCGGGAGAGACGAGCATCGGTAAACTTGCGCACGACTTACAGGTTAAAAACCACAGACGCACGCCTGCGTGGCCACAGGTGCAGTGAGAAAGTCGCCGCTTACATTTGGGGATGGATAGCGTTCTTTAATAAGAGTTACCCTCGTTTTCCCTCGGACCCACTCATCATATCCTGATTTGTTTACTATGGGACTACATCGGGAGCTTACACTTACAAGTAAAGAAATGAAAATCGGTTTGCAACTGACGGAGATATCATAGAAATAACCGACTTCTACAATTTTTGTGAGTTTATATAATTCCTTGGAATCCACTCCTCATATCCTGACATGGCGACAAGGACTCGAATTCGGTAGAATAACCTTTTCATTATTTTTTTATTAAATCGATCCACAATTGACGGAGAAATAGAATAATATACAAACAAACAAAAAAACATATAGACAATTTGAAAACCTCATTTTGGAAGTCGGATAACAAAAATTAAAACTAAATAATTAAAATAAGCGAATTGGCGGCAGGCTAAATAAAACTTTATTAATACTCATTGACATCTTTGTCTTCCGTGATCACGGCTACTGAAAAGTGGACGAAACGTCGGAATAACAAACATCAAATAAAATACGGCTCTTAACACTGTTAAACGTAGTTTTCGTCGTCAGCCGTTCATAGTCCGCTGCTGGACGCATGTCTCCCCAAGATGGCGCCACTCAACGTAGTTTTAAATAGCAAAATCTGATTGTTTTGCAGCATCTCTATCATACAAAGTAGGGAAACGAATGATTTCCCTTGCGGAGGGAATGCCAAACGAAGATGTATTTCCTTTCAAACGGATAGCAGTTGACATGAAAGAGGGCGCAGGAATGGCCTTTGAAGGAAAGGACTTAGCTGCTGCTTTGCAGTATGTGCCGTCTCAGGGGTAAGCGTCCTTTCTTCTTATTCTCTTTAAGTACTTTATTTATAGTAGTATATGTTCTAGTAATATCGCCCTATATAAAACGGGAATATAGTATAAAATGGAGCACACCTAACTAGAAGTCGAAGATGAAGCATGCTTACTAAGAACGTACCTATTCAAACGGTACTTGAAAACATCCAGGTTTTAGGTATCGGTAAAGACAGACTCAGTTTTAGCCTTTGTATGGTAGTCACGCGTGAAGACTCAAGCAAAAGCTTGCGTGTCACGGAAAGGACGTCCAGGGATCCGTTATTTGTGCAGGAACGCAGAAATAATACAGTTTCCTACGGCCAGGCGGCCTCTCGTAAGAGGCGACAAAACAACCCACAGCCAGGTGGTAGGATATTTGCTCGACTGGATGGCGACCACCCCTGGTCTAGAGTATGCCGCCATAACAACCTTGTGTTGTGTTCCGGCATTATTGACCAGGTTCCAGTCTCCCTTAAGAGAGCAGCAGCGCATTTGTGGCACTTTTGGTGTTGCGAATGTCCATAAGCGATGGTAACTGCTTTCCATCAAGTGGGCCATTTGCCTGTCCACAATCCATGATATAGATTATACCGTCATAACCACCATGAGTTGTATTTCGAAATTATTATTAGTGATTAGGTTCCACCCACTCTTTAAACCCATTGGTAACCCCGATGAAGCACATATCTATAGGTGATGATAACCCCTTTCCACCCAATAGAACCTCTACCTACCTTCTGCACGCATGCGATAATATTATGTTTGTTGTTATAATTTAATTTTTTTAAATAGAAATCAATCTTTTATAGCCTTCCAGCTCTTCTGAGTGAACTGCGCCGTTTCCAAGAAGACCTTCACAGGCCTCCTCCACTCCCCCGGGACATCCTGGTCATCAACGGAGGTCAGCATGGCATATACCAATGCGTGGATCTTCTTGTAGAGCCTGGGGACCCAGTTATCACCAATGAATACGCCTACACTGGGATTCACTGCACAGTAATTATCCACTATTATTTAAGCAGACGGCCTATCTAATCGAAACCGATTGCGGTTGTCACTTCATCTTCCATGTCTGACCCCTCTATCCCATCCCTATCCCATTACCCTATATTATCCCCTTTATTTCATCTCCACTATTTTTGTCTGATCTTTCTATCCCATATTCCTATCGTATCCCCTTTATCCCATTCCTCTATATTATCCCCATTAATTTCATCCCCACTATTCTTGTCTGATCTTTCTATCCTATAGCCCTATCCTATCCCCTCTATCCCATCTCCCTATATTGTCCCCTTTATTTCAACCGCACTATTCCTGCCTTATCCCTCCATCCCATCCCTCTATGTTATCTCCTTTATTTCTCCCCCTCTGTTCCTGTCAGATCTCTCTATCCCATCGCATCTATTGCATTCCTCCCGTCTACACCCTCTATTCCATCCCCTAACTCCATATACCATTTCCCCCATCCTCTCCTAAAGGCTGGGAATGCATTTGCAACCACTTAATTGATAGCCACTTTCCATGGTGGTGGGCCATCTATCTGTCTGCCAATATCACAAAAAAGTGGCAATCTTCTTAGAACTTCAAAACGCAATCCAAGTCATAGGAAAACTTTACTTATATTATTTTGTTTCTTTTTACAGCTGAAACCTTACAAACCTGAGATCCTAGGTATACCGGAGGACGATGATGGTCTTATCCCGGAGACTTTAGATGCGGTCTTAGCGGATAGGCTATCCCGCGGGATGAAGATGCCGAAGATGTTGTACATTAACCCGACTGGTAATAATCCTACTGGCACCGTTATCTCGGAGGAGAGAAGGCGGAAGATCTATGAGCTCGCTTGCAGATATGACTTTCTTATTGTAGAAGATGATCCATATATGTTTCTAAATTATGTCGGGGTAAGTATGTTACGTTAAACTTGATTCGTCCGCTACATCGTCCATGTTGGGTGGGTGATAAAGATCACAGAGTTTGAGTCTGGGAAAATATTGTATATGACAGAGGAGGAACCTCCGTAATGTTCATAAAGAGTATGACGTCAGCAATGCCTAAGTGAATATTGCGTTATTAAGCCACAGAGTTGTCCGTTGTATATCACCCACAACACTAACGTAACTTGCTTAACTTGGGGATGTACGATGTGTTTGTCTGCTGATTAATTACTAATATAGTAGTTTAAATGTATAGACAACTACAATTGATAATTAATGATGATAAGAATAAATTTGGATTCGTTAGATAGCCAGGAAACGTCTTATAATATCGCAGACATAAGTCAAGTCGCCCTTACGTGCCATGACATTCTATTTATATTCCTGTGGTGGAGGTTGCTGCTAAGGTGTAAAACCTTCGCGTTACACTAATTAATTTCTCCCCAGCGCAATCCCCCATCGTTCCTCTCGATGGACACTTGCGGGCGGGTGATCCGCCTCGATTCCCTCTCGAAGGTGGTAAGCTCTGGTCTCCGCGCCGCGTGGTTGACTGCGCCAACTCCGCTGCTGCATCGTCTGGAGCTGCATATGCAGGTTGAACTGCTGCACAGCTGCACGTTGTCACAGGTCAGTGATGTTGAATAGACATTATAATTAATAGAAGCTGAAGTAGAATAGAATAGAAAACACTTTATTATTCACCAAAATAAACAATTACAGAATAAATAATTACAATAATTAAGGCAAAACAAATGTCGGCCTTATCGCTTAAAGCAATCTCTTCCAGGCAACCTGACTGAGAGGTCACTTTTAACAACTTATGTCTAGGTATTAAATTAAAAACAAGTAAAAAAAAGAAGAACATACAGTGTAATGTGGACGGTAAACAGCTAACTTAAGAAAGAAGAATAGAAATATATATATATATATATATATATACTAGCTGTCCCGGCAGACGTCGTCCTGCCCGGTAAAAAATAGGGGTTGATCGTAGAGGGTTGAAAATCTAGGATTGTATGTATTTTTGTATGTTGTATCATAAAAAAATAGAAATTAAAAATTTTGTCTAAAAAATGAAATAAAAAATTTAGGGGTGGACTACCCCTAACATTTAGGGGGATGGAAAATAGATGTTGGCCGATTCTCATAGATACCGGATAAGCACAAAAAATTTCATCAAAATCGGTCAAGCCGTTTCGGAGGAGTATGGCAACGAAAACTGTGACACGAGAATTTTATATATTAGATAGTTTTTGACAGAAGTATTACTTTTCCAGCGATCATCAGCTACTTTATCGAGAAAGAAATGAATTTGAATTTGTTTGCAAATGAAGCGACAATACAAAGACATAAAAGTAATTCATACATTTCTATAGTTACATTTAAGATGCTCAACGCTACATTGCAACAAATGAAGTCAGTGACTCATCATAAAGCTGTGCTGGAATTTCCTCCAGCACAACGCTCATTTTTAAAGCCAACTGCCAACTCTGTCTCGTTAATGGATCCAACTCATTGTGAATTAAATAATAACATGTTCTAATAATGCTTCACGAAATACATTAAAAAATATTACCTATCATTGGAATATGATATTTAAATTAATCTATAAACATTTATATATTTTTTATATTATATATGTATATTCAGTAAATATGTTTCATCATCTACATTATTTATAAAATTATCTGCATATACAACGTGTTTCATTTCAAATGACAATAAATAATAATTTTAGCAGTCTTACTCCATACAAAGTTTTTGGTACTATTAAATCAACCGTAATGTCAAAATTTAAAGAAGCAATTTCCGAACAAATTAATCACGATAAAAAGACAATAAAAACAGAACATCTTGTAAATATTGGTTCACTGACCTTGGTAAGAATGAACATCTTCCGCGTTTAATGATGAAGAGACGAGCTGGCAACATGATACCTTTGGTCACTAACCTACCAATTTATTCACAATAACAGATACATGTTGTTGTAAAATTCTGAAATGGAAAATGAGGTCCTGTGGCTAAACCAAAGAAGCTACCTTGATTCGTTTTTGTATTTGGGTAGAGTACGTCATGACGAAAACGTGGTCTGATTTATTGTCGTAAGGTCTGAAACACGCTGTATATAATACATACATATCGTGTGCTTGCTTCATAAGAAATGGGCGTTCAGATAAAAGTGCAGTTTTACACAAGGGTAGAAATTGTGAATAAAACAAAACTATAGTAGAATTATTTTCTCCGTGCAGTTTGGATCATAAATCAAACTCGGCTTCAGCCTGGCTAGGGCGGTGAGCATGTTGTGCGGGCGCAACACCATTATCGATAAAAACTCATTCTTATCAAAGAAAGATGATAATCTTCTTATAAAAATCATTATTATCTTTTTGCTGTTAATTTTAAACTAAGATATAAGTATTATATATATTTATTTTTAATATAACTTGTTACATTCTAAACTTTTGTACTTATAGTTTTTTAATACATAGATATCTGATTAATAATTCATTTAAAATCATTATTATTCTTATTTTAATAAATAAATTGCTTTATGTAATATATCACTTATCTCTTTCATTTATTTCACTAACCCAAAAAATGACAAAAGTAAATAAATACACTATCAATAACGCTTATCGACAACAATAATGCGTATCACTATGCCTGCCCATAAGGCCCGTGAGTGGAAGAGAGAGCGAAATACTCGCTTCACCGCTCCGATTATTTATGACCCAATCTGCACAGAGAAAATAATCTTACTATAGTTGATTGTATAAGGCTGAAATTTGGAATACTCTTCTTTTATAAGTACACTTGCATACCGATAAGATTTTCTACATTGTTACATGCATAGTTTTGAGTAAAAAACAAAAAACAGGCATTTTATGTATACGCCTATTATTTTACGAAGCGCTCGTATCTACCGTTACATCTGTACCCACCCATCTTGTAGTTTAACATTCTTTTTGTCACGCGACTTTCGTCTCTCCTCATAATAATATGCCGCCCATATCACCTTGATCTTCTTCTTGTCAATTTTTCAGTCACGGGTGCAACTTTCAAAGATCCCCTTATGTAGGTACTCATTTCGATGACAAACTCGCGATAGCGATTTTTGTTGGTTAATAAATATATAAATAAATTTCTCAGCTTACCCATTCTTGTAACACCACACATCCATCTCGACATTCTCATCTTGATTTTGTTGTTGTTGATTGTTTAACTTCTTTAATTGGTTCTATTATTTCAGGCGATAATTTTACACCTGCTCTGATTATTCAACTTCTTATGGTTCTATTTTTTCAGGTGATTCTCTTACACCTGCTCTCGGATCGCGAGCGTTTGGCGAATCACTTAAAATCGACATTAGAGTTCTACCGTTTGAGGCGTGACGCGTTGTACCACGAGCTCCAAATATTGGCCGACTTAGTCCACTGTCCGTTGCCCAACGCTGGGCTCTTCTTCTGGGTTAAGGTCAACGGCGTTGAGGACGTTTATAATATGGTGAGTTAATACTCTTAGATGATTTAAAGTTATATTGTTTGTTTTTTGACGGCCTCTGTGGTGAGCGGACTAAGTCTTTATGGGCGTTCCTCAGTGCACGCAGAGGCTCCGGGTTTGATTCTTGTAAATCGCGGAAACGTATTTTCTCCGTTATTTGCTACGGTCTGGGTGTCTGGAATAGGTCCCAGAGTAGACCGTTGCATATTAATTACCCGAGCGTAACTTGTTTAATTTGGGCATATGCAATATGTGTGTTTGTCTGCCGATTATTTATTATTGCCTGTAAAGTAATAATTAGGTGTTTGTTTTATTTAACGCTATTTTTATTGTAATTCATTAAATTTGCCAAATTGAAATTAAAATTTGCTTTAAAAATATATTTTAAATAATAAAACGTCACTTGAAACTTTTTTTTTATTCTGTTTTTTTGGGGTTTTTTATCCACACGGATACGTCAACCCCATCGTAACCTAATCTAATTTACTCTAAATACATAACATTATGAAAACAAAGGCCGTCACTGATGAAGGACTCCAATTAAACCACCCAGCCGTTGAGATAATTTTGATGTGGGCTCAGACAGAATCGTTTGAATGACACCAACATCCATGGGATTTAGATTGAAGTCTCTCATCAGTGCCTGTCCTTCCTTTTTGTTTCTGACACAATTCATCAGCAAATGTTGGGTATCTTCCAAATCACCACAGGTACTGCAGTTTGGTGAATCTACTTTTCTCATGAGATATGCAAACTTTGCTGATGGACCAGAACGTAATCTTAACATTAACTTAATATGAGATCTGTTTAAAAAAGAATTTATAAACCAGGGAACTTTCATTGGTACCCTTTGAATTGTTGAAACTTCTAAATGAGAATTTAAAGAAGAAAGGAGGAAGAAAAAGAACAGAAGAAGAATAATTACTATAAAAACAATACTACAACTGTGATTGGAGCGTACGTTTTAAAATGGGCGAGTGTCATTTGTTAGACATGACACCTTTGACTTTATGAGGGTTTTATTATTTTAAAAATGGTTACGGAACCTGCCTCTAATCTTCTGTCACGCCTTCTTTCTAGAAACTAAGTTTTTATTTATTTGTTCACTCTCTTTCTCTCCATACATGGACAGTAGCTTAGCGCGTACGCACTTCGACGCCCGGCAGCCACATGTTCAGTGTTTATTGGTACAATCAATTAAATTATTTAATATGTGGCAAATGATGTTGGTATTGTATGAAGTTAAAATATTTATGTAGGTATAAGTTTCATAATAAGTTGTAAATTCTGTACAATACTAATTTTTTGTCCAAATGAATTAAAAAAATAACCGCGTATTGTCTAGAGTCTAGTGTTTTTTATTGCATAAGTTTAGCAGACACGCAGACCACCTGATGGAAAGGGGGTTACCATCGCCTATGGACATTTGTAACCTGGCAACTAATTCCAAAACACATCTCCAGCTTGTTATAGCGACAAACTCTACAGCAGGGATGGTAGCCATCCAGACGGGCAAATACCGTACCACCTGGCTATGGGTGGTTTTGCCTCATACGACAGGCTGTCTGGCCGCAGAATATTACATTAATTCTAATTTATTACTTCCAGGTGTTTCAGACAGCGTTAAAACGTGGTCTAATGCTGATCCCAGGGCAAGCCTTCGTCTACGATACGACCGCTCCTTGTCCATACTTGAGGCTTACTTTCAGCAAGATCAAGTATGAAGACATGAAGACTGCAGTACGCCATCTATCGGACATTATTAGGGACGAACAACGAATAAACGAGAAACAGCCGCAACGGGCCGCCACTGAAAGTTAAATAGTGATTTAAAATAATTTATACTTTTGTAGTCGGTATTTAATTGTAACATTACAGGCCTAGAAGAATAATATAAATTTAATTCATTAGTTAAATTGTACTTTATAACTTTTATTTTAGTTTTATCAAATATATACAAACTAAAACTAAATAAAAAAGGGGGGGGGGGAAGTGCCTAAACGTTAATTAATGGTCCCAAACCACTGTCATGTACCTGGAACGTTCCCAAAAGGCTGGCGGCGTTACCACGTTGTATGGCAATGCCTAGTCTTTGCGCAAAATAGACGCCAGCCTTCTGGTCGCGTGTGACGTCTACGAGACGTATGGCGACGTCTCGGTAGATCTTTAGGGCACTCGGACCCCACGGACCCAAAGTTTCCACCCCAAATGCCGCAAATATGTAACCATTTCCGATGGTGGCATATTTGCGACGCTTGAGGGCCTCCTGTTCGGCTGCAGCAGAACCGGCGGTGGTGCACGTACCTGAAAGATGGGACGCCGCCAGAGTGTCAACGCAAGTGGCATCCCACACTAAGGGGCGGCCCATCTTCCAGGGAATCAGCGTCATTAGTTAAATTAATTCTGAAATCTCCTACACTCAACTAGATGGCGCTACCAGTGATGTCTTTTTTGACGTTGAAAAGAATCTTTAGGCATTATAGTTTTAAGGAAATATAAGATGTATATTGACGTAATTTACTTACAACAAATCTGTATTTCACAAATCTAAACAATAATTATTACAAATGTTTAACAAACTGATTTACAATCAGACAAGGTTTTATAGTATAACACCACCTGGCTGTGGGTTTGTCGCCTTTTACGACAGGCCGCCCGGCCGCAGGAAATTGTTTTCTTTCTCTGTTCCTGCATGTAAAAAAATGGTTGTGCAATAAGGTGCTTTTTTTATATAAAATTATTTTCACATTTTTTTAAAGACAAGACAGTCAAGGTTTGAGCACAAAAAGTGACATCTATGAAGCAATAGCAAAACTACAATTGAAAATGGAAAGTTTTGAGCTACATCTGTAGATGGCAGTATAATTTTGTTTAAAATTAACACCTAAACGAAATTTAGTCCAAATAGCAATATATTACCAGAAGTAGATGTACAATTTTGAACATGTAACTAACAAAGTAGTGCTAATTGTGCTTTGTCGTGTTCTGTATGACTATTGTGGGAAATGAGAAGAAAAAGTACCGGGCTATTGGGTGAACTGCTAGTGGTACTAGGGCTCTGGGAATATGGCGACTATGGCGTCTGCCCGTCGCGATGCTCGGAGAACACGGAATAATGGCCAGATGGTGACTCGCCACTCCTTGCATGGGCCACAAAAAACACCATAGAAGTCAGGCAACGTGGGTGTGAGAGGTGGACTACCAGGCTACTTCCGACGTTATTCCATTTATAACTTCCACCCCTGGAGTTTGAATAATTAGCTCTAACGATCTCCACTCCATGTCGGCTGGCTAAGGCAAGCACGGAGGTGGGAGCATTGCCTTGACCCCGTAGTTAGGTCCGAGGTGTCGCTACTCACCTAAGGCCTTGCCACAAAGCCTGCGGGTTATAGATTTTTTTAAATGATTAAGAAATATAATTTATATGTTTGATTGTATTGATTGGTTGTATGAAATATTTGTTTATAAGTCAATAATGTAATCATAGTTTTGCACGTCCAATTATGGGCAAAAGGCATTTTAATATAACAACCGCAAAATCTTTATACATCCATTACGCAATAAATATATTCTATTGTATTCTAGATGTCGCTAATATCGATTCTACTTATTAATCTATGCACGTAACATTTGTGTTAACTTATTTAATTCTGATATGTTATTTAAATATAAATTAAAAATAAATAAATGATGCTGTTTAATTTTTGACTAATCAGAGTCGGCCTGTCTGCTGTGTTTCAGCAATAAATAAATAATATAAAATTCTTTATAACAAAAGTCGGATATAGTGACAATGATAGCAATTTTAGAAAGAATGTTGTGTTTAAAATGATCAATTTCCTTGATTGTAATAAAAACAACTCTTCTACAAACATAACAGTGCTAGATTCAATTCTTGTGGTTAATGATGCCGGGAACAAAATGTAGATATTAATTATATAATTATAATTTGCCAGGTGGTAGGGCATTTGCCCGACTGGATGGCTACCACCCCTGGTCTAGAGTATGTCGCCATAACAACCTTGTGTTGTGTTCCGGCATTAGTGACCAGGTTCCAGGCTCCCTAAAGAGAGCAGCAGCGCATTCGTAGCACCTTTGGTGTTGCAAATTTCCATAGGCGATGGTAACCGCTGTCCATCAAGTGGGCCGTCTGCCTGTCTGCTGATCTCCTGCAATAAAAAAAAATATATATAATGTAATTTATATTATAATTAGAGTTTTATAATATTATATAATAATACTATGTGCGCGGATCTGAAGCTTAAAAAAAATCTCAGATATTCCGTACATACGTAACCCCTGACGTTAGTAGTATATTTTTTTCCTTCATTTGTTGTTTAAATGTTTGTTATATAACAATAAATAAGTAGATACATAAATGTAATAAATATAATAAACTATTATATAGAAGCACCAAAAGTCATATCCAAACACTATGTCCACCGTTGGCATCTCAAGTAGCGATGTGACGAGTTGGATTTTTCTGACTCGAGTAACTCGAGGTATTATGGCCATTGACTCGAATCCCGACTCGAGTTGACTCGACTCTGTGATTCCTGCCGCCGCCGAGTTCCGATCATAGCCGAACCGATCCCGAAATGGCCCAACAAACCGACGAATCCAAATATTACAAAGCAAGTTGAACGACGTGCAGGAGTTACGAGTAACGGATTCATTACATTCAATTCAATCCAAATCGGAGATGCTCGGTGCCGCCCGTCGCAACTCGTGTCCCGCGTGGGATGCATCATGCGAATACGATGCGAGCTGCAAGCTCGTTCGCTTCGCAACCGTAGACAGAGAATTCTCTTACAATATAGTAAGAGAATTCTCTGTCTGTCGTAGTGATTCGAGCAACTCGAGTCAAATAGCTCGATCCGGACATCGCTATTCTGAAGTATATATCTTGCCTCAATCAATAATTTTCACCAGATTCAGTAATTTTTAGGACGACTGTCATTTAAAAATAATTCCACCAACTCACTGGACTAGCCAAAATCTATTATTTCTTACACGCCTCTTTATTTAACACCGCAAATTAAATCCGACGACAGAATGGCAGCATCTTCGTGAAGTAAAGTATAGTTGGTGGGACAGAGATACATACATACCAGTATACAAAAGAGAAGGAAATGTGTATTAATCAAGAATATGTACTCAAAACCATAGTTCTGCATTAAATAATAAATAAATACTTTTCTAATTATGTATACTTTGTGCTCGGTAAGACACGATTGTCACTTCCTTTCGATGTAATTGTAAACGGAATCTACTGTGTTTACTCTTTTTTCATGCCTTAATAAAATAAATTGATAAAACCTATGAAAATAAGTATAATATTATAGGAGATAGTTGTTTTATACGTCGATGGAAAGGATTAATAATTAACTCAAATAAACGCACCATTGAACATTGTCTATTTATTCGTATGTTTATATAATAATATAATACTTAAGCTAACGTAAATTGCTAAAACTATTTCTATACGCACACCGGCCGAGCCAATGAGGCGTATTCTATTATAGGATTCCAATTTCTATTGTTAGCCTACACTCGACAAACTTATTTATGCAGACGGATAATTTTAGAATTACATGTAAGTTAGAATTATTCAAATAATTTTTGATATTTAACATCGACGCTAGCGCTATATTCATCAGCATACGTTACTTTGTTTTATACTGAAATAGTGTATTTGTTTTAATTTACATTTTTAAAGCAACAATTCAAAATTGGAATCCTCCGTTTACAAGGGTCGTTTGAAATATATATTATTAATTTTATATTAGTTTTATTCGCTCAGTCATTTACTTATAAGAAATTTGATTTTAAACTCGGAACTAAATTTTGTGACTCTTGTCTATATTTTTTTAAACAATATTAAATTTACCAGCGGTTCTTTTTGGTACTATTTTTCTTTATAATAATTCACACATACAAAGCTAAGGTTTGACATAGACATTAGCGCCACAATCACCGGCAAAGTAAAATTTGTATTTCGGAAAATTACAAAAATTGCTTTTAATAAATTTTATACACGATGATTAAATCAAAATACCATTATATTTTCGTAAATTAATTTTATACAATGGAAGAAATACAACCAACCACGCAGTAAAAACGCATTTCTGGAAAATTCTTAAATCTTACACAGCTAGATGGCGCCACGTGTCATGTTGCCGTCATTTCTTGACTTAAATATTTTTTATAGTATTAGCAAAAATGCTTCCTTACAATAAAATCTCAAAAAGCGCAGAAAGTCACGCAGCGGTATGTAGGTAGTCATGTGAGATTTAAGAGCTTTTCGTAGTAACAGTAGTTTTCTTCTGCCGCAATAATAGTAAAGCACATTATTTTTTCTATATTACCTATAGGCTCCGAAATATGAAAAATAAATAGCATAAAAAAATAAAGAATGGACGGAAAATCAACACTATAAAAACCACGAACAAATATTTTTTTTGTTTTGTAACTAAATATTTTTAATTTTTTCAATAACCCAAAAACGGAAGGTGCAAACATAAACATACCTAAATCAAATGTCGTTCAATCTAACTTAAAAATAATTAGAATTTGTCTTATATTTTGCTACAGTTGTAATTAGGATTATTGATTACCTACCTGATTACTGATCGGTTGTTAATTTTGTTTCCTTAAAAGTAAAAAAAGGTATAAATATATTTATATAGTACATTTTTATATACTAAAAAACTTAATTGAAAATATTGACATCATTTAAATTTCAACATTCTCTTTTGGGTTCTGTCCTTAAAAAACAAATAAAACATTTCTATAGAATCGACAATATTTCTGAGTAGACTCAAGTATAATTACATATCTATACCAAAGAGAATATTAAATCCTGACATAATAAGCTGTGAGAAACGAATACCCGGAGTGTACCTATATACGAGTATCTTAGAACCATAAAAAATAGACAAAATTCGGAACCAAAAAAAATAGGAACTATAAAACCACATGTCAACAAATAAAAGAACAAAGTAGATAGTGGCCGCAAGTTTCCGAAGTATAGATTATTACTACATTTAAAATATTTTTAATTATTATAATTATCTACATTACATCATAGAAGTAAAATACTGGCAATAACAATCATCTAATACCAATATAACTCAAAAAGCTTCAACATTCTACACCAATAGAAGGCGCTAAAGGCGTTCTTTTCTTATTTTAATATAGAAAATAATGGAAAGTTGCTTTACAAAATTGTTCATACCTGAACTCGATAATCGAACCCAGGATCTTGATATCCATCAAATAAGACGGGCTAAACATTAATGGTCTTATTCATGTCAATTTAGAGTACGTTTGTAGGCTTCTTAACAGTTTTTAACAGAGCCCACAAACTTACTATAACTCAATATGAATGAGACCGTTAGTCACTATTGAAATTATAAGAATAAAAATTCCGTCGACGTTACGTAAGTAAAATTAGAACAAATCGATTTTACCGCCATCTAGCGAACAGGGTGATCATCTACCATCACATCAATACTTTAAAGTATTGGAGTTGTTATTTCCAGTATCAAATTTTTCTTCTATGGGAACACGCACACAACTTGCTTTGGGTTGTAGCGTACCGTATACCAAACACGTCTTTTTTTTATTGACGAGTGGCCTTTTCAAAAAATAGAAATATTAAGACATTCATAAAAATCATACGAGGTTCAACTAATCTATAATCTTCGCATACGTCTTATGCAAATATGCAAATGGGGGTTGATCTATAACTAAAATTGAAATATCTGTCTATGGTTTTAAGATATATGCCAAAGTTTAAATAAACCTGCAATGTATATATATGCCTAAGCATTAATTACTGGTTCTAGAACTATTATCGGTTTGTTTGAAAGTTTTGTTTTGAATAAACTCAAAAGAAGTCTAAAGATATCTAAGATAATTTGTGCTCAATTTCAATATACCTACTGCAGTGATTATAATCCATACACAACACACATGCTAATTGGGAAGGACCACAAATTTGTGGTCAAATACAGATAATTTTAACGAACGTTGAACTCATGCTTTCTCACTCTAACTTCATAGTTTTTAGTTAGTTTGTATTAGAGTAAAAGAGACGATATAATTCTTATGGTTTTGGCGCGGCAATTATGATGGCAGCTGGCCGATTATGGACAAAAATAATATTAGCCCCCTTTAAGGGTTAAAATAATCATTGAAAGAGCCACTCGTAAAACTGACGATTGCAATATTCTATCTCATTCACACTCGTCTAAAATGTACATTGTTTTGGCTTTCTTTAACACTGGGAAATTAATAAGCTGATTATTTTATATAAATGAACATAATCTTTAAAACACTATGAATATAAGAAAAGTACATAAAAATGATTATCCCTGAAAATGCACCATCGAATTTATAAGATTCTGACTGTAGTTTTTATAAATTGTTTATTTTAAGTAAATAATATAAACATGTAAGGAACACAAATCACTTTGTCTATGCAAATATTTAGGATTCGATGGTGTCCCATGTTTTACATTGTGCAGCACAGATTAGAGAGTCAACAAGACCGATGGTTAAACATGGGTCCAATTTGGACCAAATAAATAATCGCCTCTTTGGTTCAATAATGTGTTATCTTGAAAATGGAAATTTAAGAAGAGACTTTATTTAATCTTCTAAAGAAATTGTTTTGAAATGAACAACGTGGTATCTTTTAAAATATATTGTAGATTGTCAGAAAAAAAGAGTAATTCGTTGCGATACAATTATTTCTGGAAGGTTAAAAAACTGTATTCAAAAATTTTATTTTTCCAGATAACACATTATTCAAGCAAAGGGGGGTTTGACATTTACTCAGCTGTAGATTTATGAAGTGAAACTTCTTTAGAAGCGTTGTGATTTGATAATCGATCAAACGAAAAAGCGACACTAAAAAAAATAAAAAACATAAAATTCCACCTTACTTAAATTCGAAAAAAAAACACATTTCTCTTTACCCGTTAATATTAATTTTAAATTTGAATAAAACTGAAGATTTCAAATGGATTTTAGCTCTTATTGTCAAAATTGATAATATTTAAGGTGGATATTCTTTAATACGTAGATCAAAGGAAATTGTGAGTAACAGTGCATTGAATTTTGAACTTTATGCTAAAGGCTTAAAGTGTAATTTAGATTGATTTTAATTATAATATGTTTACAGATGTAAGTTAAAAGAATTCTATGTGAGTATATTCTCTGAAGTTTCACTTCTACTGCGTGTGAACTGCACACATGCAATTTTTTTTTAATATCGATAAAATACAATATTAATATGTACAAATGACCCAGTGTCAAAATAAAAAACACACAAAGAGGTTTTTGTATGGAATGTTATACATCTATAATATTAGCTCGATAACCACAATACTTTTATTACATTAATCGACATACTAATTCGTTTTTCATATTGAAAATTTATTACAGACAGATTGTAGAAACATTGTGTATTTCTAAGGTAAGCAATATATATTTATGTTATATATAATAGACAACGGAGAACTGTGGGACAGATATTTACTACAAATAGTGCGTTTTGAAACCCAGACGATAAAGAAAACAGAAAGTGAGTAACCTGTACTAATATAATAAACTTGAACCATACATAATTATAGCAGAATAAAAAATAATAATAATAATATAAGGTAAGACTCAAGCTCCAGGGGCGGAAGTGATAAATGGCCTAATGTTGGAAGTAGCTTCGGTGAACCTGCAGCCCACCTCTCTACACCCCTTAGCCACTCACACCCATGTTGCCCCTGTCTTTTATGGCATTTTTAGGGGCCCATGCAAGGAGTGGCGAGTCACCGTCTGCCCATTTTTCCATGTTCCCTGAACATTGCGACGGGCAGACGTCATAGTCCCCATATTTCCAGAGCCCTAGTGCCACTAACAGTTCACACCAATAGCCCGGTACTTTCTCTTCTCATTTCCAATAGTCCTACACTGGCCGGGGCTTGTCCTTGGGTGCATTATTGTATGGCGTAGACAGGGATAATCGCCGGTCAGTATCACGCCACATTTAGATTAAATTTGTCAAGGGGCCTCTACGTGTTGGCCTCCCCATGGCCCCACGCAAGCCCTCCAAAAGTCCGGGCCAATTTTAAGGCCCGTGGTCTTGAAAGACATACAGTATATAATAGAATGCAAATAGTAAGCATTAAAAATATTATTATTATCAAGCTATAAAAAATAGATTGAGAGAGTATCAATAATGCTCATTATTATAATCAACATAGTTTTTTGTAAAACCTGTGTTCTTGTAAAACCCCCAACATAGAAAATTTCTTTATAAATAAATAACATTTAAAAATAACGCATAGGGACGAATCAGAGATTAATAAAGGCATATCGTTGCTATAGTCAAAATAAGGAACGTAATTAACTAAGATTTTTGTGTGTTAAATTAACTTCTAAATACAATATTTCAATGTGAAAAACGAATCTACGTCGTTACAATCTCGTAAAAACTATAATACTTCATAATCATTACTTAAATAAATAGCTTACGATATAATATTTAAAAACTATTTAATTTATTTATTGTACGAATGCGTATACATGTATTATTCTTGAATACAGCTCTCATTTATTAATTAAATTTTACATTTAAATCCTTGAAAAATCACATTTTGTGATGGTCGCCCTATTTCTTTGAACTTCAAAAGAAGCGCACCAATAAGAAAGATAAGTGCTTTGATTTATGTACGGTGACTATGATCGTATAAAGAATCGGACAGTCCTTTTAATATTTTTTGAAAACCTAGATAATATTATCCAGAAATTGATGGAATTTTAGTCGTGTGTAATTCAATTATTGTACTTCCAGATGTTATTATGTAATGGACATAACACTGTTTAAAATATTTTATTTTTACTGTACAAGATTTTTCTGTCTGCATTTTCAGCCCTAATAAATAAAAAAACTTCTCTATCAAAAAAAGATGTGTTGAATTCGTAGAAAGACAATATAATAGAGAAGCCGTTTGCGTATAATAAACACGGAAAATATTACAGCTGATCATGTTCAAATATACTTCAATAACCTTTGTTTGAAATCATTGAAGAAAACTTGCCACCATTACACAATGTGGCACAACCAAAATCCCATAAGCAGAGAGACACAAAATATGACTCTGGACCTCTTTCAAACTAATGACAACGCCCATAAGTCCATCCTATTTTCGCAGTTTGTTCTATATTGTATACATTCTCTATAATACTCTCTCTACAGTTCAACACATTAGATGTCCTTTCTAGCAGAAGCAAGAAGAATATTCTGTTCGACAGAAGTTTTATTTAAACCAATAAAATCATTATTCATCTTGCTTAAAACTTAATTCAATGCATAACTCATTTTCAATTCTACAGATATTTTATTCGTATTGACAGAAGTTTTACTGTACCCAGTTCAGAAGTTTAAACAAGTTTACCACTGCTAGAGTTGGTTTTATCTGATAGAGTTAGGGTCGTGTCTAGTATAAGTTTAGTTTATCCAATCAGACATCTGCGACTTGGTAGTAGTTTTATGAACAAGTAAAAACATTATTCACCCAGCTGGATATTTTAATTGATACGAGAGAAGATTTAGTCGACACCGTAAAAGTTTTATTTGTTTATGCAGAATTCTTACTCGATGTCACAGAAGTCTTACTGGAGATAAAATAAATCTAATTCTGCACACACTTGTATTAGCCAAAAAGACAGACTTGGTGTCGTATCTTTAGCTTAGTTTATCCAACTAGTCATCTTGTGAACGGCAGAAGTTTTACTTGAACTGATAAACGTATTATTCGCTCAGCTGAAAATTTTATACGGAAGAAGCTATGGTCGATATTGCAAGTCTTATTCGATCCTGCAGTAATTATATCCTACAGAAATTTTAATCGATTCGACAGAAGTTGAAGTGGATCCAATTTGACTGAAGATTAAACGTTTTGTCTCTAAGAGTTAGTATCGTCTCTGCTGAAATTTTATTTGATACAGGAGAAGTTGTATCCGACACCGCGAAAGTTTTCTTCGATTCTGCAGAAGTTTTATATCATTTTACAGAAGTTGAAATGTATCCAGTCTGACTGAAGACGAAACAAATATACCACTGCTAAGAGTCATAAGTTTGTTCATGCCAACCAAAATCCTTATTGGAATGGTAGTAAGACTGGCGTCGATTCGGTCAGTACACGGGGCTGTGGGCGTCGTAGTTCAGTTGCAAGTATGGAGGGATGGCTGCCGACAGTTCGGAGGCCCGGCGTCTTAACGCCGCGATGCTGTGGCCTCGCCATACTTCGTCTTCTACTTGATCACCGCCATTGCCTATAAACGTGAAGAAGTATTAGTACCTGACGAGTGAATGAATAGGGGCCATTGGATGAAGGAATATTATGAGACTGAGATATATATGGAGTAAAATAATTTTAGCTTTTTGCTAGGGAGTTTTATGACGCTCCTTTTTCTTAAACAGCATTGACACGTTGTGTTAGACATAGATAAAATGCTCTCCAATGAAACTTATTTTGTTTATTCAAACTAAAAGGTACATGAAGATATACTGCTTAAAATGGCAATCAAATTTCATAAAAATTATCAATTAATTAAATTAACAATTTCTAGCAATGGTAAAATAATTCATAGTAAGTTATAGAGGGAGTTCTAGCATAATTGCAGAAAAAAAAAGTGGAACCGATACTCATGAGCGTGGTACGTCACAGGAAAGCCGACCCTAAAAGCTGTAATCAATGAATGGTTTCAACATAGCTTTTCGACGTATAAAATTATTTAGGTTAGTCTTTGGAAATTTTTTGACAGGTGTAAGATCTTAGATTACTACTAAATATTTCATAAATATGTTGAATTATGCTTACCCGAAGCAGTTGGTGACGCGTTATTATTAGCGCAGTGGCCCATGTGCGGTGGAGTGGGGGATCCCTCCAGGGGCCCCCCAGGCTGCTGTCCTCCGCTGATGTTGTTGCAGTACGACATCATTGTATCACCTAAAACAATTGATCGATAAAAACTTTATTGCCCACCGAAATGACCCTTGTAAAAAGTTGTACATTACCCATTAAGAATGGCATGATTGTGTATTTATTTGCCAAAACATAAAATAATAATTATATACCTTGCTTATATATACCTTCCATGATCAAATTGATCGTGTACTAGCAGAAGGTGATGCCAGGATCCTTAAGAACAGACGAGCGTGCATGACAAGAGCTATGAATGTCAAAGAAGCAAGTTAGGTGTGTAAGAATAAGCCTGAATGGCGTTCTGTTGTTCGTGCCTACCCCGCAAAGGACCTGGCGTGAAGTTATGTATGTATGTATATACCTTGCTACTAAAAAAACGACGCGATTCTTTGCTTGGTCAACTCGTTGATAAAGCGTTTCCCTATTTCAAAATTAGTTGATACATAATATTTTCATAATTATTAAATATGGGGTCCACCATGAGCCTGTTCAAAAAAATTAACGAAACGACCCATTGACTCTTCAGGGGATCAGAGGTCTGATGCCTACCTCGGACAACGAAACAGTATGGCGTTCCAGCGAGGAAACGTAGCCAGTCTTCTGGGCACCTTACCCATAGAAGACGGTGATCTATTTTCAGTATTCTACTTAAAGTCCTGAGGGACTATAAGTAGAACACAATATAACTAAGATAATTTGCTTTTAATTATATAAGATGGAACAATAGAAAAATATTAAATTGTTATTGTAGACGGCATTAATTCCATACTTTAAAAAAGCTTGTATTCCTTCAATATCTAAAATTTTAGATTTGTTTTGACATCATTTCTAAGTAGATCAATGTTTTGTTTAATAAAAATAAAATTATAATAATAATAATCGACAGACAAACACACATATTGTATATTTCCAAATTAAGCAAGTTAAGCTTGTGTTATGGGTAATTTACAACGGACTACTCTGGGGCCGATTCCAGACAACCAGATCATAATAAATAATCGAGAAAATATGTTTCTAAAATTTACTATACCAGAAATCGAACCCGGAGCCTATGTGTTGCAAAATAACTGTTAAGTTTTTTAAATATATATATATATATATATATATATATATATATATATATATATATATATCTTCTCTATCTTTATAATCTTCTCTATAAATATTATAAACGCAAAGTTTGTAAGAATGGATGTATGGATGTATAGATGTATTATCCCCGCAAATTGCTAATGCGCTGGAACCTTGTCAAATTAACATTCCCGTGACGTCATCAGGAACTAGATATGTACGAGTACTCGCCAGCCAGCGATGCTTACGGTACTGAGTGTTCAGCTACGGTTATGTCACCAAAACCAATTTGCGGGGATATTATGTATGGATGTATAGATGTATGGATGTATAGATGTATGGATGTATGTTTGTTGGTCTTTCACGCAAAATCTACAGATTTGATTTTGATATACCTGTTCAATAATATAGCTTATACATCAGAATAACACATAGGCTATAATTTATAAACATATAGTGTGAATTATCCAAAATACCATAATTTTCCAGCACCACGCGGGGAAAACTACGGGCACAGCTAGTCTAATAATATAATTTAAAATTCATATAAAATTTCCATTAACTACCTACTATAGTAAAACATTGACTTACCCAGCGAATTGAGGGGATAGTGGCCCTGGTAAGGCTGGCCAGATGCCACCGAGCTGATAGGCAACGCGGGATTGAGGTCAGCAGCCAGCTGCGGTAAAGACCCCGCACCAAATCCACCCATCGACACCCCACCTTGGGATAGCTGACCTAGTCCTGGAAAGCAAATAGAAGCATTTTCAAATAATGATTTTTAATCATACGTCTTGTTTTTAGGACAAATTTGTGCTATTTGAGAGTACGTCACTCTGGATTTGGCAACTACCCATTTCGCACAAATTTGTGCTATTTGAGAGTAACGTCACTCTGGATTTGGCAACTACCCATTTCCCACAATTTTGTGCTATTTGAGAGTAACATCACTCTGGATTTGGCAACTACCCATTTCGCACAAATTTGTGCTATTTGAGAGTAACGTCACTCTGGATTTGGCAACTACCCATTTCCCACAAATTTGTGCTATTTGAGAGTAACATCACTCTGGATTTGGCAACTACCCATTTCGCACAAATTTGTGCTATTTGAGAGTAACGTCACTCTGGATTTGGCAACTACCCATTTCCCACAAATTTGTGCTATTTGAGAGTAACGTCACTCTGGATTTGGCAACTACCCATTTCGCACAAATTTCTGCTATTTGAGAGTCAGCGTCACTCTCGATTTTACAACTACCCATTTATCACATTTAAAACGATACAATTTATTGTTGTTATCTCACTCTGTTTATACTATAGGATTTTATGAAAGATAAAATTATATTTGTTTCGATATAGTGTTGTTAAACGTTACAATTCAGTAATTTGAGGTTTGCACCTGAAACTGATACCATGTCTCATTATGAGACAGGAGCATATTGAGGGTCGTTTCTTCAATAACTTGATAAAAGTTATTCAAAGAATATGGAAAAATTATAAAGACTACTTGTATGAATAAAACAGTCGAATGGTTCCACTTTTAAATTCATAATTTATTGGACTGATAACTTTTATCTGATGATTGAAAACTCAACCTTTACTTGTTACCTATGTATGTGCCCTGAGAAAAATCCCTGAAATTAAGGAGATTGTACACTTGTAGAGGTACTTGCCAGCAGGCATTGACCAGGGTCTATCAGCAAATACTCCCGGTGAACATACGTCCCCGGCTCCGAATGGCGGCAGTCCATGCGAAGGCAACAGCGCACCAGGTGACCTGAAAACGTTGGTGCTCTTCTTGCGCTTTTTCCATTTCGCACGACGGTTCTGAAACCACACCTGGGGGCAGAAAATACATCATGTAAGTAATACTTATAAGGTAAGGTTTGCTAAATCTATGAACATCTAATTCTCCTATTATATTAATGCGGTAAGTTTCGCCCGCAACTTCGTCCACGTTGGACGAAATAAGCTAACTTTTCTGTGTCACAAAACTTGACACCGCTCCCGAGAAAGATCCCGAGGGATTGGCCTGGATAAAAAGTATCAGAGATTTTATGACAGAGAATTTACTATTGATTAGTGAAAATTGCATCGTAATCGGTCTAGTAGTTTTTACGTGATTCCCGAACAAACAGACAAACACAAAATATCTAAAAACAATAGACTACACTTTCACAATTTCATAATAATATTATAGATGTAGTGCGCTTTTAATAACGATACTGATTTATTTATCTTTAAATTTTCAGAGAAATAAGGTATTGCCAACTTTTAAATTAAAAAAACCTGAGTCCGTGAGCTGTCTTTACAACGAGCAAAAATTTGTTTTTTTTTGTCGTATGGTTTCCTTAGGATTATTCTGGAACCATGTATCTTATATTTTTTGTGATCGGTTTCGAAAACTAGACACTTAAAGCTACAATATGCTTTTTCCTTTTTGGTGTAAAGACATTTTCTTTTGATTTACCGCCTGCTGAAGTCACCTAAAAATTTATATTAAAATAGATATACTTTAATATTGTTACAACCTAGGCCCCGGCAAAGATAAATTCCACGTACAGATCTGTAGAAGCACATTTTATTACCTGTCGGTATTTGACCTGATTGTAATACTATTATGATCGTCTTCTTTTGTTCACTTATTTATTGGCATACGTTTCTAGTGGAGAACAGCCTATTGTCCTATTGCACTCGCTCATTAGCATCATTAGCAAGGTGTTACAAGCTAATTCTAGGAAACTGTGGCGACATTGTTGGGCGGGCATATTGCATTTGTGAAGCATGAAACGATGTACATTCGGGAATCTAATAGTGACGGACTTTGCGCGTTTGATTGAATTACGTCCTTCTGCATTACGTTTGGATATGGAGTTTGTATAGTTATAATAAACTCGATAAAAATTCTAACGGCATTTTAATTCGAGGCCCACTACTCGTAACAATATATATGATTGTACTATATAACATGATCAATATTTGTTGGTATATCCTAGTATACGTTAGTCAATGTCGGTCGGGGGTGTTTGACAAATGAAGTGCGATTCCCATAATCCCGCAGATATCCCGATGTAGTGATTAATGGGGTAAAACAGAAAGAGGATAGACAGGGTTCAGAGTTAAGGTGCAAATATTGAAATTCTATTGAATACGTTTATGAATGTAGGCTTCTTTTCAATCACACGAAATTGCATTTTTGAAATTATATATTTGGTGAGCATTAAAGTGTTATCTATTCTATTCTATTGTTACATACCGACTAAGAAATGCGCACCTGGTTTATTACCTTTCCCGTATTTGGACTTATTTTGTTTACTTTGTGTTTAAAATTTGCAATTGGACTATAGCCTATTGTTATTGTTTTCGTTTATGGCCGTTCGCAGGAATAATTAACCAGGTGTTCGGATAACGGGTCCTTTGTTGTATTGTATAGTTAGTATAAAAAAATGCCCGAACGGAGGGGTAAGGCAGTCATGCGACGATTACGACACTAGCAAGACGTTTGTAGTAGATTCGATGAGCAATATAGTGACGGACTTTGCGCGTGTTATTGAATCGTGAAGTTTGTACTAGTAGTGTCTAGTTATATTTGTACTTATGTTATACGAGTTCGTATAGTTCTAATTAATTCTATAGTAATTACAACGGCATTTTAATTCGAGTCCTGCGTAACTCGTAACCTATTCGACATTTTTTAAAAGGTAAGTATTATAATATTTAGATGATTAAATATTCCTAACCTTTAAAAAGTTCTGTTTTTAAGTGAATGTAATTTACAAAATGTTCGTTATAAATATTTCTCATTTTATCTAATATATAAAATTCTCGTGTCACAGTTTTCGTTGCCATACTCCTCCGAAACGGCTTGACCGGTTCTCATGAAATTTTTTGTGCTTATCCGGTATCTATGAGAATCGGCCAACATCTATTTTTCATCCCCCTAAATGTTAGGGGTAGACCACCCCTAAATTTTTTTATTTATTTTTTAGACAAAATTTTTAATTTCTATTTTTTTATGATACAACATACAAAAATACATACAACCCTAAATTTTCAACCCTCTACGATCAACCCCTATTTTTTAACGGGCAGGACGACGTCTGCCGGGACAGCTAGTTTTATTAATAAATAATAGAAATAAAACAATTGCGAAATTAAATAATAAAAAATTGAGTAACTTTTAATACATACATACATAATATTGTCAAACTTATTTCCATAGGGTAGGTGGAGATCATAAACTTGCTTGCCATACCTGTTCAGATTCATCTACTTTCATGAATCTCGTCATACATACACGTTTATTACATTTTTATGCTTCTTCTACGATGCCCAACATTTAGTGCCATAGATTAGTGTTGGCACCAAGAACCCTTCATGGGGAGCCAGGTATACTAATGCAGACACTTTGCTGCTGTAGACAAAAGAGTTTAGCGCTCCATTCACCTTATGCTTTTCATCTCTTTTAGAAACTTAGAAAACGTCGCAAACTCATCAAATCTTGTAAGATTCCTACTTACGAGGTCATAAGGGAACAAACCCATATTACGTTAATTTTTTATTTTTTTATTTCAGGAGTTCAGCAGACAGGCAGATGGCCACTTGATGGAAAGCGGTTACCATC
This sequence comes from Dendrolimus punctatus, assembly GCA_012273795.1. Classification (NCBI taxonomy): domain Eukaryota; kingdom Metazoa; phylum Arthropoda; class Insecta; order Lepidoptera; family Lasiocampidae; genus Dendrolimus; species Dendrolimus punctatus. The sequence continues at coordinate 12,833,027 of CM022551.1, read as the reverse complement.
GCCTATGGACATTTGCAACACTAAAGGTGCTACAAATACGCTGCTGCTCTTTTAAGGGAGACTGGAATCTGGTCACTAATGCCGGAACACAACTCAAGGTTGTTATGGCGACATACTTTAGACCAGGGGTGGCAGCCATCCAGTCGGGCAAATTCCCTACCACGTGGCTGTGGGTTGTTTTGTCACCTCTTACGACAGGCCGCCCGGCCGCAGGAAATTGTATTCTTTCTCCATTCCTGCACGGATAAATGCTATAATTATATTTTAAACTGTAATTACAGACTGAGTTTCTTTCTACGCAATTGTGATTCCTTCGCATTCCTCTTCCATGCAAGTATGGAAGCTACCCCCAATCATATCACTATGAGAATTTTTTCCAGATCTTTATTGCTGAATTTCTAACACTTTGAAATAACCAGCACGAATAAAGGGAAATTTAAATAAACGTTCTAAACAAAACCGTGTACAATACTGCACCGCTACCCGCTGACAATAAATAAAGCGGACTACTGGCCCTGACAGTTGCCAAATGAATATACCTCTCTCTTTCAAATACCCGTTTGTGGAAAGTGTGAGAAGATTTCCGGAAACTTTACTGCAAAAGCGTAATTCTTGGGACGATGTAGGCAGAAACTGTATAACCTATTTTCTTGCAAGATACTACACTAATAAGATGCTATATGTATATAGTGGCGTTTCCTCACTGACTGATATATCAACGCACAGCTCAAACAGATCGTTAATGCAGGCATGCAGGTTACTTCTAATAGGTACGCACTAAGAGAAGATTATTGGAACTTCAACTCCGAAGGGTGAAAAGGGGTGTGAAAGGATTTATGTAAAAAATTTAAAGTAAGGAATAAAGGTACAAGGCTACATTTTTTTTTGACTACTTAGCCTATGAATATTTTTTAACTCAGATTATTTTTTTTACCGACTTCTAAAAGGAGGAGGTTCTCAACTGAATTTTTTTTTTCTTATGAATATGCAAAGTAAAACATAAAAAATATTATGTTTTGAAAATTACTAAGCAACGACTTTAAGATGTTTTAGATAATATATATTAATAATAATAGCTTTAGAAATAAGTTATTTTATACATTTTAGTGTTTGAAGTCGGTTTTTTTATTTTTACAATTTATTTAAATATTAAAATAATCAGGGAGCTATTCGGCCCAGGAAATTTCAAAAATGTAACTTTTAGAAATTTTCTTTGTCTGTTAGACCATCACGTGAAACCTACTAAATTAATATAAATAAAACAAGACACAAAGATTGTTATATACCACAAATTTCAGTCTCAAGGCAACACTTAGGATTCTTTTTGTAACGATAAATACGGTGTTTCCAAGGGATAGACGAATATAACCGATTTCACGGGTTTCATTGTTTTGGTGCCGTCGCTGTAGTTCACTAAAGAGGCCCATTCACTATCCTGCAAAGCAGACTGGTGGCGGGAGGAGCTTGCAGGTTTGGTGCAGTATTTAAAAGAAATACTACTCGGTGCTGCCAGAGGAAATGCAGGCTGTAACAATATTCAGAATACTGTTTCAAGCGGCGGACAACTAGATGGACTGCCATCCAGGAAAGAGAATGTCTTCTTAATTTACACTTTATCATCTCAGTAATGCAAACGAACTTTACTTGTATATAAATTTACAATGTTAGAGTGTGTCACTGAACTCCTTCTTAACTGACCGACCGAGTGTGGTAGATTTTTTAGATCCAGTAGGTGACATTGCAATCAGGTTTTAAATTTTTTCAGGGCAGTACAATGTCTCCCGTCTGCTAGTTGTTCTATAAAAACTACAAGTTTTGGTAGTAACAAGAAATCCTTGTTTGGGCATCATACCACTTCACTCGCAATGTGACGTAAATGGTGCTAATCAATGATATGAGACATCGCCAACAAACATCGCGAATATTTCCAATAGCACCTGAAGAATTTCGTCTATTTTTACAGGGGTTTCACACATTCTTAAATTAGTTGATTTAAAATTTTAAATACCTAACATATAAAGTTCGAAATCAAATAAACATAAAAATGTGAATTCAATCGTCTTTACAACGGGGAGTGTTCCGAGGAATTGTTTGATCTGGGGCCAATGTCTCATCTTTAAAACCGCACCGCTCGCCAACGACAGGATATTCACCCCTATTTCCTTGAGCTTCTACAATCAACTGCGCAACGGTAGGTTTGTTGCGCGTACGACAATGATTTTGAGGATAATTTTCGCCGCGGTTTTTTCTTCTGCGCTACGATATGGGATTGCTTAAGAAGTGAGTCGTAAATTTTTTTAGACGATGATAATGCCAATAAAATACCTGTCAGCATCAGAAATGCAAATTCACTTACATCTTTTAATAACCTGGAGATCACTATCTAAATTAGTAAACAGTAATTAATGTATCTGTAACCTTATGAATGAATGAATGAATATGCTTTATTCTGTTTTAAAGATACAGTTAACAGAAACAAAATTTTACAATACAATAGGCGGTCTTATCGCTATTAGCGATTTCTTCCAGACAACCTTTGGATGGACAAAAAAATTGATAAGAACAGGGGTATGTTGCATTATTCTCACTATCGAATCAGTATCTTATAAATATACATATCTTATAAATACATACACGATATAATATACATACATTAATAAAAATATAAATATTATACTAACACGATATATAAATAAAATATTATAAAATACACTTACATAAATAAATATAAGACAAGAAAAATATATCAATGACTGCTGCATCTTTAATTTGAGCCTAACCTTAACCTTATGTGCATAAATTTGTATATACATAATTACGTATATAACTATTGGAAATGTGAAATTATCTCCTGAAGGTTGTCTAGAAGAAATCGCTGTTAGCGATAAGACTGCCGATTGTACTAGTTAAATGATTATTAACTCATGTATATTATTGTCTTGTGTGCAATAAAGAATAATCGATTATATTTCTAATGCCTTGACAACGCCTCCGGTGTTGCAGACGTCCGTAGGCGACAGTAATTAACATTAGTAAAAACTTCATCAAGACTAGTACCGCCCGCCGAGGGATTACATCTATCTCGCTCTCTTAGTCGATTCGAGCCGACTTTACCCGAACGAGTGTTACGTAGCCGAGCGTGACGGCTTGTTCTCATTCTATACCCACAAAATAAACTGCTCAACGCGTCTAAAGAACTTTGAACACCTTAACGAAACAAACGAAGGTAAAATCCATCTATCGATAAAATCCGCAATCATTTACCAAAATTTATATCTCGATTGATTTTAAAATATATGTATGTTTATGAAAAACCCTATTAGGAACGTTTTGAGTTTCACAAGCGTGATGGTAGGTCGTGACTCAAATGTTAGCGGCGGGAATGTTGTTTGTTCTTCGTGAACAACTAGCGGGCGCAAGGCGTGCAACTGTCCGAAGGCTTGGCCGTCTCATAGGCGGTAGCGAGGCGTTTTAATTGCGGCACAAGTGAGGACTGAGGCGATTTAACTGACACTTAGGGCTCCAACCTTCTATTGTAATGGAAATAAAACTCTTATAAAATGAACATATTCGTTCGCCCGTCTGTTTATACATGGGTACACAAATACAAACATATTCCCAAGCTAAGTACCTCTATTATGTTTGGGTTTTAATATTAGAGTTTTTTCCATAGCTATGCCGCGAGTGAAGCCCTAGGAAGTAACTCGTCTTTTAAATATAACAAAACCTTATAAACCTTCAGTGAAAAATCATTCAAATGATGGTGAAAACCGCTTAAAATTCCTTGTGTATTTTAGGCGGAGTTAGAGGATATACAGATAGACTGACGCGAAAAGCGACTTTGTTTTATACTATGTAAAGATACAATAGATTGCTCTGGAGCCAATTTCAAACATTTATGTATTTGTTTAAGTGGATCCGAGAATGATTTAAATTAATTATTAGTCGCGGTCGATGGCGCTGCAAACGGATTCTAGATTTTTTATCTTTCAAGGGCAGGACAACGTCTGCCGAGTACAGCTACTATATATATACACACACACGCATATGTGTGTGTATCTTTATTGTCACTGGAAAGGTTATCCTTCACTGTGAATAACTTGCATAGAACTTGCATTTGTATAGAAGTATGTTATAACTAGTTTTACCCTGCTTCGCTCGTGTTAATGTAAATTTTGTCGACAAAAAGGAGTCCCGACAACTGGAAGTTTTACACGCCGTCCAGTGAAAGTAGAAATGTGAAACTTAATTTTTAATTCAAAATACCTACGGGTATCTTGTCTTGCAAGAGTGGAACTAACCACGCGAGCAACACATAAAATTTCTTTGTCATTTGTTATGGTAACCTTACGTTCCTTTCTATATCCGTGACAAGGCGAATGCATATTTTCATGTCGATCTGTTGTGTAACTAAAGCGTGGAAACGTTACAAACCATTTGCAACTTTAATATTAGTTAGGTTAGAAAATTCTAGAAATTACGCCTTTCACTTGTACCATACACCCGTAGTCTATGTTAAAGTTTTGTTCAAACAGAAGCTTCACGGTAGCAACCGTTGCCACTTCGCACTGATGCATGACCACGAAATGGGCTAGGCAGAGAGCATAAGGTTATTACAATTCAAGGAGAAACTAACTAAGTGCGAATCGGAACACGAACATAAAGAGGATGCACAGAGACATCATCTCTCGACCAAAAAGAAAAAAATATATAATTAAAACGCATTTTGTTTATAGCTTGAATACATTTAAGAATGCACTCAGAAAACACTAATTTTCCTTAAATAATTATGCCTAATTCTTATATTATAGACTATTTAATATATGTGTATGTATTTAATTTATAAATTATGTAGTAGTAGTATTCATTCATTATTATTAAAACAACACAAGTCAAAACATATTTATAACACACTTGATATAACAGACAAATGTAACAAATATATTATTTTTAAATTAGAGAATTTTAAAACCGTGTTTATCAATAGATTTCCTTGTTACTTAGGCAAATCTAATATATAAAATTCTCGTGTCAGTTTTCGTTGCCATACTCCTCCGAAACGGCTTGACCGATTCTCATGAAATTTTTTGTGCTTATCCGGTATCTATGAGAATCGGCCAACATCTATTTTTCATCCCCCTAAATGTTAGGGGTAGTCCACCCCTAAATTTATTTTTTATTTTTTAGACAAAATTTTTAATTTCTATTTTTTTATGATACAACATACAAAAATACATACAACCCTAGATTTTCAACCCTCTACGATCAACCCCTATTTTTTACCGGGCAGGACGACGTCTGCCGGGACAGCTAGTATTTATATAATAAAATAAATAAAATACTGGCTTTTGACTCGTTAACTAATCATACATTCAAATCTAAAGTTCATAGTTCGCTGCAAACTCAAAATTACAATGATACTGAAAATTTACTGAAAATGGTAATTTAAGTTATAATTGAAGACATGAGTGGATGAAGGTGATAAGTCGCATAAACCCAATTCTGAGTAAATCGAGATAAAAGTTTTACTTTTATTTTAAACTGAACTGAACTTAACACCTTTAGCAACGTTTTATTTCTTAAATATGCCTTATATCTATGGTCTAAGGTCTGTAGTCATTTGGTATCGACTTATAACATTCATCTACGCAAAAAAAAAGCAAAAAACCGAATATGCGACATATCACCTTCATCCACTCACGTCTTCAATTATATAAACACATACACACACACACAACATACAACATACATAAATAAATAATAGAGCATTGGAAGAGCATCAACACCTAATTAATACAGGTTTTTACCTAGTTTTAGGTGTTGAAGCCCCCATTTATTAGTTTTGGATCAAAGTTTATTTGTCTTTTATATTGTTACTTTTTCATGTCTTTCTTATTACTGAATAAATTATTCTTCTTTATTTCTCGTAGTTTAAGTATATTTATTTATGATATTTGATATTAATAATATCAAATATTGTAATACCGAAGTAAGAAAGAGAGTTGGTCTGAAAGAGAGTGTCGGGGTGAAGGTAAGGAAAGGAATGCTCCGGTGGTTCGGGCATGTGGAACGAATGTATGATGAAAGAATTACTAAACAGATATACAATGGAAAATTGGATGGATGCAGAAGTCGCGGAAGGCCACGACACATCTTCCAGGATCAAATTGATCGTGTACTAGCAGAAGGTGATGTCAGGAGCCTTAAGAACCGACGAGCGTGCATGACAAGAACTATGAATGTCAAAGAAGCAAGTGAGGTGTGTAAGAATAAGCCTAAATGGCGCTCTGTCGTTCGTGCCTACCCCGCAAGGGACCTGGCGTGAAGTTATGTATGTATGTATGTATATTTGATATTTAATGATCTGTACCACCTACATCGCTAGAATAGTTTAAATCATTCCTTAACTTAGATTTCCTGAAAGAGATTGCTTTCAGCTATAAGGCCGCCTTTTGTTTCTACCATGACAATATTGTAACCGTGTATTTTGGAATGGTATATTTGATGAGCAATAAAGTTTTATCTATCTATCTACCTATCTAGCTTGAGTTCAACAGACAGGCAGACGATGCAGTGGATGGAAAGCAGTTACCATCCCCTATGGACATTTGCAAAAGTAAAGTTCTTACAAATGCGCCAGCTCTTTTAAGGGAGACTGACACCTGGCCACTAATAACGGAATTCAACCCCAAGGTTCTTATGGCAGCACACTCTAAACCAGGGGTGGTAGCCATTCAGTCGAGCAAATGCCCTACCACCTGGCTGTGGGTTGTTTTGTCTTTTACGACAGGCCGCAAGAAAACTAATTATTAATTTAGGTATTTTCCTAAAATTCTACTTCATGATCTCAGAATCAGGGTTTAATTTTTTTACGTCTTTAGAAGCGAATATCTCGCCACCTTACATTAATACCTTACAACATCATTAAACAAGGAAGACATAATTTGAAAAAATCTTAAAACCCCAACCGACTAGGTATATTGAAAAAAAAAGTCGGTCCAAATTGGACCTATGTTTGATGATCGGTCTTAGTGACTCTCTAATCTAATGTAAAACTCGTATCTCATTCTCTCGTAGGCTTAGTCCTATAGATTTATGCGTTTATCTCTTTTTGTGTTGCTTTTGGTTTCATCGAATTTCAAAAATTCAACCCTCAGGTACATGTATGATAAACACCAATCATTATTTATTCCGCAATTTTGCGACAATAATTTGTAGCAGCAACAGAATTCCAGCCATACTCAGTAATTTGAAAAATTCACTAAAAAATATTTTCTTCGTATTTACGACTAGCACACATAACAAAACTACTTACTAACGGTTTTAACCGCGGTATTTTTATTCGATTTTTATTCCGAAGTTTCGGCCACTTTTCAGTAGCCTTGATCACGGAAGACAAAGATGTGAAAGTGAAATGTGCCCGAAACGTCTGAATAAAAATCAAATAAAATAAAACATTTAAAACCGTTTGAACATAGTTTATTAAACTCGCTATAAAGACAAAGAGACTGAAGATTATATTAACATAAGATTTCTACGAAACCAAAGAAAAGGGCAAAAACCGGTCCAAATATAAAACCCGGTTATATATGTGTTACTTATAAAACGTTTTTCCCCGCATCAGGGTCATAATGCAGTCGTTTAGTTCGATCGCCCTTCCCTGCCCCCAACGATTGCCCTCCGTTGGAAAATTGTTATTTACTGCTCACACGCGCCCAGAATTTGTATGGTTTGGTTTATTTTTGCATTTATTATCAACTGGTAGACGAGTAACCGGATAATCGGGTTATGATTTTTATTTATATTTTATACTGGACTAGCGACCCGCCCCGGCTTCGCACGGGTGCAATGCTGATACAAAATTAAACACACTACAGAAAAACTATGAACGTTGTATATAAAAACATAGCGGCCCGCTCCGACTTTGCACGGGCATCACTACATAGAAACCTCTAAAATTAGCAATGTTGCCTTAGTATATGATGCATGTATTATACATATAAACCTTCCTCTTGAATCACTCTATCTATTGGAAAAAACCACATCAAAATTCGTTGGGTAGTTTTAAAGATTTAAGCGCTCATAGGGATATAGGGACAGAAAAGGCGACTTTGTTTTATACTATGTAGTGATATGAATGAATGATGCTTTATTGTGTTTCAAAAGATACAGTTAACAGAAATAAAATTTTACAAACTATGGGCGGACTAATCGCTATTAGCGATTTCTTCCAGACAACCTTTGGACGGACAAAAAATTTGATAAGAAGTATATTGCATTATTTTCACAACCGAATCAATCCCAACTATAATATTATAAATGTGAATGTAGGTTTGTTTGTTACGCTTTCACGCGAAAACTAAAACTTTGTGAGGATACTTTTATGAATTTTTATTTTTTACGAACTCCACGCATCCGAATTCGCGGGCAGAAGCCAGTATGTTATAAATACGAGTGTATACATACATGATACATACATTTATAAAAATATAAAAGTTATACCAATATGATATATGTGAATAGAATATTATAAAATACATACATAACTTCACGCCAGGTCCCTTGCGGGGTAGGCACGAACAACAGAGCGCCACACAGGCCCATTCTTACACACCTCACTTGCTTCTTTGACATTCATAGCTCTTGTCATGCACGCTCGTCTGTTCTTAAGACTCCTAACATCACCTTCTGCTAACACATGATCAATTATAAAATACACTTACATAAATTGATTTAAAACTAGAAAAAGCTGCCAATAACTGCTGCTGCATCCTTAAATTAAGGTATTAGATGATGGGTCTTTCACGAGTCTATTAAAAATAGGCAGTGACTTTGCTAGCTTGATAGATAGATAGATAGATAGATAACACTTTATTGCTCACCAAATATACAATTTCAAAATATACAATAACAATAATGTCAAGGTAGAGACAAAAGGCGGCCTTATCGCTGAAAGCAATCTCTTCCAGGCAACCTAACTTAAGGAATAACTTAATCTAATCTGGCGATGTAGGTGGTGCAAATCATTAAATATCATAAATAAACATAATTAAACTACATAACTTATAAATAAAATAAACAAACTTAAACTACTTTATAAATTAAATACATACATACGTATCATACATATATATTAAATAGTCTATAATATTAGAATTAGGCATAATTATTTAAAGAAAGGTAGTGTTTTCTGAGTGCGTTCTTAAATGTATGCGATGATTTGGCCTCTCTGACAGTAAGAGGCAGCGCATTCCAGAGTTTGACAGCCTGCACTGTAAAAGAGTTATCATAAAAGGATGAAGAGTGTGCAGGTGTAGTGAGTTTACGATACGTATGAGTGCGCAAATTGTGGGAAGTAGAAAGGCGAAGGAAATCAAAACGTTCCTTAAGGTAGGGAGGACTACTAGGAATAAATAATATGTTATAAAGTAATGTGAGAATGTGAGTATTCCGGCGAAAGCGAATAGGGAGCCACTTGAGTTTTTCACGAAATTCAGAAACATGGTCATATTTTCGCAAGCCAAATATGAACCTAATACAAAAATTCTGAAGTCGCTCAAGTTTATTTAGCTGTTCTACGGTTAAGTCAAGATAGCAGGCGTCAGCATAATCTAAAATGATGTTGATGTTAACAGGCAGCTCGTTCCAAAGACAAACTGTATACAGAGGAGTTTTAAGTAACAAATCCGAGGATCTGAGAGACTTACCTGAACAAAGATAATGAAATTGTTGCTTGAGGTATAAAGGGGTATAGATATATGGTTTTATAACAGTGATTAAGATCTTTTACGCACACTCATAAATATCGGGTTTATTAAAATGCGCTTCTGCGTGGCAAAGTGACAGGACATAAAGTTCTCTATTTAAACTGTTTTTTACTTTTTTAGTATGTTTTTTTATTGCAGGAGATCAGCAGACAGGCAGTTACCATCGCCTATGGACATTTGCGACACCAAAGGTGCTACAAATGTGCTGCAGCTCTCTGGACAGGACTGGATCCTGGTCACTAATGCCGGAACACAACGCAAGGTTGTTATGGCGGCATACTCTAGACTAGGGATGTGCCGACATCCAGTCGAGCATATATATAATACCCTACAACCTGGCTGTGGGTTGTTTTGTCGCCTCTTACGACAGGCCGCCCGGCCGCAGGAAATTGTATTTTCTCCGTTCCTGCACGGATGGAATTATTGGATGTCTGTCGACCTTATTCATATTGAGCTAGAGTAAGTTACAAAACTTCTTTTACAATTCTTAAATACGTAATACAAGTAAGTAGGCGTGCGAAATTACCTACTTCTCCGTCTGCGTAATTTTCGTAAAAAAGATTACAAAGTTTTATTCGTGCTTTTGCTTCACGTATTAATATATAGATTTAAGTATATATAAGATTATATACAGCATAAATAGGGATACAAAACATTTTCAAGTACCTACCTAATAGCAGCTATAAAATTGGTACCGCCATGTAAACCTCCTTTCGACCTATTGATACTTTTCTTTAACATATTAAATTCTTCTTAAAATGTGACGGCGCGTTCCCCTTTCGCACGTCACTTCAGTCATTCATGTCATATCATTAAAATAAATATATCGATCCGCATTGTAAATAAATAAAATATCATAAAATACTATAAAATAAATCTCCCCGCATACATAAATATATTTATTTATAATACCCGCTCCGCGACACCATTGTAATATATAATAAATTAATATTAAAACACATAAAATAAATACATATATAATACTACTATAAAATAAATATACCAAGTAAAGTAAGTGTGTGTGAAGCGGATAGGGAAGAAGAGGAGCCGCATTTCATTCCCATTAACCAGGTAAGTGCGTGCCCGTTCTCTAACTCCCATCTAAATTGTCCCACACTTCTATTCCCGCAAGTTTGACATAGTTCGCTTCCCGCTAAATCCAGCGCCGCCGCAACAAAAATAATTATGTAACTGATCTAAGAATACAAAATAATAGCATATCTCATCGAAAATATAATATTTTGTTCTACGTTGGCTTCTATATTCGTTGAAGCGGTATTTACCCAAACCTGTTATTACATATTCAATATGTGGATTTATCAATATGTTCTTAATAAGTTTACTTATATCAATTATTATGTATTACGTATTGCTATTCCTAACATGTTCTTTCCATGTCGAATTGTCAGTTTGCATGGAAAAAAATCGCAAGTGAAGTTATGGGAAAACCTTTGTGTGTATATATTTAATTTTATACATTGGGGTTAGATACTTGGTTATGTATTTATATGATATAAGAACAATATATACAGACGATTGCCTCGCTCGATATACACTCGCGCTTGCGTAAAACGACCGGCATACGAATAGTGCTGCACATTGTGTTTAATAATTTACAATTTCTTATCGATATTTATATAAAACAATGAAATGGAATATTACTGAGTTATATTCTTGGGCCCAGATTGTAAAAAGACGATAATGATATTAGGATTTCTTTTGAAGTGCAACTTATTTAGAATCGTTGTGATTTAAAACTCGATGAAACGCAAAAGCGACACTAAAAAGAGATAAGTACATAAATCTATAGGACTACGCCTGCGACAGAATGAGATAGAATATATTATATTTCATAAATTAAACACTATAGTCATACAGATAGAGTTGGAAATCTTTTGAAGTTTTACGTTAATACTTCAAATTACGTGTTTTGAAGCTTTAACATGTATCACGATATAATATAAAAAATGTGACGTCACGAAATTTAGAATCCCTCCCACCCCTTGTAACACTTTGTTACACTTCTACTACACGTGAACAGCGCGCACACAAACATTGTTTTGTTATGTTCATATTTTTATAATTCCTGGTTTTAGTTATTTAGAATGAGTTAATGCAGTGATGTAATTACATCATACATTAACGATAACGATATTTATCTGTGAGTTTTAAGATTTATCGTCTTCCAGATAGAATTTACATCTCATATTTTGCATTTTGTAGTATAACGATTTTTAAGCCATATAACAACTAGTTACATTTTTTTGGCCCAAAGGGCCCCTTTTCCAGATATTAAAACAGATAACTCTTTATTCTATGCCAATACAGAAAACTTGAATTAGCCTAAAAATATTCTAATAGTTTTAGAATTTATTGTAAAATTCGTCACCTACCAAATTCTTCATTAAATAATGGCACGAAGAAAATGCTAATAATTACATAGATATGTGTACCACTTTCGAAACATTGTCTGTTTGTTTCTACCCAGGATTGTCTCGGAGAGATCGCTTTTTAGCGATAAGGCCGCCTATTGTTTTTGCCAAGGAAATATTGTAAACTGTAGTTTTGCAAATGTTTATTTTGCGGAACAATAAGTGTTATCTATCTAAACTTTAACATATCGTAATATCGTGAAAGGACGGTATTTTAGTGTCCACTACTTTACATACAATAATTAGGCTTTATTCAACATGAGTCATCTGCCCAATTAGGTATTGGTAAATATGCATGAACTATCGGTTTTCATACTCATTAGAAAATACCTACATATCAACTTTAACTAATTGTTACGCAAAATCTATTTTACTTACTATAATAAAAAATAAATTAAATTATAACCTAGTACAATGAAGAATGAAGAAAATTAATTTATATTCTACATATAATCCCTTAAGAACTATAAGTAGAATCTGAGACTAAGTCATCGAAGTCTTAGTAAGGTTCCCAGAAGTCTAGATACTTCGCTGTATCGCCATACTGATTCGATGTGCGAAATAAGAACCTTACGAAAGCTCTACAGGACAATGCCGCCACCGTGGCCACCAAAGCATTGTAAAAATAAAATAGTTTGAATCTATGGACGTGGGAGGGGTGCAGGTGTACCAGTAAACCATAGCGTGTGTTACTTAACGTAAGTATATCTACAAAGTTATTTCATTACACTTTCTTTCTTCTATTTAAATTTTCTACAAAATAGTGAAAAGACCATAATGGTTCGTGCAATTTGTATGAAGCCCAAATCTCTTAAGAAACTAAACAATGTCATTTGTTTAAATTTTGTTTTCACTACATTTAGATTCGACGTAGAAGAACTATGCTGAAATGAATATCTTAATTTGTAATCAAGATATGGAGCTGTGCTCCAAAGGCCGAGTTGATCGGTGTGATACCACGCTTTCACAGAATATCAGCGTGAAACGGTTAGTATTGAGCTAGCCACTTTCCTCTCCTCCCTAGTCCAATCCTGTATCACTTCCTATATATTCTTATCTTACTGTCTTATCCCCCTATCTCTTTCTCTCTTTTCTTTCACCTTCTCCCAATTATCCCATTATAAAGGCTGATAACGCATGGGCTTCGCCATTGGCGTTGCAAACGCCTATAGCAACACTTTCCATGAGCTTGGCTATCTGCATGTTTGCCGGCGTCGTAATAAGAAAAAGCATTACAAAATTACTAATAATAAAATATACTCTAACAATCGATATTTAAAATAAATCGCATGCATTTAGCATCCCTAATGGTTCGGCCCCGCCCGCCTACAACTTCCGTTTCCGTGTGTTTTTTTTTATATGGCCACCCCAACAAGGGAATTTAATATACCTAAACTCTGTCGGTCTGTGTAATATATCCAGAAGGGAAAGCCTTTTTAATACACACATGAAAAATAAAGCTTATAGTTGAAAATATACTAATATAGTATAACTGGAATCTAAAGGGACCTACATTTTTATCAATTGTAGAAGTTTTGCATACCTAGTTTCCCAAATAAGCCAAATACAATTAAAGAAAACTTAACTTATTTATATTGTACTAGTGGTCGAAATTCAACATTTTTAAGGTTCTGTTGTAAAATGCTTTATTTCTATGATCACAAATTTCGCCATGGCTATACTGTTAATTTGACTTTAACAATAAATAAAAGAGTATATATGTGCGTTTGTCAAATACATGATAGTGTTTGTAATGTTTTCTTTTTTATAGATATAATGTATTGTTTATGCATAATTTAAAAAAAAATAGCATTCGACGCTTCTTCTCCATATGAACTATAAGTGTGCAATATACTCCTCCACAATACTCCTCCGTCTGCGCAATTTTCGTAAAAAGGGGTACAAAGTTTTTGCTTCACAAATTATTATTTTTTATTGCAGGAATTCAGCAGACAGACGGCGCACTTGATGGATAGCGGTTACCATCGCCTTTGGACATTTGCAACACCAAAGGTGGTACAAATGCGCTGCTGCTCTCTTAAAGGAGACTGAATATACAGATATTTGTTCTTTCTTTAATATATCTTCAATTTCATTGAATCTTTCGAGCTGATCCGACGGAAACGAACGACGAAAGGCGTTTGAAAGTAACGCCTTAGTTTCTGCGAAATCGATTACGCGACCCTTAAAAACTGATTACTCCGAAAAGCCTTTCTCCGCAACGAACAAAACAAACAGAATAACTTGGTGACATGAGACGAGCTTCCATTCAATTGGCGGCTTGGCTTAAAGCAAGTCTACGACTTCGTAATCACGGTTGGCACTTTATTAATTAAGGCGTCTCATTAATTCAGGACTGTGTCATTTACAGTCGAAATTGTGTTTTGTATAACAATGAAGTTTCACGATAAGCTTAAAAGGATAAAATTGACATTTTTGGTATATCTTCCTTTTCAGGGTTCGAAACCCCAAATTGCTGCATTTTTGTTTTTATAGTGATGCTTATAGAGCAATTCTTCTTCTTTGCGGATGATTTCCAACACGCTTCATTGGCTACAACCAGATTGTTTTTAATTATCGCTAGGTCATTCGATTTCACAACAATTTTTATCCGTCCAGGAACGGAGAAAGAATACAATTTCATGCGGCCGAGCGGCCTGTCGTAAGAAGCGACAGAACAACCCACAGCCAGGTGGTAGGGCATTTGCCCGACTGGATGGCTACCACCCCTAGTCTAAATAACGTCGCCATAACAACCTTGAGTTGTGTTCCGACATTGGTGACCAGGTTCCATTCTCCCTTAAGAGTGCAGCAGCGCATTTGTGGCACCTTTGGTGTTGCAAATGTCTAAAGGTGATGGTAACCGCTTACCATCAAGTGGGCTGACTGTCTGCTAAACTCCTGCAATAAAAAAATACTGATTAAGGCTTATTATTGTTATCGACAAAGAATCTGAAACAGAAAGATACTTAAAAAGCGATAAGAATTTAAAATAGAAATTTTAATTGTTCAGCTTGACACCGACTTCAAAATGTTGTAGTAAATATTTATATTTTATTCTTAAATTACTTCTGAAGGCGGTTTCGTCTAAAATCAAAAAAATTAATTTTACACTTTTCAATGTTTAGTAAATACATGTACCATATCAGGTTTATATTTGTTTTGAAATTATCAAGAGAAAAAAGAAAAACAATTTTTAGTAAGACGTGTTCCTGGGGAGTTTCATGCCGCTTCTTCTCCTTAACAGCAATCACACGTTGCGAAGCGATGTTACATAGAATAGAAAGTAAAATTAAATTTTAACTTATATGTGTGATTTTCAAAAAAGTTTTGCAGTGGAAATTATTTTGAATTTGATATTTCCTACTATGTATTCCGAGTCTAGGCTCTAAGGTTTTGAAATCTGTTAAAAAAATCACCCAACAATTTTCTTCCAAAAACCGTAGCCGCTTAGATTCATAGTTTATATTTTATGCTTCTAAAAACAACCCACAGAGTACATTAATATAATAGGAGAAAACAACCCCAGAATGTCTATCCATTAACACTGACACCGCTTTCTGTTTGGCACCAGTATCCCAGCTTCCCTAACGGCAGCTACACGATTTGAGAATTAAACACCTCCTGGGATTTCAAACGCCAACTTGTCAACGTGTTTTGGTTGCCTAGTACTTTGGATTTCGTGTGATGCACTATTTTCGGGGATCCGAAGTTTCTCTACTGGTGACAGGCGTGGATGGCAGTAATAATAATAATCTTACAATTTCAAACCTAACTAATAATATAAACGCGAATGTGAGTTTGTATCTTACGATTTCACGCCTTAATGTCGTATGTATATAATATACCACAGTTTATGCCCGGGACACAAAGCATTTAAAAAAGAAAGCGAGCTGTCGTTTTAGTGAAAACTGTATCGGAAAAAGCCAATTTTTATACATCCGAACCACTTTATAAAGCTTCCGGAAAAATTTTCCCGCGATTCCTGGGATAGAACGTATCACATATTTTATTACATGAAAGTTGATATCGATCGATGAAAAAATTACATTGATTTTCCAATTTTTTATTCAATCAGGTTAATTTTAAATCATTCCCAGAAATTTTCCCGCGGGATTCCTAGGAAAAGAAGGTAGCGCAGATTTTTAGTCTAATAATTTGATGTCGATCAGCAAAAAATTGCTTCGAAACCGGTTTAGTAGTTTTTACGTGAATGTCGAACCAACAGACAAATCGACAAACAATCAAAAATCTAAAAAAAATGGCACCGTGTTCTCCATGGTTTATATAGTATATTCCTGTGGTTTTTTTAAATGGCTTCAATAGACAGACACGGCGTTTTTAGAATTTTATAATATTACTTGCTGTCCCGGCAGATGTCGTCCTGCCCTGAAGAAATAAAATTTAGAACCCGACTGCAGCGCCATCGGGTCTTATTGTAAATATAAACCATTCTCGAATTCACCTGAACACACACAAAACATTTAATCGCAATCGGTCTAGTCATTTAGGAGCTCAGTACACACACACAGAATAATTTTATCTTAATATATATAAATCTCGTGTCACGATGTTTGTCCGCGATAGACTCCTAAACTACTCAACCGATTTTAATCAAATTTGCACACCGTGTGCAGTTTGATCCAACGTGAAAGATAGGATAGTTTTTATACCGTTGGTGGCGGTTAGGTGGCGCTGAGATCGGGTTCTAGAATCCTCTTAACAACGGGGAGCGATTTTGTTTTTGTGTGTTTGAGTGGTGGTTTAAATCCACAATTGGAACCGGTAGGTGGCGCTGGGATCGGGTTATATTTTTTCAGAGCAGGACAACGTCTACCGGGGCCGCTAGTAAGTATATAAAGATTGATATATAATAGATATATGTAGATAGACAAGCGAAATGTACAAAACTTTGTTGTGAATCATAATATCATTACAAACAAAAATCCGTGTTAACAAAACCCATCTGCCCTTCCTTAAAAGTCAATATACATCGGCTTAGCCCAATTGCAGGGGGCGCTTAATTAGCCGAGAAATGAACCATTACATCGCTAACAGAGGGAGGTGGTTACTATAATATGATTTTGTAATGACTTCAATGTCATGATTTAAAAATTGAGTCTATGATATAATAGCATATCTGTGTCTGAGTTTAATTATGATGATGATGATCATGATGATGATGATTGTTTCGAACGTTTTCGGCCATGGCGACCACTTTGACCCCTAGTCGGATAATTGGAACTGGTGCGCGCGAAGATGGCTTATGTAGCCTATCTTGGCGGCAAAACTCGGTGCACACTGAGGGCACGTGAGAACGCTGTTGTCATAATTGTATATAATGGCAGCAGGTGGGCGAGCCTTTAACTGGTCGCCTTTAGCATCAAAGTTTGGGGCTTGGCTTTAGCTTTACGCTCAACCTCGAACTCGCGTTGGCTGTTCACCATCCTGCGCCATCCTGGCCGCCGTGCTGCCAAACTTTCCCATCGAAAGGGCTCTATATTGCATCATTTCAAGTGTCGCTTTTGGACATCGTTGTACCGGAGGAGGGGACCACCATGATTCCGCTGGCCTGAGTTTATAACGTATGTATATCAAATCTATGCCTGAGTCTATAATATATGTATATAACACATCTGTGTCTGAGTCTTATGATGTATGATGAAAGAATGACTAAACAGATATACAATGCAAAAGTGGATGGATGCAGAAGTCGCGGAAGGCCACGACACACCTTCCATGATCAAATTGATCGTGTATTAGCAGAAGGTGATGTCAGGAGCCTTAAGAATAGACGAGCGTGCATGACAAAAGCTATGAATGTCAAAGAAGCAAGTGAGGTGTGTAAGAATAAGCCTGTATGGCACTCTGTTGTTCGTGCCTACCCCGCAAGGGACCTGGCGTGAAGTTATGTATGTATGTATGTGTCTGAGTCTAAAATATTTGTGTAGTACATTTATGTCGGAGACCTTAATATTTGTAAAGCATATCTGGGTTTGAGTCTATAATATATGTATAGCAAATCTCTGTCTGTATCTATAATAGAATCTTCTAGTGGAAGCATAATCCATAATTGATCAGCTTGAACACCAAATGATCCATTGTTAAACTTGGCTGTATTGAGTGGAGTTATTAATTTCATGTTCACTGATGACCTGAGGAATTTCTCCTGATTCAAATTGAAGGGTTGAAAACGTAAAGGGTGATAATATAGAAAATCTGTAGATGAATCGAGTTTGTACAACCTATTTAAAATAGATACAAAATCAGGGCGCCTAATCCAACCAGTAGATTTCGAAAAATATAACTTTTTTTCTCTGACTGCCAGTTATGCCAAATGAAACTCGATACAGAGCATGGACATTTAGAAGACTGTTTTATCCCGACAGTTGAAGTCTTTTCCGTGATAAAGATAGCCAAAAAGATGTTGTTGCCGAAACCATGGTGCCATGCCATGTTTTTTGTTGTTGCTGCAATTCACTAAAAATACGTTGTCAAGGCAACGCGAACGATGATGACAACTGCGTGACAGTTCATAGACTATCCTCTTTTTTTCCTTTTTCATTCCTAAGTGTTCTTCTTCCATTGTATAGGCAAGTAAAACAAACAGATGTAAGAAATAAACTTCTGACCATTATCTTAACAAATGATACCGCATAGTTTCTTATTAAACACCCTATGATATTAAACCACCTGGGATTCTGGCGCTGACCCTCGCTTTTAGCCCCCGCGTAAGGGATTACGGAACCCCAAGGTTTCATTGACACGTTATACAGCAAGGATTCCTAAGAGCTGTCGCATGCGACGAACATTTGCACGTTCAATAATTGGACTTGTCAAATATCTATTAGCTTTGACCTAATTAGGACTTAATTCTAGATCGACTTATTTGAGTATTTTAGTAAAACATCGAGAATTTAAATACACTTCTATAATTTAAATGGTTTTTTATTTGTAATTTATATATTAATTCTTGAATCATTCATATTGGTCCACAAGTTCCAAGTCACTCAACGGGCTATGGAGCGAGCTATGTTGGGTGTTTCTCTTATGGATAAAATTAGAAATGAGGATATCCGTAAGAGAACCAAAGTAACCGACATAGCTCGCAAAATTAGCAAGTTGAAGTGGCAGTGGGCCGGTCACGTCTGCTGCAGGACCGATGGCCGTTGGAGCAGACGAGTCCTAGAGTGGAGACCGCGTCTCGGTAAACGTAGTGTCGGACGCCCTCCAGCCCGATGGACAGACGACCTACGTCAGGTCGGCGGGTGGCGCTGGATGAGAAAGGCAGCGAACAGGTATGAGTGGCGCCGTCTTGGGGAGGCCTACGTCCAGCAGTGGACTGTGAATGGCTGACGACGACGACGACTTGAATCAAAAACTTCGTACACTTTTTGCAAAAATTTGCGACGGAGGAGTATGAAATTTCGCACACTTATAGTTTATATAAAGAAGAAGCGACGAATACATATTAAAAGTACATATTATGTACTCTTTTGTTTATTATTCAAGTCAGTGTAACAGTGTAGCCTTGGCGAAATCTGTGATTATAGAAGTATATATAGTCTTTGACATTAATTGTAATGGTCAAATTTCGAGCACGGGATATTGAGGAGGTGGCTGATGATGATGTGTGATGATGGTGATGAGATGATGGAATACGGCCGTTGAGCGGTGTATGGGTCAATGAAAGAGATTGTTTGCGACGTACACTTTTAATCACACACTCACTCTCAATGTTACAATATTACAGTTCAGAAGGATTTTGGTATGAAAGCAAGCAGCGAGCGCGAAAACTAACGTTTGTACACGAGCATGTATGTCGTGCGGTCGCGTTGAAGACGTAAGTCGGACTGTGTCGAGATTACCCGAAATACTTCAGTCCTCGACTGTTTCGCGGCAAATGGATTGCCGCGAAAAATTGTGGGCGCGCTGTCATACAACGGCGCGATGTTTTGCTTGCCACAGATTTTTATGTTGGCACTAATGTTGCCACAATATATAATAGTTAAACTTTATTTTGTGTATCTCAAAAATGGCTCTAACTATTTGGATCATACTTTGTATTTAGGAAAAAGGTTTCTATGTAGGTATTTTGCACTGAAAAAAAACTTTGTAAAATCACAAATATATATTTGAACTACATATGCAACTAGCAAATTACTTTTTACTTTGATAAAAATTTTACGCGCAAGGTTACTAAACAGAATTTAACCCTAATTCGAATGTGAGAATTTTTACAGAACAGTGAGCGTTTTAGTAAGTACATATGATTAAAAAAGGTGAAAATAATTGATATACCGACTTCTATATAGCTAATATGTTCGATAATTTAACAAAGTGTAGAATTATGGGGACTTTAAATAAGAAACCATTTTGAGTTGAAGAGAATTTTGTTAACAATATTGTCACATACGCAGATATATTTTTAGTGTAAAATTAACATATTTTGTCTTGAAAAACATACATAAATATAACCAAAAAGTACTCATATAAAAGTCACTTTCCGATAAAATCTTTCGTATGTGAGCGCCCTAAATCTCCAATTTTGCGGATGCACTTTTTTATGCGGCCATTATATTTTATCGAGAAAAGTGTTTATAGCCTTTTATGCGAAAAAATATGTGATATGGCGCAATACCGAAAGAAGTTTTAAAACAAAACAATTAAAAAGTTGAAAAAAGACGAGAAAGGAAGTTTTTATGTAACAGTATTTTTTTGCTTTTTAGTCACTTGAAATCTGTTTTCACTAGCTGTGAAAAATTGCCGAAACATCAAAATGAAAATAGAACGAAATTCCGCGCTTAAAACAGTTCAAACGAAGTTATAGTTCACTAGCTGTCCCGGCAGACGTCGTCCTGCCCGGTAAAAATAAAAAAATAAAAATTAGGGGTGGACTACCCCTAACATTTAGGGGGATGAAAAATAGTTGTTGGCCGATTCTCATAGATACCGGATAAGCACAAACAATTTCATTAAAATCGGTCAAGCCGTTTCGGAGGAGTATGGCAACGAAAACTGTGACACGAGAATTTTATATATTAGACTATCTGTCCCGGCAGACGACGTCCTGCCCGGTAAAAAAAAAACAATTAGGGGTGGACTACCCCTAACATTTAGGGGGATGAAAAATAGATGTTGGCCGATTCCCATAGATACCGGATAAGCACAAAAAATCACTAGAATTTTATATATTAGATATTCTTTAAGCGTATCGAATTAGTAATATTATCACGAGTTTTCCCATTGGGGTAGGCAGAGACTACAGATCTCCACTTGCGACGATCATGACAAAGAAATTCGCTTCATCTACTTTCATCAACCTCTTCATACATGCATGTATATTTGATATGGTTTTTACTTGACCTCGTTTTAACACTTCTGTTATTTGATCTTGGTGTGTACGTTGTGGTCTATCGGTAGCAACTCTACCATTCACAATACTGTCATACACTTGTTTTATGATTCTTTTTTCATCCATCCTCTCTACATACATTTTATTCGTGCAGGAACGGAGAAAGAATACAATTTCCTGCGGCCGGGCGGCGTGTCGTAAGAGGCGACAAACAACCAGCCTCCAGGTCCCTCAAAAAGCAGCTAGCGAGAGCAAAATTCGACCACATCGGCAGAATTGGTGAGCGCCTCTCTAGTTACCCTTCTGGGACTAGAGCTTTTTGGGCCCTCGCCAAAGCTGTCGAGGGAAACTTCTGTCGGGCGTCTCTTCCAGCTCTGCGCACAGTGGACGACCGTCTGGCACATGCCGCTAAAGATAAAGCCGATCTTCTAGGTGAAATCTTTGCGGCCAATTCGACTCTTGACGACGGGGGAGAAACTCCACCTACTATCCCAGAGTGTGAGTCTAGAATGCCGGAGGTGCGCTTTACTCAAAAAGCAGTCCGATGTGCTCTCCGCTCTCTCGACGTCAAGAAGTCTTCTGGCCCTGATGGTATTCCTGCCATTGTGCTGCAGACGTGTTCAGCTGAGCTGTCCCCAGTCCTTGCCCGACTTTTTACTCTCTCTTACCGCAAGGGTTGTGTCCCCGCTTCGTGGAAGATTGCCCATGTGCACCCTGTCCCCAAAAAAGGGGACCGTACAGACCCGTCGAATTATAGGCCTATAGCAATAACCTCTTTGCTCTCAAAGGTGATGGAGCGTATTATCAACGCGCAGCTTCTGGGTTACCTCGAAGACTCCCAGCTGCTAAATGATCCACAATACGGCTTCCGCCACGGTCGCTCAGCTGGGGATCTCCTGGTTTACCTAACCCACCGTTGGGCTGAAGCTATTGAGAGCAAAGGGGAAGCACTGGCAGTTAGCCTAGATATTGCTAAGGCCTTCGACCGGGTCTGGCACAGGGCTCTTCTTTCGAAGCTGCCATCGTATGGGATACCTGAGGGACTTTGCACCTGGCTATCCAGCTTCCTTGACGGGCGCAGCATTCAAGTCGTTGTCGACAGTTGCTGCTCCAGTGTCAAGCCCATCAACGCTGGTGTGCCCCAGGGTTGTGTGCTATCGCCAACGTTGTTCATCTTGCATCAATGATATGTTGTCTATTCACAACATTTATTGCTATGCGGATGACAGCACTGGCGATGCACAGTACTCTGGTCGTGCAAACGTCCCTCGATCATTTGTGGAGGAAAGTCGGGTTAGACTTGTGTCTGAAGTAGAGCATTCCTTAGGGAGAGTCTCAGAATGGGGGAGACAAAACCTTGTCCATTTCAACCCCAAGAAGACACAAGTCTGCGTATTCTCTGCCAAAAAAACTCCATTCGAGCAAGCGCTTCAGTTTCAAGGAACTCCCCTTACCACCTCCAAGAGTATTGGGATCCTTGGTGTTGACATCGCGAACGATGTACAGTTCAGGGGCCATCTTGAAGGCAAGGCAAAACTTGCCTCCAAGAAGTTGGGAGTGCTAAAACGGTCCAAGCAGTACTTCACACCGCGGCAACGCCTTGTGCTTTATAAAGCCCAGGTGAGGCCGCATATGGAGTACTGCTCACACCTTTGGGCTGGAGCACCTGCCTACCAACTTAATCCCCTCGACTGTATTCAACGTCGAGCCGTTCGCGTTGTTGATGATCCCATACTAACAGACGGTCTAGATACGCTTGGCCTTAGGAGAGATTTTGCTTCTCTCTGCGTATTCTACCGACTGTATAATGGGGAGTGTTCCGAAGAACTGTTTAGAATGGTGCCTTCGTCCTCTTTCTACCATCGCACCGCTCGCCATCGGTTGGGAGTTCACCCCCACTTCCTTGAGCCGCTTCGCTCATGTACGCAACGGTTCTGTAGAACGTTTCTCTTGCGTACCGTGTGGATTTGGAATGAGCTCCCAGCCGAGGTTTTCCCACAGCGCTACGATATGGAGTTTTTCAAAAAGGGTGTCATAAAATTTATTCGAGGCCGGCAGCGCGTTGGTGACATCTCTGATGTTACAAACGTCCATAGGCGACGGTAACCGCTTTCCATCAGGTGGCCGTCAGCCTGTTTGCTGTACTCCAGCTATAAAAAAAAAAAAAAAAAACCCACAGCCAGGTGGTATGGCTGTGGACTGGATGGCTACCACCCCTGGTCTAAAGTACGTCGCCATAACAACTTTGAGTTGTGTTCCGGTATTAGTGACCAGGTTCCAATCTCCCTTAAGAGAGCAGCAGCGCATTTGTAGCACCTTTGGTGTTGCAAATGTCCATAGGCGACGGTAACCGCTTTCCAACAAGTGGGCCATCTGCCTGTCTGCTGAACTCCCGCAATATAAAAAAAAACATGCCCAAACCACCTTAACATTCCTTTTTCAACTCTTGTTATTACATCTTCTTTTTATATACCAAAAGCTAAATTTGTAAGATAATTTAAAAAGTAATGATTAGCTTATACAATTTGTGCTTATTATCGACATATCGATAATCCGACACCTGTCAATCAATATACGGGTGTGTTGGCCAGGTGTTAAACGCACACGAGGAAAGTTAAATCACGTGGGGAGACTGATTTACTAATTTTGTATTTGAATTTCCTGACTATAAATATTCAGATTAAAATGATATGATATAATTTAGATCTGAACTGAATGTTAATCAATGGCGGATTTGCCCTAAGGCGCAAGAGGCCCGGGCCCAGGGCGGCCAGCTATTAGGGGGACGAATGGATGGCTACTACCCCTGGTCAAGAGTATGCCGCCATAACCACCTTGAGTTGTGTTCCAGCATTAGTGGCCAGGTTCCGTCTCCCTTTAGAGAGCTTCAGTATATTTTTAGGAGGTTTGGTGTTGCAAATGTCCATAGGCGATGGTAACCGCTTTTCGTCGAAACACCAGCAGAAATTATCGCGCTCAGATTAGCACCTATTCCTTTATTCACCGAATTTTCAGCGCTGTAGGTTTCACAGGTGTGTCGTGAAGCTTGGACACCGCTCCTGACATACTGATTACACACGGTATTCTTGCCCTGTACGAATAAAAAGTGGAAGTCAACAGAGACGGCTACTACGTGAGCGAAACCATGCACACAACCCACCCCCGTCTACTTTACAACATTAGCGGCATTAACATACCTTGTGCGGGGCGCAGTATTAAGATTTATTAGACTCCAAAGCTTGGAACAAGTAGTACCGGACCCTAATTATGCTATTTCAAATAATTTGGCGTTGCGATTTATTTTATAGCTTTAGTTCAGCAGACAGGCAGAACGGTCCAGCAGTGATGGAAAGTGGTTACCGTCGCCTGGGAACATTTCCAACACTAAATGTGCTACCAATGTGCTGCCGGTTTTGTTGATGGGGATGGAACCTGGTCACTAATGCCGGATCACAGCTCAAGGTTGTTATGGCGATATACTCTAAACCAGAGGTGGTAGCCATCCAGGCGGGCAAATGCTCTACCACCTGGTTGTGGGTTGTTTTGTCGTAGTATTGTAGTATTCTCTCTCCGCTCCTGCACGGATCTATGTAGGTAAGCTTATTACACTTTTATTCACTAGGTACCTAATTCGTTAATATTGTTACGACCTAAACGCCGACCAAAACAAATTCACACCTGCATATCTGTAAAAAAACACATTTCATTTCCTTTCGGCATTTGAACTAATAACATTTAGATTATTTTATGGTCATCTTCTGTTGTTTACTTTGCATTTAAAATTTGTGATTAGAATACCATGATTGTATTGTAATCATTTCTGGCAGTCAATAGCCAGGTATGTCGGATTAAGATACGGGAACATTGCAGTTGCGTAGTATAAAGATGGCCTAATGGAGGGGGGGGGGAGTCAGTGGAGCGATAACCACGAGCGAAGCAAGACGTTTGTACTACAATCGTGAATCTAATAGTGACAGACTTTCGCGTTTTATGGAATTACGACCTTCTTTATTGAGTTTTGACTTCTTGTGTTCGGTTATTTGTACCTGTGTTATATAGTTCTAATGATTTAGTTATTACAATGAGGTGGCAGGTAACAGCAAAGATATTGATATATTCGAACCAAACTTCAATAAATATTGTAGAATTTTAAAAAATATCCTCAATTCTTAGTACATTTATAAAACATAATAGAAAATATATCTAAACAAAGATAAGTAAATCCATTTGAGATATACTTGACAACAAACAATAATAATATTTAGTTATAAATACCTAAGTTATTTTCAGTCTATTTGTAGTATTTTATGTTTGCCCTTATTTGTGAATTGCAATCCAGAGTTTTATTTATATTTTAGTTTAGTACAAGGGGGCTTCAGAAATGGAAGGGGATGTATGGATCAAGTTTTCTCGCTCCGCAATATCGTGGAGAAGCAGCTGGCTATGGACCGGAAGCTTTTCTGCGGTTTTGTGAAACTAGGATGTGCGAAAGGGCCTCTGGGACATATTGCCCGGATATGAGATTAATGGCAAATTGCTGCGTGCTGTGCAGTCCACTTACGAGGAATGTATGGCATGCGTGCGGCTGGACGGCAGCCTGTCTCCCTGGTTTGACGTCAATATTGGCGTCCGACAGGGCTGCGTGCTGTCGGCTTTGCTGTTCATCCTATATCTGGACAATTGTCTCCAGAGATTAAGACTGATGGATGTTGGGGTGCGGATGGGTGATCTAGTTGTTAGCACTTTGCTTTATGCGGATGATGCCGTGCTTTTAGCCGAATCGCCATCAGAACTGCAAACACTAGTCAAAATGATGAAAGATTACTGTCAGTCGAGAGGCTTACATTTGAATGCAAAGCAAACAAAGGTTATGGTGTTTGAAAGAGAAGAAACCAGAACGAATGCAAGGATAATGGTCGATGATGTTATGCTGGAAACAAGTGAATGAGTTTGTATATTATGGATGTGCTTTTAGCAGAAGGCCCAGCTTGCCATACACAACGCAGTACCTACGCTCACGCATGAAAGCGAGAGTTGGGTATGGAAGAGAGAGCATGAAAGTAGAGTAAACGCGGTCGAGATGCGAGCACTGCACAAAATCTGCGGAGTGACGCTCGCGGACCGCGTTCGTAATACCGAAGTAAGAAAGAGAGTTGATCTGAAAGAGAGTGTCGGGGTGAAGATAAGGAAAGGAATGCTCCGGTGGTTCGGGCATGTGGAAAGAATGTATGATGAAAGAATGACTAAACAGATATACAATGCAAAAGTGGATGGATGCAGAAGTCGCGGAAGGCCACGACACACCTTCCATGATCAAATTGATCGTGTACTAGCAGAAGATGATGTCAGGAGCCTTAAGAACAGACGAGCGTGCATGACAAGAGCTATGAATATCAAACAAGCAAGTGAGGTGTGTAAGAATAAGCCTGTATGGCGCTCTGTTGTTCGTCCCTACCCCGCAAGGGACCTGGCGTGAAGTTATGTATGTATGTATGTAGTTTAGTATGGTTTTGAAATGATTGTGATTTGTTTTGTGCATCAAAAAATTAAAAAGAAAACTATAGTTCTAACGGCATTTTAATTCGAATCTCCCGGCTCGTAACAGACTGACATAAACTAAGTGCCGAGTTTAGCTAGTTTTAAATAAATATTTGAGAAGCCGTCGCATATATCCATTAAACAATTAACCGGCAACGGACACGTGGAAACTAACGGAAAAATATCACCTCAGGAATAATTAATGGCAGCAAAAGAATTTCCGTGTTGCGTCCGCCATCAACGGCAAATTAACACCAGCCTGGAAATAGTGTATTTTTAATGCAATTGTACCATGGTAAACGTGCTTTATAATATTCAAATGTCGATTAGTTGTGTCCGAAAAGATAGACATTTTAGAGATTCCAAGATTGAAAAGAAACAAAGCAAATTAATTTCTAAATGCGAAGTGCACAGAACAAACGGAAAAAGAAGGAAAGAAATAATTTATTTGCTAGGAAAGCGACAATACAAGAATACTGAAATATGTATACATACAAGAATGACTAAACAGATATACGATGCAAAAGTGGATGGATGCAGAAGTCGCGGAAGGCCACGACACACCTTCCATGATCAAATTGATTGTGTACTAGCAGAAGGTGATGTCAGGAGCCTTAAGAACAGACGAGCGTGCATGACAAGAACTATGAATGTCAAAGAAGCAAGTGAGGTGTGTAAGAATAAGCCTAAATGGCGCTCTGTTGTTCGTGCCTACCCCGCACGGGACCTGGCGTGAAGTTATGTATGTATATATGTATACATACATTTTTTATGATAAGATTAAATATATTGTACACCGCATTTCATACAAATGAGATCGGCAATTCAGCTTTATGCTGTGTTGGAGTTTCCTCCAGCACAGCGCTGATTTTCGGTGCCGATCCCGCCTCATTGATATAAATCAATATATATATATATATAAGATAATATATATATATATATATAAGACCCATCACCACACTAAATGTACACAAGTAACAGGTAATAAGACAGAGTAACACAGTATATGAAACATGAAAACAGAAAAGACAAACACGCACACACAGCATAAAAATAAACATTATTTTATGAAGAAGGAAAGAAAAAATATTTATTGCTACAAAATAATTCAGTCACAATCAGCTGGCTCAAACAAAAATCGCCATCTTGCTTCTTAGTTATTGCTTGAACTACGGCGGTATTTCATTTTGACAGGTATTTAAGCATTAGCCCGCATCCGCAGCAAACTTCATGTCCGTGACATAGCAGACAAACTGCAAGTGTGTCGCTTACGCCGGTACGACCACGTTTTACGGAGACCGGCTAATTATGTGGCGAACAAATGTCTAACCGCCTCCGCCAGCTCCCGGTCGAAGGGGAAGGCCTGAGAAATCTTGGCTTGACGTTGTGAAGGACGATATGCGTACTAATGGTTTCAAAACGGGGGATGCTAAAGACCGCGCGAAGTGGAGTAGAAAAAGTAGGAAAGCGGTTCCTGGGAGTCGGAGTGAACTCCCCGAACGCTCGGGTGATGATGACGATGTATTTAAGCATTAGCTACTTCATCCTCAAGATCCACTTTAGCCAAGCTATATTTATTGAATGAATGTATGAAAATTCTTTATTGTTCACCATAACTTAAATCTAGACAATTTAGTACGAATACATTTTAATTAATGGACCTGGCGTGAAGTTATGTATGTATGTATGTATGTATGTACATTTCAATTAGAAGAATGGGCGGCCTTATCGCTCATAGCAATCTCTTCCAGGCAACCCAGTGTCCAAGGAGACGTTACAAGAAAAATTAAATAATATTTGGTGGTTTAATTAACTAATATTGCAAACACATTATTATTTTATTAACCAAATCGGGTCGTTTTTCGTCTTACGTCAAAGGGAGGGTTTGCACTGAAAATCTGCGTTGTGCCGGATATAGTTCCGGCACAGCAATATGCTGAGTGCAAACCTTGTTTGCTGAAGATGCGGCGTACAGATTTTCAAAATATGCTCTGTGTATAAAAATGTATAAGAAATTTAATTGCGTCACTATTTTTGCAAATAAAGTTTCTTTCTTTCTTCTAACATAATATTCTAACAATTATAAAATTACATACTATTGAATATAATGTAAGAAAACTTAAGTTATTTGTATTGTATTCTACCCATAGTCCCTCAGGACTATAAGTAGAATATTGAGCCCAGATCACCGTCTTCTATGGGTAAGGTGCCCAGAAGGCTGGTTTCGTTTCCTCGCTGGATCGCCATACTGATCCGTTGGCCGAGGTAGGCGCTTTAATTAATTTAAAACTAATTCAATCGTAGTTAAATATAATGAATTATATATAATTCTATTGACTGCAACAAATTTTATTTCATGGAAAAATAATGGTCACTGATCAAGTGGTTGAATATAGAAGTGGATGAATCTTGTCTGATTTTCAAGGGGAGGGAGTTCCACAGGCGAACAGCCTGTATGGCAAAAGAATTTACTATGAAAGACGAAGTGTGTTTAGGTATCATTAGCAGAAGATTTTCATTTAATCGCAATTTACAGGAATGAGATTGATAGAGGAAACTAAAAAGTTCCATTAAATATGCGGGAGTACAGGGATTGAAAAGGATATTGTGCAGAAGTGAAAGTGAGTGAGATTTTCTTCTCCTTACTTACATCTTTCTCTATTCCACAATTAAAAGAAAATTCATTAATGTTATTACGACCGACAAATTCACACCTGCATTTTATTACCTTTCGGCATTTGGACTTCTTTTGTTTACTTTGTGTTTACAACTTGTAATTTAAAAAATCCATTGTGTGTTGTAATCTTTTACGGTCTGTTGTTGTATTGTGATTACTGCCAGGTGTCTCGGATTCAAAAGTACAAACTGATTCTCAGAAATTCGGTCCACGCGGTCGGGCAGACATATTGCATCTGTGCAGTATAAAGCAATGACCCAATGGAGAGATGAGGCAGTCGAGGGATAACCACAAGCGAAGTAAGACTTGTGTACATTCGGTAATCTATTTAGTGACGGACTTTGAGCGTTTTATTATAGTTGTACA
This sequence comes from Dendrolimus punctatus, assembly GCA_012273795.1. Lineage (NCBI taxonomy): Eukaryota > Metazoa > Arthropoda > Insecta > Lepidoptera > Lasiocampidae > Dendrolimus > Dendrolimus punctatus. The sequence continues at coordinate 12,802,892 of CM022551.1, read as the reverse complement.
TACATACATAACTTCAGGCCAGATCCCTTGCGGGGCAGGCACGCACAACAGAGCGCCATACAGGCTTATTCTTAGACACCTCACTCGCTTCTTTGACATTCATAGCTCTTGTCATGCACGCTCGTCTGTTCTTAAAGCTCCTGACATCACCTTCTGCTAATTCAAGTTATATATAAAATTCAATTTGATCATGGAAGGTGTGTCGTGGCCTTCCGCGACTTCTGCATCCATCCACTTTTGCATTGTATACCTGTTTAGTCATTCTTTCGTCATACATTCTTTCCACATGTCCGAACTACCGGAGCATTCGTTTCCTTACCTACACCCCGACACTCTCATTCACTCTCACTATAGTTGTACCTGTGTTATACGTGTATGTATGGTTCTAATAAACTCTATAATCATTGTAACGGCATTTTGCTGCAACTCATAACAATATCGATAATTATAATCTTACTATACTTCCCAGCTCTAGTAATACGTATATATCTTTTTAATAATGAAAGGATTTAGTAAACAAATGCCGAATCACGGCGCAACGGGGGCGGAAAGGGGATGAAAACAGGGGATGGAAAACGACATCTATTAGTTATTTATTATGATTTTATTTGCACATTCTGCGGGGTTGTGTGCATTTTGAAATTTTAATGACTTTTTCGCGACTAAAAATAATGATTCGTTTGATTATTTAAAATGACATAATTGTAGTTGAAATAAACACATATTTATATTTATTTTTTCAACTACAATTGTGCCCGCGACGTTGCCCACATCTTGAAACTCCCGCGGGATTCCCGAAGCACAAAGTACAGAATTTTAAAGAATAAGCTATCTTTTTAGTGTAAAATGTTGGAATAAGCAAATTTTTGTGCACCTGAACACCTGAAACACCTGAAACCGCTGCCGGGAAAATTCTTGCAGTGATCCGCGGAATAAAATATATCACACGTTTTATTAGATAAAAGTTATCGAAAAATCTAATTGAAATTCGTTTTTTTTTAAATCTGGATTCCCAGGATGAAGAGTAGCGCAGATTTTAAGTGTAAAGATTGAGGATAAAACCGCATCGAAATCGGCTCCGTAGTTTTTACGTGACTCGAACAAAGAGACAAGAAAAGACGTCGACTAGGTCTATAAAACGGAATGATAAAAACCGTGACATATCTAAATACAGATTTACGTCTCACGCTGGTCACGCTTAACACAGTCACAGAATCATCATATTGATACATAATGCATAAAAAATACATTAAATCGATAAAAAAACATTACACACGCTAGCATGTATTTGACACACACGCATTTATACTCTTTTGTTTACTGCTAAAGTCAATTTAACGGCGTACCCTTGGCGAAATCTGTGATTATAGAAGTATAAGTCTTTGACAACGGAACCTTAATCTTCAAACTTACAATTTAAATTAATTATTATGGTTGAATTTCGACCACGGGCGACCACTAGTGTTTATAGTTAAGTATGACTCAGAACCCTGTTAAAACTAGCTACGACGCTCAAAAGGAACGATAAAAACCGTGAAATATCAAAATACAGATTTACATCGTAATACGCTGATTACGCTTGACTCAGCCACAGAATATATATAGGTAGGGAGAGAGGTATAATTGCGCATGCGCCTCACGGGTAGTGACGTCTTCGACTCCTTAAAATACCGCGGCAGGGGCCCTCTAGCATCTACGGAGCAGAGGAGTCTTCACCCCTGTTGACGAAATGAGTTTGCTCTGATTCCCGGGGCACTCTCAAGCACTGATGCGGATCTGGGTGGACGTAACTACGTTCTAAGTCTCACGCTTTTCCTACCATGAGCAAGGCACATGGGAGGAAGGTGATTGTAGTGGTATTTTATTTTATTGCAGGAGTTCAGACAGGCAGACGGCCCACTTGGTGGAAAGCGGTTACCATCGCCTATGGACATTTGCAACACCAAAGGTGCTACAAATGCGCTGCTGCTCTCTTAAGGGAGACCGGAACCTGGTCACTAATGCTGGAACACAACAAACTCATGCTTTAGACCAGGGGTGCTAGCCATCCAGCCGCGCAAATGCCCTACCACTTCGCTGTGGGTTGTTTTGTCGCCTCTTACGACAGGCCGCCCGGCCGCAGGAAATTGTATTCTTTCTCCGTTCCGTAGATAGTGTAGTATTGAGTACTGGAGTCTCCACACAAGCCGGTTGATTACTGTTTGGCAGCCCCAAGGGGATTGTCTCCATAATCAACTATGGTCTAATCCCTAGCAAAGGAGCCGGTATTGTGCGAAGTGCATTTCCCCCGCCTTAAAAAATACCCACAGAATATAGGTAAATCTATTGAGGTCACCGTCTAGTAAAACAACTAAAAATCAATTTTACGCCAACCGTCAATAAATAAAGGCACAATTTATTTTTTGTTAACAAAACTAAAAACCCACGTAAGGTGCACAAAAACAAACATGGCTAACCTTTACACCTCAGCGGTTAAAAGTAGCGTATATACAGAAAAAGAGTCGGGTTCAATAAATATTCAAAGAATAAAAGCGGCATGTTGAATCTCGCAGTGTGGCGCGAAGTGGTCGAGCCCGGCCGCGGAGTACGCTGTGTGGCCACAGCTCACCTTTGGAATAAACACGGTGACTACTGTTTTCTGTTGATAGCCTGGTACACACAGTTGAAAATTTAGGTAAATTGTGGTCCACACGCCCTAATTAATAAGATATGAAGACTACTGGTTTCTTTTGATAGCCTAGTACATACAGCCTATTTCAAAAATTAAATTTACGTAATTTGTGGCCCACAATCCTTAATAAAACGCGATGACTGCTGGTTTCTTTTGCAAGCCCGGTACATACTATTTCAAAAATAGAAATGTAGGTAAGCTTGGGTCCACAAACCCTAATTAGTAAAACACGATGACTACTAGTTTCTTTTGATAGCCTGGTACATACAGCCTATTTCAAAAATAGAAAATTTACATAATCGTGGTCCACAAAAGCCTTGAATAAAAAAACACGGGGGAGTTTTTGGCGGGAACTGAAAGGAGATGTTGTGCTGTGCAGTTTTATTTTCTAAAAATGTGTAAAATTACTCTAAAATGAACAGTAGTTGTAGGATATTGATAGTTTTTGAGTAGTAATTATGTGTTTTGTGAGAAATGTAAATTGTATAGTAAAATGTGGCCTTTTGGGTTGTCACATGAACTCCGTTGAATGGCACTAGCTGATCACCTACAGTTTAGCTGTGATGCACATAGGCTTAAGAAAATGAAGAAACTATATTGTAAACTAAGATCAGACTTAAAGGCCTAGCTGCGAAGCCATAAACCTAAATAAATAATTATAATAAAACACGGCGAATACTGCTTTCTTGTACTAACCTGGTAGATACCGTGAATTTAGGTTAATAGATTGTGAACCACATAGCTTCTGTGCAGGAACGGAAACAGTCAGATGGTAGGATATTTACCTGTTCGGATGGCTACCACCCATGGTCTAGACAGTCTAGACTATGCCACCATATCTTTTCAGCTTCTACTTCGAGGCCGGCAGAACGTTGGTAGAATCTCTGGTATTGATAAGGTCCATAGGTGACGGTAACCAAATTCCATTGTAGTTGAGCCGGAAACCTGTCTGCAGTGCTTCAGCAATAAACATTAAAAACAACCCGTTTGCAATAAATATGGATGACTAACTAACTGGTTTCTTTTGATAACTTAGTAGATTCCACTGAACATTTGTGATTTTACGTATTAATTGTGGTCGGTCGGTCACAACAGCTCTTAGATTAAACACGCTGACTACTCGTTTCTTTTGATAGCCTGGTAGATTCTTGTTAAAAATTGTGATTTTTGATTGCGTGGTTTGGTCATTTTTCTATAAAATATTTTAACATGGGAACTAAATAATACGCCTTACACCACCCCAATGCATGCTTAAAGATCAAAAAGATTGTCATCCAAATCTCCATTAACTGGTATATTCCGCAAGAATTTGCGAACGGTTGGTGCTAAAATTGTTTAGTTGATTTTAAATGTAGAACAGAACCAAAAAGACACAGGCTGAGTTATATGTCAAGACAGAGAGATGGACACACGGGTTAACGGATATATAAATATGGTGGTTCCGTTTTAGCCAAAACGGCTACTCATCCCAGAATATGTAAATTACAAACATAAGTCGAAACAGAATTTCTGTTACATCTTAGCAACATTCACTTTTCAATACTGTTTGTCATAATGATCATAAACTGAAAAAGCAGGAAGTTAAAAACGATAGTGCGAACTATGAATGTTCCAAACAGAAGCTGATAATCACAAATAACTTGTGTTAACAGTATAATATTCATGTAGTCGATAAGCCGTCAATATTCACTGATGAGTAATGACACACAGTTCGAACGTTAAATTAACAAGCTTTGAAAAAGTGCGGCGAGCATTTCCAACATGAACAGCCTCTTTATTTTAGAGTTAAATAATGTTAGTTAAATATTAAATCAAATTAATGTGTAAGCGAATATTATAGTTTTAAAAGTAGTTCTTATTTTTCACTTCTTACTGCAATGAGATGAGTGCAAACCTTTTTTGATAAAAATGCGGCGCACAAACTTTTCAATTTTTTTAAGTTATAATATGTAAGCAATGTAATTATATCCCTTTTTTTCAAATATTTTTTTTTCCTTTGTTGTAATTAATCTTTAACATGAAATCAACTCGCAATCATAACAGCGAACTTTTATTTACTAATCCAATTAAAATAGTAACATTTCTTTCGTTAGTTGGTTCTTCATGCGGTCGTAATTTTCAATTTGTTTGATGTACTTAGAGAATATAAACAGATTTATTTATCTAAACCAAACTAAACATCTGAATCTATAATAGTTCCAATTTACTTGGCTGTTATTAATAATATCGATAACAAACAAATGATTCTTCATCCTTTCCGTCCATATGTCACGGGTGTTAACGAAATACAAATATTAGTAAGCGCACGACACAAATTAAGCCTAATGTCTAATGCAAAGGCAGTTAAACTTAACTAAGTGCTTCTACAAAGTGACAAGGGACTACACGCTGATGGTCATGAAGTTGGTTGAACTATTCACCCGTGTGTTTAAGTGTAAATTGGGAACAAATTATAAGATCAATGTGAAGAAATATACACTATTAATAATGATGATTAACGGTACCAAATGCTATGAAATGTGGAAGTCAAAACCAAAACGATTAAATATACAAATTTCAATGAAAGTTGTTACTTCTGCTGTTTGTTAAGATGCTTAGACCCTTAGATCCTGCTATGAGAGTCTCAAACGCCTAATCGACTCATCAGGTGATCAGAGGCCTGATGCCTATCTGGGTCAATGCAGCAGTATAGTGATCCAAAGAAGTAATGTAGTAGAAGACGGTGAACTAAGCACAGTATATTCTGATTGTATATGCCCGAATTTCAAAAAGAATACTTTATGAACGTATCCGGGCATCCGCATAAAAATCGCTGGTTAGCAAATAGCTCAACTTTGTGCGTCCGTTGCTGTGTATTTAAAAAGTAATAAATATGAGTACATATAACTTACATAGCACGTAGTTTACATCCGCTAGCACGCTGCACTTTGCACAATCACAGAAAACAAGACGAAAGTTCACTGGGCCGGCCTTTGATATTGTATTTGATTTATATTAGAAGTTTAGAAGTTAAGTGTCCCAGGGTTCGAAGAGAAGTGGTGCAGCCGCGCCGTCGCCGCTGCATTTCGCGCGTATTCGGTGTTTTGGGGGGAAGGAGATAGATATATATATACATTACCATAGTAGAAGGAGAAGAGTTATACTATGTAATGAATGAAAGTGTATGTTTGGCAACCATGCTCAAAATTCCCGCTTAAATAATAAACATCCCCCCGCCCGAGAAAGGCTAAAGCCTTTATCAATTAAAGTAAAGAGCAAGTATGAAAAGTAAGTCAAAGTACCCGAAAATATAAAGTAATAAAACAAAAGTAAAATTCTAATCCTTAACCGCTAAATTTAAAAATAAAAAGTATCACTAATGCTAATCTATAGGAAGTCGACAAATTTTAACGACAGGCCGTATGAAAGAACCTGACGAAGTCTTTAAAGTTACTACTCGAGTTACACCATCTTTTCCAGGCAGTAACCCAGTAATTCTTCCGCGTGCCCATTTTAAAGGAGGCAGATTATCCTCTTTAATGAGAACTAAGTCTCCAATTTTCGGTGGCTCAGTTGGCGAGGTCCATTTAATACGCATCTGAAGAGAGTGCAGATATTGCTCACTCCACTTTTTCCAGAAGCGTTGAGTCATCGCAAGTAGTAATTGATAACGCGACAAACGCGAAATGGATATATTATCCCAAGTCTTTTCAGGCACTGCCACGAGAGGTCTGCCAATAAGAAAGTGACCCGGTGTTAACACCTCATAATTTTGTGGGTCGTGGGAAATTGGGCATAAAGGCCTTGAGTTTAAAACAGCTTCAATCTGTGTGAAGACTGTTGTAATTTCTTCAAAGGTTAAAATTTGCTCCCCGATAACACGTTTCATTAAAGTTTTTGCCGATTTTACTGCTGCCTCAAACAATCCGCCAAAATGAGGCGCAGATGGTGGATTAAATATCCACGTAACCCCTTGTTCGGCAGCTTTACCGCATATCGAAAGTTGTGTTTCACGAGACGCTAAGAATTTTTGCACTTCCGTTAAGTACCTATTGCTTCCTACGTAGTTTGTACCACAGTCTGATCTAATCAAACTGGGTAAGCCGCGTCTAGAGACAAATCGTGAAAAAGTAGCCAAAAACCCTTCCGTTGACATATCTCCAACCACTTCTAAATGTACCGCTTTAGTGGAGGAACAAATAAAAACGCAAAGATAAGCTTTCATAATTTTTGCATTACGTAATCGTGATGCACGAATATTAAAAGGACCCGCAAAATCCGTTTGAACGGTATGAAACACTCCTGTGGCATTTACCCTATCCGCTGGTAAGTCAGCCATCACCGGATTTACTGGTTTAGCTTTCACCCGAAAACAAAAGATACATTTATAAATGTGACTACGGATAGCTTGTCGGGCCGAAATTATCCAATACTTCTGTTGAAGTATAGCTTGAAGTGCAGTCGCACCTATATGGCAATGTAACTTATGATGATAATCTATGATTAGCGAAGTTAATTTATGTGATTTGGGTAAAAGTACAGGATGTTTTTCCGCAAAACGCAAATTAGATAATTCAAGACGACCGCCTACACGAATCAGTCCATCCTCATCAATAAATGGCATAAGCCTCCGTAACCTAACTGAGCACGGTTTTTGAGCCTTCAAAAGTTCTAGTTCCCGAGGGAACTCTTCTAACTGAGCTAATTTAATAAGTCTATTCAAGGCGCCCTGACGTTCCGCTACTGACAAAACACCTTGAAGTTTATTTATTGGATATCGTGTATTATTAACAAAACGCAAACAATATCCAACAACCGCTATTACTTTAGACAAAGAACTATATTTCGAAAATAACGAAACATCCACACTTGACGTTCTTTGTACCGCATGTGAAGTAAAACATTGCTTTCGCATACCTGGAATATCACTCACATTATCTTTTGGGTTTGCAACATTACCCGGTATTTCCTCAACTTCCCGATTTTTTTCCAACAGTGTTTTTGTAATTACATGAAACGACTGGGAAATATCCGCTTGTGTATTATAAGTTTCGGTGTGTGACACCGGCCCCATAAGGATATAACCGAAAATTGTGTTCATAGCTAAAGGCATACCCTGAACCCGTACTATATCACCATTAAGTAAAATTTCATTTATAATATCCGCACCCAATAATAAGTCGATTTTACGACTTTTATAAAATTGGTTATCCGCTAGATTAAGACCGCTATAATAATTAAGTAAGTTGGAAGGTAAAGGGCAACTTGGTAAATCACGTGAAATGTTATTAATAACTAAACCGCTTGTTATTAATCCCTGATCTACATGGCGAGGACTAATACGCAAAATGACGCTGCTGTCACACGCTTGCCTTTTTCCTCCAATTCCGCTAATATTAAAAATATTATTTAACCGCTTAACACGTAACCCTAATCTGGTAACGCATTCTTTAGTAATAAATGTGCTCTGACTGCCGCCATCAATCAAAGCACGCGCTTCTTGATAATTCCCGCGAGTATCAAGAACACGCACTACCGCTGTTGACAATAAAACCGCGCGCCTGGCCGTAGTTGCTGAAACCGCATGCAACACGTTAGGCGGTTGAGTGCTAAAACCGCTCGCACTACTTTGTCCCGATGGACCCGCTACCGCTGGCACTAATGCCGGTGTGACCTCCGCGTAACCTCTTTCCTGAGGTCTAACTTGATTTTCGGATTGGCGAAAATCAAAATGTAAAAGAAAGTGATGTTTATCCGATTGACATTTATTACAAATCATAGTACTCCGACATTCGTTAATATTATGTCTATTTAAACATCGAAAACATAAATGGTTACTACTTACTAACTGCTTTCTATAAAAAGGTTTTAATTTAATAAATTTATCACATTTACTTAAATGATGTTGTAAGTTTTTACAATAAAAACATTTACCCCCAAACGCATGGTCACCCTGGTTCGTGGTGGTTACATGTGAGTGCAACTTAGTTGAAACGGTTGAAACCGTCGGTTTATTAATATTTGCAGTCTCCAAAATTTGAACATGTCGTGTTAAAAAGGCAATGAAATCATCAAAAGTTGGAAGATCCTTTTCACTATATTTATCTTCAAAGTCTCGTTTTAAAGAGGTATCCAATTTATTTAAATTAATATGTAATAATAAGTAAGACCAATGTTGTACCGGAAACTGTAATTTTTCTAACCCTTTAGTAGTTTCAAGCAAGATATTTAAAAAGTTTTTTAAAGAAGATAAAGATCTGTTTACACTCGTAATCGCTAACAGAGTATTCAATAAACGATCAGCCTGTAATCGTTTATTACCATATCTGGACTTGAGAATGTCCAAAAGTACCGAATAATTATCCCCAGTAATCGATAAGTGTTGTCCCAAAGTTCTTGCCTCCCCACCTAATGCACCAAATAAATAATACATTTTTTGAGTATCGGATAAGGTGTTATGACTTCCGATGATCGATTCGAACAAATCGATAAAGTGTGCATAGTCCTCTATTTTTCCGGTAAAAGTAGGTATTTGCACCTTTGGTAATAAAGCATGATGGTTAAAATTGTCAGACATCTCTGGGCATTCCTGTTTAATAACATTTTGTGGAAATAATGACAAATATTTAAATTTTACGGCATAATAAATATCCGTAACCGAATTAAACTTTACTTTATGTTCATCGGAATTAAAATCATCCGACGACTCAGCCTCCATTAAAAGATGCAATTCGACAAACTGCTCATAATTACTATCTAAATCCGCACACCGTAATTTAAACATTTGTTTTTGTTCAAATGTCACTAATTCACCCTGACAAAGGGCATAACCGGTTTCTAAGTAATTAATAACCATATCATATCGCAATTTATTCATCGAACTTCCCTTAACACCTTTATGAGTAGGCGCCATTTTAAGTTACAATTTATATAAGTACCCAAACAAACGAAAGTAAAGTCAATAATATAATTCCACCTTTTATTTCTAAACGAAACTAGCCGCTTTTAACCAATTCGTATCAACCGCCAAAGATAACAAACTAGATAAATAGTTCCGAATAAATCCGCTAGGTGGTAATTACAAGTACAATAAATGCCCGCGCAAATTATTGAACCATGAACCCTGAGGTAAACAAAATGGTCGAATTTCCGCAAAAATTCGCTAGGTGGCCCGATCCCGAATAAATTATAACAATATCAGAGCGCGCGACGCGCGAACAATGAATCTCAAGATGGCCGCTTAATGAATGAATGTGAATTGAATTATGTTTGTCATCGTACATAAATAATTGTATCAATATAGAAAGTTGATATAAGTTTGGGGAAGTTAAATACATAAATAATGTTGAGATATATTATAAAGGATGAGTAAAGTGTATATTGTGCAGTGCAGTTTTACCGCCAAAAACTGCCGCGTAAACTCGTCTATGTAACAACTTCCAACAACAAAATTAAACTATTTGCTATGAAATTGTATGTTTATAGCCAAATTTAAGGCAATCCGTGACGAAGGACCAATGTATATGCCCGAATTTCAAAAAGAATACTTTATGAACGTATCCGGGCATCCGCATAAAAATCGCTGGTTAGCAAATAGCTCAACTTTGTGCGTCCGTTGCTGTGTATTTAAAAAGTAATAAATATGAGTACATATAACTTACATAGCACGTAGTTTACATCCGCTAGCACGCTGCACTTTGCACAATCACAGAAAACAAGACGAAAGTTCACTGGGCCGGCCTTTGATATTGTATTTGATTTATATTAGAAGTTTAGAAGTTAAGTGTCCCAGGGTTCGAAGAGAAGTGGTGCAGCCGCGCCGTCGCCGCTGCATTTCGCGCGTATTCGGTGTTTTGGGGGGAAGGAGATAGATATATATATACATTACCATAGTAGAAGGAGAAGAGTTATACTATGTAATGAATGAAAGTGTATGTTTGGCAACCATGCTCAAAATTCCCGCTTAAATAATAAACACTGATAGAATGCACTAAGAATAACAAAACAAATGAAAGTAAACGGAACACATAAAAGGGTAAACAGTTTAAAATAAAAAAAGGTAATCGTAGAAGGAATATTAGAAGATACCAAAAAAGACGAGGAAGAACGATTAAAAGTTGAAATAGAGACATTAAAGAAATTGCAGATCCCTAATGAAATAAAAGTTATCAGTAGACAATTACACACATTGCATATCCCGAAACTAAGCAAGTTACGCTTATTGGTAATATACATTGGACAACCCTCGATCCATTTCCACGTATGGAGAGAACGTTGATAACGCCTCTAGTATTGAAAATATCCATAAGGTAACTTCTCATCAGGCCATTATCCTATCTGCTAACTTCCAACAATAAAAATTATATGAGCAGAGCAGGAAGAAAATGTCTTTTCTAGCCACTTGTTACAAAAAAGTAACCAACATTTTGACATTTACAATATCTATACTAATATTATAAAGAGGAAAAATTTGTATATTTGTATGTTTGTAACGCATAAACTCAAAAATTACGGGACTGATTTCAAAAATTGCACCATTCAAATGCTACACTATCCCTGATTATTATAGGCTATAAAAAATTATGGATCCCTACTAGAACTTCAATAATGTAAGCCATCAATCTAAACAAAATATTTGGCCCTAGAATCGGTTTCTACGATTATGATAAAATTTGATGTATTTGAGAAGATCCCGAGGTGGTTTAGATTCACAATTAGATCTTGTAAGTGACGATGGTATCGGGTTCTAGATTTTTTAGGGCAAAATAACGTCTGCCGAGACCGCTAGTTAGTTATAAAACGTAAAACGTTAAGAATTATTTAATAAAGCTATTCAAGTCTCGCACATAAAAACAACAATAGTGACATCATCTTAACATCGAATCGGTAGCTAAGACCCCAATAAAACGCAAACTGCTATCATAAAACCAGCAATGGCTTTATCGACCACCCATTCATAAGAAAAATGTTATGGATGTTAAGAGATTTTTATGCTCAGAAAAGTTATTTCTATATTTATGTCTTTTAAAGTGCTATTAAAGTGAGTAATATTTGTGAAAAAGTTATAGGTTGGAAAAAACTTAGATTTCTTTTCTAACGGTGCCCCAAATAACTATGTTACGTATGGCGGTGAATCCTAATAGGTATATCATATTCTCACTATTTCGCTACAGCGTTGTACAAATGGCATATATGGAATGATGGTCTTACTAATTTTTATGTACATATTTTTGCCAAAATGCGATTTCTTTCATATAACTTTAGGACAACAATTTCTCTTACGTTGGCATGGCCTCCTTTCACGGAAACCGACAAATTATGTACCTAGTGACCTTGTCTAGCCATGCCGCCTCTTTCTGGTCCCAGTAAAAGAAGAAATCTCAGGAAATGCTGAGCTGTCCACATCATACATACAACGTAATAGTAACATTTGGTCTCAAAACAAAGAATTCCGAAGACCGCACGAAGTAGAAAAGTAAAAGTAGAAAAGAAAATCTCGGGGTGTCAAAGTAAATGCAACAAACAATTAACGTTGTGATGATGATAGTAAACCTTAAGCAAGAATTTCAATTTAAAATTCGATATTGATTATTTCAATAAAAAGTCTTAGTAATTCAATGAGTGTCGCAGTAATGCTTTCGATAAATTATATAATTATACATTTTTCTCTATTGAATTAGTAAAGTTAATTGTAAATTACTTCATTCATCCCTTACGTATGTAAGGGTTATCAGTCAACAGCCGATAAACCATCGCTTATACCCATAAAAGATCGTGAAATGTATCAAAAGAGTGCAACTTTTGGCCCTTATATGCGAAGAGCATACCGCAAGGTGAACTTTTTGGACCTGTTCTTTTATTTTAAAAAAATACAAATTAAATATTGTACCGGATGCAAAATAACGGTTTTATAATGTTGGTTTTATTTGGTTTAAAACCTTGAATTTGTAAAATAAGTTAGATATTTAGCTTAGATAGATATTGCTGATAAAATGCAAAAAAATTGACGACCATATTCTAAATGAGCAAACTAAGCGGGAAATGAAGGTCTATATATGCCTTATCCGTCAGATGCTGGTAGAATAAATAGACCTACGGAATGTTGAACTATCGCTGTGGGGAGTTATATGCGTGAGAAGTTAAGGAGAAAAAACTGGAAAGCGGACGGAATACAACCGAGATATAAGACCTAAGGATTTTTGTTACGAAATTGTTTATTTATATCAATAGATATAAATAATAGACTGGACGGGCATGGGATACGAATTAAAATGCATGATTTATGTAAAACCTAAATATGTTCATTAAAAACTGCAGAACAGGACCAAGGTAATAAATGTTAATTACATTATACATTTACCATCTAATGCAATATTGTTGTTTTCTGTATCTCTGCAAATAAAGACCTCTCCACTGATTCTATCACAAAAATCTGCATGAATAACATGAAATAATGTTGAAATATTCAGTCATTCATTTTTGGCGGTTCCTATATCTCTTTCTATATCATTCACTTGTCTTGCCAATGGTAAGAATTTAATAATACATACTTGTGTAAAGTTTATGTCAAATTTTAATCATTTGCATGCCATTAATAAGACAAATGGATGGTTAGTGATATATAGAAATTATTCATTAAACGATGTAATATGTAGCGGTTTCTATATCTTATTATGGCAATTTGCATTACTACTGGTGAAAATCTGACTAAACAAGTAATGACAATTTTCTACCAATGGTAATTTAGGTAAAAGAAAGTACGGTATACTATCAAAATCCAGTATGAATTATTCATTCATAAAATTTTAAAGGTACACAACATATTATAAGAGACTACAAACACTACAACGCTAAAAACTACAACTGACCTGCACTCTGCTCTCGGTAAGTCCGATCCTCATGGCGATTTCTTCACGCATGAAGATATCTGGATAATGGGTTTTGGAGAAACACCTCTCTAACTCGTTCAATTGGGCTGGCGTAAACCTGCATTCAATTAAGAGAAACCAAGTTACATATTAATACTATTTTCTAAGTTAATAATAATATTTAATATTCGACAGACGAACACAAACATTTTTTATCCCCAAGCAAAGCGTTCGCTTATGTTATGAGTGAAATACAACGGCCGACTTTGGGGCCGATCCCAGACTCCCAGACCTATATATGTCTATAACAGAAAATTCGTGTACAAAATTGACTATGCTAGAAATCGAACCCGGAACTTGTGCATTCCAGCGATTTCAGCCAACTAATACTTTGCATCAGGACACTCTGTCTATTTGCCCACCTCAGGCAAATAAGAAAACTAAATAGAAGATTTAATATATCACCTCGTCCGATGCCTCTTCTGTTTAGCTGGCTTGTCGCTGTCGGAGGCTGAAGACGACATGCTGACCGGCACTGTCGCCATGTGACCTCCACTGTGCTGCTGGTGGATACCACCTGTAAGGAGAACTAAGTTACTAAAATATACTAGACAGAAGAAAGAAAACAGGCAAGCGCACGCACAATAAGTAATTCCATACCACATACACATACCGTGTTTATTATTTAATGCTGAACAATGGTTTTCATTCATGTTAACCACATCTCTTATTCAAAAATATAAATAATAACTCGACAGCGTTGCTCAAAAGTAAAGGGGAGGCAAAACCTTTGGTTCTAAGGAATGGTATTTCCACAATATACCGATGGCGCAATCCGGTGCGTCTGGTTGTCCGATGTCAGAAAAGAGATGAAGAAGCATGTCGTGAAGTTCCACAGCACATTCAACAAAATATACGCGGCAGAAACCGGACAGACCAGCTACTACTCTACGGCGATGCTCAAGACTTTGAAGCCGATCATCAAAAGACTATCAACGCTAATCAAATATTAAATTTTTTTCTAGTTTTTGCTATTCACAAAAGGTCGGTTCCTATGTCTTAATATCCTAATTATCGGTTGCATTTTGAAATTACTTGACAGCCTATATTAAATATTAACAGATAGTGTTGGAGAGGGAATGGATTTTGTATTAAATTAATAAAATAATGGTTTTTTGTATTATAATGTATTCTGAATGACTTTTCTCTATATGTGACATGCTACTATATTTAAAATATTAAATTAAAAACTAAAACAAATAAAACCTTTTTTGTTGTAAACAAATTCCCCCCCAGCAAGAAAATTTACATATATATCATTTAAAAATATGAATTAAATTACATAAATTAAAATAAGACTAAACAAATTGAAACAGAGACAAACAAATCACATCCTCGGACAAATTAATAATAAATAAAAAATTGAAAGCAAATAATCCGCATTGTATAAAAATAAATTCATATGACATAGTTAAATAAAAACATGGAAACAAAATATTAAATTAAATAATTAAAATTAACAATCATAACTTAATTTAATTCTTTAAAAAAATAATAATTGATAAATCCATGACAATTACTCAATTATCTACAGGTAGAACAACTATTTTGGATATTGCCCTAGTCTGAACCTTGCCATCAGCTGTTTTAACGTCAACAGTTCTGACTTTATTGTCCGATGCTATATATATTTTACAAATTCTAGCCAGTGGCCAATAAAGAGGTGAAGTGTTTATATTTGACAATAAAACAACCATTCCTTCTTTTAAATTAGGATACTCTTTCTGCCATTTAGTTCTTTTATTTAGGAATACGAGATAATCTTTAACCCAAGCCTTCCAGAAATGCTGTCGCACTTGTTCACAACACCGCCAAAACCTTAGACGATTTGATGGAACCTCAGCTATGCTAGACTGAGGATATGTGTTCAGCGCTGTTCCTATTAGAAAATGACCAGGAGTCAGAACAGAAAGATCAGTAGAATCTTGTACTATAGGTGTTATAGGCCTGGAATTTAATATCCCTTCTACCTCAGTAACAATGGTTGAAAATTGTTCATAAGTGTACACTTTGGTTCCTATTACTCTTTTAAAATGAAATTTGGCAGATTTAACCGCTGCCTCCCATAGCCCGCCATGGTTAGGGCTGTAAACTGGAATATAATGAAACTGAATGCCCCTTATGGCTGTATAATCAATAACACTATTTCGAAATTCATTAGTATTTAACATCTTGTATAATTTTTTAAGCCGATTATCAGCAGACTTAAAAGTCTTAGCGTTGTCACAATAGATATCAGAAGGTAAGCCTCTACGAGCAGTAAATCTTTTAAGAACAGCTAAGAAAGTTTCTGAAGTCATGTCGGAAGCTACCTCCATATGCACAGCTTTAGAAGCGAAACAAACAAATAATATAACGTAACCCTTACTGATAATGCTACGCCTTAAAGATGATTGCCTTACGTCGAATGGCCCACAATAATCAATTCCCACCCTTTCAAAAGGACGAGAAGGAGTAGTTCTTTCCTTTGGAAGTGAACCCATAAGTTGTGTTGAACAATCCGCTCTTAATCTGTGGCATACAATACATTTATGAATAACATTTTTAATTTCTCGGACTGCGTTAATAATATAATATCGTTGTGACAAGCTGGATAATACGAGTTTAATACCTCCGTGCATCAACACTAAATGTTCATTTTGAATAATTAATCGTGTAATACTACACTTTTTAGGTAGAATGATAGGAAATTTACTTGCAAAAGGAATATTAGAATGTTGTAATCGCCCGCCAACTCGTAATAATCCATCATTATCAAGAAAAGGATGCAACGACCGGGTATAACTATTATTTTCAAGAATAAGCTCATTATTAATAAGTTGAAAACGAAAATAAAATTTTTGTACCACTCTTATTATAATGTGTAAAGCTTGCCTAAGCTCCTTTGCAGACAAATTATCAGTGATTATAGAATGACCTCTACATTTATTAATAAAACGCATCACATATCCCATTATACGTTGCATTTTAGATAATTTAGAAAATCTTGTGAAAAATGGCATTATCTCTTTCTCTTCTAGATTTATAAGTACCTGCTGAACATCCCCATCGTCATTGTATAATGGTAATTCTATTTCAGAAACATAAAAATTGTAAACATTGCTCTCCCTTAGATAATCAGGTCCATTCCACCACATACTGTGATTATTTAAATCGATAGGATCACAACCCCTAGACAAAATGTCGGCTGGATTATAAATAGTCGGTGTGTATAGCCAAGATGCTACGTCTGTCAATTGGCCAATTTCTTTAACTCTATTGCCCATATAAGCAGGCAGTTTGATTGGAGCTGAATTCAACCAACTAAGCACTATCTTAGAATCACAAAATAAACTTGTCTTCTTGAAATGAGGTATTATCGTATGAATTTTATGTACGACCTTAGCTAATAGTAAAGCTCCGTTTAACTCTAATTTCGGTATGGTCAATTTAGAACCTAATGGAGAAATACGAGATTTAGAAGTAATTAGACATATAAAATTTTTATCTTTCACCTTGACTTTACTATAAACGCAACATCCATAAGCCTCGACTGAAGCATCGCAATATCCTATTAACTCAGAATCCTTAGCTTCAGATAAATGCATATCACGAGCTATTGTTATATCTGGCATATTGCTAATAGATTTGTAAAAACTATCCCATAATCTTATAATATTATCAGGGAGAGGATCATCCCAATCAGTATTGCACTCCCAAATCCTTTGTAAAATAATTTTAGCTCGTACAATAATAGGACCAGCAAAACCTAGTGGATCAAACAATTTACTAATTGAACTTAAAATAGAACGTTTACTTGGAATTTGTGGACATGAGATCACTCTGCCACTGAGCTTGAACACATCGTGTGATATGTTATAACAAAGACCTAAAGTCTTTATAGTAATATCTTTGTCTAAATCCTTTTGTTGAAAGCCATATTTATCTTGTGGTATGTCAGATAAAATAACCATGCTGTTGGAACTCCATTTATGTAATTCAAAGCTTCCTAATTTTAAAAGAGCTATCAATTCGTTTTTTAATAAAATAGCCTTTTCTATACTGTTGGTACCGCAAATAATATCATCTATGTAAGAACTGTTAAGAATCGCATCACTAGCTAACTTATATGAATCTTGATATCGAATAGCTAATTCTACTAAGCACCTTGTGGCTAGAAACGCTGAACTAGTTAACCAATAAGTTATAGTTTGTAACTGCAAGCATCTTATTTGCTCCTTGCTATTTTCGCGCCATAGTATATTTTGTAATTTTCTGTCTTTAGGATGAACCATTATTTGCCTATACATGTGTCTAATGTCACACATTAAAACATACTTATATGTACGAAGTCGTATTAAAATGTCAAATAAAGATTTTTGTACGACTGGGCCGTTGCATAATATTTCATTTAAACTTAAACCTTTATTAGCTCGAGCACTGCCATCAAAGACGACTCGTAATTTATTTGTTAATCTGTCCATACGAATAACAGCATGGTGAGGAATGAAATATAAAGGTTGTTCACATGATTGTAAGTTTTTAACGTCTATAAATTTTGCATGCCCTAATTCTAGGTATTCCTTAATAAAATCAACATATAAAGAATAATAGAATGGGTCCCTTGCAAAGCGTTTTTCTAAAGAATAAAACCTCTGTAATGCAATACAGAAAGACTGAGATGTGTCAATTTCACTAATGTCAATCTTTGTTGGAAAACTAACCTCAAATCTATTATTACTCAACTTGACTGTATCCTTAAAAACCCTTTCACTATACTCATGCTCTGGCAAGGATTCAACAAAAACCTCTGGTACCTTCTCAATCTCCCAAAACCTTTTGAGAAGCTCTGCATCTTCAATGTGTTCAACATTTTGCATAACGATTGATGAATTAGAATGCATTGGAAAACTACCTGAAACTACATAGCCCAAACGAGTATTGATCAAAATAGGTTCATTTACACCCATGTCTATTTTCCCATCCTTAATTATTTTGAAAAATATGTCGGCTGCTAACAAAACTGAAATTTCAGCTGAAATATTGCATTCGTTGTCGGATAAAATTATATTTTGTGGTATGTTTAAATTACTCAGATCAAAACTATTTTGTGGCAAGTTGACTGTAATTTTATCTATAATTGAACAATTAACGTTCATACTAAAGCTTTCTGTCAATGAATGTATAGTTAAATTTAACCCTTTATTGATGGTATTCAAATTATTACCTAATCCTATAATCTTTTTATGGATAGAAAATGTTGGCAATCTTAATTTGTCTGCTAAACTAGCGCAGCAAAAGGAGGTTTGGCTGCCACTATCAAGTAACGCACGTACCTCAATTTTATTATTAGCAGAGTCCGATATCAATAGCTTAACCGTGGGTAGAAGTACATTTGAATGCTGATCTTTACAAGCAATCAGATTAATTTGATTTTGGCCTTTGGAATCTGTAAGAGAATCCAAATGAATTAATGTGTTGTGATCTTTGGACTTACACTTAGCACAGTTAAAATTATACCTACAAACCTTGTTTGTGTGTAGCCTTAAACATATTTTGCATAAGCCTTTCTCCTCAATATACTTATACCTTTCTTCAATAGGCATTAACAAAAACGTGGGACATTTAAAAAGGAAATGATTTTGTGAACATAGATTGCAATTATTATTTATACTTTGACCTAGACTAAACCTATTGGATTCTTGAGCGCCCGCTAAGTTAACATAATAGTTCTTGGAACTTGATGATGTAAGGCTTGACTCTAACGCCAAGGCTCTATTGTCGAGAAAATCTAAAATATCATCCACAGAGGGCAAAATAGTTATGTCTCTATTGGTATGAAATAGCCTAACCGTCAAAGGGTCAAGTTTACGAGTAATTAGGCTTATTAACATAGAATCCCAATACTCTACATTTTGATTTAAATTCTTAAGAGCTGAAAGCTGCTGCCTAAAGTTGGAAGTGAAATCTCTCAGCTGTTGTGCAGTACCTTTGCTGATGGAAGGTAAGTCGAATAAAGTACAAATATGGTTGTTCACTAATAAAAATAAATTGTTATACCTCTTGTTTAAAAGATCTAATGAATTATTGTATGACTCATCAGTAAGCGGCAGATTGTCTATAATTTTAAGTGGTTCATCCTGCAAATACCTTTTTAGATAATATAATTTTTGTACATTTTGTAACCTATTGTCCTTGTGTATAACTGAAAGAAATAAATCCATGAAAGGTTTGAATGAATTAAGATCCCTGCCGTCGAAAGTTGGAATCTCAATCGCAGGCAGCTTTATGTCGTACGCAGGCTGAAGATTTTGTGGACAGCTCCTATTTGAAATTGCAGCATCCTCCGTCATATGAGTCTCGATCGATGACATCGCACTCCAAATTCTTTCGGTCAAATCTTCGTCCTCGTCGATATTCATGTATTCCATTTGTTCTAGAACATGCTGGTATTTTTCCTGTGTTTTTATTAAAGATTGTTTACGGACCTTTAGCTCATTGATATGTAGAGCAGTTCCTGATTGCAAGTATTTTTCAACAAGCGTAATGGTTCTTTTGCATTGAGCTCTTGCGGCTCGCAACTTCTTGCCGTCTTCGCCCTCCATTGTTTGTGTATATATATGTATTTGAATTGTATTATAATATTTTTGAATTTTATGTATTATCACTGTATAAACTTGTATTAGATTGAATAACCGGGTTTCGGCACCAATTTGTTGGAGAGGGAATGGATTTTGTATTAAATTAATAAAATAATGGTTTTTTGTATTATAATGTATTCTGAATGACTTTTCTCTATATGTGACATGCTACTATATTTAAAATATTAAATTAAAAACTAAAACAAATAAAACCTTTTTTGTTGTAAACAGATAGCATTATAGTAAAGTAAATGATCAGTCGTTACGATATGAGAACCAGTCAAAAGACGAGCGGACTTTACTTAATAGTAAACACATTCTGTGTGTGCATGAGTCCAAACGCGAGTATGCCATACAGCGTGACAATGCAGTCAGCCTCCTGGGCACACTTCCCTCTGGAAGCGGTTTGTTACGTAGTCTATATTTATTTATTTATTTTTCTTACATACTAATCTGGCAACCAGTGGTGTAGCTTGCCTTAGACGGACATTATATCAGATGTGTTTAGGAGGGCCCAAAGTAAGGTTTTTTTTATATAAAAGAAACAACCAAATGCTCGAATTGAATTAAAATAATATGTATTGATTGTTAATTGGTTACTTAATGCTTCTAAGAGCTAAGTTAGACAAACAATTCAATTAGAAGATACACTTTTGTCGCCTTTTTTTAACGGCAAGCATATTTATCAAATCATCTATAGCTGAAGCCTATTAATATTTCAGTTTTTCTAGATTTTCTACCTCTACAATGACAAGTCTGATAGCCGTTTCTGTTGGCCCAAAGAGGCTGTTATTCTCAAAAATGTTATTAATCTGTAAAAGATTATAGATAACATTTTGGGAATTTTTGCTTTTACACTTTGGGGGTCCCTGTAGCCTGAGGGCCCCGTACCATTGATACAGCAGTAGCTACGCCCCTGCTGGCAACCATGCCAGTAATTAAAAATAAAAGAAGTGTCTATGCTTAGTCTAGGTTTTCTCTGTCAGTGTTGTCACGTTACCACTGTCTCGCAGCGTCCGCGTTAAATAAAAGTGTTTCCTAAAATAATTGTAAAACTGTGACAAAATATCCACTGTGCATTATAAAACTAGTTTTACTCTGCCAGTCCACAAAAAAAATGATAGTATTTAATCGTATTTTTAAGTTACTTTTGATTTGTTATATATGTAACAAAAGTTTGATTGATACTTTTAATTTGAAATTTTCTACAAGAACTACAATGGATTTGTGAAGTCTACTATGATGTTATGATGTACATTTTGTATCGGGCAGTTAGCATTCTTTAGAATTTTTCATTTATAGTATTTTTTTAAGTTTTCGTGGCTAGTACATATAATAAAAGTGGTCGTACGTCGGAATAAAATCCAATAAAAAAAACACTTTGCTTTAAATAGTTTAAGCATAGTATTATTATTTTTCTTTCGTGTTAATATTATATTACTTCTATGATAAAGGTAACATTGAGAACAATACAACTGTAACGCATTCACAATGTTTGACCAATCAATAAAGCTTTGTCCGACAAATACCTACCTACATGTAACTAAGAATGACCACATTGTTTGTGCAGTGATTCAGAATGGAAATTACAACATAGATTCCAAAATTCCGTATGTAGTAAATGAGATATCACTTTGTAGAAACAGAGCATAAGCCGAAACTAGACGGTTCATTTAATTATGTCTTTAAATTACACTTAAGGATTTTAGATCATATTTCATTACATTTAAGTTCAAAATTGTATATACATTGGTCAGCATTTTTGGTTTCTGTTACACAATTTTTGTGTCTAACCCCTCTCCGCTGAATAACGAGCGATAAGGAACTTCGTTCCAATAAAAATTACAGGAACTTTCATTAAGCCCATAATATACGGGTTACTTATTGTCTTTCTATTTAGATGAATCTATCGAAGCGATCTCAATATAAAACCTATTATTGTCTGTGATACAGGCCGAATCAGCGTCAGTAGCGTTGAAGCCAGATAACTAAAAATAGAATAGAAACACCAACTTCAATCGTTCAGTATCATTGAATACCACCTTGTCTGTTAAATTCTGTGTACTTCCATTAATTTAATTGAATTTGATCCATCCATTGTCTATGGACACATCAATATTATATTTTTTATAAGAGAGTTTTAATCTCTCGTTTCTTTTATCATCTCCCAATCATTTGGGGTTTACGCAATATACATAATTGTCTTATCCATCTATGTACTTCTCTGTTCTGGAATACAATAAATCATCATCTCATCCTTCACAAAATCCATCCATCTACATTTATATCCTCAGCAAATTCCGAACGAACAACGACCTACCTTCACCGTTCCGACCGTTCGACGAACGGTCGAAGCTCTTCACTATTACTCTATTCACAGACATCACTATCAGTACTATGATTATGGAGTTCACGTTGCATATGACGGTAGCCTCATGAGCAAAATCAATATATTTTATTTGTTCTTTTTTCTCGGCATTCACGAGGTTACCATCATGGGGAATAACGACATTTACTATTATAGCACGTCTCGCAGATCAATCAACTATCAGAATATCAGGCTTATTGGTGACAATAGTCTTGTCTGGGATAAACTCATTGGTACCAGTAAAGCAGATATTGTCATCTGGTTTGGGCTTTTATTTGTAAAAAAGTACCTCCAATGCAAATTATTCCCATAAATTAATGTCCAGGAAGGCCATAAAAAAGGCCCAGATTTCGTAGAACTTACGTGTGGCTATGGGAAGACGAACATGTAGCGGCATAAGAATGTATCCAAGATCAAGACACGGTCAGTGTAGGACTATTGTAGGAAATGAGAACAAAAGCTGGACTATTGGAATGAAATGTTGATGGTACTAGGGATCTGAAACTGTCGCGTTTGGTCGTCTCCATTCTCAGGAAATATGTATAAAATAGGCTAACGGTGACTCACCACTCCTTACAGGCACCCAAAAATGGCTAAAAGGTGTGGAGAGATGGATTGCAAGTACACGGAAGCTACTACCGATATTAGGCCTTTATTACTTCCACCCTTGGAGCTTGAGTCATAACTCCTAGTTACGTCATCATTATTGTTAATTATAATACAACATACCTTGCAAATGTTCAGCCCTAATGTTGTGCGCGATGTGCAGCCTCGCGCCGAGGGCATGGTGCGGCCGCTCGAGGCTTGGCTTGATGTCGTGCGGTTTGCTCTCCTCCGAGCACGAATCTTTATGACCTGCAAATAAAGATGCATGTTAAAGCATGTTAAAGTGACTGATTTTGTAGAATCATATTATTGTTACGACATAGACGCCGACAAAAAAGCAAATTCACACCTGCATACCTGTAAAAACTGTGTTTAAAATTTGTGATTAGAAAACAGCTCATTGTGCATTATAATCCTTTATGGCAGTCATTATCCAGATGTGTCGGATTTAAAGTAGAAACTGATTCTAGAAAATTCGGTCCACGCGGCCGTGCAGACATATTCCATGTGTGTAGTATAAAGCAATGCCGCAATTGAGGGACGGACAGTTGAGCAATAATCACGATCAGGCGAGACTTGTGTGCGTTCGGTAATCTATTTGGTCGCGGATTTTGCGCGTGTTTTTGAATTACGACCTTCTGCATTACGTTTTGGACTTTTTGTATTCGGTTACATTCTAACTGTGTAATACGTCTTTGTATAGTTCTAATAAATGCTATAGTAATTCTAACGGCATTCTAATTAGAGTCCTGCAACTGCTAAGGGTCAAAGCAACACAGAAACTGATGAAACATCTTTCTCTTATTTTCTATTGCAAAACTGGCATACAGGTTGACGGCCCACCTAACAGAAACTTGCTAGGTACCATTGTCATAGACATTTACACCGCCAGACGTAAAGTCAACAAGTTGTTAAACTTTAGGATGCGATATACGGGATAGGATTTGGAGGGGTGAGATTAAGTGAGAGGTTACAGGGATTAAATAAGGAGATGGGGTGTGTATATAAAGTCATACTTATTTATATGTCGAATTAGAACCTTAGGCTGAGATCGGGTTCTAGAATCTTCCTGATCACCCAGACCCATATTGGTGATTTTGTTTTTGTGTCATGGAATAAAGTCTTTTAGGAATATCTAATATATAAAATTCTCGTGTCACAGTTTTCGTTGCCATACTCCTCCGAAACGACTGGACCGATTCTCATGAAATTTTGTGTGCACATTGGGTAGGTCTGAGAATCGGCCAACATCTATTTTTCATCCCCCTAAATGTTAGGGGTAGTCCACGCCTAAATTTTTTTTTTTACCGGGCAGGACGTCGTCTGCCGGAACAGCTAGTCTAATATATAAAATTCTCTTGTCACAGTTTTCGTTGCCATACTCCTCCGAAACGACTGGACCGATTCTCATGAAATTTTGTGTGCACATTGGGTAGGTCAGAGAATCGGCCAACATCTATTTTTCATCCCCCTAAATGTTAGGGGTAGTCCACCTCAAATTTTTTTTTTTTTAGACAAAATTTTTAATTTCTATTTTTTTATGATACAGCATTAAAAAAAACATACAACCCTAAATTTTGAACCCTCTACGATCAATCCCTATTTTTTAGGGCAGGACGACGTCTGCCGGGACAGCTAGTAATATATATAAAAATGAATGCTTGTCTGTATGTCGTTTATAGAATCGTAAACTATACATTTGATCATGTGATGATCTTTAGCAAAGTTATTGTGCATGAGCCAGAGAAGGTTTCTGAGTTGCTTAACAATTGAACCCGGTAGGTGGCCCCACTGTCGAAATATCGATTGAAGCTTTTCCGGGCAGGACGACGACTGCCGGGACAGCTAGTATTTCATATTATTTATTGTCTACACTGTTATTGTCATGTTTTTAATATTTTACTTAGTCTAGGTGTTGCCTGGAACACAGGGGGCCGCGAAGAACCGGGGGCTCTTACGAACTACCTGTCTTCCACCGCAGGACACTCTGGGTTAATCGACAAGCTTTGCAGTACCTATTGGTCTAGTTCCCGTGGCCTCACGTAAAAGCGTGTAAGCTAGAGGCGTAGGTTTAGGTTTAGTGGGTAGTTTGACGGCCAATGTCCTCCTTGGCCTCCTCACGGAGGTCGCGTTGGCCATAGGGCCGCTCCAGAGTTCCACACATCACTCAGTGTAAAGCTTCGGTGTGCCGCAAGAAAAGACAAGCCCCCTACGTCAACAAAGAAAAACAGAGGTTGCCTGGAAGAAAACACTTTAAGCGATAAGTCCGTCCTAGTTCAACTTTTATAGTAACTAGTTTTTAAGAAAGTAGTTTTAATTTCTCGAGAACAATAAAGTGATTTCATTCGTTCATTCAATGATGTTTTTTAGTAACTTTTTTGGGTATCCTTATAATATATAATCGCAATGTCCGTCTGTCTCTTTACGTCAGTTGTTCTTCATTCAAAATATTTGTTTGAAATTAAACAAGAAGGTAGTATATAGAATACAAAAAATATTTTGAACTCCTCATTTAGTGGTTTTTTAAATACTGGATAATTTCAGTTAAATGCCTATTTTGGTTTCGTAGCCAAATGACGCAAACGGTCGACGTTTATCACCCGGAATCCTTCCTTATGCACGGTCTTACATGCACTTAGCCTTTACATGTCAGAACCCAAATAAAAGATATCATAAAATCAAAAGTTTAGTCCTATAATTGAAAGAAACGAAACATTCTCAACCGAAAATCTTCAGGATCTGAAATAGTCAAAGTTTGCTCAAAAGGTGTTTCGGTAACTACACTTTTACGACCTTAACGACAGTTCTTGATTTTCTATTCTGATCTTAAATTGATACTTGCAAGAAGTTACCGATTTAAGCCTGGAAATGTATTGAACGAACTTTGACTATACGAACGGCGCGCCGCTGGATGGAGTTAGGACGGTCAGCCTGGTAAGCGGGTGCTCCAGTCCTTAAGTATGAGCAGTATTCCATATGCGGCCTAATTTGTTCTTTCTACAACACAAGTTTAGCCTTGCCTTTTTCATTTCTTTTATTGCATGAGTTAAGCAGACAGGCAGACAGCCCACTTGATGGAAAGCGGTTACCATCGCCTATGGACATTTACAACACCAAAGGTGTGACAAATTCGCTGCTACTCTCTTAAAGGTGACTGGAACCTGGCAACTAATGCCGGAACTCAACTCAAGGTCGTTATGGCGACTTACTTTAGGCCAGGGGATCATCCAGTCGGGCAAATGCCCTACCACCTGACTGTGGGTTATTTTGTCGCCTCTTACGACAGGCCGCCGGGCCGCAGGAAATTGTATTCTTTCTCCGTTCCTGCACGGATAACTTGAACTTGTTGAACTTCTTTATAAACGTAGTGGATTTTTTTTGTGATTTCCGACACTTTTAGTACTCCAGCGACAGTTGGTCAGAAGATAGAAGTTTTTGATAAGTATTAGAAACAGGACCGATTTACATCTTTATTGTGTAAAATATTTACACAATAAAGATACACAATAATGAACGGGAAAAGTTTTTTGCAATTTCTGACTTTCTTAGTACTCCACGACCTGGACTGGTCCCATAGACATTTTTAAGTGTATCAGAAATAGGTTCGATTGGAATATTTTTTATGTGAAATCGTTCTTTTCTTGCTCACTGTAAATTTTTTGAAAATATGAATGAAGCTCAAAATTTTACAAAAACTTATGGATAATCTCCTATGATTTTTTTCGTCTAGCTGCAATGGTTAAGGTGCTTCCCTTACTGCCCTGCTTATAGTGTCCACCCTGTATAAGTACTTTGGTACAATTGTTTATTATTAAAAAAAATTATTGTTTAAAAATTATGCATAAAAAAATACATTAAATCAATAAAAAAACCATTACACAGACTACCAGGTATTTGAACACACACGCACTCTTTACTGTTCAAGTCAAATTAACAGCGTAGTCTTGGTGAAATCTGTGATTATAGAAGTATGATCTTTGACATTAATTATCATGGTCGAATTTCGACCACGGGTGACCACCAATCTATTTAATTGTACTAAGTTAGTCAACTAGTTTACATGTGTATTCAATTGCGATTTTCAAACACCTTCAACTCATTTTTGACTAAAATGTCACACAGTTAATTCTGAAGTTGCACCGACGATATTTTCGTTTTATGCTGCAATTTGTACCTCCACCAGATGAAAGGCAATGCGGCGGAAATGTGAGCAATTTCGCACCCCGTCGGATCTTACCGGATTATGGGGGACATAAACTGGCTTTAGCGGAATTGAATACCGTAAAACAAAACGCCAAAGTCATACATAACCGTTAAGGGGTGGATCTATAGCCCATAGTATTTTGAAGGTATTTCTCTAAGGTTATATGCGTTGTTATTAGCTACTTACTGGCATGTGTCAGCGACAGTTCAAGCAATATGATAATTGTCTAATACTGAACTTATGGGTCAGTTTCTATATACTACCGACGATGTTGCATTTTTATATTTTTATAATGTATGTAATGTACGTATATTATATATGTATGTATATATTTATAAGATACTGATTCGGTAGTTAGAATAATACAACATAGCTCTGTGCTTATCAAATTTTTGCCCATAGCGATAAGACCGCCTTTTGTATTGTAAATTTTATTTTTGTTAACTGTATCTTTTAAAACACAATAAAGCATATTCATTCATTCCTCGTTTGCCTTACTAAATATTAAAAAAACTAAAGAATAGTTCCATAAATAATGAGTATAAAAAATAGCTCGAGAGGTGTCAAGGGACACCCGGATAGAACGAAGTTCCTTTCTATTAATTAATTAGTGACGGAATTATTAGAATTTTTCAAAAGTAATAATAATATATTTTTATTATTAACAAATTTAATGTAATAAATAATCGTCGCGACACCACACTGTTCAATGCGAAATAGAAAGACGAAAATAACTGGCTTGCTTTCTATGAGAGAGAGAGAGACAGACAGAGAAACACGCGCACGCTGCACGGTTTACAACTATAGCAAAAGGTGTCGTTACAACTTTTGGTCTTAATTTTTCCCGTCTAGCCCCCTTTCGCAACGCGCGATAAGGAACTTCGTTCCAATATATAAAGTAAGGTGACAAAGTCCGTCATGTTTGAATTGTTACGACGACAACGAATCATTTAGTGAAGCTTAAACACAACTGAATTGTTTCTTCGAATTGTATTTAGCGTTAAATTCCGTTTAAAAAAGTTAAAAAAACTAGCCGTGTGTGATCTTACCCCATTGACCCTTGACTATAGTAGGTAGTAGCACGAGATGGTTAATATTCCGAATGCCTAAATAGGCATTTCACCTGAGGTTAATACTCTGCTTTTAATTTCGAATATGAGGAAAGTAAATAGTGATTTGTTAAACAAATAATTACTTCTCTAATGAAATCAGGCGTTAAATCGATATCGCGGACTTCAAGCCAGAGGGGCGTACAAGCAAAAACCAACTTTTCAGGAGATACAGATGTCTTAATAAGTTTTTTTCAATGTATTCAATGTCTGGCTATGAAAGTACCTCTGCTAGTATTAACCTACTATTAAGACAAAAAACAGAGGTAGTGTATTAATAAAAAATATAAATGATAGACGAAATAAAAAGAAACGCTTTTTTTTATACGCCCCTCCGGCTTGAAGCCCGCGATATCTAAATCTGATGAACTCATGTAAACGTCACATATGAAATGTCAAGTTTTTTTTCTGTGCCATTCTACCAGCCAGTATTTTTTTTTTCTCTGATGATGTAAATATTTACCTCAAACTTATGTTAATTAAATAATAATTTAGTGAAAAGTAATTTATAAGTATAAAATTATTTATGTTTTTTGATTAAAATTTATGCCGTAATTTAACAATGGCTAGAATTAAAACGCTGGGATATGAGTCGCATGTATTATCTATCACAGAGTACTCTATATATACTGGTATAGAGTCAACAGTCATAATATATATACTAACGCACTCTATCGGTATACGGCATTATTCAACGGCAAAAACCATCCAGGGGGTCTAGTGTTGTTTTGATTTTTATATTAGACTTTTGGAAATTGCGGGAGTTATAATTTAACTCCTGCAATTCCCAAAAGCCTTTCCAAAAAATGTTTACTTGTTAAAAATTTGTTAAATAAAATAACAATTTAGCGGTAGCGTGATTTATTATGTTTCCTTTTATTAAAATATTCAAAGGCATACATTTTCATAACATCATTTGTATCCACATTTAATCTGGTGCCGTTAAGATGATGTACTTACAAGTTTTACCATATCTGGGCACACAACAACCTCTTTCAGAAGAAGCCATAATCCAAGTCATCAGAAAACAAATCGTTAGGCAAATTGGTGTTCAGGGTACATGCGTAAGTCCAACGTGATCACAGAACACTAGTAAACGTGATAAGCGAAGTCTTTGGAGTCCAGGAATCAAACAAAGTTATCGAAAAATAATCAAAACACAAACAAAGTACATACGTTCACGAATGTAACTTGTATCAGTCGGAATGTCATTTTGGTTTTGACATAATTGACATCTTTGAAATAAGTTTTTGGTAAATCGATAATTCATCAAAAATCTATTAATTAAAGTTAAAAAGAGCTTTATAATTTGAAAAAGGTGAGGACTAGAATTTACACACTTTAAAATATATTTATTAGCTGATATGGCTTGCAAAAACATAAAAACATATCAAATATTTCTTAAACAAGTATTAAAACAACTGCGTATAAAGAAACATTATATTCATTCATTTGGTGATTAATTTGAGAACAGTGACATCTACTGCAATACCTACCTACTAATAGAACGCAAAAAAATCTCTAAGAAAAAATAATTGTACTGACTGTTAGGACACTGTTATCTATGGTTCGTATAGGCGGGTACTGAAAAGAGATGTCTTGTTGTGCTGTGCAGTTTTATTTTCTAAAAATGTGTAAAATTACTCTAAAATGAACAATAGTTGTAGGATATTGATAGTTTTTAAGTAGTAATTATATGTTTTGTGAGAAATGTGAACTGTATAGCGAAATGTGGCCTTTTGAGTTGTCACAAGAACTCCATTGAATGGCACTAGCAGATTACATACAGTTCAGCTGTACTGCATATAGGCTTAAGAAAATGAAGAAACTATATTGTAAACTAAGATCTGGCTTAAAGGCGTAGGTGCCAAGCCATAAACCTAAATAAAATTAAAATAAAGATATTTTTTGACAGCAGGGACGAAAGCATTGTTTTCATCCCTGTGATCAAGCAACTCCAAGCGTAGGTACTTCCAGAATATGAGAAATGAATTCATTATGTATACCAGCTAATACAACAATGATGTTACCTAGGTATATCTCTAGAAATAAAGATATTTAAGGATGATCCTAATGGTTGGAGGAGCTCGATGGAGTGCCCCTCAGTCTCAAAGGAAGATCTTCCAGTGAAGCCTGTTGTCCCTCAGGCAGGCCTAGGCCCTATTTTTTTGTATAGGGTCCAGCTAAATAGGCACAGATGGCTGTTTCACCTATACCGGACATAAACAGACGTCAATCACTATAACGTTTTCTAGTTGTTTATTAGGAATTTCTTCTATATCTTCGGAACTTAAAGTTTCAACATACAAGAAATTTATAAGAAACTATTCTGAAGCTATAGTGAGTATAGACAGATAGATAGAAAATATTTTATTATTCACCTCATACAAATGAATAAAACATTAACAGTAATTTCGTATCAAGGCTCCTGCCTTGGGCGGCCTTATCGTTTTAGAGCAATCTCTTCCAGACAACCCGGGCTGTGGATTGTGTGAAAGTAATCAAGTGTATGACGGTGGTGTGCAAATAAAATACTTACATGTTCTTAATAGGGTACATAGATAATATTACACAACACATATAATTAAGAAAAATAAAATAGACAACAATACATATTAGTATTATATTCAAATATATACATTACTAGCTGACCCGGCAAACGTTGTTTTGCCATATAAATTATAAACGATAACTTCTACCCGCCTTTGCCCGCGTGGGGTGGTTTTTTAACTATCCCACGGGATCTCTTTAATTTTTCGGGATCTAAAGTATCCTATATGTTGAGCAGAGATATAAGTTACCACCATACAAAATTTCATGTAAATCGGCCCAGTCGTTTCGGAGATTAGCCGGTACAAACAGACAGACAAACAGAGAAACAAGAAATTTAAAAAAAACAAAATTAGTTCTATATCACTTCTTACATCCCCCTGACTCGGTTTTTAGCATTTTTTTTCATTGTACAGAAATTTGACCTCCACAATTTTATTATATGTATATATTAATATGTGTATAGCATACCTAGTGAGTATAGTGAATCAAACACAAAAATAGTAACCAAGAGCGATTCAGAAACAAAAAGGCTTATGGCTGAAGAACCGCAAAAAACTCACATTTCTGCCTGATTTCAAGGATTTTTCTACTATATCTTCAGAACCCTAAGTTATATAACAATAAAATTTACATGGGAAATAGTCCCAAGCTTTTCTAAGTCTAATGAAAAAAGAATCATCGAAACCGGTCCAGAAACAACCAAGTTATTGCTGATATGAAGAAACAAAAACAAGACGAATTGAGACTCTTTCTATTTTGAAGTCGATCGAAAAGTCTAAAACCAAGTCATAATATTCCAAAAAAAATGACAAAAATGAAAATAAAGAAACTTTATACATACATAAGTTCACGCCAGGTCCCTTGCGGGGTAGGCACGAACAACAGAGTGCCATACAGGCTTATTCTTACACACCTCACTTGCTTCTTTGACATTCATAGCTCTTGTCATGCAAGCTCGTCTATTCTTAAGGCTCCTGACATCACCTTCTGCTAATACACGATCAATTTGATCATGGAAGATGTGTCGTGGCCTTCCGCGACTTCTGCATCCATCCACTTTTGCATTGTATATCTGTTTAGTCATTCTTTCATCATACATTCTTTCCACATGCCCGAACCACCGGAGCATTCCTTTCCTTACCTTCACACCGACACTCTCTTTCAGACCAACTCTCTTTCTTACTTCGGTATTACGAACGCGGTCCGCGAGCGTCACTCCGCAGATTTTGCGCAGTGCTCACATCTCGACCGCGTTTACTCTACTTTCATGCTCTCTATTCCATACCCAACTCTCGCTTCCATACATGAGCGTAGGTACCAGCACCGCGTTGTGTATGGCAAGCTGGGCCTTCTGGCTGAGGTTCTTAGCACCTAGAAGTTTACCTAACGCTCCATTCACACTATTCCCCAAATTTACTCTTCTTTCTATGTCAGCGGTGTACCTTCCATCCCTGCTAAAAGCACATCCAAGATATACAAACTCATTCACTCACACAAAGAAACTTTATGATTTTTTTATTGCGGGAGTTCAGCATACAGGCAGACGACCCACTTGATGGACAGCGGTTACCATCGCCTATGGACATAACACCAAAGATGCTACAAATGCACTGCTGCTCTCTTTAGGGAGACTAGAACGTGGTCACCTATGTCGGAACACAACTCAAGGTTGTTATGGCGGCATACTCTAGACCAGGGGTGGTAGCCATCCAGTCGGGCAAATGCCCTACCACCTGGCTGTGGGTTTTTGTGTCACCTTTTATGACAGGCCGCCCGGCCGCTGGAAATGGTATTTATTATTTCTCCGTTCCTGCATAGATGGAACTCAAAATGGCAGCTCCACTATTTGATTGAATTTAGTTCGTAAAATAGCCAGGAAATAAATTTATAGCTTTATTTATGGAATATTTCGTATAATTATTCAGTAATTACCTGCATCAGTTTACGGCTTAGGCTGGTGTGCACCGACTTTTAACCGATGGTTAAAATAAAATATTCGCCAAAAATGTATAGAAAGAAAGAAAATAATGTTTATTTAGAGTAATTCAAAGTAACAAAATACATAAACAGTTTAATAAAACCAAAAACTAAACTAACTCTAAACAGGCCCTAACTCAGCAGATGCTGGTTGATAACAACCAACGCTGGTCTTCCGTTAGCGCCTAGCAGCAACGTCACCATCACAGAAGAAAAATATATAACAAAATAACTAATGAACAATTAATATTTTAATATTATTTATAATTAGAGCACCATGAAAACAAAGAATAGACATATTTCGAATAAATTAAAATAAGTACATAATATGTTATGAAATAATTATTGAAATTTGAAAATAATGATTTGGAAAAAATAATAATAGATAAATTGCAAACAAAAAGAGAAAAAAAAATGGAATGTATGGAAAATGAATGGAAAATCAGTGATTATTTTTGGTTAACCGTCGGTTAAATTTCGGTGCACATCAGCTTTAGTAAATAATTACTGTGGTAGGATTAAGCACGGCGATTGCAGAGCGCGTCTGTTGGACTTCTATAGTTTAGTTTCGAAGATCAATAATCTTACCTCCTAAAGCTGTGGCCGTGAGGTTATTCAGCATGGCCTCGAAAGGCCAACCCTGGCCGCCCCCTATTCCGCCATCTTCTATCACCACCACACAAAACCATCAACACTTCATCAGTAATACCGCGCACAACACATAAACAGGAAATCCCGATTCAATCCCGAACAAATCTATCCGTCTCGAAGGACCAAAGTCAAGAACTTAAAAAAATCACGGTAACATCAAAAAGGACGAATATTTGTGTTAAAATGCCGCGTTAATACAAAATAATTAACGCCATATTAAACCCAATTAGGTTTAATTATAACTCCGTTCAAACTTATTTGCACACTTAATTTTTGTTATAAAATTAATATAACCCGTTTAGTATTAATTTGTATAAATTTGCAGTTTGATTGGTTCGCCCTTAAAATGATCGTTTAATGTGGAAACCGGCGGACGACTGCTACAAAAACACATAGAACTCATATTGTTGCCGTCCGTCGGGTATTGGGTGAACGCATAAAAATATAGCCGTCTCTTTCACACCTAAGCAACACACCAAATCACTCATCCCACTCTCACCGGGTGCATCAGTAATGGATGCTTACATTTTGTTTACGTTCGATTCGAACAAACGAATAATCTATTATTTCATTCGTTCACATATTATTGATACGGATCTTTCGCCCTCATGCAATATTCACGGACTGATTCACATGTACCTTTCTCTTTCCGACTTGTGCAATTACAATTGGACATGTATGTGTCTATCTCTGTCTGGGATAACGGTCGGGAATCGAATGCGATTTGAACGGACCAATGAGAGTTTAGAGAATTCACTTTGAACCGTTCCGAGACAAGCACCCACTGAGATATTGAAATATTATTGCTATGTGTTGCGACAGGGCGGTCCTCGCTTTTGTAATGGAAAAAACAAATACTTAAACATATAGATATAGCTGTATCTATACGTTGTATACGTAATAACAAAATCGTAAGAGTCGTGTCTGTGTTTTGAACGTGCTAAGAAAGTTACAATTTTTTACTGTCTATTACCAAACTTGCAAAATCTTACTTAAAAATTATTAATCTTAATTAATACGTTAAATCATAAATTAATTAAACACATAAATATAAATAATCATAAAGAGATTCAAAAACCAAAATACCAATTGTATCTACTTAATTATAAATTGAATGCGTCATGGTGACTACCAAACTTTCAATTTGCGTCTGATATACCTACCTACCTGCAGCCGGTTTCTATATCTTATTATATTTAAATACTAGAGTTTACCCCGCGGGTATGCCGCGGGTTAACCTCTAGTGCGTGTCTCTTGTTTATAGAGCAAGTGCTACAGGTTATATTATATTACATTTTCATGAATTTGCCCACGGAAGATTCACTTCATTTTATATCGCTAACTATACCACCCCCCGTCTATCTGTAAACAACATAAACTACAAAACTTGAGCAAAAAGGCCAAAATGGTCTAAATGGTCAAAATGACCAAAGAGGCCAAAATGACCGAAAAGGCCAACATGACCAAAAAGGCCAACATGACCAAAAGGCCAAAATGACAAAAAAGGCCAAAATGACCAAAAAGGCCAAAATGACCAAATAGGCCAAAATGACCAAATAGGCCAAAATGACCAAATAGGCCAAAACTACCGACATGGCCAAAATGAGTAAAAAGGCTAAAACAGCCAAAATGATCAAATAGGCCAAAATTACCAAAAAGGCCAAAATGAAAATTATCCCTTGTCCATCCTCAGTATTTAATTTACATACGTACCGAATTTCAGCCAAATCGGCCAATTAGTTCTTCCGTAAAAGCATAACAAACAGAAAGACAAATATATTTTAATCCCGGAAACTATCCCACTTTTCGGGATAAAAAGTATCCTTTGTTCATTCTCGGTATCAAAAACATTTATGTACTGAGTTTCAGCCAAATCGGTCCAGTAGTTTTTACGTGAAAACGGAACAAACAGACAGACAGAGTTACTTTCGCATTTATAATATTAATAGGGATACTGTTTGCGTTTGAATATGATCTCTATGATGCTGATAATATTTGTGTGAGAAAGAAACATAATAAAGAGTTTAAGACGACCGCAGTGCATGAGAATACCTACTCTAATACAATCGATTTTTATTTATTGGATGAGTTCAGCAGACAGGTAGCCGGCCCACTTGATGGAAAGCGGTTACCATCGCCTATGGACATGTGCAACACCAAAGGTGCTACAAATGTGCTGCCACTCTCTTAAGGGAGACTGGAATCTAGCTAGTTACTAATGCCGGGACACAACTCAAGGCTTTTTACTGACGTCAAAGAAGTAAAGTTTGATAGTTTGTGACGTTGTAGGGGGTAAACTCAGGATCTACTACACCGATTTTAAAAATTATTTTACTGTTCGAAAGCTACGTTAACGGGGAGTGTCATAGGCTATATAACATGACGCAATATGGGAGCGGGATAGAGCGCGGCTAAAACCGCGCCGGGCTAGGCTTCTATCTAATATATAAAATTCTCGTGTCACAGTTTTCGTTGCCATACTCCTCCGAAACGGCTTGACCGATTTTGATGAAATTTTTTGTGCTTATCCGGTATCTATGAGAATCGGCCAACATCTATTTTTCTTCCCCCTATATGTTAGGGGTAGTCCACCCCTAAATTTTTTATTTTATTTTTAGACAAAATTTTTAATTTCTATTTTTTTGTGATACAGCATTAAAAGATACATACAACCCTAAATTTTCAACCCTCTACGATCAACCCCTATTTTTTACCGGGCAGGACGACGTCTGCCAGGACAGCTAGTAATATTATAAAATTCTAAACATGCCGTGTTTGTACCATGAAACTATTAATGAAAAAACAAATGGAACATACTATATAAAAGGTGAAAAACACGATATACATTTTTTTGATATTTGGCTATTTGTCGGTTTGTGTTTGTTCGAGAACACTAACAAAAAACACAAAAAACAAAAAATACTGGGCAGATTTCGATGCCATTTTCGCTAGTCGACAGCAATTTCTTAGACTTAAAATTTGCGCACTTTTAATCCCGTGATCTTTTCTAGGAATGATTTAAAATGGTCAAATAAAAATAATTCCAATGTAATTTTTACACTAATCGATGCCAAATTTTATTTATTAATTTCCCGGGAACGGTTTGTAGGAGTTGAATAAAAATTAGTTTATCCCGGTAAAGTTTCCATTAAAACGATAGCTTATTCTTATTATATTTTTTTCTAATGCTGCAGTAGGTACTTTGTGTCCTGGTAATCCTGCGGGAATTTCAATTCAAGCGTGGACGAAGTCACGGGCATATGCTTGTTATTAACACAAATACTTTGTTAAACCTTGTTTTATTTACATTTAAAACTAAATATTTTCTACAACATAGAAAAGAAAGACACATTGAGTCGCTACAAAGTACCTAGAACATAAAAATTTACTGCATCTGCACTGTTATAAAAAGGTAGTTTTTGAGTCTGTTTTTAGGAAGTAATTCAACTACTGAAACGATTTTGAAAATTCCGTCTCCGGTAGATAGCTACATTACTCCTGAGTGACATAGATTATATTTGATTGATATTAATAACATTTTTTTCGTTTCTAATGTGAAATATAAATTCCGAGAAACACTGGCTCATGCGTTGATTTGTCGGTGTACGCTGACAAAACAATAAATAAGTCTCAGGGTCAAATATTATCTATAGAGGACATTGACTTGAGGAGTGTTTTTCCCATGGGCAATTATGTGCTGGCTTATCTCGAGTAGTCCCTGGCGAAGTGGGCAGTTGGGCACGGGAAAGAGTGTGTTCCCCTTGGGCAGTTGTAATCTGGCTTATCTCAACTAGTCTAGTACATTTGGCAAATATGTTTTTGCTTTTTAATGTTTCTCTTTGTACCGATTTCAATATAGTGTAGAAAATATTTATTTTTTGCTTTTCCATCACTTTTTTTTTAGAAAGTTTTTAAGAGTTTATACACGCTTGTGTGTGTCACATTGATTTTTGTGTTGAGGTGTATCTTACGAATAACTTATTATATTAATGTATTCTAATTTGAATACTAAACTTATACTAATGTAGAGTGTAGGCATCTGTTATATGCTGGTGTTGTGAGGAAGTGCATGTGCAGTGTGTGCCTTATGTCTATACCTACTATATTATCCTAACTAGTGCCATGTGTGTTGTTTTTTTCTTACTGTGTCTGGGATATACATTTTGAGGCTCTTTGTGTGTCCTGGTTTGTTTGTGAAATGTACGTGTAATACAATGCGGTGGTAGTTTTTTTTATTGTAGGAGTTCAGCAGACGGGCAGACGGCCCACATGATAGAAAGCGGTTACTATCGCCGATGGACATTTGCAACACCAAAGCACATGTAGCACATATGCGCTGCTGTTCTCTTAAAGGAGACTGGAACCTGGCCACTAATGCTAAAACACAACATAAGGTTGTTATGGCGGCATACTCTAGACCAGGGGTGGTCGACATCCAGTCAAGCAAATATCCTACCAGCTGGCTGTGGGTTGTTTTGTCGCCCGCTCCTATTGATCTTAGCGTGATGATATATAGCCTATAGCCTTCCTCGATGAATGGGCTATCTATCACTGAAAGAATTTTTCAAATCAGACCAGTAGTTCCTGTGATTAACGCGTTCAAACAAGCAAACTCTTCAGCTTTATATATTAGTGAAGATTAAAGGCGGGCTCATATGTTGCACAACAACTAAGTATTGCCATACAACGTGGCAGTGCAGACAGCCTTCTGGGCACGCTCCCAGTTGGCTCCCCGTGGTCTACTACATAATGTCTTTTATTTTTTACAACTACAAAAATATCTTTCTAATATATAAAATTCTCGTGTCACAGTTTTCGTCGCCATACTCCTCCGAAACGGCTTGACCGATTTTGATGAAATTTTTTGTGCTAATCCGGTATCTATGAGAATCGGCCAACATCTATTTTTCATCCCCCTAAATGTTAGGGGTAGTCCACCCCTAATTTTTTTATTTTATTTTTTAGACAAATTTTTTAATTTCTATTTTTTATGATACAACATACAAAAATTATCATATTAAGTTAATAATTTTGAGTGGAGTTACAAAAATACATACAATCCTCAATTTTCAACCCTCTACGATCAACACCTATTTTTTACCGGGCAGGACGACGTCTGTCGGGACAGCTAGTAATGTTATAAAATTGTTACAACTTATCCCCCCCGACAAAGATAAATTCCACCTACATTTCTGTAAAAACACATTTTATTACCTGTCGGCATTTGTTCTAATTCTTTTATGATTGTCTTCTTTTGTTATATATTTATTGGCATACGTTTCTAGAGAAGAGCCCATTGTTTTATTCTACTCATTTATGGCGGGCAGTTGTGCGAAAACCACGATCAAGGCGAGACGTGCGTACATTCGGTAATTTATTAGTGACATACTTTGCGCGTTTTATTGAATTAAGATCTTCTGCATTACTTTTGGACTTGTTGTGTTCGGTTATATTTGTACCTGTGTTATACGTGTTGGTATAGTTCTAATAAACTCTATAATAATTACAACGGCATTTTAATTCGAGTCTCGCAACTCGTAACAAACTGTAAATTTATTTATTTATTTCGGGCATGTGGAAAGAATGAATGATGGAAGAATGACTAAACAGATATACAACACAACAGGCCACGACACACCTTCCATGATCAAATTGATCATGTACTAGCAGAAGGTGATGTCAGGAGCCTTAAGAATAGACGTGCGCGTGCATGACAAGAGCTATGAACATCAAAGAAGCAAGTGAGGTGTGTAAGAATAAGCCTGAATGGCTCTGTTGTTCGTGCCTACCCCGCAAGGAACCTGGCGTGAAGTTATGTATGTATATATGTGAATTTATTTATGAGTGTCTCCTAATGTCAAAACAGAAGTGCGCACCAAACTCGCCAGTAATATCTTTTTACTTCATAGAGAAAGCCGAGAGCAAGCGCCAACCCTGCACTAGGTAGGTATCTATAAATAAGAGTGCTCGAATGGAAATATTCGCTCGCTCTCCGGCGGATATTTCTGAGTGCGTTTCCTTGTTGAGCACCTTTAATTTCGGACATGGCTGAATAAGGAATGCAGGCGGACGTCCACTATTGGAGGACGAAATGGGAAGTTACATTTTATGTGAAAAAAGTACATTAAATACCGTATTTAGGGGTCCGTAGGCATTTTGACATGAACGGAAATCCTATTAAACTGTTATGTTCGCTGTTTATCTAGATTCTAGGCAAACAGCATAGGACATACAAATCAGACAAGCTACATTCATTTGTAGATTCAAACACTTGCTCACTGGCCATTATTTGTCCATGAAATAGGATTTGTTGCTGTAAATGTTGTGTTATTGTTCGCATATAGTATATATAATTTATATTATTTAATTATGTACTAGCTAGCAGACTTGCTACCTCAGAATCAATAAATAAAAATGTTGATTTCTAAACGACGGGACAAACATCAAATGTTTGACAGGTAGGAATAGTTTCTAAGGGAAAGCGAAATTGTTGTTTTTACTATATTCCAAGCATTTTTTTTTTCGTATTTACTTACCTTTTAAACCTTACTTGGATTTCCACAAATAAGTAAAAACCAAAATTAGCCTTCAGCCGTCCTCGAAATTTAGCGAGACTATCGAACAGCAATTGATTTATATATATATATATATATATATATATATATATATATATATATATATATAGATAATGGATTATATCTCGATAATCTATTTATATCTATCTCTATCTATATATATCAAGTCGTGATAGCGTAATGGCTAGCACGCGCGTCCCAATCTCAAAGGACGCGGGTTCGATCCTGGCCGGAACGCATGCACCACTTAGTCAGATTTTCTGATCTAATGTGCACATTGTTGCAATTACCATGTGCTAATAACGGTGAAGGTAAACATCGTGATGCAACCTACACATCGAGATAACCGATGTGTCAAACCTGCCGATCCGCCTTGGACAAACGTGGCGGGTATACTGTCCATTCCCCTATAATGGGAGGCCCGAGCCCAGCAGTAGGACAATTCTGGGCTGACATATTATAAATCTATTTATATTTCCTTATACTGAATGCTTCTAGAAGCTTCTAGAAGAAGTTAGAAAAACAATTCCAAACAATGACACTTTTCTCGCCCCATTTTTCGGCAAACTTCTTTATTAAATTTTCCACAGCTGGAGACTATTTCAGTTTTTCCATATTTTCTGCCTTTATAGACAATAATGACATGTCTGTTAGCCATTCCTGTTGCCGCAGTAGTTTTTCTCAAAAATGTTATAAATCTATAAAAGATTTTGAATAATATTTTGCTTACACACTTTCGGGGCCCCTGTAGCCTGAGGGCGCTGACTTGAGGAGGCCTACGTCCAGCAGTTAACGGTTATTGGCTGACGAGAAGGTGGACATCTATAAATTACGTCACATGAATTTTATGACTTGCTGACCCCTACCCCGTACTTTTCTTTTATTGCAGGAGTTCAGCAGACAAGCAGACGGCCCACTTGATGGAAAGCGGCTACCATCACCTATGAACATTTGTAATAGCAAATGTGCTACAAATATGCTGCCGCTCTCTAAATGGAGATCGGAACCTCGCCACTAATGCCGAAACACAACTCATGGTTGTTATGGCGGTATACTCTAGACCAGGAGCGGTAGCCATCCAGACGGGCAAATACCCTACCACCAATCAGTTGGTTGTTTTGTCGCCTAATTACATCAGACTTTTTTTGTATATTGAATAGATTTGCGTGTGACCGATATTGCACCTGATGTCAGGCGGAAATGCAGTCTAAGGTGGAGCACGTATACCTAGAAGATACCTGTTCACGTGACTTAAAGACTTGATTGTATTTTTCGGCAAAAACAGACGGCGGTAAAGAGTTCCATTCTTTAGCGGTGCGTATGATGAATGTAAGCATAGCATTTCGCCCGCTTCGTCGGTATTTCCAGCATATATCGGTGACGTAAGTGCGTAGGTCTGCTTATTTAATTGCAGGAGTTGAGCAGACAGGCAGACGGCCCACTTGATAGAAAGCGGTTACCATCACCTATGGACAATTACAACACCAAAGGTGTTACAAATACGCTGCTGCTCTCTTAAGCAAAACTGGAACCTGGTCACTAATGCCGGAACACAAAACAAGGTTGTTATGGCGACATACTCTAGACCAGGGGTGGTAGCCATCCAGTCGGGCAAATGCCCTACCACCTGGCTGTGGGTTGTTTTGTCGCCTCTTACGACAGGCCGCCCGGCCGCAGGAAATTATATTCTTTAT
Source organism: Dendrolimus punctatus (assembly GCA_012273795.1). NCBI lineage: Eukaryota > Metazoa > Arthropoda > Insecta > Lepidoptera > Lasiocampidae > Dendrolimus > Dendrolimus punctatus. The sequence goes on along the minus strand of CM022551.1, from coordinate 12,760,957 downwards.
CCGTTCCTGCACGGATTTACAGTTGCATAAATACCTTACTTCACATTCCAGTATTCGAATCCAAATCATTAGAATGAGACGCGAGTCGACTGAACTCTTAAGCTAACACGATATACTAAAATGTTCGATAATTTCCCTGTAATATTCAAAATTCCAAACAATAAATAAATAGTCAATATTAAATAAAATGTAATAAAGAGAGAACGGCTTCCGGCCCCTTTCTACCTACCCTCCCGCAGCACATCAAAAGTGTATCTGTTTTGAACACACCTTTTATCTACAGGCTGATGTCTGTAGCATAATAATGACAGCTCTTAATTGTCCCAATACTGAGCTCTGGCCTTCTGTTTATAGGGGCTTATAGGCGACAAAACAACCCACAGCCAAGTGGTAGGAGATTTGCTCGACTACATGGCTACAACCCGTGCTCTAAAGTATGCCGCTATAACATCTTTGAGTTGTGTTCTGGCATTAGTGTCCAGGTTCCCGTCTCCCTGAAGAGTAGGACATTAGTAGCACCTTTGGTATTTATTACAAATGTCCATAGAGAACGGTAACCACTTTCCATCAGATGGGCCATCTGCCTGTCTGCTGAACACATGAAATAATTTAAAAAAACTGGTTTTTTTTAACAGACGAGCGTGCATGACAAGAGCTATGAATGTCAAAGAAGCAAGTGAGGCACTCTGTTGTTCGCGCCTACCCCGCAAGGGACCTGGCGTGAAGTTATGTATGTACGTGATTTTTTTTTATTAAAATTGACCACGACAGAAATAAAAAACTTCAATGAAATGGAAGAACAATCAGCCTGTATGAAATAATTACAAAGCACTTGAAGCTCCCCTGTGACGGGTCCCAGTACTATTACCTACAAGCCCTCCCCTCCCTCGTCTCTGCCATGCGTCCTAGGAATTTCATTAAAACCAGAAAATGTTGTGGACTTTTAGAAAATATTGTTGGCTTAAACGATAGCCTCCAAAAAGGTTTCAGTAAAATATGTAACATAGAAACGCACACACGTTATTTTCTTCTTTGCTTTTATTTATATACATATAATAAAATTGTAGAGGTCGAATTTCTGTACAATGAAAAAAATGCTAAAAACCAAGTCAGGGGTATGTAAGATAAGATGTGAAATAGAACTAATTTGGATTTTGTTAAAAAAAAAATATTCTCTGTTTGTACGGGCTAATCTCCGAAACGACTGGACCGATTTAAACAATTTTGTATAGTAGTAGCTTATACCCCTGATCATCATATAGAATACTTTGATCCCGAAAAATTAAAGAGTTCCCGTGGGATAGTTAAAAAAACTTGAATTGCTTAAACAGCTTATACACATATGCACTTAATTAAATGTTGATATTGCCGGTATCATATACAATAAAACAATTTATACGTTAAAAAGTCGAGATTCCGCGAAAAAGTAAAACCTTACAAAAACAGTGTCTAGCATAGCGTATTTCATCATTATATTAAATGAACTAGATGGCGCTGATAGTATTGTACAGCGCGATAGTGACGCGTACGAAGTCGCGGGCATCAGCTAGTGTGTGCAAATGAAGAAAAACCATTTTTAGCTAGACGTGTTGCTGGGGAGTTATTTACCGCTTGTTCACCTTAACAGCAATAACACGTTGCGAAGGCTAGTAATAGAATATAATAGGAAGCAAAATTTAAAAAAAAATGTCAGGAGCCTTAAGAACAGACGAGCGTGCATGTCAAGAGCTATGAATGTCAAAGAAGCAAATGAGGTGTGTAAGAATAAGCCTGAATGGCGCTCTGATGTTCGTGCCTACCCCGCAAGGAACCTGGCGTGAAGTTATGTATGTATGTATGTAAAATTAAGTTTTAACTTATATGTATATATGAACTTCGAAAAGTGTTTCCAGTGGAACTATTTTGATTTAAAACTTTTGAATTTGAGTGAATTGCGTAGCCACATTATATTATTGAAATTCTTATACTATCATTATGACTGTTTGTTTGTCTGTTTGCCTGGTATAAGAAAAAGAGAGAAGAAAGTAAAACAGGCAACAAAAATCATTATACATAAAATTCTAAGTAAGTGTATGTAAATGTCACTGAACTCCTAAACCCCTAGAGCGATATTGATGAATTTTTTGTATGTTCAAATGGGTCCTGGGATGGTTTAGATCCACAATTGTACCCGGTTCTAGTTTTTTTTAGAAAAGGACAAAGTCTGCTAAGCCCTGTAGTTTTCTTTATCTAATATATAAAATTCTCGTGTCACAGTTTTCGTTGCCATACTCCTCCGAAACGGCTTGACCGATTTTGATGAAATTTTTTGTGCTTATCCGGTATCTATGAGAATCGTTTTCATCCCCCTAAATGTTAGGGGTAGTCCACCCCTAAATTTTTAATTTTATTTTTTAGATAAAATTTTTAATTTCTATTTTTTTATGATACAACATACAAAAATACATACAACACTAGATTTTCAACCCTCTACGATCAACCCCTATTTTTTACCGGGCAGGACGACGTCTGCCGGGACAGCTAGTTAGTGTTATAAAGATGTAAAGTTTTTGAGTTTGGATGTTACGTTTAATGTCCAGTATTTCTTATCTAATTTTGAAAAATTTTTCACCAGAAAGCTACGTTATTCCCAAGTAACATAGGCTATATATAATTGTGATTAATAATTAATAAATCAAAAAAGTGAAAGTGTTTTACGCCCCTCCAAATGGGCATGGGAACGCCTGTTAAATATGTTAAAGCAATAACGTTCCACACAATAATTGCGCACATCTTATTACGAGGCACTGCGAATGCTTTCTGCGTTTATGAATGAATTAAAGGTTGCAAAGTTTAATTAAACTTTTATATGCATATGTTCGTGGGTGTATGTGTATTTTTAAAAACGCCCAGTGGAGTAGGCTTGGGATGCCCGTTAAATATGTTACAGCGATAACGCTCTACGGAAGAATTTCACACATCTTCGTACAAGGCACTGCCAGTGCTTTCTGCGTTTATGAATTAATTAAAGGTTACAAAGTTTGATTAAACTTTGATATGCGTGCGTGCGTGTCACGTACACACGCACGCATATGTATTTTTCATGGTTCATGTGTATTTTAATGACGCCCAACGAACTGGGCACGGGTCAGGTAGTTGTATATAAAATTCTTCAGTTACAGTGTATGTCACTCAACTCTATCTAAGCTGCCAAACCGATTTTGATAAAATGTTTGTATCTTCAATTGGATTCGAGATTCGTTTATGGAACGGCTAGATGGTGCTAGAATCGAAGGATTTTGACTATTTTTTTTGCATTTATGGGAGTGGTTCCCTAGGTGGATTTAATCCATAATTGGACCCAGTAGGTGGTGCTGCAATAGGGACCTAGATTTTTATTTATTTAGAGCAGCACAATGTCTGCCGCAACCGCTAATACAGATATCCATCTATATTCTATAATATAATAAATATGAATATGGTTAGAATTTGTGAAATGTGGCTAAAATGGGAAAAATATCAGGAGGCTAATTCGGACCACGAGATTCGGAAATTGCAACTCTTAGAAATGTTGTCTGTCTCAGAGAACATCACATGAAAACTAGTGAACTGATTTAAATGAATTCAGTACTTAAGTTACTTTGTATTGCTATAAATGCTGGCGTTTCCGTGTGATAGACGAATTTAGGGAAAAAAATCGCGTTATAGTTCAAAATTAATGCATCTGAAACCACGAGAAAGCACTAGCATATCATAATTGAGCAATATTAAATTCCATACATACCGCAGTCAGTCACAAAGCATAATTACATGACATAGGTATAGTCGAGAGCTAGAGGGTAACCGACAGTGGTATGCGGCGCTACGGCGTAGATTGTAGCAGCTACGCGGCTACGAATTATATACACGGTTCACGCTACAACATATTACATTAATATATTAATAACACTAGCTCTTACGTATGACTTTGTCACTGTTTAATTTTTAAATTGTTCATCTAAGGAATACCTCATAATATTTAATGAATGCAGTTGTTTCTTCCAAATAAACCACGAAGTGAGAGAGAGAGAATAGTCGAAGAATAGTGGTAGTGGAGTTTCGGCCTTGAAGGCCGATTTTTATGTAGCATTTTCTGTCCGACGTCTAGCAGCTATCTGCGCGAACTATAGGCGTCGGCGATGTGCGGGGCGCGGAGGTGTGCACGTTTCACGTAAAAGCTACTGGGCTGACTTTTATGCGGTTGTCACTGATCTGCGCTGCTTTTTATTCTGGGAGTCCCGCGAGAATTTCCTAGAAGCGGTTTGAAGTTGTTCGGGTGCAAAAAAATATTGTTTATTCCGACACAGCTCTCCCTGAAACACGACGAAATCGCGCGCTTATCCTTGTGTCTCCATAAATTCCTTACAAGTTTGAGCAAAATAAAACGTTATACAAAAGATAGTGTTGCCACAGACGTCTGATCACTATGGCGGCATTTCCCAAATGATCGGCAAGCGCGCCAGTATTGCCAACTTTATTTCAACGAACCCACAATTTCTGGTGTTACAACCCACCAGAAAACCACTAAATTTGGCGATCCCTCAAACCACCAGAAAACCACTCATATATAAAGCCAGTCGGACACTACCAGAATATTCGGTATATATGATCGATTTCGATGACATTTTTAGGCAATCTTCAGATTGGGCTAGCGGGTGATCCTATAAGGATTTTCCAGCATATTACCAGCAGCAATATGTGCTTTTGGGTGTACTGTGGTTTAGGCATATTCTTTTTACAAAATTAATAAAGTAAAATGTGTAAAACATCCGTCGTACCGACACGAAGTATACTACCCGTTGTATTTATATTTTTGTGCGTGCAAAGGAAACAAACACAAACAAACCTTTCCAATTCAAATCAAACTTAACCCAGTCATGATTCGAATAAAGTCCATAATCAAAATGATTCAAGAAATTGACAAACTATTCTCGGGAAATCACCGATAACAACCACCTTGATTTGGTTGTGTTGTCTACACATCAAAAAAATATACTTGTAACATAAATGTTCAAGTTCATCCCTGTAAATTTGTAAATCTTACTAGTGAGTGAATGTCTTACCTAACCACTAAATGAAGCAACCTAAGCCACTAGAAAAAACCACTAGCCACTAAAACAGAACTTTGTCCGCTAAAAGGTAAGTCTAAACCACCAGATCTAGTGGAAAATCCACTGAGTTGGCAACACTGAAGCGCGCACTCACGTCAGCCCCCATGTTTCCCTCCTCACACACCTCACCTCACCTCAGCACGTTTAATCACTCGTGCGCTTATTAAATTAAATCTAATAAATAATCTAAGGTGACCAACTGTACTCATTTACTGAGTTTTGTACTCTTTTTTTGCAAACCGTACTCTTTTCAAATTCTGTACTCTGAAAGTACTTATAAGGAACAATGAGAAAATAGAACTTGACAAAAGATAAGTAGAAATCTTTCGGCATTTTAGAGTAGAACATATCCCAGATGAAAATTTAAAAGTTTTAATAGAAATTTCCTCATCGTCATGATTTTTGGAGCAGTGAGAAGTCGCATCTTTCTGTAAAAACATTATCTGCCGTCTTAACAGTCAAATTTAAAATGCAAAATGAAAGTTGTTCGTATGTGGCTACATTATTAGACGAACATCCTCATTTAGCAAAAAAAAATTCACTCCAGAGAAAAGCATGTTTTTAAAAGAAAATAAAGTTTTTATCGTTTTTTCTTCTTTTTTTCACCCATGAAATACTTGCAAAGTGTACTCTTTTTGAACAAAAAATAGTTGGTCACCTTAATTAATCACTATGATTAAATCTAATATTTCGTTTAGCAGCTAAATGTTTAGCTAAACAAAATAAGTACGCAATCCTGAACTGAAATTCAAACACATAACCAGTATTTCATTTCAACCTGAAGACCTCCAAAATAGTACAAAAGGCTATGTATGTACCTCTCTGTACTCGGGAAGTCTGTCGTTCAAATATACCTAAAGAGCTTACAGTGCCCTACGAGTCGAACACAATAATTCCCTCGGGGTGTTGTTGAGGCGACTACCTTCTGCAGTATGTCGGCTATGCTCGTCGAAGCACGCATAGATGGTTTTGATGCTTTGTGGTGTAAAACGACAGCGTAGCGTCGCAGATTGCGACCAGCAAGAGCATCCTGAAGGGTTATAGCTGATGAATTTGACTGCCCACTGATTTGGTGCTTCATTAAGAGGACTAAATCAGTGCTAGTCGTTAATTACTAACATAGGCATAAGAAAAAAAACTAATATAATAGAATTATTTTGTGTATTTTTTGTATTGTATTGGACTGTGTTTCTGCATATAGTTATATATGTCACTAGCTGTCCCGGCAGACGTCGTCCTGCCCGGTAAAAAATAGGGGTTGATCGTAGAGGGTTGAAAATTTAGGGTTGTATGTATCTTTTAATGCTGTATCATAAAAAATAGAAATTAAAAATTTTGTCTAAAAAATAAAATAAAAAATGTAGTGGTGGACTACCCCTAACATTTAGGGGGATGAAAAATAGATGTTGGCCGATTCTCATAGATACCGGATAAGCACAAAAAATTTCATCAAAATCGGTCAAGCCGTTTCGGAGGAGTATGGCAACAAAAACTGTGACACGAGAATTTTATATATTAGATATTCTTCACATTTCACGTTCATTATCGCTAGTGTAACAGGGGGATAGTATTAAATTTGTACCTTTGACATGGCAATATTGCAATTACGCCATGTCCTACCGTCAAATGCAACGCGTATACACGGCACGTGTCATCAATTTGCATCAAACAACCGAGCCAGATTGTATATTATTATCTAATTCGTACTGACATTTGTATCTTTATTGTCAAATATTGCTTTAAGCTGCTTGTTATTGGAAAGGGGACGGTGTACGGGAAAAAGGGACTGGGCAATCTAATATATAAAATTCTCGTGTCACAGTTTTCGTTGCCATACTCCTCCGAAACGGCTTGACCGATTCTCATGAAATTTTTTGTGTTTATCCGGTATCTATGAGAATCGGCCAACATCTATTTTTCATCCCCCTAAATGTTAGGGGTAGTACACCCCTAAATTTTATTTTTTTTGGACAAAATTTTTAATTACTATTTTTTTATGATACAACATACAAAAATACATACAACCCTAAATTATTAACCCTCCGCGACAAACCCCTATTTTTACCGGGCAGGACGACGTCTGCCGGGACAGCTAGTACGCTTATAAAATTAATCACTGTGGAAAGATATAAAGTGACTAAGCAGCCAATAAGTTAGTTGATAGTCAAATATTTGTAGCGGATAGAGCCTTCTCACCTACCTCACTCCGGCCTACTGGCCGGATTTTATCTATGTATTAATAAGTGAACGTGTAATAATTTTTGTGTTTAGGGGAAGTTTGGTCACTACAATTTGTCTGACTTATTAAATATAACTTTGTAATAGTTACCTTACACTTAACAAGGCTTTAAAATTAAAGGGGCAATGGTGCGGACATGTTGCTCGGCTACAAGATAAAAGATGGACAATAAAACCTACAATATGGAACGGTCCAGTAGGACAACGAAAAGTGGGAAGACCGGTAAAACGGCGGGCTGATGATATATCAGAAACAGCAGGCAAGGATTGGATGATCCTAAGCCAAAACAAGGAAATCTGGAAGAAGACGGAGGAGGCCTTCACCTGAAGAGGGGTCCAAAATCAAGACTAACCAAAAATAACTAACATAACACTAACTTAATTAACTACAAACACAACTACTAACAAGCTATATTAATACACATGAAACTGTTATTGCAAAAAAAAAAGATTTTGAAAATTAAGGCTTTATTATTATTATTCACATATATATTTTACTAGCTGTCCCGTCAGACGTCGTCCTGCCCGGTAAAAAATAGGGGTTGATCGTAGAGGGTTGAAAATTTAGGGTTGTATGTATCTTTTAATGCTGTATCATAAAAAAATAGAAATTAAAAATTTTGTCTAAAAAATAAAAATAAAAGTTTAGGGGTGGACTATCCCTAACATTTAGGGGGATGAAAAATAGATGTTGGCCGATTCTCAGACCTACCCAATATGCATACAAAATTTCATGAGAATCGGTCAAGCCGTTTCGGAGGAGTATGGCAACGAAAACTGTGACACGAGAATTTTATATATTAGACTAGCTGTCCCGGCAGACGTCGTCCTGCCCGGTAAAAAATAGGGGTTTATCGTAGAAGGGTGAAAATTGAGGATTGTATGTATTTTTGTATGTTGTATCATAAAAAAATTGAAATTAAAAATTTTGTCTAAAAAATAAAATAAAAAAATTAGGGGTGGACTACCCCTAACATTTAGGGGGATGAAAAATAGATGTTGGCCGATTCTCAGACCTACCCAATATGTATACAAAATTTCATGAGAATCGGTCAAGCCGTTTTGGAGGAGTATGGCAACGAAAACTGTGACACGAGAATTTTATATATTAGATTATTCATATCTTTTACATTTTTCTTATAAATATCTTATAAAAAATATCATTATTAATAGTTACCTTGATAACATATTAGAAATTAGACATTTAATGATAAGTAAAGTTCATTTATTTTTTGTGCAGATTTAAAGCGTCTGACAAAAGTTTTGGTCCATGGAAAGTTTCTGACACTTATGATACTATTTTAGTAAAATTTTGTTAAAATGAGGTCGTGTAAGTTGGCACGGCACCTCAGAAGTCGGGTTACATTTGAATTTTTTGATACCATACCACCATTGATATATTCTTCTGTACTCATATGTCATTATATTTTTCCTTTAATGTATTACTAATACAATGTAGTATATTAATATCCTTCTTTGCTTATTTCAAAATTGAAAACAGACCATTGCCGATCTCAATTTATCTACAAAAAAAAACTTGAGAGGTATCAAGGGACACCCAGATGGAGCGAAGTTCCTTTTGATTAATTAGTGAAGGAATCGTAATATTTTTTTAAAGTTATAATAATATTTTTTATTACTATCAATCAAATATTATGTAATATAAACTTAGAGAGAGAGAGAGATAACTCTTTATTGCACACCAAAACAGACAATATTTTCTAGGCGATACAATAGGCGGCCTTAATGCTCAAAGCGATCTCTTCCAGGCAACCTAAATGAAAAACAAATTTGAATCAGGCGATGTAGGTGGTGCAGGAAAAAGGCAATGGACATATAAATACTCAAACTAATTTAACAAATAAATATACAAATACATACATATATGCATAGTTATAAATAAAATATACAATAATATACGTATAAACTTAATCAGTAGGCTCAATTTTATTAAAACCCGCGCACGCCGCACGGTTTACAACTATAGCAAAAAGTGTCGTTCCAACTTTTGGTCTTAATTTTTTCCGTCTAGCCCCCTTTCGCAACGCGCGATAAGGAACTTCATTCCAATATTCTACAAAACATATATAAAAATCAGGTATAAAAATTTAAGTTAAGTAACACTTATTACCTTACCTTACCTGGCACCTGCCCAGGTGTCACAAGGCAAGGTCCACAAGCACTCAGCTGTTGAAAAAACATGAGAAGCTACTGAGAACCTAAGGTTTCATCTATGTGAAAATAAGTTATATATGATCGCTCTGGGATCTTACTCTATTAATTAATAATTACATTTTGCACACCGTGTCTGGAAAGCGTTCTGTTATGTTCACAATACATACCAGTCGCTATAACCGAATTCAGCTTAGACAGTATTTTTTTATGCAAAAATATGAGAACCTACATCATTTGAAACAAAGTGAACGCTTTCATGAATGATCCACGTCACCATCAACTCTTCAAACAAAACTCATGGAATTCAACTTTCACATAAAACAATCGAAATCTTTGTGGTGTTGCTCACTAATAAGAAAGTCTTCTATCTCTTTCTTGTATATATACGCATCTCGTTCTAACGTTAATTGCATTAGTGAGTGAGTAAAGACGCATTACCGTTAATCTAAGAACTTAAAACTTATAGGGTTGGCAAGCTTTTGTATTAAAATGCACAAAATATTATAACCACTCAGGTCCCGAAAAAAAAAACAAAACACGACAACAAACAAACACCTGCATATCTGTAAAAAAGCACATTTATTACCCGTCGGCATTTGAACTAATAACATTGAAACTATTGTAATTATTTTATGATCGTCTTCTTTTGTTTCCTTATTGGCATACGGCCTATTGTTGTATTGTAATCATTAGTCAGGTGTTACGGATTTTAAAGTAAAAGCTGATTCTAGGAAATTCAGTCCACGTTGCCGGGCGGAAATATTGCATGTGTGCAGTATAAAATAATGGCCCGATTGAGGGAGGAGTGAGTCGAGCGAGAACTACAAGTGGAGCATGACGTATGTACTACTATCGATAATCTATTAGTGACGGACTTTGTGCGTTTCATTGAATTTCGACCTTCTGCATTACGTTTAAATTTTTCGTGTACGGTTATTTTTATACCTGTGTTATACTGTGTTTGTATATTTCTAATAAACCTTATAATAATTCCAATGACATCTTAATTCGAGTCTCGCAACTCGTAACAATATTATATGTATCATGTAAAAATAATACTACGAGTGGCAATTATTGACTGTTATGAAAACCTAAAAAGCTTCAAGTCCTTCATGACAAGATAGCCACCATTACTCTACAATCGTTCTTTGGTGTTTTTACTATTAAAACAGGTGACCAGAGGGCTGGTGCCTACCTCAGCCAACGGATCAGTATGGCGATCCAGCGAGCAAACGTAGCCAGCCTTCTGGGCAACTTACCCATAGAAGACGGTGATCTGGGCTCAGTATTCTACTTATAGTCCTGAGGGACTATGGGTAGAATACAATACAAATAAGTTAAGTTTTCTTACATTGTATTCTATAGTATGTAATTTATATTATAGAAGTACAGTGAACTAATTTATTTTAGAAACATGAAAAATTTTGAATTTTAAAACATTTTTGGAGTTTATTCCTTAAGAATTGTTTTTCATATAAGGCCTCCGGAATGATTTTTTTATGAAGATGATGCAATGCAATAATAACATTTATAAGGGTTTCTCTCGATTTCTCTGGGATCCACTTAGCAGATCCTTACCTGAAGACTATTAGACCGCCACTTCACTATACACTTCGAAAAAAAATCGGTTCACATTTGACCCAGAAATCACGTAACACATAATTTACGAAGGTTTCAATTAATTTAAAATATATGGAGAAATTTTATATATTACATAGATATATACTTAATATACATACCATACAAATACATATCTACAAAAGATATAAATGTTAATAAATGAATTTTAATATCATATTCCAACGACAGGTAGTATTTTGATCATATTTTTAAATATCGCTCGCGATTTTGGTTGTTTGATTGTACCAGGAAGCGCGATCCAGAGCCTTAGCAGTAAAAGAATTGTTATAAAAACTTTAGTTATGCTTCAGTTTTATAAGTAGTTATAATGATATTTATAACTCAACTGAAACATGTTCAAAACATGCTCTGTGTATAACAATATATATGGAATGTAATTACGTCGCAATTTTTTTTGCAAATAAAGTTTTTCTTTATAAATATAAAGACATGACTGCAGCGGAAACAGCGGAATCACTCAAGCGGCGGATATATGCAATCCTCAGTGAGAGTTATATGTTAGTGCCGTTTGCTGTCGAGACGCTCGGACCGTGGGGTCCTGAGGCCATGAACCTCAACCAAAATTTATTAAAACGACTCATCGACTCTTCAGGTGATCAGAGGGCTGGTGCCTACCTCGGCCAACGGATCAGTATGGCGATCCAGCGAGGAAACGTAGCCAGCCTTCTGGGCACCTTACCCATAGAAGACGGTGATCTGGGCTCAGTATTCTACTTACAGTCTTGAGGGACTATGGGTAGAATACAATACAAATAAGTTAAGTTTTCTTACATTGTATTCAATAGTATGTAATTTATATTATAGAATAAATAATAAGACATGACTTACAATTTTTTTGCTACAACATAACTCCATATATTCCTTTCAATTCCGTTGGTACTAATACCCTCGGACAGGCAGATGTGCCTTTACAGTCACTTACCGGCTGTTCATAAAAGAGTTATATTGTAGATAACTGCAAATGTGCCAGCCCTACGGGACTCGGGTGTAAGTGAATCCGGGGCCTATCACGAGAGTTTATTTATTAAAATCTTATTACTTGCTTCCGGAAGTTCTATTTATGCAAACATTTTCATTGTTTCTGTTATTCGAATTTTGTAAAACTTAACTGTGTCCGCGACATTGTTCGCTTGAGAAATGAACTTTAAATTCTTCTTAAATTTCTTTAAATTGTTCAAGATGTCGAAATGAAAGTTTATCAGAAAATTCCTTTTTTTTACGTACATACATAACGTCACGCCAGGTCCCTTGCGTGGTAGGCACGAACAACAGAGCGCCATTCAGGCTTATTCTTACACACCTTACTTGCTCCTTTGACATTCATAGCTCTTGTCATGCACGCTCGTCTGTTCTTAAGGCTCCTGAAATCACTTTCTTCTTCACATTAAATTTGATCATGGAAGGTGTGCCGAGGCTTTCCACGACTTCTGCGTCCATCCACTTTTGCATTGTATATCTGTTTAGTCATTCATTCTTTCTTTGGCTTTTTTTTGGCCAGGGGAAATCTGTTTGAGGACTAAGCCGCGACAAGCACAGAAGCCTGGGGGGATAATTCGCGACCCCTGAGTGTGGGATTTGCCAGATCGGGGGTGAAACTAACATGTCCAGTCAGAACTGGTGCCACGCTATTGTCACTCCCCACTTAGGGATACCCACTAAAACCCCTGAGTGTTCCGTCCTGCTCCTTATGCCAGGACTATGGGACAGCGGGATTTGCATAGAGTCTGTATTTGATTTCAAAAACGACCATGATGTGCAAAAATATCTACTGTATGGCGCCTATCATCTTAGGTTAATATATGAAGCTTGCGTTTGTTTGCTTGAACGCGCTAATCTCAGAAAGTACTAGTCTGATTTGAAAAATTCTTTCAGTGTTAGCCCATTTAGCGAGGAAGGCTATATGCCATATATCATCACACTAAGACCAATTAGAGCGGAGCACCAATGAAGTATTATAAAAATAGGGGTTTTTTTTAACTTACTTTTTTACTATATTTAATAAACTGCCAGAAATTTTACGAGGTCAGCTTATAAATTTCTTTAAAAATCTCTTAAGTCAATTTTATTGATTGTAAATGAATGTGAGAATATCAAAGACATGATTAATAATATTTTGTAACTAGACATATAATTATACTAGCTGCGCCCCGCGGTCTCTCCTGCGTGTTGATTGAAAATCGTCATAATTCCAAAATTCTAAAATAAAATTAGCCTAAGTCACTCCTTATTACATCAGCTACCTGCCAATAAAAGTCCCGTCAAAATCGGTCCAGCCATTTCATAGATTAGCCGGAACAAACAGACAGACAGACAAAAATTGTAAACAATGTTATTTTGATGTATGTTCCTTGTATATATTCATATGCATGTAGTAAAAAGCGGTTATTTCAATATTATAAACAGACACTCCAATTTTATGAATAAAAGAAAAAAATATTGAAACAACGCATATTGTAACATCTTGCACACTTACATTTTAGCCATAAATGATTAATTTATTCATGAATTCATTATATGTTTGTCTGTCATCAAAAAAAACCATTCTAGACTTTATTACTCACAGCAATCTATTCCAGTTAAAAGAAAACAAGACAATTTTAGCAACAGTTTGTTCTTTAAGTAATTTAACAAAACTTATAAACCACAAAAATGTATTAAAACTTTAAACCGACTAACCTATGCAAACAAATAATAAACAAACAAGAAAAAACCCATTAATACGGTACTGAGGCGTTAAGCGATGATTTTTAATAAAATATACACCCCAGCCTTAATATTCTAAACCCTCTAAGGGTATGAAATCTTAAAAAAACAAAACGTTTTAAACGACATTCAAACTACAACAAATTTCGACCGTAACTCCCATCATAAGAGCTCAATTTCAAAGTAAAAAAATCTTGCAACACATTTTATATCAAATAAAAATGTTCAATTATAAAAATATATGCTATTAGCTAAGACTCAGAGAATAAATTCGTTTGAGAGGATACGGTAGTTATGATAATGCCAATAATCACGAAACCACATGGCAGCAACAAAAGCGCGGGCAGTTTATTATAAGTTAATACGCAGACTTAGCGCCGCGGATAGCTTATCCTACAATTTAAGACAAAATAATGACCACACAGTAAATTCTTAATTCTTATCCGTGCAGGAACGGAGAAATAATACAATTTCCTGCGGCTCGGTGGCCTGTCGTAAGAGGCGACAAAACAACCCACAGCCAGGTGGTAGGGCATGTGCCCGACTGGATGGCTACCACCCCTGGTCTAAAGTATGTCGCCATAACAACCTTGAGTTGTGTTCCAGCATTAACGATCAAGTTCCAGTCCCCCTTTAGAAAGCAGCAGTGAATTTGTAGCATCTTAGGTGTTGCAAATGCCCATAGGCGATGATAACCGCTTTCCATCAAGTAGGCCGTCTGATGAACTCTTGCAATAAAAAAATAATTTTAGATTGTAGCAAATATAATAGGTTTCAACACTCTATACCTAAGGTGTACGTGTGTTTTTTTCATCTATTATTGTATCTCAATTACAAGATCGATTACTTGAATTCTTACGTCTCTGATTAGGTACTGAGACTACAAGCGACATCTATTCGTGGCTTGGCATTGCAGATGGAAACTCAATACGCTCTTATTGAATAAATAAGGATATTATTGCTCAAGAAACATATTTAGATACTCAGATCTAACGATCAGACATTCAAAGTCCAACCTTTAACCAATTTAGCTTAAGCCGTGAACAGCAACTGCCGAATAAGTACATTATTGCTTAATATTCTAAATTGTAAAATTATAAAAAAACTAATAAAGGAGCTTGTTATTGCCTAGGTAAAAAATAAATAAATGGTAGAGCTGTTGCCGGTAGACCGAGACGAACATACCATGAACAAATATAAGAATTGTTCAGGTAAAAAGCATTTCAAATAAACGCGCATGTATGAAGAGGTTAATGATGGTTTCGTCTTTCGCCGGAATACTCATATTCTTTCACTCCTGTACAGTGTATTGTTTATCCCCACAACCCCGTATTATCTCAAAGAAAGCTTTGAATTCATCTCTTCTTCTCATAATTTACGACCTTCTACGAATCTCAGACTTAATACTCCCAAACATTATTCATCTTTTTTCAACAATTCTTTTACTGTACAGGCTATTCGACTCTGGAAT
The DNA here is from genome assembly GCA_012273795.1 of Dendrolimus punctatus. NCBI lineage: Eukaryota > Metazoa > Arthropoda > Insecta > Lepidoptera > Lasiocampidae > Dendrolimus > Dendrolimus punctatus. The sequence continues at coordinate 12,745,600 of CM022551.1, read as the reverse complement.
GAGTTACCTGTTACTGTTAGACAAGCTAAATCTCTAACAATATTTAAGAATATGACAAAAAAGCACTACCTACAACTTAGTGATGTCTGATATTTCTACGTATGTTTATGTATGTGTATATATAATAATATATGTATCTATATATTTATGTATGTAATATCAATAGGAGTATTTGTATATGTCTATTTAGTATAAAATTTATGTAAGTAGCTGCATATCCTCTAATATTTATGTATACCACCTTTGACCAATTTAATATGTTTTTACTCCTGCCACGGGTTGTCTGGAAGAGATCGCTTCTTAGCGATAAGAGCGCCCATTGTGCACATTTAGAATATTTTTAGGCTATAAGTTAATTTGTGTTTTCTGTAATGGTGTACAATAAAGTGTTATTTATTTATCTATCTATGGTACGTGAAGCGAAAGTTGATTGTCAGGATCGTCGTAAGTGGAGATCCATAGTCTCTGCTTACCCCCATGGGAAACAGGCGTGATTTTATGTAAAATATAAATAGTTAAATTACAATTGTTTATTTGATTATACATAGCTAATGATTAATAAATATCTTATATAATAAACAGAATCTGAGAGTTTTCAAATGACGAGTAATTTCTTCAATAGATATCTTCTAAGTAAGTCAATCTCAATATCAAGTGAGACAATAGTTAAACGCAAACCTCTAAAAATGTGCGTATGTAGTTTACACTCAGTAGAAGTGAATCTTCAGAGAATATACAGCTGAAAATAATTATATCTACAACGCTCAAAACTACCAAAATTACTAAAATGATCATCATTAGTATAATCTTAAGCTGCACGCCAAGAAATAATCATCTATACATATAATAAAATTGTAGAGGTCAAATTTCTGTACAATTTAAAAAAAATGCTAAAAACCGAGTTCAGGGGGATATAAGAAGTGAAGTAGAACTAATTTAGATTTTTTTAATTTTTTGTTTCTCTGTTTGTCTGTCTGTTTGTAACAGCTAATCTCCGAAACGACTGGAATGATTTACATGAAATTTTGTATGGTGATAACTTATATACCTGGTCAACATATAAGATACTTTAGATCCCGATAAATTAAAGAGCTCCCGTGGGATAGTTAAAAAACCGCACCACGCGGACGAAGTCGCGGGCAGAAGCTAGTTGAGAATAAGATCATGGATGGATATCCAAAGTTCTAATTTTAAGATATGAAAATGTGTTACTGTTTATTTATGTTGTTTATTACATTTATGTTGATGTACAATAAAGATTATCGTTGTTTTTGTTACCAACCAAAATAACCTAAGTTAAAATTATTTAATACAAACAACACAGTAATATAAGATTAGCAAAATGATTATCTCATGGTTAGTGTCGCGTTTTCGTTTCATCGAGTTTCAAATCACAACAATTCTAAAGAAGTTTCAATTCAAAAACATTATTTTTGAGCATCAATATCCATGGCCAGTATTGCACAATGCGTACCCTCTTTTTTGGGCTCGACATTGTAATAAACTTACACGCTTTTTAACTTTGGTGTCCCGCACCCCACACGCACACACACACGACCTATAAACACATATACATATTCACACACATGACCAGAAGATAATGTTTATTCAAATACACCTACAGTCGTTTTAATTTTATTCATGGGTGCATTCATTTTTAAAGGCTTTTGAATCTTTTAGATAACATATAACCACAAATATATTGTTCTTAGTTTATTATCATAGGGTTTGCCCGTCTGGAAGGCTACCACCCCTGGTCTAGAGTATGGTATTGGTAGCACATCTGGTGTTACAAACGTCCGTAGACGGTGGTAACCGCTTTCCATCAGTGTTATAAACAGGAATAAAACAATAGATATAGGTGTATAATATGTTAAATTACATAAAAAATAAATAAAAAAATTTAGGGGTGGACTACCCCTAACATTTAGGGGGATGAAAAATAGATGTTGGCCCATTCTCATAGATACCGGATAAGCACAAAAAATTTCATCAAAATCGGTCAAGCCGTTTCGGAGGAGTATGGCAACGAAAACTGTGACACGAGAATTTTATATATTAGATATAAGATTGTAATAGCATAATAAATAGCATTAAATTTAATTGTAAAACCATTTTTTGACAATAAAGAAAAATATATTAAAACAGAAAAAAGATCAAAAGAAATAAAAAATAGAATGGAAAAGAAAACATAACCCCAAAAGATACCAAACCCAGGCAATCTAGTAAGCCCGGAGAGAGGAGAAAAATAACCGCTTTCCATCAGCTGGGCCGTCTACTGAACTCATGCAATAAAAAAAAAGTAGTAATTGTACCAGTAATTATTACATACATACATACATAACTTCACGCCAGGTCCCTTGCGGGGTAGGCACGAACAACAGAGTGCCATACAGGCTTATTCTTACACACCTCACTTGCTTCTTTGACATTCACATACATTCACATCATTCAGTAATTATTAATACCTGAAAAAAATCCCAACTCAGAAAATACTTCTTCTATGGATATTTTTGTGGCAATATTACAAGCTTTTAATTAACTTCAATGAATTTACCTGTGTATGCATGTAAGTCCGGGTGGAATCTTGCAAGTTAAATTCGACCAATTCCCGGGTTTCCGATTGGGCTGAAATTTTACATGCATATGTATATCGGATGACAATGCAATAATATGGCACCATGGCTGATCTGATGATGGAGTTGTAAGATGGCCATAGTAACTCCTGTACTAAACAAGATAACCGCGTCGTGTTTGGGCTCATTTTACTTGTCTTGGCACTCTGCTACATGTTATCCAGGATCTCAAAAGCTTGTGTTTAAAAACCTTTTTAAAAAAAACAAGTTATTAAAATCTATATGCTGCTATTATTCTAGAGAAATCGAGTAAAATATATGTAGACTAGCTGTGCCCGCAACCACGTACGCGTGGATATTAATTTCAAAAGTAGCCTAAGGTTTCCTAATAACATCAGCTATCTACCATGGAGAGTCAAAATCGGTCCAGCCGTTTCAGAGATTAGCGGGCACATCCAGACAGACAGACAAACAAAAATTCACTAAATTTCATTTTCAGAATGTACAATAAAACCACACGAATCGATTGAGCGGAGAGCCAGGAAGCTAATAGGCAACGACCACCTATTTATTGCCAAATTATAAAGTCTTGAACATCGACGCAGGGTTGCCAGCTTGTTGGTTTTCTATCGGTTACATTTTGGAGAGAGTGCATTGGAGCTCTTCAATCTTATTCCGCCGTCTCCCTTCCATCAGCGTACTTACATGCGGCACCGCTATATGGTGGACATACCACCTATTCGAACAAAGCGCTTTAAGTCAGTCAGTCGCTTCATTATACGCACCGCAAACACACTGCCGGGGTCTGTTTTTCCCGAAACCTACAACCTGGGTGTCTTCCAGGCCATGTCTCCGCTCAAATCTAGCGAGATAATGGTCAACCGTGAACCTATACCTGATAAAAAAACTTTAAAAAAACCATACCCCTCGAATCAAGATTGATTCGAGTGATGTCGTAAATATCTTCTGTAGTCTCTAAAATTCACTAGAATTCAATATTGAGTCGAGATAGTTTATAACCAACAAAGACCGTCAAAACTGACGATTTTAATTCGCCTTGATTGCCGTTTTGAGTTACAAACTCGGTGTCCGGTATATCTCTTGTATCACAATACCTACAGTATAAGGATAGAGTCAACAATTTTTCCCCAGAAAATCCCGCACAACGCTGCGGTAAACAGTATCGAATACAAACTGCCCATAACTAGCTCGCAGCGGACATATTTCAACAAGTATTAACCGCTGATTTATAAAACGGCGCGGCAAAGCCCGGCTCTGCCGCAGTGTTGCCATATTCATGACTTTCCAAAACTATTACATCGACGGCTTGAACTAAAGTGCTTTTGTAGCAAAATTAGTTAAACGAATAAATTGGTTCATATTAGTACAACACCAAAAGGAAGATTGTTTGCTGAAAATGCGGCATATAAATTTTCAAAGTATGCCGTATTTTTAAATCACAATATATATATACATACATACATACATAAATTCACGCCAGGTTCCTTGCGGGGTAGGCACGAACAACAGAGCGCCATTTAGGCTTATTCTTACACACCTCACTTGCTTCTTTGACATTCATAGCTCTTGTCATTCACGCCCGTCTGTTCTTAAGGCTCCTAACATCACCTTCTGCTAGTACACGATCAATTTGATCATGGAAGGTGTGTCGTGGCCTTCCGCCAACATCTGCATCCATCCATTTTTGCATTCTTTCATCATAAATTCTTTTCACATGCCCGAACCACCGGAGCATTCCTTTCCTTACCTTCACCCCGACACTTTCTTTCTTACCTCGGTATTACAAACGCGGTCCGCGAGCGTCACTCCGCAGATTTTGCGCAGTGCTCGCATCTCGACCGCGTTTACTCTACTTTCGTGCTCTCTATTCCATACCCAACTCTCGCTTCCATACGTGAGTGTAGGTACCAGCACCGTGTTGTGTATGGCAAGCTGGGCCTTCTGGCTGAGGTTCTTAGCGCCTAGAAGTTTACCTAACGCTCCATTCACACTATTCCCCAAATTCACTCTTCTTTCTATATCAGCGGTGTACCTTCCATCCCTGCTAAACGCACATTCCAGATATACAAACTCATTCACTTGTTCCAGCATAACATTATCGACCATTATCCTTGCATTCGTTCCGGTTGTTTCTCTTTCAAACACCTTTGTTTTCTTCGCATTCAAACGTAAGCCTCTCGCCTGACAGTCATCTTTCATCATTGTGACTAGTGTTTGCAGTTCTGATGGCGATTCGGCTAAAAGCATGGCATCATCCGCATAAAGCAAGCTGCTAACAACTAGATCACCCATCCGCACCCCAACATCCGTCAATCTTAATTTCTAGAGAAAATTGTCCAGATATAGGATGAACAGCAAAGCCGACAGCAGGCAGCCCTGCCGGACGCCAATATTGACGTCAAACCAGGGCGACAGGCTGCCGTCCACCCGCACGCATGCCATACAGTCCTCGTAAGTGGACTGTACAGCACGCAGCAAATGGCCATTAATCCCATATCCGGGCAATATGTCCCAGAGGTCCTTCCGCACAACCCTGTCAAATGCTTTCTCTAGATCCACAAAACCGCAGAAAACCTTCCGGCCCATAGCCAGTTGCTTCTCCACGATATTGTGGAGCGAGAAAACTTGATCCATACATCCCCTTCCATTTCTGAAGCCTCCTTGCGCATCCCACAGTAATCCATCGGATACCACTCTCATTCTCCTTTCAACAATTTTCGCATACACTTTAGATGCTGTGCTGATCAAACTGATTGCCCTGTAGCTGGCGCACTCCATACGTGACCCCTTGCCTTTATACAAGGGCACGATGACAGCGCTCCTCCAGTCATTGGGAACCTTTCCCGTCCTCCAGCATAAGTTGCATAAGGACAGGAAAGCGTCCCGGACGCAGGTGCCACCATATTTGATCATCTCAGCAGACACACTATCGATTCCTGCTGCCTTTCCATTTTTCAGACTTCTTATCGACCATTCGATCTCTTCCAAAGTGATCTCGGATGCTGACTCCTCGAAGTCAGTCACAGACTCAGTCGTGGCGCCAGAATCCGGGATATTATCATACATTTATCTAAAATATTCACTCCATCGTGCTAAAACCTCTTGTGGGTTAGGAAGAATGTCCCCTGCTTTAGATTTAATTCTTTCCATTCTGGAAGTTGACGAACATCCCCGAGACTTCTTAACCTCTCTCCAAAAGAGTTTGGTATTTGCCTCGAAGTTCTCCGTCAGCTTCTCTTCTTTTTTCAATTTTATACTTTCACGCTTCTCTTTCACTAAAGCTTTGGTTTCATTCTTGCAGAGGCGATACATTTCTAATGCAAAGATGCAATATATTAATAATCCAGCCAGGCTTTTCTCTTTCTCTCTACGCTAGATTTAACATCCGCGTCCCACCATTCGTCACCTTTTGTTGTTATATGCCTCTTTGCGCATCCACTTGCTTGTTTTGCGCTTTCCACTATAATTTCTTTCATACTATCCCAGTCATTATCCACATCTAAGTCGGAGAAGTCCGCTTTTGCAAGACTTTCCTCGACTAGGCGCGCATACATACTCCTTATACTAACATCTTCCAATGCGACCAGAAAAACTCGCGTGATTCCCGTTTTAGACGGACCCAAAGAAGTCTCGGGTTCACCAGACAATAGTCTTTCACTCCAGACACAAAGCGGGATGAGAGTATAACGCCTACCCCTCCACTTGCACGCTTGTCCAGATCCACGCCGGACCACAGAGCAAGCATGCCATCGGGGAGGTCATCGACATCACACCCCTTCCGCTTTGTCTCTGTCAGACATAAGGCATCCAGGCTTTTCTCATTCATTATATCAATCATTTCGTCCATCTTAACTGTCATTCCACCTCTCACATTCCACGTGCCTATACGGCACTCTGCTCCTCTCGACCCGCCAGGTTTGGCGCTGCGTGAAGGATGGCGGCCCCCTTCGGCGCATGCGCGAGAGTCCACACCGACGGGGGCGCATCGGTGAGCGTCGCCTACGGGGGACGCCCTATCATGCACAGCAGTCATGTGTCAATTCGGTCAGAATTGTGGCCCTCTGGGCCAGCGGGGATCGCGACGTGCACGCTTCTAACAAGACCCCAAGACCCAAAACATATATATATATAAGTATAATAATCACAATATAATATAAGTAATTTAATTACGAGGCTATTTCCTCGAACAGTCTTTTCTTTCTTCTTTCGATGATGACCCTGATGGTCTCAGTCCAATGTCTAATTAGGAATACTAACAAGAGAGAAGAAATTTAAAACATGCCTTGTGTGTTTTTTGCGAATTTACCAAAACTATTTTTTTGTGTGGCATTTCACAAACTATAAAAGGTTTCTAATAGGTGATACATCTACTGTATTCGTTATTTAGCTACGAAATCATAAAAACAGTATTTAATCAAAATAACTCTTATATCAGAAGGCACTTTTCAAAGTTTATTGACTTAACAGACTATAGAATAAACAGTTCAGGTTATAATTTTCTAATAAAAGTAGTTAGAACTAAGTTTATTAAAACTCTATTTCTTATATTGTAAATAGTTACTTATAACTGTTTCCTTAGAGGACGACAGCATTTTTAGAACTTTGAAAAAATATAACCCATATTGATTGAGATAAAAAACAACTATTCATAATTAATAGTCTTGTTATGTTTTCGTTAGTATTAATTTTTCAATTTAAATAAAACTTAAAACTTTTCAAATGATTTTTAGCTATATCTGTATACATTTACGGTAGATATTCTTTTATACGTAGATTAAAGAAGATTGTGAGTAACAGTGCATTGAATTTGAACTTTATGCTAATGATTCAAAGTGTAATTTAGATTAAATTTTTCGAATTATAATATGTTGACGGACGTAGGCTAAAAGAATTATATTTAGATTAATAATAGTTAGAGAAGAATTATCTGAGAGTATATTCTCTGAAGTTTCATTTCTACTGCTAGTGGACTGCACACACACACATCTTTTTTTAAACGGTTTTATTTAGCTCGACCCGTACGGAATTTGTTTATTTATTTGGGTCAAAATTAGAAATTGAAATTTAAGCACCTTCCCGTTGTCAGATTGATCTGAAATTTGGTACACACATTTAATTTAGATGACAATACAATATAATAAAATCCCCTCTGAAATCATACCTATGGCAGAGCATATCTTATACTTTGGTAGATCATGAGCTCGGCGTTCGCTGGTGAAGCCGTAACGGCTGGTTATTGATGGTCAAAGTTACGATTATAGTAAGTCGATTCAGCGGACCCTGGACTCCGGAGCTATGAGATTTCGGAAGCGACCGGGATAAACCGCTAGGATGATGATTATAACGATTATAATAAGTCGATGCAATCCACACTTAGTATAGTAGAAAGTAATACAGAAATAGTTAATGGGCCCCACGTTTTTATTTTAGTCTAATATGCCTAAAAGCTATTCTGCCTAGTACTAAAATATTTCTGAACTAGAAGGTCAAAATACCTACTTGTTATAGTGTGGGCTGCTTAGTTTACCTACCAAGCAAACCCTGGTGTTAGTGTTCTTTCATGAACTGCCTTTCGGCCGCTGACATGGTTCATGTTATGAAAACCACTACCATCAGAGATATTAATGACCGAGACCGAGATTTATTTTGTAGTTTTCAGTGCACATAAAATAAAACCGATTAGCTTAAAAGTTTTTTTACCGATTTTTATTCTAAATCATGGTGTAGTGCCACTACACCTTCCTAAAATGTTATCAAGATAAACCCAAAACATCCTAAAAAAAAGACTGTGCCATAAAAAAACAAACTGATAGACGGATTCTTTGTCATAGAGTATTAATTTATAGTTTAATTTAATTATGCAAATGTAGTTAAAAAAAATCAAATTGTAAAAATAAATCTCAAATTGTAATTTTTTGCACATCACCTGGTAACACTATTAGCGGGGGACCGCCGAAATCCCGCGGAAAAATTCACAACAGATTTATGTTCTTTTTTACGCCCTAAATACTGCTTCAGATTATGTGATGTTGTTAATAAATGGTTTGTTTATGTAGAACAATGATCCCTGATGGTAAGTGGCTATGGTCTTATACTTGCATCATATAAGTGTAAGAAATTTAGAACTATTTTGATCAATTTTAACTTAGGCTAATATTACGGACGAACCAACTAAATTGATAGCGCAGAACCTATTATGGCACAATGGTATTCTACGACACTGCGTTGACTTTCTGTTATTTATTATGGTCTGGAACTCGCTTAGACATTACTATTTAATTCTAAATAAATACTACCTGTGAAAAAAAGTGAAACTTCAACGGACAAGTTAAAAAACGATTGTCAACGAGCAGATGTTAATGTAGGTACTTGTCCAATTTGAAAACCTGCCCCTAAAACTTTGTTGCGATTCGTTTTACCACTTGTCTGTTAAAGTTTCACTTTTAATATGGGTCCCAGCACACATTTCGATTTTTCGCAGGTTTACTGCAAATTATAATTTGGTTAGGTTAGGTACATTTTAATGAACGCATGTTTTATTTAAAAATACTTCTTTTTATCAAACAAAAAAAGTGAATTCGATCCGGAACCAAAAAAACATGCATAGTCTACTCTAAAATTATGCCGTGCTTCTACGCGGTCGTAATGCTTTTTCGTGACAGTAGTATATAGAAGAAGTCTATATAGAAGTTTCACTTCCAAAAACGTGCCGACTTAAGAATCACATCTTATTTTAAGTAGTTTTTGCATGTAATGTTTTTAATTACACTAGCAAGTGTGATTGATTTTGCAAAACTCTAATGATACGAATTTTAATTTTCTTTAAAATTGACCTCGAAACTTGTTTGATTGCTTTTCGCTCTTTAGAAGAATTCACGCTATATATCGTATTATTTTATAAATGTTATAAACGCGAAAGTTTGTAAGAATGTATGTTTGTTACTCTTTCACGCAAAACCACTGGATGGATTTTGATGAAACTTTACAATAATACAACTTACACATCAGAATATTACACAGATTATAATTTATAAAGATATAGTGTGAATAATTATCCAAAATACAACGATCTTCCATCACCATGCGAGTGAGACCACGGGACGCAGCTACTGTACCATATGTGTCCAATATGTGCCTTCTAACAAGCAACTGCAATACTCCTAAATTCATACTTTGACTAGAACTAAACTAAGTATACTATTAGTACACAAATCTATGAGTGTCCGTGTAGGGGAGTGTTTGGTGGAGAAAGGGGGGTAGGTATTTCAGAAACAAATAACAATATATTAGTTCCCCCGGGAGAGAGAACAGGGCTCAGCTCTTATACCGGGATTGGTTAGGGATGGGAATGATGTCGATAGTTGAAATATTAAAAAATAATTATTGTGTTTGCAGGCCGTAGAATAATATACAGGCGAACATAAGTATATCTACAACGTTTAGTAGACAAGAGTGACTATTAATCTGCAAACTACATAAATGACCAAAACTACCCAACTACCAAATTGATGAAACTGGAAAATGACAAAAAGTACTTAGATATTTAATGTCGCTTTTTCATTTGGCTTTTTTGTTTCACCGAGTTTCAAATCACGATTTCAAAAAAAATCATTTCAATAACAAACATCCAAAACCGACTTTAAATGTGACTAATAATCAAAATATAATTTTATTTTTGTATACCCGCCACGCTTGTCTAAGGCGGCTTGGCAGGTTGCATTTCGATGTTTTCCTTCCCCGTTGTAAGCACGTGGTAATTGTAACAATATACACATTAGATCAGAAAACTGCCTTAATAGTGTGCATGCGTTCCGGCCAGGATCGAACCCGCGCCCTTCGAGTTTGGGACGCGTGCGCTTAGCCAGTATTCTACCACGACTAATATATGTTATGTATCCTTAATTCATAAATAAGATTTTCCTTAAAAAGGTTTAATGCGCAAGTGGCATGTAATTTACTCGACGATAATTTAACAAAGCCAAAGAAGCTGTTTATAAAACATTGCCGTTAGACCCGGTTTCCACCAAAGCAGACACGAGAAAAGACGAGAGGAAAAGTGTTTTAAATAACCAATCAGGTTTCGTTATTTCCACTTCTCCTCTCCACTTCGGTGGAAATAACCTGCCAGCTGCGCAGCACATCTCCTCTCCTCTTTGCTTTGGTGGAAACCGGGCCTTAACCTGAAAGAGCTCACTGTAATACGGTAGGTATGTAATATGTTTTACTTCTGTAGTAAAATACTACAATAAAAAGTTTTTATTAAAAAACAAAATAATTTAAATTACTTATTAAATAATTCTTATTTTTAATATGTAATTTGACTCGGTAATATTGTGAATGGGAGTTAAACAAAGGGAGAATAATTTGTTTGATGATAAAAAATGTTCCAGATAATTTGATCAACTATTTCACGATAGCCTTAACTAGTATCTATATATTAGCTCCCTCCCGCGGTTTTCCCAGAGCGCTACAATATGGGGCTCTTCAAAAAGGGCGTGAACAGATACCTAAAGTCTCAACGAGGCAGGCGACGCATCGGCTCCTCTTGGGTTGCAGATGTCCATGGGCGACGGTAGCCACCTAGCACCAGGTGGTCCGTTTGCCAGTTTTCCTACTAGCAAACATTTAAAAAAAATCTATATATTAACACGTGAAGAAAAAACTTTGTACCTCTTTTTACGAAAATTGCACGAACTGAGGACTATGAAGTTTCGCACACTTATAATTTAGAAAGAAGAAAGAAAGAAGAAAGAAAAGACGTTTATTTAGAAAACACACAACGAGACAGACATGGAATGAATTACACGGTACGGTGATAAAAATTAGAGTCTCGCGATGGTACTAAATAGGTGCAGTTCAGCATGTGCCAGGCAACCGCGGATGCCTAACGCTGGTTTTCAACTACACCCTAGGACGAACGGATGTTCGTTCGTTTATACCTATAGAGAAGACAAATGCTAACATTTTTTTAAAATTATGCATAAATAATACTTTAAATCAATAAAAAAAACATTACACGCAACATGTATTTGATACACACACGTATATAAACTCTTTTGTTTATTGTTGCCTTGGTGAAATCTGTGATTACAGAAGTTGTAGTCTTTGATATTAATTATTATTTTCGAATTTGGAGCACGGGCGATCACTAATTTTAAGTAAATACGCGAAGAAACGTTTTTTTTAAATATCGATACTTAAATCTGAACGTTTCGTTTGCCCCATCACTAATAGCTGAAGTTTACGCGGGCCAACGAATTAGACGGCAGCCCGGAAGAAGTATTCATTTTCAGTATTAAATATTTCTCGCCTACCTTCATTTTGGCTACAAATATTTTTAATTTACACAGGGAAAATATTTCAATGGACGTTTTTGCTAAATAATAATGTAGGTTGTTTTGCATATAATAAGAAAACTTCTTTCCTAATATCACCTTTATTAGTTCTTGACATACAGCGGTATTTTAAACAACTTTTAGCGTTCCGTATGCTAAATACAAAATTTTGTGTGTGTGTCTGTGTGTGTGTGTGTGTGTGCAGTTCACACGAAGTGGAAGTGAAAATGCATAGAATTAGATAATTGTTTCCTAATTTTTATTAATATAAATATAATTCCTTTAGCCTGCATCCGTCAACATATTATAACTCAAAAAATTCAAACTAAATTACACTTTACATCTCAAGCATAAAGTTCAAAATTCAATGCACTATTACGCACAATTCATATATATAGAAATACAAATAAGTTTTGACATAATAATAACGACATGTTTTTTGCCGGTTCGGCGTACAATTTTTTATAACTTATACCAACCACAAAATATTCCTACTTATTTAATTTTAATTATTACTACATATTTCAATGTTACAATTGTTGTTACGAGTCACGAGACTCGAATTAAAATACCGTTAGATATACTATAGAGTTTATTAGAACTATACAAACACGTATAACACAGGTACAAATATAACCGAGCACAACAAATCCAAACGTAATGCAGGTCATAAGTCAATAAAACGCGCAATGTCCGTCACTAATAGATTTGCGTGTTATTGACTCGTGCATTACGTTTGTACTGGTTGTGTCCAGTTATATTTGTACCTGTGTTATACGTGTTTGTATAGTTATTATATATTCTATAGTAATTCCAACGGCACTTTAATTTGAGTCCTGCAACTCATACATACATTTTGATATAAAATTGTAATACTAATTACTTAACCAATGCATATATAAATCAGGTTTTTAAATATAACACTGCACAGCAAAACATCCCGCCTCAAATGCTCATCAAACACTATACGTCACTATGAGTTAGTGTAATTTAGTGATGCTCCGTTGTCTATATTGTTTTGCCACGTGGCCGGCAGGTGGCGCACGCGTCTATCATATATGGAAAAAAGGTTTCATCCGCTTAGTACCAGACATATTTATTACATAGCCAGTTTTATTTAATATATTTGTATGCAATATATTTATGCGAATAACATGCTTTAGTGAGGGACTGGCCGACTGACAGCTAGACTTTTTTAAATTTTTATTTGTTAATTTTTATTTATGTCTTTAAAAGATTTTAATTAAATTTTTAATAATGTAATTTAAAATTGTAGATTATATTGTAATTATTAATCTGAAATAAATAAGTTATTATTATATTATTACTTAATGATTCAAAAGAGGATATACTTTTATAATCTTAGAAATTAATTTCTTCCTAATTTAGATAGATGAAAAATAGTTTATTGTTCACCACATAAGCATAAAGTAAATCATTTACAGTAATTTCGTGTCTAGGCAGGAACAAAGGGCGGCCTTATCGCTTTAGAACGATCTCTTCCAGACAACCCGGGCCGTGGATTGTGTGAAAGGATCCAAGAGTGTATGACGGTGGTGTGCAAATAAAATACATGTAATTAACATCATACATAGATATTACACAGTACATATAATTAAGAAAAAGAAAATAGACAATAACACATATTAATATTAAATATATCCAAATATATATATTATTAATAACAGCAATAAAACAATATAGATATCAATATTATATATATTAATATAATACATACAATATGACGAGTGACGCTCGCGGACCGCGTTCGTAATACCGAAGTAAGAAAGAGAGTTGGTCTGAAAGAGAGTGTCGGGGTGAAGGTAAGGAAAGGAATGCTCCGGTGGTTCGGGCATGTGGAAAGAATGTATGATGAAAGAATGACTAAACAGATATACAATGCAAAAGTGGATGGATGCAGAAGTCGCGGAAAGCCACAACACACCTTCCATGATCAAATTGATCGTGTACTAGCAGAAGGTGATGTCAGGAGCCTTAAGAACAGACGAGCGTGCATGACAAGAACTATGAATGTCAAAGAAGCAAGTGAGGTGCGTAAGAATAAACCTAAATGGCACTCTGTTGTTCGTGCCTACCCCGCAAGGGACCTGGCGTGAAGCTATGTATGTTTGTATGTATGTATGTATGTATGTATTGAATATACATCTATACATATAAGTAAAACTGGAGTGTCTATTTGTAATATTGAAATAACCGCTTTTTACTACATGCATATAAATATATATATGGTGTACACCAAAATATCATTTTTTACAATTTTTGTCTGTCTGTCTGTTCCGGCTAATCTCTGAAATGGCTGGACCGATTTTGACGGGACTATTATTAGCAGGTAGATGATATAATAAGGAGTAACTTAGGCTAAATTTATTTTGGACAAACTCTTTTATTTTGGAATTATAACAATTTTTAATCACCACGCGGGAGAGACCAAGGGGCGTAGCTAGTTATTAATATATGTGTAGCAACAAATTTAGCTATACAATATTAATAATAGCAATAAAACAATATAGGCATCAATGTTATATATATTAATATAATATGTACAATATTAATAAATATATTAACAAACTAGCTGACCCGGCAAACGTTGTTTTGCCATATAAACGATAACTTCTGCCCGCGTAGTGCGGTTTTTTAACTATCCCACGGCAACTCTTTAATTTTTCGGGATCAAAAGTATCCTATATGTTGACCAGAGATATAAGCTACCACCAAACAAAATTTTATGTAAATCGGTCCAGTCGTTTCGGAGATTAGCCGGTACAAACAGACAGACAAACAGAGAAACAAAAATTTGAAAAAAATCTAAATTAGTTCTATTTCACTTCTTACATCCCCCTGACTCGGTTTTTAGCATTTTTTTCATTGTACAGAAATTCGACCTCTACAATTATATTTTATGTATGTAAATTAAAGTACATACATACAATGTGATATTAAACATAGATTAAAATTAAATTTAGCAACTATAAGTACCAAAACTACTACAGAACCTCATGATTTAGAATTCTAGATTTTGAAACTAAGCAATGAGACGATTTATAACTATTGAATTCAATTTTTTTTCTTACAATCCTTTTCGGCATTTAATTTTACTTGCATTTGGCATTCTAACTATAAATATGAGGCGGCAAAGTTATTCAATTTAATAACAAGTATTTCAATTGAATGAATGAATAAATAAATGAATAACTTTATTGCATATATATATAGATACATCGGACGGCCTTCTCACCACAAGCGATTTCCTCTACACCGAGGCGATACCCTACAGATCATATAAATATTAATTTCATTAACCGACTTCCAAAAGGAGGAGATTCTCAATTTGATCGGTGTATTTTTTTAAATTTATGTACACCGATTACTCTGAGATTTATGATCCGATTTACGTGATTCTTTTTTAGTTCCATCCGGAATAGTTGCCATTTGGTCCCCTAAATTTTTTCAGAAATTGATTTTGACTATCATATACCATATCTATACATATAATAAAATTGTAGAGGTCAAATTTCTGTACAATGAAAAAAAATGCTAAAAACCGAGTCAGGGGGATGTAAGAAGTGAAATAGAACTAATTTTGTTTTTTTTTAATTTCTTGTTTCTCTGTCTGTTTGTACCGGCTAATCTCCGAAACGACTATACCGATTTACATGAAATTTTGTATGGTGGTAGCTTATATCCCTGGTCAACATATAGGATACTTTTGATCCCGAAAAATTAAAGAGTTCCCGTGGGATAATTAAAAACCGCACCACGCGGGTAAAGGCGCGGGCAGAAGTTATCGTTTATATGGCAAAACAACGTTTGCCGGGTCAGCTAGTTTAAAATAAACTATATGTCATTATATTAACTGTTGCGGTCGCTTACAGTGTATGCACTTATGTATATATTAAGGACTTTTCCACACTTATTTTTTTTTTAATAATACGACTGCAAAACTTGCACCTAAGTGGAACATAACAAAATATTGTAAAGCAAAGGTGCGTTTAACTTGATTGATATTTATTACAACAGGGGTTACTACAATTCGATCTATACATGGTAATATATTTTTGCTATTACGCTTAACATTGTAACCTTTATTTGTATTAGGACAAGGTCGATTTTTAATTTACTTTGTACATTTTTGACTGCAAATATAATTTTGCATTTTTTTTATATATCTGATAATATTTCAGTCGACCTTATAGCAAATATATTAAGGTTGATTCTTGAATAGATGTATTAATTTCATCTGTAAATTAAGTTGGCGTAACACAAAGGTGTAGTTCGAAAGTCAGTGGGTGAATTATTCTCGTGAGAATTTGATTTGTAATTAAAAGTAGATACACGATTTTAATTTTGTTTGATATACTTTTGACGTTTATTTGACACTAGCTTCTGCCCGCGACTTCGTTTGCATGGTGCGGTTTTTTAACTATTCCACGGGAACTCCTTAATTTTTTGGGACCAAAAGTATCCTAAATGTTGACCAGGGATATAAGCTACCACCATAGAAAATTTCATTTAAATCCGTCCAGTCGTTTCGGAGATTAGCCGGTACAAACAGACAGACAAACGGATAAACAAAAAATTATAAAAAAACTAATTTAATTCTATTTCACTTACATCCCCCTGACTCGGTTTTTAGCAATTTTTTTTCATTGTACAGAAATCGACCTCTACATAGATATATAGATTGGTATTAGTATTGGTGGAGTTATACTCATCCTGCATAAATAGAATGACGAGCTTCGAAGGGATAAGAGGAGTTAAGCATCAAAATTATGAGTAAGCTTATCAAAAGACCTAATTCGTAGCAGAATGTTGATCTAAAACATTCAATCTACAGTCAATATTGTTATAACCTCGGACAAATTCCACATACAGATTTGTAGAAGCATTTATTACCCGTCTGCGTTTGAACTATGTACGAGAGCGAGCAACGTCGGAAAAACAAGAATTTCAAGAAAGCCAGTTTTTAGATATGCTATTGCTCTCACTCTCCCGGACGTAATACGGGCAGTCTGGCTGGCGGTAGTGGTTGCGTTCATCGTTCATTTTTCAAAGCATTTTAAGAAGGTTTCTTTTTTGCTTATTATTTTAAATGGAATTTTTGACACATGAATCTATTATTGCCAGATATTTTTATTGTTGTTTAAACCGTGCCAGACGCCAATTCAGAATTGATTTTTTTTTCAAATTATTTTAGTATGGCTGAAATTTTTATATGACGTTATTTAACTAGCTACAAACCCAAAATTAATTTGCTAAACAGTAATTCAATTGTTAACCTTCAGCCAGAACGATCTAAAAGTGTAAAGTGATGTGGTATAATTTTGCTTGCGTATTGGCGTCTGGCACGGTTTAAACAACAATAAAAATGTCTGGCAATAATAGATTCATGAGTCAAAAATTCCAATTAAAATAATAAGCAAAAAAGAAACCTTCTTAAAATGCTTTGAAAAATTGATATTTTCGCTGTACAGATACGATGCGCACTGATGAACGCAACCACTACCGCCAGCCAGACTGCCCATATGACGTCCGGGAGAGTGAGAGGAATAGCATATCTAAAAACTGGCCTTCTTGAAATTCTCTCTCGAAAACGTTGCCAGCTCTTAGACGATAGTTGTAATCCCTTTACGATCTTTTATGACCTTTATGTTTGATGCAGAATAGTTGATGCCCTAAAAATTTAACAGTTTGGCGTAATATTTTTAATTTTATGAACATTTTTTATGATTTTTTTAAAATAGATATTCTATGAATTTTCTTGTAGTATTGTACAATTGACTTAATTGTGACTATGCGATCCAAATTATTTTTTATATAAATTATTTTCAATGGAAACTGTATTAGTATATTTATTTTGTATTTTATACATACATACATACATACATAACTTCACGCCAGGTCCCTTGCGGGGTAGGCACGAACAACAGAGTGCCATACAGGCTTATTCTTACATACCTCACTTGCTTCTTTGACATTCATAGCTCTTGTCATGCACGCTCGTCTGTTCTTAAGGCTCCTGACATCACCTTCTGCTAATACATGATCAATTTGATCATGGAAGGTGTGTCGTGGCCTTCCGCGACTTCTGCATCCATCCACTTTTGCATTGTATATCTGTTTAGTCATTCTTGTATTTTATATTTAAGCATATTAATTACTGTTTTTTCTCAAATAAATTAAACGAAATAAATACATATAGATATGGCAGATTATTAGGTTATCTGATATACTCGTAAATATATATGTTTTCTATCACCAAGAATTAAGCATACAGCCAATATGTGTTTTGTTACTTACTTATCCAGGGCATGCCCTGGCATACCTCATCCGCCCACACTTGCCCACCATTCACAACCTATTAGTGCTGTCATGGCAAATAATAGGCACGTGCCACACACAGCGTTAATCGTCTAATATCTATTTATTTCATGTTGTTTGCAAGGTCGTTAGCGCAGCGGGGTACGCCCCACGCGCATGTGGACGCGCCCTAACTGTTTGTACTGTGTTAAAATAATATATTTTGCAAAGTCATAGGATTTAGGTCCCACGTGAATGATTTTGTGTATTTCACGAATTTCATGAAGCTAAACAGGCTCTAACTGAAGACTAGCTGACGAGAGCCCAATTCATTGGACGTCATATAAAAATTAAAATTTATTATTAATCAAAAACAAATATAGCCTATGTTACTTAGGAATAATGTACATTTCCAATGGTGAAAGAACTTTCAAAATCGGTTCAGTTGTTTAAGAAATTACTTCCTACAAACAAACAACCTCACAAACTTTTTTTATAATATTAGTAACGACTGGTATGCTGTGACCCAAAGACTGGTCTATACCTTGGATAACAAGACTGTTTATTCGACTTCTTTGTGAAATACAAAACTACCCACAATTTACATAAAATACAGTAACCACTGTCCATGAGCTGGGCAATCTACCTGTTTGCCAGCAAGACATGACTGACAAACAAACAACACCACAAACGATACTGCGTTTCAATCCTTGCACATACCTAATGATCTAGATAGCTGTAAAGCCAATAGAGGCTGTACCAGACGCTGATTGATGTTAATGAATCGTGATGAACCAACATATGTGTACGATATGCTATGTATACATATATACTAATACTAGTTAACGCTCTCGACTTCGAACGTAATGATCAATATTCATATTTTGAAGATAGAACCAAAGACCTTACTTTAAAATATTTTTCTTTGTGATCCGATCATCCAGAAAGCATTAATGAAATTTTAGATAAAAAAAAGAACGAAGACTTCTTTAAAACTGCAATAATAGATCAAACTCACTATGGAAAATGCATTTAAATACAAAAAAGCAAGCAAATGAAGTTCTTAAATGAAAACGAGGAACGGAAACCTTTGAGAGGTAATCCTCATTTTTATTCGGGGAAATTCGATTGTTTGGTAAAAAAGGCTTTATTTGTCCTTTTCTTAAGTTATTTATGTTATGTTACGTTACCATCAGCGCGTTCCATTAGTAGCTCACAACGCCCAAAATGATCCGTTACCCGCTCCACAAGGCGATCGCTGTCGTTGTGGTTGTGGTGATTTTCGATCACACAATGATCACAACGACCCATATCAAAAGGTAGGTCGTATAACCGTTCCGTTGTTAAAAGTTTACTGACTAGCACACTCGCGTCCCGAACTCAAAGAGCGCGGGTTCGAATCCTGACCAGAAAGCATGAACCGCTTAGACAGGTTTCTGATCTAAGCTGCATATTGTGAAGATTACCACGTGCTGGAGGAAAATATCATGATGAAACTTATTCATCGAGATAACAGATTTGTCGATAGCGCCAATCTGCCTTGGAGAAGCGTGGTGGGAATACTACCCTATACCAGTAGTGGGACACTTATGGGCTGATGTTAATTTTTATTATAACCGATCATTTAGTTTCGTAAGCTTAAATTATAATGAAAAACACTAAAAATTAATTATTTGGCTCCAAATTTAAGGTAATTTTTAAAAATGCATTTTAAAGTATGTTAGTATTGCTGAAAAGTGTACAATAATTGATTGTTAAGAAAATTTTACTGTATTTTTTTTATTACATGATTTCAGAAGACAGGTAGACGGCCCATTTCACGGAAAACAGCTACCATCGCCTATGGACATTTGCAACGCCAAAGGTGCTACAAATGCGCTGCTGCTCTCTAAAGGTTGTTATGGCGACATACTTTAGACCAGGGGTAGTATTCATCCAGTCGGGCAAATGCCCTATCACCTGGCTGTGGGTTGTTTTGGCCTCTTACGACAGGCCACCCCGCCGCAGGAAATTGTATTCTTGCTCCTATCCTGCACGGATGTTAAGTGGAAAATGTGAAATGCATTTCGACTTAGACTCTAATACTCTTGGAGTTTTATTTAGAAAGAAAAAAATGTTTGCAAGCAAAAAAAAAGGTAATCAAAAATATGAACTACCTTCAATGGAACAATATATCCGTGAGAATATTAAAAGAAATGTTCGATCCGAACATCTAATAAACAAACACAATTCAAAGACTCAAAGGATAACATTTCGAGGCCATAAAATCATATTTTTCGATTTTCAAAAACCGACCTCCCACGAAAGAATGTTCGATGTTTAAAATTTGAAATTTTAATGGGTTCTGTTATACTCGCTTGTGATTGGTCGGCGGCTACCGGAAGCTGCTCCAGCGCACGGTAGCAACAGGCTGATACCTCAATTAGCGGGCAAATGTCAAAATTCTATGTGAACTTACCTTTGAATGGTTATACAGGTTGATGTCATTAAAAACTTACGTGATAATTCTATAACTTTGCCAAGGATACAATTTTAATTGAAGAATTATACATATAAAGAAGAAATTACATACTATTGAATACAATGTAAGAAAACTTAACTTATTTGTATTGTATTCTACCCATAGTCCCTCAAGACTATAAGTAGAATACTGAGCCCAGATCACTGTCTTCTATGGGTAAGGTGCCCAGAAGGCTGGCTACGTTTCCTCGCTGGATTGCCATACTGATCCGTTGGCCGAGGTAGGCACCAGCCCTCTGATCACCTGAAGACTCGATGAGTCGTTTTGATAAAACTTAAATTCTATAACTTAAATTTAAATATTAGGTAATTATAATTTCATGACATTTACGAATTTGAAAACGAGCTGAATATTACTTTCAATTTATGAGTGATTTAAGTTTAAAAAATATTTCTGTAATGTGATAATACTAGTGTTAGTGACTGTGTCACACAAAGGCAGCTTAGGGTTTAATGCATTTTTTATGATGCGATATTGTTATTAATTGTTGATGCCGTTAAGAATTGACAGGTAAAGTAAAAGTACTGGGTATGGATGGACTGGATATATCATAATATACTGTACAAGTTTCTAATTTTTGATATCTTATTTATTCTTAATAATTCTTATTAATTTTTGATATCTTCTTAGATATTGTTACGACCGACAAAGACCAATTCACACCAGCAGTTTAATCCCTTTCATCATTTGGACTCCTTTGTGTTTAAAATTTGTATTTGTGCGTGTTATTGAATCGTGCATTACCTTTGCACCAGTAGTGGTCAGGTATGCTTGTACCTGTATTATCCGTGTTTGTATAGTTTAAATAAATTCTATAGTAATTCCAACGGCATTTTTATTGCGAGTCCTGTAACTCGTAACAATATGCTCTTCATGTTTCCTGCAAATAATTTGAATTTATATCCCGATGGATATCAGACAGCATCCTGTATATGTGTAAATGAGTCGCGCACGCCGTTTGTTTCACACGTCCCTCTCCGATCGCGTCACGTGGTATTTTCCGACGAAGATACGAAAGATGGAGCAAATGATAGGAAAACCATTTTGAAGGGATTCCTTGTGATTTGAAACTCGATGAAACGAAAAAGCGACACTCAAAAGATATAAACACATAAATCTATAGGGCTAACCCTGCGTGAATGAGATTACGAAGATCACATTGTGTGGCACAGATTAGAGACTCAATAAGAACGATGATTAAACATAGGTCCAATTTGGACCGGAATAAAACTGATAGTGATATTTTTAGACTAAAATAGTATAAAAATTGAAACTGATACTTACAAAGATGTAAGATAAAGGGATTTTATTTATATTAATAGAAGTTAGAGAAGGATTATCTGTGAGTATATTCTCTGAAGTTTCGCTTCTACTGCGTGTGAAGTGTACACACACACATGCATTTCTTTATGAGGAGAATCTCAGGGTGGAGGAGGACCATCAGCGGTGCGAGGAGGAAAGTCGCGTCCGGTGTATGGGATTCGCTTCGTTGGGGTAGCACTAGCATCCTCTTACGGATGCTATTGCCACGCCATCGTGTGGTATACTCAAATCCCTGACTATCAAAGAAAAAAAATACTGCATAAATAAAAAACAAATAAATAATTATAATTGCATAAGTTGATAAAAAATGCTATGCAATAGCTTTATTTTTACACCTTGGATTACACTATTGAAGTTTTAGTAGGGTTCACCCCAGGGGGTGCCGCCCTGGACTCCCCCCCCCGTCCAGGTAGCGGTACAAGGGGATGCGTCCCCGGGGCCCCGAGCGGCCACTGTCACATTCCCCCCTTCACTCCGTGACAGTGGTGTCCCACCTTTCCGCCTCCAAATCCTAATGCCTTCCCCTCCTTCCCAAACCTCCTCCCCAAACACCCATCCCTTCCGTTGCGACCGCCAGCGTCGAGATTTTCTCCGCTGGCCGTCGAGGACGGCGGTGGTGATGTCCACCCCACCACCGCCCGCCTGACCGGCGACCTACCCTCCCCCGCTCCGTCCGCCGACGCTGCTGTGTGCGCGAGGCGGCGGGGAAAAGGGGAGGAAGGAGAGGGGGGAGAGGTGTTGGCGCAGGAGCAATCCTTCGCAGCCTCCCCCTCCCCCCATTGCGAAGCCCCCCCCCCCGCCACTGACGCTGCTGAGAGCGCGAGGCGGCGGAGGGGGAGAAAGGAGAGGGAGG
This sequence comes from Dendrolimus punctatus, assembly GCA_012273795.1. NCBI lineage: Eukaryota > Metazoa > Arthropoda > Insecta > Lepidoptera > Lasiocampidae > Dendrolimus > Dendrolimus punctatus. The sequence goes on along the minus strand of CM022551.1, from coordinate 12,722,653 downwards.
GGTGATGGCGCAGGAGCAATCCTTCGCAGCCTCTCCCTCCCCCCCCCCTATCGCGAAGGCCCCCCCCCCCGCCGCTGACGCTGCTGAGAGCGCGAGGCGGCGGGGGGAGGAGGAAGGAGAGGGAGGGGTGATGGCGCAGGAGTAATCCTTCGCAGCCTCCCCCTCCCGGCGGCAGCGGGCGTCGAGGTCTAGGAGATCCATATAGACCTCCGCCCGCACTAATGTCGCGAGAGGGCGCGAGAGGTAGCCGCGCGTCCCTCTCAGGGCCGGGGAAACACCATTCCCCGGCCCGCACACAGGAGAGGCCGCCTCTGCTTATGGAGGCGGCCAGCCGCTGCCGGGGTCGCGGGTTAAGCTCGCGCACATACCGTGACCCCGGCGCTAGGCGGAAAGAAGGCTCCCATGGGGTTTTAGTGGGTATACCGGCAGCCGGTCGTATTGAACCGGCGTCGGGGAGCCCCACACACCGGCCGCGCATGATCCCCCGCGCGGCTGACGGTCCGGTAACGCATTTCCCCATGTAAAAAAAAAAAGAAAAAAAGGGTTCCCTGTTTTTTACTCGTAATTAATATAAGTTATATTAATTTAAAATAATGTAGCTTTCTAATGGTGAAAAAATTTTTGAAATCAGTTCAGTAGTTTTTGAGTTTATTCGTTACAAACATATAAAAATCTAAAAATACACATCTTTCCCCTTTATAATATATATAGACAAAAGCTGAAATAACGATGTTACAAGGGTTCCTTAAACGTCAAAATTGCTGCAAAAACCTAAAAATCATACCTCATATACGTATATCACATAGAAACCAGTAAAATTTTAACAGATCATTGCATCTTGCAGTTTAATACCGGTAACGGGTATAAGAAGACACTGGGCCCTGGAGTCCGGAGCCCGGGCGCTCCCTCTCCCCTGTCATATAAATCAGCGCAGCCGTGATTTAATATTAATGATGTTTTAACCTTAGTGATTTATTTGGTCTGACCCAAGTTTTAAGCGACGCGTTTTATTTATCTATGCCTTAACAGAGTTTTATGCCTTGCCAGAATTCTTCCGTTATCACGGCTACCGAAATGTGGCCGAAACGTCGGAATAATAAAACCACATAAAATATCCCGCTTAAAACCGTTAAAACGTAGTGTTTTCTTCATGTTAATATTATGTTACTTCCATGATGCAGGTTACATTAAGAACAATACTATTGTAACGGATTCAAAATATTTGACTAATAAATAAAGCTTTGTCCGACAAATACCTACATATAACTAAGAATGACCTGAATGATGACATTTATTGTATCTGGTTTTTAAAAACGTAGTTTTAATTTTGTTAAACAATAAAGTGTTTTCATTCATTCAATGACCAGCTTGTTTGTACAGTGATTCAAAATGAAAATTAAAATAAAGATTTCAAAATTACGTAGTGAATGAGGTATTTTACACCTTGTAGAAACAAAGCATAAGCCAAAATTAGATGGCTCATTTAATTATGCGTTTAAAAAGCGTATATTTATATAAGACCATGAGTTATTTTCTTGTTTAAGCATAACACAATTTGATTCACCTAAAAACAGAGTTTTATTTATTAAATACAGATAAGTTTTATATAACAAATATCACAATAAAATAGTTAAGTAGGTACTAACCTAAAAACAGAGAATCGACAATTAAATGTTCATGCTTTACTATTCTTATTATAAAAACTTAAATCGTCTTTTGCACTTTTAAATTGAAGCAAATTCACAAACACAACTGAGTTATAAAGTTATAAGAAAAAACATTTGTAATTTAACTATCTGAAACTATTCGATTCGAAAGAAAAAAGTACGTTTTTTCAATCTCCCACTGGTGGCTCCCTCTTGTCGCTGCACTGCTAGGTACATACTCAAATGTCAGTGTAAATACTCATGTGTCAATGTCATCACAAAGCTTACATTTATACTAAATTGATATTGTTTTAGGTCTTTTATTATCTATCTCGCTCGCGCACTGGCACATACTTGAAGGAAGAAATTGTCAGAATTTAAGTAAAACAAATCTTTAAAAAAATAATGCTTCACAAACATTTCAAATAGAATCTTTGTTTAAGAAACATTGTCCGAATCAAAATGATTTTTATGTTTAAAAATAAACATCCTTCTTGAATGTATTTTTTCTTTTTTGTCCATTTTTAAAAACTCTAGAGTCTAGAGGAAAGAAGGTGGAAGATGCTTGGCCATCTGCTAAGACACAACACCTTCTTATGAACGTTAATCGAAGGCAAAGTGGAAGCAAGAAGAGGGAAGGGAAGACCAAGGCAAGCATTCATGGATCAAATAAAAGAAAAAGTGGGTTTCGTGTCTTACATAGAAGTAAAACAACTGGCCCGTAATAGAGAAGATTGGAAGAGGCTCCACCGACAAGAGCATGCTCTTAAATGATAAATGAAATGAACGTATTAATATTTTTTTTATTATAGTGAAGGTGACAAATAGGCAGATGGCCCATTTGATGGAAAGTGGTTAATGCCACCTATGGACGTTTGCAATACCAAGGGCGATGCCAACGCATTCCCAGCTTTTAACATGGAATATAATATGCAAAATAAAGGGGTTGGAATAGGAAATATCTAATGGCAGTTTTCGACTGTTGTCTTTTTGATTAGACGGGGGTTCGAAAACCACATTTTTATCCGGTTTCCTTTTACTTGTTCGCATTTCACGCAGATGTGGCGATGGGTGTAGTGCTTTATTTGTGACCTAATTGGGCCACAATCAATATCTTTGATATTATCGCAGGTGTGGCCCCCAGCATAAAATTGGAGTTGCTAGAGGTTAGACAAATTTGAGAAAGTGGTGTCCCTATTATTTTCTACGTTGATTTTCCATACTCTACTCTAAAATGTGTCCCTATTTTCTGGCTATGCGTCTATACTTGTGTACAATGGGGAAAAAAAGTGTGCGTCTCGGGATGTCCGACAGAAGTGTTAACTTAAAGTAATCTAAGTTGAACGATTTAATTTTGAAATGGTTTAACTTGATAAAAGCTTAAGTTGTTACTTAAAATTTATGTATATATGAATATTATAATGTAAGGAAAGGTTATATATCAATAAATCTTTTATTAATTGTAAAATATGTTTATTCTAAGTTAAAATCTTGAATATGTGTATTAGAATTTTTTGTATGTACATTATTAGTAGCATTATTTAATATATTTACCGAAATACGGCTAACACTGTGGGTTAGAGGGAGAGAGGAGGAACCTGCCTACCGCTGCCAGATGCGTGAGAGAAAGGGAAACCAGGCAGACTGGCACCGTAACGCGTTGCGTAACGAAGCGGCTTACCCTTCCATGAGAAGTTATCACTTCAATAAAAACACGCTCGTCGCCCGTGACTTGTTCCACACACTCCTAAGTTCCGACCCCACAGTTTTTGTTTATTGCTAATAAGCCGTCGCCGGCAATCCAGCGGTGAATTGCATCTATCACACACGGCGGGGGATTTAATATACATACTGTTTTCCAGATTTCTTTTTAACCGACTTCGAAATAGGTAAATGTAGATTTAGAAAAGGTCTGTTCAGTACTCGATATTCAGTTATTTATTTACATAAAATGTTAATTTAATTTCTGTGAAACATTCGGGTTTTATTCATGTAATAATTTAAATTTAAAGAGTTTTACATTGTTGAAGTGAAACTTCTTTAGAATCGTTGTGATTTCAAACACGATGAAATGAAAAAGCGACACTAAAAATAGATATACACATACAATTCAACCTTATTTATGAGTAGGTATTTTGAAAAAAAACGCATTTCTCTTTACCCGTATTAATTTTGAATTTAAATGCAACTTAAAAGATTTCAATTGAATTTTAGCTCCATATCTATATTATTGAGGCAGATATACTTTTACACGTCGATCAAAGGAAATTATGCGTAGCAGTGCACTGATTTCTTAACTTTAAAACTGATAATTCTAAGTTTATTTTGAATTATAATTATATTTAAATTATCTGAGACTATATTCTGTGAAGTTTCACTTCTACATGTTTATAAAATTCATTTAAAATAAAAATAGCAGAAAGCTTCATGTGTATCGGCAGCAGGGCCTGGGTTACAAGCTACCGGCATTAAAGAGTACAGAGACCGAAACCTCCTCACAATTCGTACCCTACTAGTCTTGCTACTTCTGTATCTGGTCCTTCACTCAGCAGCCTAGTGAGAGCCTCTCTAGGTACGGTCGGCTCTCTTATAGGCTCTCCACTATAAGACCGTTGACGGTGAAAACTATTGGCACAATAATCGTTGACTCCAAACTAACCTTGTAAGCAAGGTGTAAAATATTTACCTACTTACTTTTTCCTTTTCTTTCTTCACGTCATTATCGTCATGTGGATTACATGAGCTTATTGGCTTTAATAGTCCGTGGAGCCCAGTACAGCGTTGCAATGCTGTTTTAGAGAACTGACCGGTGAGTTCTGGCAAAGCGAAAAAAAAGAAAATTGCTGGTGGATAACACGGCCACGAGGTTAGGTCTATGCAACATTTGTATTGTTAAGATTTGTATAGTACAGTTGTGTCGTAAGTAAATTATCTTAATTTATATCATCAAAATAGTCCAGTATTCATGGTAGCGTAATGGCTAACGCACGCGTCCCAAACTCAAAGGGTGCGGATTCAAATCCTGGCCGAAACGCCTGTACCACATAGGCAGTTTTCTGACCTAATGTCCATATTGTTACATTTACCACATGCTTATAACGGTGAAGGAAAACATCGTGATGACACCTGCATATCGATATAATCGATGTTTCAAACCTGCCAAGCTGCTTGGACAAGCGTTCTGGGTATACTATCCGTTCCCACTACAGCAGGAGGCCCTAGCTCAGCAGTGGGAGGCTTTTTGGGCTGTTATTATTATGTCACTAGCATTTATCCACGTTGGAAAGGTAACAAACATTACAGTTCAGCTGGGTAATGGATTTTTTAGCATGAAAATACATGAATCCCAAAAGTTTCCGTAAAACCTCTAGATAAGTAATGTTACTAAAGACATATATACATACAGAACTACACTGGTTTTACTAAAGTTTTTATCGATCAGTGAAAATTTCACATCAGGATAAACAAAACTTAACCTAGACACTTTAACCCTCTCCCAAGAAAATTCCCGTAGGATTATAGAGATAGAAAATACCGCAGATTTTAAGTCCTGGAATTTAATATCGGTTAGCGAAAATCTCATCGCAATCGATCCAGTAGTTTTTACGTGTACCCCGAATAAACAAACACAAAAACGAAGAAACAAAAGAATACACAAATTTTATAATATTGTTACGAGCTACAGGACTCGAATTAAAATAAATGCCGTTTGAATTACTATATAGTTTATTAGAACGTACAGTTCACAAACACGTATAAAACAGGTACAAAATAAAACTGGATGCAACCAGTTCACACTGCACGATTCAGTGCAATTTAACACGCGCAAAGTCCGGCGACAGCGACATAGTGTCGCTAATCGAAAGTACTACACGTCTTAATCGTATCGAATTCGTCGATTGATTGCGTCACCCCTCCGTTCGGGCATTGTTTTATACTAACTATACAGTACAAAAAAAATCGACCGCGTGCCATTGCATCGCCGGCACTCGGAAACACCAGTGAATCTCCGAGAAATAGTAATTTGCACACCTGGCAAGCTTCGGCGCAATGCAATAGAAACAAGGATTAAGTCGTTCGGCACTAATTACAGCCATAAAATAAGTACGATAACAATAGATGTTCTTAAAGTTTAAAAGCGAAGTAAATAAAAGAATTCGTTTATACAACATGCCAGATGTGCGGTCTTGTCGGTATGTAACAATATTATAGATATCTTCAAATATGTGACAATATGCGAGCGAGTATGAGAACTCCATTTAAACGTCTCCTTACAATTTTGAAACAGAACTATCCCAGGAAAGCGTGACCCCCATACAAATCACCTTTCACCTCGCCGTACTCAGCAACGTCTGCTCCCATTCTAACAGCAAATAGCTTTTTATTGACCGAAGTGTTTAGCGCGCTTGTCGGCGAGCGCTACTCGACCGCTAAAAGCCGAATTTTAAGTATTGATAACAATATTTTAAATAAATAACGGACAGGTGATAGGTTAGGACTAAGACGGAACGTGACTGGCTTTGTCGCCATGATTGGTTGAGAATTCTTCGTTCGAATTCAAAAGTGTGTACTCAAACTAAGATTTTAAAAATGCTTGTCTCCACGATTGGTTATGAGTTCTTCTTTCGAATTCAAAATATTTCAATCTAAGATTTTTAAAATTTTAACCGCCATGATTGGTTGAGCGTTCCTCTTTGGAATTCAAACTAGATTTTTAAAATGTTTGTCTCTTCGATTGGTTAAGAGTTCTTCTTTCGAATACAAAATATTTCATTCTAAGATTTTTTAAATTTTAGCCGCCATGATTGGTTGAGCGTTCTTCTTTCGACCTCAAACTAGATTTTAAAATGCTTGTCTCCACGATTGGTTAAGAGTTCTTTTTTCGAATTCAAAAGCATTTATTTAAACTAAGATTTTTTTAAATTATTGCCGCCACGATTGGTTGAGAGATGAACGTTCAAATTCAAAAGTTTTAATTCGAACTAAGATTTTTTAATTTTTTGTCGCCACGAATGGTTGAGAGATCTTCGTTCGATTTTAAAAGTTTATATTGAAACTAACATCTTAAAAATATTTGTCTTCTCGATTGGTTAAGGGTTCTTCTTTCGAATTCAACATTTTTAATTCAAACTAAGATTTTTAAAATTTTGGTCTTCATTATTGGTTGAGAGTTCTTCATTCTAATTCAAAAGTTTGTATTCCAACTAAGATTTAAAAAAAAATTACCGCCATGATTGGTTGAGAGTTGTTCGTTTAATTCAAAAGTTGTCATTCAAACGAAGATTTAAAAATATCGCCACAATTTGTAGACGTATTATTTTATTTTAATTTTTAATTTGAGGTACAATTATATATTAATTTTAAATATCTAACAACTATTAACAAAAACTAATATATCCTAATTAAATATTAACAATAACTAAATATAAATAAATCTAACTCAAAAATATAATACAAAACTAAAATTGAAATAAAAACCTATATTAAGGCCCATCCAGCCCCACCAGACCACTGTCGCTGGGCATTGTACCTAGAAGGCTGGCAGCATTACCTCGCTGGGTACAGAGGCTAATACTTTGAGTGAGGTAAGCTCTAACCTTCCAGTTTCCTGTTGTGTCGACTAGGCGTTTGCTGATAGTTCTTCGTCTCTCCCAGCCATAACACGTTGCGAAACGGCAGTAAGATAGCGTAGGCCGCCGCGAACCGCCGATCCCGGTCCGCCGGGATCCTTCTTCTCGGACTTTATATTACCCGTCGCCCGTTCTCAATTAGTTCATTGTGTTGTCCATTGACAGGCATCATCAGATTCATCCCCTTCTCATGGCAACAGTCCAGCCGAGGTAAAACTCCCTAGGGAGCTCCCTCAAGCAAGTTGCGCCCGGGTTCGAGCGCCTTCGCCTTGCGAAGGCGTTCTTCCCAAAAACCCCGGTAAAGTTATGAGGTCTTTGGACCAACAACATAAAGTCCAGTCAAATAAAAAAATAAAAAAAGTCCTTCGTTAGAATTCAATTCAATTATTTTTTTTATATATAAAACAAGAAAGGACTGCTTGCATCTAATGTGATTACAGAGTATAAATATACTGTCGTTTATATTCTTCCATAGTACAATTTGTTCTCTCAAGTAAACGATTCATATTACACATACCTACTTACCAAAAACTGTCCTTTCGTTATATAAAAGGAATATGTGAACCGACTTAACAAAAACGTAGTCATGTTTGCTTATAATTTAAAAACAAAACAAATATATCGTATAGGCGTTAAAACAAGTCACTGGACGATAATTGCCCCTCTTTTAGGCTACGACACCTATTACAACAATTTCTTGGTATTTCAAAGACAAATACAATTTAATTGTTTTCTATGAGAATCCGGTAACAGGCAAATTGAAATTGTGCAGCAGAAATATTTCTTCTATCTATAGACAATTCATTGTTTTAAATCCTCTTTCTGGATGAACAGGATTGTCCGGGCTTTATGGTTTTTTAGTTGTTTGTTATGTATTTTAATTTTTTATTTCTTTTATTTTCAGTTTTTCTTTGTTTGTGTTGCAAATGTCCGTCAATAGGCGATGGTAACCACTTTCCATCATGTGGGCCGTCTGCCTGTCTGCTGAACTCATGCAATGAGAACAAAAAAATAAAAACAACAACCTCTTAAAACTGGAATATTGAGCTCCACTTTAGCAGGAGCTTTGTTTGGGAATTTTCTGAGATATCTGGGGTGAAAAAAAAGTCGTTTTTTGGCATACCCTAATATAATATATGAGTTATCGGTTAATGTTTAACGTCATTAACAATGTCTCATCTAAAATAATGCTTTAAATTTTTTTATTTTTTTTGTAGACCCGGTGTGTCTCCGCCATGGGGTAAGGCAGAGGCAATCTTTTCTTATATTATTTTGCTATTCATGAGTTCTATATTTTCTCATCTCTATAGCTTCTTATTATTGCATGCAAACTACAACTCAAGGATTGATATGTGATTATTTGCTTTAAATATTACATCACGTCTTCATTAGTGCGTTAATGGAAGCATTACGACGCAGGTGCAGGAGAGATATTAGTAAAAACCCATAGATCGGGTACCGCTGCATTCTTATATTGTTAATGGCTTGATAGTCCCGTATCCGAGTGACGTCATAATGGCGGAGTCGTGTCCAGCAAATCCCGAAGGAGCGCCGCGCAGCAGTAAATGTAGTGCAGGGTTGCCATCACTGTGGTATAATAGCGGAGACATGTTACAATAATTCTATCATTATCTTTATTATAGTAGAATTATTTTGTCCGTGCAGTTTGCGTCATAAATCAACCTCGGCCTCAGCCCGGCTAAGGCGGTGAATGTGTTGCGCGGGCGCAACGCCATTATCGATAAACACTCATTCTTATCAAAGAAAGATTATCAATCTTATAAAAATCATTATTATCTTTTTGGCTGTTAATTTTAAACTTAGATATAAGTATTTATATTTATTTTTAATATAACTTGTTACATTCTAAACTTTTGTACTTATAGTTTTTTTAACATAGATACCTAATTAATAATGTGGCGACCGGGGTGGAACTACCCTGCAGCGTTAATCAGTTTTAGAACTTTTAGAAAGAACTAGAAATTTCTGGAAGGAAAAGACAAGGACGGATATATTCAGAAAAGGATAGACAATAAACGAAAGAAAGAGATAGATAGATGTTAGAAAGGGATAGATGTATAAACGAAAATTCCCGAACAGAAGGTTCAGGAAAGAAAAGACAGAGATAGATAGATGGATTCTAGAAAATGCTTCCGGGTATATAAACAGCGTAAGGCGCGCCTACCGGGCAGTTTAGAGTTGAGAGTTTGGAGTTTAAAGTTGAGTTCAGTCCAAGACGGTGAAACAACAAGTGCGATACTAAAGAGTTATAAGAGAAGGTTAATAGAAGACAGAGACGAATTAAGTGGTGAATTTAGTGACAAGTTTGGTGAACGGATACGTGAATTAAGTGGTGAATTTAGTGACAAGTTTGGTGAACGGATACGTGAAGTAGGAGTGTAGCGTAGTTCGAGAGAGGAACCAGAGGTGAGCTACACGCGATAATATCGGAGGTGGTCTACGCAATATCGACGACGGTATTGAGGGTGTGTTAACTTATCGTCGGGACTGTGCATCGTTGGTCGTGCGTTTAAGGGCGACCCGGCTGAAAGGTACTACGTGCGGCTGTGTAAGTCAATAAAAGTTTTTAAATTAAAAACTGGTGTTTTCTTCCAATCCATCAGTGCGTACCCCGCTCGTACGTAACAATAATTTATTATAAGTCATTATTATTCTTATTTTAAAAAATACGTTATTGTATCTATTATTTTTCTCATTTTTATAACTAATCCACAAAATGACAAAACTAAATACACTATCGATAACGCTTATCGACAACAATAATGAGCAACACTATGCCAGCCCATATGGCCCGTGAGTGGAAGAGAGAGCGAAATACTCGCTTTATTTTATGACCTAAACTGCACGGACATAATAATTCTACTATAGTGGTCGCCAAGTGGTCGAAATTCGACTGTAATTAATTTAGTTTATTAGTAATTAATGAGTTTGAATATTATTAAGGTTCTGTTGTCAAAGCATACTTCTATAATCACAGATTTCGCCAACCAAGGCTTACACTGTTAATTTAACTTGAACAATAAACAAAAGAGTATATATGCGTGTGTGTGTCAAATACATGGTAGTAATGGGTGTAGTGTGGTAGTAAGTGGTATACATGGTGTGTAATGTTTTTTTTATTGATTGAATGTATTTTTAGTCATATATATATTTTTTATATTAGCATTCTTTAGGGTGCGTCCATAAATTACGTGAGGTGTTTTTTTTAATTTTCTACAGGTGAGATGTCGTGAGATTTTATTCAACCCCCTCCCCCATCTCCCAATCTCACGTGAGATTTTTCAAAATGTGAGTTTTTCAAATTGAGCTATTTGGTATAAACCAAATATGGCGGTGTGACAGTCAGTAAATGTATAACGTTGAAGTATGAATGAAATTATTTTCTTTCGAAAGAATTAGTAAATGATCTTAATCGTATTACAATTACGCTTAAGATTAAATCTTAATCATGTACAATCTGGATTAAATGGACCAAAATAGTATAATTTTTTTTTGTTTCAATCAGAAAAAAAATTGCGTGATATTTGCCGAGACCCCCCCTCTCTCCAACGTAAGATTAGATGAGATTTGACTCGACCCCCCCCCCCCTTAAACACCTCACGTAATTTATGGACGCCCCCTTACTCCTTCTCTATATCACTACATAGTATAAAACAAAGTCGCCTTTTCTGTCCCTATATCCCTATGTGCGCTTAATTCTTTAAAACTACCCAACGAATTTTGATGTGGTTTTTTCCAATAGATAGAGTGATTCAAGAGGAAGGTTTATATGTATAATACATGCATCATATACTAAGGCAACATTGCTAATTTTAGAGGTTTCTATGTAGTGATGCCCGTGCAAAGTCGGAGCGGGCCGCTATGTTTTTTTTTATATACAACGTTCATAGTTTTTCTGTAGTGTATTTAATTTTGTATCAGCATTGCACCCGTGCGAAGCCGGGGCGGGTCGCTAGTAAACTATAAGTGTGCAAAATTTCATACTCCTCCGTCCGCGCTATTTTCGTAGAAGGAGAAGTACAAAGTTTTTGCTTCGCGTATTAATAAAATAAAATAGACTGCATACATTTTCTAAAAATTCACACAGATTTTTTCTGACGCAACAAATACTCAAGATTTGTTTCTGTTTGGTGGTAAAACAGTAACGAGTTCAAAATAGAATTGAAAACTGCTGGACCGATTATGATGATTTTTTGTGTGTGTTGAAGATGGTTTAAATTTAAATATTGACCCGGTAGATGGCACTGTAATCGGGTTCTAAATTATAGTTTTTAGGGCAAGATAACGTCTACCCGGCCCACTTGTTAGTAATATATAACAATAGTCAAAGATTACACATTAGTAATAATTATATTAAGACTAAAATATGTTCCATGCCAGCCCTAGAGTAGGTATAACACAGAGTAATGTACTCCCTTGAGTATGTTGGTTACATTTCATTTCTCTGTGATGCATCTCGGTGCATACACGGAAATTTCATTAACACCATTTACATTTGATGTTAGATTATTGTCAGTGGGATAAGGGAAGACAGGGGTGGAAAGGACCTAACCGAATACGTATATAATTCAAAATTCAAAAGTGTATATTCAAAATAAATTCCACTGGAGAACACTTTTTGAGGGTTAATTCATGTGAATTAAAATTTAATTTTACTTCCTAGTCTATGTACACCGCTTTCCAACGTGTTGTTGCTGTTAAAGAGAAGAAGGTGCTAGAAACTCCCCAGCAACACGTCATTTTTTTTCATACATGTGTATGTGTTACACAATCACTTTTACCACTTAGCTTTTATCACTTAGCTACAACTCCATTAATTCTTCGATTAATGGAGTTATAGCTTACAGTGTATACTCAGTAAGACAGACAAAAAAAAGGGAAGACAAATATTATGGTTATATAACGTATAATGACATGACGTACTTACTAAAATTTTATACTGCAACATATCTCCATATATTCGATACATGCTTGGCAAGATAAAAATGTTTATACTAAATATAGTATAAGAGGTTGGACCGAGCTGCTATGCTATGTAAATGAAGTTCTGTCATTTAAGTATTCTTCAATAGTGTAGTATCCCTTTTTAGCAAGATACTTTTTAGTTTGGTTTTAAAGGCAGAAGTAAGTAGGGAAAGGCAGATCTAACATTTCACTCTGAATCTTATTGAAGAAGCGTATACTAACCCCCAATAATGAGGACAATAGGTACCTTGCAATCTAAAAGATGGCAATATCAGTCTTTTACTATGGCTGGTGTTAAAATTGTGAATATCTTTATATTGTTTATAGGCACTCAATCTCTCTCTAATAAACTCTATAATATTTGTATCTACATCTATTATAATATAATATAACTAGCTGTCCCGGCAGACGTCGTCCTGCCCGGTAAAAATAGGGGTTTGTCGCAGAGGGTTAATAATTTAGGGTTGTATGTATTTTTGTATGTTGTATCATAAAAAAATAGAAATTAAACATTTTGTCTAAAAAATAAAAAATAAAAATTTAGGGGTGGACTACCCCTAACATTTAGGGGGATGAAAAATAGATGTTGGCCGATTCTCATAGATACCGGATAAGCACAAAAAATTTCATCAAAATCGGTCAAGCCGTTTCGGAGGAGTATGGCAACGAAAACTGTGACACGAGAATTTTATATATTAGATAAATCTGCAGACTGTAGAGCAGTTGAGTTTATAAAATGAATCCAAAATAAGAAAAATCTTAAGTGGTCTAATTTTGACTAGCAGATTCCAAAAATACAATGTTTATCTGTCTATTACAGCATGAGATTATCTATCGTTCTTATAATTCTTCTTCCATTATGAATATTACCTATTTAGTTATTTATTTTTCTATTTCGTTTATAATATAAACAAAGAAGTAATTCCAGCATAAAAAATACAGCCACCATTTTGCCTATATAACAAATATAAACAAAGATATTATTTTCTAAAATCTTCATGTTATTCGCTTAACGTTGTTACATTTTTCATAACAAATTCGACGTCAGAGTCATCAACTGGATTTTAAGCACAATCGTTTATGTCAATGTAATTTGATGTACAAAAATATTGCTATTCATCACTAGATGGCAGTTCACTTAAAAACGCAAGGTTAACAGATCTATTCAACAACAGATGGCGTTGTAAATAAACAAACAAGAGAACGTACGGCAGATGTCACTTAAAACAAATTACTTATTTCTTCTCCAGAGCGATTATAACTGAATTTTAGACATGAATAATTTCAACATGCAATGATTCCACATAATGCTTACGGAATATTAATCGTTATTGATGATTATAAATAACAATTTTACAATCATAATGCAAGCCGACTTAAGCGTAACACCAACTTTTAAGCTCTTAAGGTGTGTGTATATTATTACTCGCGAGTGACGGTCGCGGCTGAAGGACACACAGGTATCTGGATAATGAAAGTTTGGACATTATAAGTCGTAAGTCGCGGACGTGACTTTGAGCGTTCGGACGTCCGAAAGCAATGGTCTGTTTTTGAAATTGAATATTTTCGTCTGCAATAAAGTATTATCTCTCTCTCTCTCTCTCTCTTTAAGGCAACCTAGAGAGTGTGTATCGGTTCTTATGTGCACGTTGCGAGACAAGCGACGATTCCTGAACAAGTTGGTGTGTTTTTTTTAAATATTGCCATGTCACATCTTTATAAAAAGATAATCTATATTTAGAGTATGAAAGAGTATACATACATACATACATACATAACTTCACGCCAGGTCCCTTGCGGAGTAGGCAGAGTATAGCCAAAATTATCTGCTAACGGATAAAAATCTTCGTTAAAACTGTGAGTTTTAGTGTAGCTGATACTTTTCTTACAACATTTAATGTAAACTTAACAGAAAAGAGCACAATAATTTTAGCTTTTATCTGTGCAGGAACGGAAAGAATACAATTTCCTGCGGCCGGGCGGCCTGCCGTAAGAGGCGACAAAACAACCCACCAGTTAGGTGATAGCGCATTCGCCCGGCTGTATGGCTACCATGGTCTAAAGTATGTCGCCATAACAACCTTGAGTTATGTTCCATCATTAGTGACCGGGTTCCAGTCTCCTTTAAGAGGGCAGCAGCGCATTTGGTGTTGTAAATGTCCATAGGCGATGGTAACCGCTTTCCATCAAGTTGGCCGTCTGCCTGTCTGCTGAGATCCTGCAATAAAAAAAAATATAAAAAAGGGTGCGGAACTAGGGTCCGTAGAGTTGTTATAAAAAATACACCCTACCACCAGGCTGCGTGTTGTTTTTAACCGACTTCCAAAAGGAGGAGGTTCTCAACTTGGACAGTTTGTTTTTTTATGTATGTACACCGATTTCTCTGAGATTTATGATCCGATTTACGTGATTCTTTTTTGTTCAACTCGGAATAGCTGCCATTTGGTCCTCTAATAATTTTACATACTTTGGCCCAGTAATTTTCATTCTATGAACATTTTTTATGAAAAAAAAATCCATTCCGCGCGGCACCACTAAAAAGTAACAAATAAAAAATAAAAACTTCCTTTAAAAAAACCGACTTCAAAAACTAAAAAGAATAAAATAACTTATTTCTAAAGCTATTATTATTAATATATATTATCTAAAACATCTTGAAGTCGGTGCAAAGTAAAACATAAATTATCATAAAATTACTATATTTTGAAAATTACTAAGCATGAACTTTAAGATGTTTAAGATAATATATTAATAATAATAGCTTTAGAAATAAGTTATTTTATACTTTTTAGTTTCTGTATCATCAATTCTGGTGTATTCTACTGTTAACAATATACGCAATTAATTGGCTATATCAGCATAAATTCTATCATACAAATTTACTCAATCCTGGCAGTAAAACTGAATGCTCTATTACGTGAAGTTCACACCCGGTCGGCTCTGACTTCTTTAAAATTTCAAAGCACGGACGAATTAACACACAAAACTAGACATTAACAACGAAATACATATTCAGGTTAATTTTTTCATATTAAAGCAATCTTATGTGAATTTTGAAACGAAAGACGGTTATTTCTTATGGACGTTTTTGCGAAATTTCTAATCAAATTTTGTTCTCGTTAGAGTTCTGTGGCCATTAGGAAAAGCAGACTTAAAGATCCTATTCTATTATATATTATTAACCATGTTTTTATTCATTTTTTAAAATCTATACATATAATAAAATTGTAGAGGTCGAATTTCTGTACAATGAAAAAAATGCTAAAAACGGAGTCAGGGGGATGTAAGAAGTGAAATAGAAATAATTTAGATATTTTTCAATTTTTTTTTTTCTCTGTTTGTCTGTCTGTTTGTACCGGCTAATCTCCGAAACGACTAGACGGATTTACATGAAATTTTGTATGGTGATAGCTTATATCCCTGGTCAACATATAGGATACTTTTGATCCTGAAAAATAATAAAGTTCCCGTGGGATAAATAAAAACCTTCAATTACTTAAACAGCTTATAACAGACAATGTAATTTCTCTTCAACATAATATAATAGAAGCGTAGATTTTGACAGGGTGTGATGTCGGTGAGAGAGCTTTATCTTATATATATATAAAGCTGATAAGTTTGTTTCTTTGTTTGTTTGCTTGAACGCGCTAATCTCAGGAACTACTGGTCTGATTTGAAATTTTTTACAGTGTTAGATAGCCCATTTATCGAGGAAGGTTATAGGCTATATACTATCACGCTAAGAGCAATAGGAGCGGAGCACCAATTAATGAATGTGTGTTTAAGTGGCATGGTTGGTTTACATTTGCAATCAGAACCGGTAGGTGGCGCTGAGATCGGGTTCTAGAATCCTCCTAATCACCGGGAGCGATTCTGCTGATTTTGTTTTTGTGTTATGAAACAAATTCTTTTGGGAATTCAGGAAGTATGGCGGTACGAAGTTCGCCGGGTCAGCTACTTTTTAATATAAGTATATAACTTTCTTCTTATTTCTAGTAATAAACTAGCGGCCTCGGCAGACGTTGTCCTGTTCTGAAAAAAATATAAAAACTAGGACCCAATCCCAGCGCCACTTACCGGTTCCGTTTGTGGATTTCAACCACTCGGGGAACTCAAACACACAAAAAACACAAAAATCGGTCCAAGTTATTAGGAGGATTCTAGAACTCGATCTCAACGCCACCTACCGGTTCTAATTGTGAATCTAAACTATCCGGGGACCCACTTAAACACACAAAAACAGATCACCAAAATGGCTCTAAGTGATTAGGAGGATTCTAGAACCCGATCTCAGCGCCACCTACCGGTTCTAATTGTGAATCTAAACTATCCGGGGACCCACTCAAACACAAAAACAGATCACCAAAATCGCTCTAAGTGATTAGGAGGATTCTAAAACCCGATCTCAGCGCCACCTACCGGTTCCATTTTGAAGTCGGTGCCAAGCATAACAAAAAAGAACAGCAACAAATTTACAAACTGTAGGAAATTTTATGTTTTACTTGACAACACTAGCTACCGCTAGTGGTTTTTTTTTTTTTTTTTATTGCAGGAGATCAGCAGACAGGCAGACGGCCCACTTGATGGACAGCGGTTACCATCGCCTATGGACATTTGCAACACCAAGGGTGCTACGAATGCGCTGCTGCTCTCTTTAGGGAGCCTGGAACCTGGTCACTAATGCCGGAACACAACTCAAGGTTGTTATGGCGACATACTCTAGACCAGGGGTGGTACCCATCCAGTCGGGCAAATACCCTACCACCTGGCTCTGGGTTGTTTTGTCGCCTCTTACGACAGGCCGCCGGGCCGCAGGAAATTGTATTCTTTCTCCGTTCCTGCACGGATAGAATAATAATAATTAAATGTCGCGAAACTTCAAGAATATATAATCGAAGCTCCATCCGGTTCTATATAATAATAATATTATAGTGGGTAACTGTTGTAAATCATCGTAAGAATTATTACATCATATTATACGCAGCCGTTGATATGTGTACACCTGTGCAGCCACTTTCATGCCCTCAGGCCGATGAAAGTAAAATTCTATAGGCCCAAGTATGGAGGCGACGAGGTTTTTTGTTTAAGTGGTTTGTGACCGATTTTTCTGTTAGGATTTTTAGGTATTTACGTTTATTAAGTAGAACTCCCTTAAGACGTCTGTGCGGGATAAGTTGACAATACATCTGAAACATAAAAAATAATTAGAAATTAATAAATCCTAGTATGAGAGATGTATGAACACTGCGTTGTGGTAATTTTATTATACTATTACAAATTAGCCCGCCGACAAAAACAAATTCCACCTGCATATCTGTAAAAACACATTTTATTACCTGTCGGCATTTAAACTAATTGTAATTCTTATACAATACAATACAATACTCTTTATTGTACACCAACATTAAATGGAAAACAATAATACAAAAAAAAACTTACTTACTAAAAGGTAAGGCAACCTTTGGATGGACAAGATCTTATTACACAGATGGCGTTGGCGTGCAGTTGAAATTGATATTTAAAAATGTAATAGTTTTAAATATATATATACGTACATAAACATACGAAACAAACAATAAACACGTTATACAGTAAAATAGTGATCGTCTTAGATGATCGTCTTGTTTTGTTTTTCTTATATATTGGCATAAGTTTCTAGAGAACAGTCCTCTGTTTTGTTGTACTCGTTTATGACCATCATTAGCCAGGTATTACGGATTACGGCAATTACGATACGGGCACCTTTTTTATTTGTGAGTTATAAAACGACGGCCTGATGGGGAGAGGGTCCAGTCGAACAAAAACCACGGTTAAGGCGAGACGTGTGTACATTCGGAAATCTATTAGTGACGGACTTTGCGCGTTATATTGAATTACGACCTTCTGCATTACGTTTGGATTTGTTGAATTCGGTTATATTTGTACCTGTGTTATACGTGTTTGTATAATTCTAATAAACAGTCAAGACGCTTGGACCGTGGGGTCCTGAGGCCATGAGCCTCTACCAAAATTTATCAAAACGACTCATCGACTCTTCAGGTGATCAGAGGGCTGGTGCCTACCTCGGCCAACGGATCAGTATGACGATCCAGCGAGGAAACGTAGCCAGCCTTCTGGGCACCTTACCCATAGAAGACGGTGATCTGGGCTCAGTATTTTTTTTTTTATTGCAGGAGATCAGCAGACAGGCAGACGGCCCACTTGATGGACAGCGGCTACCATCGCCTATGGACATTTGCAACACCAAGGGTACTACGATTGCGCTGCTGCTCTCTGTAGGGAACCTGGAACCTGGTCACTAATGCCGGTACACAACTCAATGTTGTTATGGCAACATTCTATAGACCAGGGGTGGCAGCCATCCAGTCGGGCAAATGCCCTACCACCTGACTGTGGGTTGTTTTGTCGCCTCTTACGACAGGCCGCCCGGCCGCAGGAAATGTTATGCTTTCTCCGTTCCAGCACCGATAAAATTATATTCCAAAAACTTCAATCTAAATTACATTTTGATTAACTAGTATGAAGAGTGTCGGGGTGAAGGTAAGGAAAGGAATGCTCCGGTGGTTCGGGCATGTGGAAAGAATGTATGATGAAAGAATGACTAAACAGATATACAATGCAAAAGTGGATGGATGCAGAAGTCGCGGAAGGCCACGACACACCTTCCATGATCAAATTAATCGTGTACTAGCAGAAGGTGATGTCAGGAGCCTTAAGAACAGACGAGCATGCATGACAAGAGCTATGAATGTCAAAGAAGCAAGTGAGGTGTGTAAGAATGGGCCTGTGTGGCGCTCTGTTGTTCGTGCCTACCCCGCAAGGGACCTGGCGTGAAGTTATATATGTATGTATGTAGGTAGTATGAAGTTCAAAATTTCTTTGACCTAAGTATAAAAAAATATCTGCCTTAAGTAAATCGAGACGGAGCTAAAGTTAATTTGAAATCTTTTTAGTTTTATTTGAAGTGAAAATTAATACTAACGGGTAAAGAAAGATGCTTTATTTCGAATAAGCTTGAATTGTATGTGTTTATCTCTTTTTAGTGTCGCTTTTCGTTTCATCGAGTTTCAAATCACAACGAATCTAAAGAAGTTACACTTCAAAAAAGATATCATGCACGGTTCAGAATAAAGTTCATATCCCACGTCGAAGAAACTTGCGGAAACTGCCAGCAATTAATATGTCGACATTTAATTCCTGACATAGTAGCAAAAGAAGTTTAATTTCTTACATGTCATACACCATGTCCAAAACATTTCTCAACATACCGTGGGATTATGGGGGCATTTTGAAAACATTACCCAATACAATTTTAGCCTTGTTACACCATATTTGAAGACAACATCTAACAACATTACACGCGTTGGAATTTTATGTTTTTTCATTATATTGTTACACGCCGACAAAGAGAACGCACACCTGGTTTACTAACTTCCCGCATTTGGACTTCTTTTGTTTACTTTGTGTTTAAAAATTGTAATTATGAAAAACATTCTATTGTTATTGCACTTGTTTATGGCCACAGGGGTTGCAGAATACGGTTTCTCGGAGATCTCAGTCCACGCGGTCCTTTGTTGTATTGTGTAGTTTAGTTTTGTAAAACGATGCCCGAACGGGGAGGGCGAGACAGTCAAGCGACGATTACGATACGAGCAAGACGTTTGTAGTACATTTGACAAGCGATATAGTGACGGACTTTGCGCGTATTATTGGATCGTGTGGTTTGCCTTGGTTTTATCCAGTTATTGTAATTTTATCCGTGTTTGTATAGTTCTAATAAATTCTATAGTAATTCTAACGGCATTTTAATTCGTAACAATATTATTACTTGAAGCAAAAACTTTGTACCCCTTTTTACAAAACTTGCGCGGACGGAGGAACATGAAATTTCGCACGCTTATAGTTCATATAGAGAAGGCATGCAGATTGTTATTTTTTTTTATTATGCATAAAAAATACATTAAAAAATTAGTCAATAAAAAAATACACGCACTACCATGTATTTAACACACATATATATTATATATACTCTTTTGTTTATTGTTCAAGTCAATTTAACAGTGTAGCCTTGGCGAAATCTGTGATTACAGAACTATAGTCCTTGACAAAAGAACCTTAATAATGTTCAAACGTATAATTATTTAAATTAATTATGGTCGAATTTCGACCACTGGGCAACTACTAGTATATAATAAAAAAAGCCCATAAATGTTAAATGTCCCAATGCTGGACTCGGGCGTCCGATTCACATGGGAACAGAAAGCATATCCGCCACGATTTTTCGAAGCAGATTGGAGGATTTCACACACCTATTATCCCGATGTTGTCCTCCACCGTTAGCACGTGGTAATTGTACAAACATGCACATGAGCTCAGTAAACTTTTCAATGTATCTCAAATTTTTACTTTTTACTATGTATTTGTATATTAATTTCTTAATTTATTTTGCGTATTTATATATCTATTGCCCCTTTTCCTGCACCACCTATATCGCCTGATTCAAATTTCTTTCACTTAGGTTGCCTGGAAGAGATCGCTTTGAGCGATAAGGCCGCCTATTGTATTGGCTAGAAAATATTGTATGATCTGTTTAATAACAGATCTCAGGTCTGATTAACCGACTTCAAAAAGGAGGAGATTGTCAATTTGGTTGGTATTTTTTTGTATGTATGTACACCGATTACTCTGAGATTTGTGATTCGATTTACGTGATTTTTTTTAATTCGGAATAGTTGTCATTTGGTCCCAACATACCCAACATTGTTTGGCTGAGTAGTTTTCATTTTATGAACATTTTTTTATGAAAATTTTCCATTCCCGTTTCTTGGGACCTATATTTTTTAAAGCACGCGGCACCTTTCATAGGCCTTCCCATAAATACTAAAAAGTAACACATAAAATAAACTTCATTTAAAATAACCGACATCAAAAACTAAGTATAAAATAACTTAATAAAGATTTTTGATTAAGAATTTATTTAGTTTATTAAGAGACTAAACAACATAAAACTTTCCACATGTTAAAGTCAATGCCGAGCAAACCATAAAAATTACCATATACATTTAATATAATAACAAGAAAATGTTACAAAATGTTGTATTTTTTATGGTTTACTTGATGGCGCCCACATCAAGATGTAGAAAAAATTATATTTTTGACTCTTAATGAACTAAATAAATTCTTAGTCAAAAATCTTTATTAAGCTATTTTATACTTTTTAGTTTTTGAAGTCAGTTTTTTAAACGAATTTTTATTTTATTATAATTGTATATTTTCGTGTGCAATACATTGTTCTCTCTCTCTTTCTCTCTTACTTTCTCTCTCTCTCTCTCTCTGTCTGTTTCTCTCTCTAACAGTACTTTGGTCCCAGCGGTTTGTTTGTTCGTTTAAAAAATAAACACACAAACGCAGAACAAGTTTTTTAGTAATTCCGATCACTTTCTTCGGGTCCGGCGAACTTGCGTTAGCATCGTGTGCGCTTACGTAATAAATGTAACATGGCCGGCCTGGAAACGCGTTGTGCAATCTATCATGTTTCTACGATGATTTATAGATATTAGAGTATAATTTAACATTTGGATAGCAAGATTGTTGCAGTGATTTGATTTCGTTTATTTATTCTTTATTGTACACAAAAGTTACATACAAAACTTTAAAGTAGGTATTGGTAGTGATGTAAATATGTTTATCATTTAACTATGTATATGTAATATAAACATATTAAAAACCTATCCACAGCTTTAGAATATATAGTATCTATTTATCAATACGTGAATTTTACGAAAATTGCGCGAAGAATGATGGAGTGCAGAATGCTATTTTTTTTAATAATGCATAAAAAATATAAATTACATAACTACCGCGTATTTAACACACACGAATATATTACTCTTTTGTTTATTGTTCAAGTCAAATTTACATTGTAGCGTTCGTGACAAATAGTCTTTGACATTAACTATTATGATCGAATTTCGACCACGGGCGACCATCAGTTTAAGTCTGTCGAGTGTCTGCTGAACTCCTGCAATAAAAAACCACATATTTTGATTAATACACCTTTGAAGAACTTGTTATGATCTGGTTCATCTATATATATAAAAATCAATTGCTCTTCGTTAGTCTCGCTAAAACTCGAGAACGGCTGGACTGATTTGGCTAGTTTTGGTTTTGAATTATTTGTGGAAGTTCAGGGAAGGTTTAAAAGGGGAGTAAATATTAAAAAAATCTTGGAATATAGTAAAAACAACTACTTCGCTTTCCCTTAAGAAACTATTTCTACCTGTCAAACATTTTGATGATCGTCCCGCCGTTTAAAAATCAATTAAATTTAAAAGTCGTTCAGTTATCAAATTAAATTTAAAAGAATACTTTTGAAGCGGTACGAAGTTTGCCGAGTCAGCTAAAGTGGAGCCGCGGAGCAGGAAGAATTTCGTACAATGACCTCTCTACCTACTGCCAGTGGTCACAAACATGTTTGTACAGGGTGCGCCAGAGAAACTTACTTATTTGAAAGGTCAATAAAAAAAAAGTACTTCAGTTATTGTTTTAAAAAAAAATTTATTTGAGAATACAATATCCCAATTTTTTTTATGCAGTTTTAAAAATGACATCGGATAAATGGTGACCCCCATTGCGCATACACTGATGAAGTCGATTTTTGAAATTCGTATCCACTCTTCGCAGCATATCAATCGGTATGTTGGCAATGGCGTCGCGAATGTTGTTCTTGAGGTGTGCTATGGTCCGTGGTCGATCGACATAAACCAGGGATTTGAAAATGTGGAAGTGAGCCTCGTCACTGAAAAAAACGACCGCGTCTTCAGGCAGGTTGTCAATCAGCATTTCACATGCATTTTGACGGGCAACAAAATCGCGTTCAGTTAATTCTTGCACAACAGCCAATTTATAGGGATGAAATTGAAGGTCTTCATGGAGAATTCGTCGAACAGTGGTATCAGAAATTCCTATAGCAGCTGCGTGTTTGCGAGCCGAACGCCGGGGAGAACGCACAACTGACTGCCTCACTCTTTCGATATTTTCCGGAGTTCTGATGGTCCGTTGAAGTCCATTTCTGGGTTTAGCGACACTTCCACACTCCCGAAATGAGTTAACCCACGACAGAATCGAATTACGGCCAGGAACGAGTCTGTGAGGAGGAATTTCAAAGCGAGCGCGGAAGGCACGTTGCGTAGCAACAAGTGAGCGACCGTTAGAAAAGAAGCTCTCAACTGCGAAGGCCCGCTGCTCTCTAGACCAGAGCATGATGGCAACTGACTGGAGGGAGAAACAAACTTGGGAACTTCCCCCTCCAGATGCGCCCCCTCTTGCCCCTGTACCCGCCCAACTCACCGCGCGGGAATTTTTTCAAATAAGTAAGTTTTTCTGGCGCACCCGTTATTAAGAGCGGTTTACATAAAATGTTTGAAGGAGAAAAAAATACTAACTTATTAAATAATTTATTTAGATGTTATATTATAATAATAGTAAGCAATGCAGATGTCATGATCAACTTTCTTTGATGCAAATGGCGTTACAAAGGGCGTTATTTTAAACTATTACCGACATTCTCGAAAACATAAAACAATAAAGACATTACAGGGGCCATCATAAATGATTCCATATCCCAGAATTTGCATTGTCTTCGTGGGAAACAACTTTCTAAAAACTATCAACCAACTATTTTGGCATCTTTAACAAGTATAGTTAATAGTATCTAATGTTTACATTATATATAAACATTGGTTTCTGATTAATTAGCAGAGGTAAGTCCCGCTCATAAACAATGGAGAGTTTGTTTATGGACTACAAAAGAAGTCCTTGATCGACCTTATTGCCATCATATAAAATAATTCGTTCATAATAGGTACTTATCTTACCATTTGAAACATGCAATAGACAATTTTTGATGGTAAAATGTTTACTATCCCTGAGAACGGCGGCCATTGCATCTGTGCGAGCGAGGCTCATTATTTTGACGCGGGAGTGACAGAGATAGGTAATAAAAGGTTAATGTACGAAATTCTTCCTGCTCCGCGACTCCACTTTAGTATTGTATATATCTTTGTTTATTGTACATACTCGTAAGTAGTAGTCAACTCTAATTCTCCTCTCTCTTAGCTTCTCGCTTTACAATATTATACATGCAGTCCAATACTATCTCTAATTCTTATACTATCTTAGTTTATATAACAATAAATGTTAGTTAATATATGTTAAACATTTAAATTTTATATCTTCACAAGTAGTTGACGTTGAAAGTATATTATATATGTATATATACAATACATATACATAATATATGTACATATACATGCATATTATGCACAAACAAATAAAATTGAAGTGTTTCTAAATAAAATAACTATAACATACAAGAATAGAATAGATGGATGGATGGACATGGATTCATAAAGATTCCGTATTTATCTAAACGGCCAGGGAACCCTAAAAATCCAGTTAAAGTTCAAAAGCTACCTTTTGATTAATGGCCAATTTGTTTAAATTAGTTATTTCGAATAATCCTTTTCGATAGGAAACATAAAAACGCATTCATTGGGCATTGGATAGCTGAAATAAGCCTGCGAGGTGCATAGTTGCATCACAGGGATGTATTTGGGAAAGAAAGTTAGTTTCAAAGTAACTTTAAATTAAGTTGTTTACCCTTAAACTAAGTGGTTTATCTCATTGTAACCTACAAAATTTATTCCTATTAGAGAAATCATAATATTTCAAATATTTCCTCGGAACTGAGTATTCTTGGGAACGAGCACACCTAAGTCCACTAATTAAACGTATAAATGCATTAAATTATGAAATCATTTTGAAATATCTAAAATGCAATAATTATGAGATTTTATAGAAAAAAAAATATTTATTATATATTGTTAAAGTTTTATTTAGCCTACCGCCAACTTGTTCATTTTAATTATTTAGTTTTAATTTTGTTCATGGTTATTATTTACTCCAGGGGAGCCTAATCTAATTTACCACCGCTTCACAACATGTTATGACTTGAAGAAGAAGCGGCGCAAGAAACTCTTCAGCAAACATGCTTAGCTCAGAAAATTTTATATAATAAAATGGGTGGAAGGAAAAATGACAGAAATTATCAGTCAAGTTGGTTTGTGTTCCGTTGCACACAGAAAGAGCTCACAGTGTCTTGAGGTCTGGCAGTTGATCATTTAGCCAATTAAAACAATTTCAGAACATCAATGTTGCTAATAAAAAATGAAGTAATAACATAAAATATTAACTTGAGCAACACTTAAGTTACTAACTCCGGCCCTGTGGCTCAAGTGATAGTTGATTTCCGTCCCTCTTCCAAACAACTTAGCCAGTGTTCGCGCGATCACCATTGTAGTAGCACGTGACTTAAAACTCACTTAACTGCAACTTAAGTAATAAGCCATAATAAAGCTGTGAGATGAACCATTTTGAAAATAAAATGTGATTCAGTCAACGAATATTTTGTACTTTTTTTGCTAAACTTATGGGATTTTTTAGTGAATGAACTGTTGATTGAGAAGTTTTTCGAGATATTTTTTTTGGAATTTTCGGCCATCGATATTTTAAGGTATGTACATTTTTTTTTACCAAAATTTTGTAATAGAAAAATATACTTATTTACTACTTAAAATTCGGCATTCGGCAAGGTTCGTCAAGTGTTCTCGTCAACCATTCCGCAATGCTTGAAGGCAAATGTCTTCGAGCAGTGCGTCCTCCCCGTCCTGACCTACGGGGTCGAGACGTGGTCACTGACGGCAGGATTGGTCCTCAAGTTCCAAGTCACTCAACGGGCTATGGAGCGAGCTATATTGGGTGTTTCTCTTATGGATAAAATTAGAAATGAGGATATCCGTAAGAGAACCAAAGTAACCGACATAGCTCGCAAAATTACCAAGTTGAAGTGGCAGTGGGCCGGTCACGCAGGGGCAGACGCCGCAGGACCGATGGCCGTTGGAGCAGACGAGTCCTGGAGTGGAGACCGCGTCTCGGTAAACGTAGTGTCGGACGCCCTCCAGCCCGATGGACCGACGACCTACGCAAGGTCGCCGGTAGGCGCTGGATGAGAAAGGCAGCGGATAGGTATGAGTGGCGCCGTCTTGGGGAGGCCTACGTCCAGCAGTGGACTGTGAATGGCTGACGACGACGACTTAAGATACTTGCATTGTATAACTTGCACTTGTACTACGAGACGCCCTTCTTTGAGATAATAAACCAATCGAAATGAAAAGTTTTGTAAGCATCGCGACTTTACAGATCTTACGAATAGAAAGAAAATGTTTATTTGAACAAATAATAACAATAATCGGCAGACAAACACACATATTCTTTATCCCCAAATTAAGGAAGTTACACTTGTGTTATGGTTAATATACAACAGAATACTCTGGGGCCGATCCCAGACACCCAGACCATAGTAAATAACGGAGAAAAGACGTTTCCGAAATGTACTATACAAGGACTCGAACCCGGAGCCTATTGTGTTGCAGTGATAGATCGGCAAAGGCTTAGCCAGCTCAACTACAGAGGCATTTAAAAAAAAAGTTTGTGGTCAGAAGAATGGGACGTATTTCGCGCAACGAATCAGCATTACCATACAGCGTGGCAATGCTGCCAGCCTTCTGGGCACGCTCCTCTCTGGCAGCGATTTGTTACATACTTTATTTGTAATTTAGTTTATTTTTTAGGTCCTTAAGAATTTAATAAATGTAAAGTTTTCATAATATTTTCTTAAGTTTTCGCGACTTGTACACCTAATAAAACTACGTTTTAACGGTTTTAATCGCGGTAATTTATTTTATTCTGGTTTATCCGACGTTTCGGCCGCTTTTCAGTGGCCGTGGTCACGGAAGACAAAGATGACATTTGTCTAACGTGTATTGTCAAAGTTTTTATTCAGCCTACCGCCAACTTGTTCATTTTAATTATTTAGTTTTAATTTTGTTTATGGATATTATTTACTTTATGGGAGCCTAGTCTAATTTTACCACCGCTTCACAACATGTTGTGGCTGAAGAGAAGAAGCGGCGCAATAAACTCTTCAGCAAACATGCCTAGTTCTAAAAAAATTATATAATATTATAATGGGAGAAAGGAAAAATTAAAAGAAATGATCAATCGGGTTGGTTTGTGTTTCGTTGCACGCAAAAAGAGCTCACAGTGTCTTGAGATCTGGCAGTTGGTTTTTGCTGGGTTTGGGTCTTGATAGTTTTGATGATCGGTTCCCAAACAGGTGGTACCTGCAAAAAAAGTGGTACCTGTAAAGTTTTCATTGAATTGTTACCATTAACCACATGTGTCCGAATAAACACAAAGAGTTTTATGAATTTGTGCCGCATTTTCAGCCAACACACTTTGTTTGCACTTAGCTTACTCTGTGCCGGAATTCAATCTACATATAATTTCAATTTGACATATAACTTAAATTTAGAGAAAGGGACTAAATGTTATGGTCAGGTAGATAGCACGTCCCACTCCTAGTAGCTAGCCTAACGCTGCCTCTCGCCTTATCTCTTTTGATTCCTGTGTTTCACCAAGGTCCAGCCCCCTTTCTCTGGGTAAACCTGCTTCCCTCGAATTTCCCTAAGAGACCTATATTGCTGGTGCGGACATCTAGAAGTCCGAACTTCAAAGAAAATTGACCTCAACATAACCGGGTTCCCACGTTCCTGAGTCATATAAAACTTACATTGAGTTAAAAAATCCTTATGATAAAAATGCATATCAATACAATGCTAAAATTAAAAATTGGAAATTAACTTTGTTTGTTACAATTTCACGACTAATCAACTGAACGGATTTTAATGAAATTTTGAACAAGGTAGATTATTAGATCCTGGTAACATCATAGATTTCTTTTTGACTTAAAATATAATCTGGAAGGGGATGAATTTAGAGGAAACGCGTGTATGACTAACAACAATTCTTTAAGTTAGTCATGTGAACATTTGTAATGTACTAGCTGTTGTTCGCCGTTTCGCTCGAATAGATTAATAAACGCTTTCTACAACTTTATAACCTCCTTAAGCGTTGAAATTCTAAAAACGCCCATACATTTGGTACCTATATTATTTACTAGCGTCCTGTCCGGCTTCGCACGGCTGGTATATGGCTATTTTATTGCACATTGGGTTAAATTCTTGAAGTTTTAGTAGGGATCCCTAATTATTTCCAGTAACAAGTATACCCTATGTTACTCAAGCACAACGTAGCATTCTAATTGTGAACGAATTTTTGAAATCGGTCCAGTAGTTTTTGAGTTTACTCGTTACAAACATACAAGTATTTCCTCTATATAATATTAGTAGATATATAAAAAAATCTTTCAACTTTCAATTTTAAATCAACCAAATTGTTTAATATACCTAAAAATAAACTTTAACCATTTGGATGAATCCTTTTATTTCCGTACCTTTCAACCAGATTGAATTAAATTGGTCGATTTGACTAATATGAGAATTACAAAAACCACCGTACCTCTATTCTTAAATTTACATCTCTGTCTACCCCGTTTCTAATGTGAAAGTGCACTTACACTCATTTAATTAGCTTTCATAAGCTATTTGTGTTTTATGATTGCCATAAATCTTATATGCGCTATTATCAAGAAATTTATTGTACAATATAAAAAATTTAATAAATTTCTTTAGAGGTAATTTCTAAAGTTTTTAACACTGGTTTAGAATTTAAGCACGTGTTTCGCACGTTTTTGCGAATGCTATGTTACTGGTTTTAAATGCCTTTAAAGGGTAATTCTTCTGGTTGGTTGTGGATTGCCCACGCGCATCATTAGTCGTAAACATTTTTTGTTAACTAGTGCTAGATCATTCATGTTTGAGTACAATCAGAAAAAAAGAAATAAATAAAAACTTTATTGGTAGAAATAGTGACGTAACTACATTGCTTAAAAGTTATAAGTTCTTAAATTATGACGGCCTCTGTGGTTGAGCGGGCTAAGCCTTTGCCGGCCTACCTCACTGCAACGCGGAGGCTCCGGGTTCGATTCCCGGTATAGTAAATTTCGGAAAACGTATTTTCTCCGTTATTTACCATGGTCTGGGTGTCTGGGATCGGCCCCAGAGTGGTCCGTTGTATATTACCCATAACACAAGCGTAACTTGCTTAATTTGGGGATATACAATGTGTGTGTTTGTCTGCCGATTATTATTATTATTATGTATGTCTTTCAAGACCACGGGCCATAAAAATGGCCCGGACTTTTGAAGGGCTTGCGTGGAGCCATGGGGAGGCCAACACGTAGAGGCCCCTTGACAAATTTAATGTAAATATGTGGCGTGACACTGACCGGCGATTATCCCTGTCTACACCATATAATAATGCACCCAAGGACAAGCCCCGGCCAGTGTAGGACTATTGTGGGAAATGAGGACAAAAAGTACCGGGCTATTGGGGTGAACTGTTAGTGGTTGTTATTATTATAATTATTGATATGTCTTTCAAGACCACGGGCCATAAAAATGGCCCGGACTTTTGGCAGGCTTGCGTGGGGCCATGGGGAGGCCAACACGTAGAGGCCCCTTGACAAATTTAATGTAAATATGTGGCATGACACTGACCGGCGATTATCGTTGTCTACACCATATAATAATGCACCCAAGGACAAGCCCCGGCCAGTGTAGGACTATTGTGGGAAATGAGGACAAAAAGTACCGGGCTATTGGGGTGAACTGTTAGTGGTTGTTATTATTATACATGTATTTATTTAAGATCAAAAATTTTACATTTTTTTAAAAAATATATAAAGATATTTTTTTATAAAAAATAAATTACATTATTCTTTTACAAAAATACATCAAAAAATAAAATACATATTCAATAAAAAAATATAAAATCTTGCTGATCACCGTCAGTGGGGCCTGGGGTCCAAACTACCGGTGGTTAGGGCTCCAGAGACAGGAACCTCCTCACAATTCGTGCCGTGTCCAAGAGTGCTGCCTTCTGTATCTGGCCCTTCACCCAGCTTCCCAGCGAAAGCCTCTCTAGATGACGGTCGAGGCTTTTCGCTATAAGACCATTGACGGTTACAACTATCGGCACAATGCTCGTTGACTCCAGCCGCCACATAGCGGTAACCTCGTGAGCAAGATCTAAGTATTTACTTAGTTTTTCTTTTTCTTTCTTCACGAGATTATCGTCATGTGGGATACTGATGTCAACGAGTATTGCTCGTCGCGCAGATCGATCTATTATCACGATATCAGGCTTATTGGCTACAATAGTCCTGTCCGTAATAATTGATCGATCCCAGTAGAGCGTGGCACGACTGTTTTCAAGAACTGGCTCAGGCGAGTACTGGTAATAAGGCACCTCCGTTTCCACAAGACCGTATCGAAGGGCAAGTTGCTGGTGGATAATCCTGGCTACGAGGTTATGTCTGTCCAAGTATTCGCCGTTAGAAAGATGTGAACAGCCGGAAACAATATGCCTGAGGGATTCACCTGGGCGATGACATGCCCGACAGATGTCCAAGGTGCCATCCTTCAGGATATATTTCCGGTAGTTATTCGTCTTAATAACTTCGTCCATAATTGCAAAGACAAAACCTTCGGTTTCTCCGAAGAGGTTACCGAACCGTAGCCAGTTTACCGACGCTGACAGGTCTACATCGGGCCCTGTCAAGGCCCGATAAAACCTGCCATGCAGCGCCTTGCTCTTCCATACGTTGATGCGGTCGGAGGCGCTCAGTACTGCTAGATTGCACCAATTCTCGTTAGCCAACGAGAGCGTGGTGAGACCTTTGTCTACTGCCACAACATCTTTATGCAGGCCCACGTCCATCTTAAGAAAATATGTCCTGAGATTGTTCACCTCGCGATTATGTAGATCCTTGGCATTTAGAAAGCCTCGGCCTCCACATCTTCTCGAGATGTACAATCTCTTTTTTTTTTTTTTTTTTTTTATTCTTATATTTTAAAGAGGCTTTGAACCTAAACGGTTATGTCAGCCCCATCGTACCTTTTATTAATTTATTCTACTACTACTACTATTACATAAAACTAACATTAAACTTACAATATTTGTGATCAGTTCCTCGCGGACAAGGAACTCATCACAAACTTGTAAATGGATCTAGCTTCTTGAGAAGCAGGGGAGGCCAAAATATTAAATATTTTGCACAAGTCCAATCTCTCCAGACTTAACTCCGCGCACAATTTAATTCTGGATGCCTCGTTTCGAACACATTCCATAAGAATGTGGGTTACATCTTCAACCATATCGCAAGTTAAACAATTTTCGGAATCAGATTTTTTCATTAAGAACCCAAACTTTCTCAATGGAATGTGTCCGGAACGTAACCTATGTGCAACTTTAATTTGATGCCTGCTTATGGTGTTATGCATGTACCATGGAACCCGAGGAGGCTGATAAACCATAACCTTATACCACAGTCCTTTTTCCAACGATCTTCTGTCAAAATACTCTTTCCATTCAGCATAGCACTTTTCTTTATATTTGCCAAAAACTTCTGTGAAATTAGGCATAATGTATATTTCGAAGCCCTCGAGACACGCGCTTTTTGCCAGCATATCAGCCTTCTCATTACCAGCAATACCTATATGCGACGGAATCCATTGCAGCTTCACAGTAACATTTTTTTTTTTAAATTCCGAAATCTTGAAAAGTATTGAATAGGCTATCGATAATCCTCTGAAGCCAGAGATGCATCGAGCCAAATGCTGTAGACCACTTTTACTGTCAGAGAGTATAACTACTCTTTTATAATTATTTGTGTCTATATGGGAAAGTGCTTGTGAAATTGCAAACAATTCT
The DNA here is from genome assembly GCA_012273795.1 of Dendrolimus punctatus. NCBI lineage: Eukaryota > Metazoa > Arthropoda > Insecta > Lepidoptera > Lasiocampidae > Dendrolimus > Dendrolimus punctatus. The sequence continues at coordinate 12,690,597 of CM022551.1, read as the reverse complement.
GCCGTCATGATGCTTACTTTAGACAATATTTTAAAACTTTCGTGTATCCTATACCTTGAATCATACCATGCAGCTCCTATCGAGTTTGAAGTTTTTGAACCATCCGTAAATATTTTAATCCAGTTATCATATTCGTTATTTAGTTCTTCTATAAGGTTATTTTTAAGTATGTCGTTATTATAATTTCTTTTATTAGTTTTAATACAGTCCATATTTGTTTTTATTACTTCTTTAATGTTAATATTTGAGATCCATGAATCTGAAGAATATACAATAAAGGGTTTGAAGAATGTATTTTATCATTTTTAACTGTACTATAGACATAAGATAGCAACGGCTTTTTTCTGTTCTGCCAATATTTATTACTAACTGACACGTGTAATCTATCTAGAAGCTGTGTGGTATTATTTTTGGTTTTTGACAACGATTTTAGACAAAATTTATATGCTAAAAATTGACGCCTTAAATGTAAAGGTGGAATGCATGTCTCACTTTCCATTACATGAATAGGGGTACTGCGAATAAAACCTCCAATCACCCTAAGTGATTGATTTTGTATCTTATCTAGTCTAAGAAGATGTGTGTTCGCACTGCTGTCATACAGGAAGCAGCAATAGTCCAATCTGCTTCGTATTAAAGATATATATAGGCGACGCAGATGTATCGGGTGTACACCCCATCCGGATCCAGCCAAAATCTTAAGAATATTTAAAGTTTTGCAGGTTTTTTCATATAACTCATCTATGTGTTTTTTCCACTTTAGTGAACGGTCCAACCAAACTCCCAAGTATTTTACGTTTTCTTCAAGGTTTAAAGATTTTTCGTTAATTTTAATACAGATCTGTGTCCTGCGTTTTCGCCCTCTACTGAACATGCATAATTTTGTCTTTTCCACAGACACTTCTAAACCGATATTTTCTAGCATTGTTAAAAGATTATCGATCGCCTCCTGCATAACAGCAGCACTATAAGATAAATTATTGCTTGTAATATAAAAGGCAAAGTCATCAGCGTATTGAGAAATCATAACGCTATTAATTGATTTGCTAATATGATGTGTTACAATATTAAACAGAAGCGGAGATATCGGATCGCCTTGACATAAACCTCTGTCAGTCCATCGCACCAATTCCCCGCTGTCGCATTTAATTGTTAGACGTCTTTCACTTAAAAATGACCATAAGTATAAACATACTCTACGTCCAACTGAAAGTTGATCAAGTATTTCAATTATTTTATTGATCAATATGTTGTTATACGCGTTTATAATATCAATGAAGCACGCTAAAGTTGGCTCATTCGCAGTAAACCCCAATTGAATTTGACAAACAAGGCGTGTAACATTATCGATGGAAGAATGGGCTCTTCTAAACCCTACAGTGTTGCTCGATAGTATCTTCTTGTTTTCTACGAACCATTCTAGGCGTTTGGTCAGCATTGCGTGAAAGATTTTACATATACAAGAGATTAATGAAATTGGTCTAAGCTTTGGAGTCTGTTCAGAGTTTACATTTGATTTAGGTATTGGAACAATATTTATATTCCGCCACTGGATAGGAACTATGCTAGTTGAAAAAATTTTATTATATAAATCTAATAAATATTTTTTACCAATTTCAGGCAGGAAATAAATCATTGAATAAGTAATAGCATCTAGTCCGGGTGCTGTATCCTTTTTCTTTAAACAAATCTCTAATTCTTGCATAGTAAAATCAGTCTCTAATTGGGTGTTACCTGATTGTAATGGGGGACAGGGAACTGTAACATAATCTGGTGTTAATTTTTGCAATAATTCCTTCTTACTATAGTCGGGGATATTTAAGTTGCTATTTTTGACGCCTTTTACCCATCTCATTTTTTTCCACACGGAGTTTGCTGAATTAAATTCGTCAATACTATTGCAAAAAGCTTGCCAACTTTTCCTTTTCGCGTTTTTTATAAGTTTTTTCGCTTCATTAATTTTTGATTCTAACGTGTTCAAATTTTGAGGTGTAGGATTCTGTCTAAAAAGTTTAAGAGCCAGGCGTCGTTGGGCTACAGCTTTTGATAATTCTGGTGACCAGTAGTTTTTAGGTATAAATTTTTGCTGTGGATTTTTACATATTTTAATTTCCGGTATACTTTTATCCGCGGCATCATTTATTACTTGTATAAAGTGAGTGTACATAATCTGTATATTGTGTAATTTAGTAGGAGACAACATATTTTCTATATTTGTTTTATACAAATTCCAATTAGCCAATTTAAAGTTTCTTTTCTGTTATATTTTAAAGTGGACATCGACTTTAAAGAAAACAAAATAAGTAAATGATCGCTGCCTAGAGTCTCATTACTAACATGCCAAATAAAATACAACGCTATATCTGTCGTTACAAATGTAATATCGGGGGATGACTGCTGCAGTAAGTTCCCTACTCGTTTAATTCGAGTAAAGCTATAATTATTTAATGTGACAAAACCATATTCTGTGCATGACTCCATAAGCTGTAGACCTCGGGCATCATTTCTATGTGACCAGCTTACATGATGACCATTAAAATCCCCCCCTATTACAGTTGACTTAGAGAAACCTGAAAAGATACTATCCCAACAGTTTTGTGTAGTCTTAACACTGGAGGGGCAGTAAATGCCAACGATATTCTCTAAATTTGTACAATTCTTTATTTTTACATGTATGAGTTCAATACCTCTGTTTGGACTGCTGACAGGACATTGATAAGCAACAATCGACTTATGAACTAAAATCATGACACCTCCATACCCATCCTCCCGGTCCTTTCTAAAAGTGTTGTAATCATTGAAATGCACATATGAATCAGGTTCCAACCAAGTCTCGCATATTATGGCTATATGTATCATTTGTTGATTTAAGAATGCCTCAAACTCGAATAACTTTGGCCTGATACTATGAGCATTCCACTGAGTTAAATTTAAGTTGAACATTTTGAGGGACGTATTATCCATAGTTAATGAATGAATTAATGAGTCTCTTAAACGTTTCACCATCTTCAAATATTCTCGTTAAAAATGCGATTACCTCATCCATAAATAGTCTAAGAAGGTCTTTTAGTTTATATTCAAATGTAGTATCCTTTAACATTATACCTTTTATTTTATTTAATATTCTTTTAAAATCAATAGCGTCACATAATTTTTGGGACTTGTTTTCTTGACACCTCTCCAGACTTTCTCTCTCTGTTTCTCCTGACTCCGTTTCCATAAATTCCAGCTGCCCGTGTGTACCTGGTATTTCTCGTGACTGTTTATTCGTCTGTCTATTTGCAATTCCTGTTTCGGTTTGACTATTATTTGCTCGAAGCTTTGTTATCTTCTGTATCTTTGGGTTTTGTACTAAAACATCTTTATAAGTTTGCTTTGTTATAACGTGTTGACGAGAACTGGTACTTTCATCAATGACACTTTGGGGTAGTTTATCAATTGCTGGGAAATGTTGATCTTTATGTACATACTGTTGTCTTGATTTAGCATGATCGCGATTTCTTTGTAGATATAACTCTAAAGCTTTACGGTATGTGACTACTTCTTGACCCATGATTCGTCTTATTGCTTTTTCTTTAAGAAAGCAAGGGCATGACTTATCTAGCGACATGTGATCACCCTTACAATTCACACATTTGAATGTCTGTGTAGTACAATTGGCATGCCCGTCACCGCATTTAGGACACAAGATTTTTTTTGTTGGGCAAGCGCGAACTAGATGCCCGAACTTCCAGCAACCTGAGCACTGTGTTACTGGAAATACATACGGTTCCACCTTTAAACAACTACCGTATGCATATACATACGGTGGCAAGGTGGAACTCTCAAAACACAGCCGAACTGACTCACACAAGCCCCATTCGCCGGGTTGTTGTATTCTTCTTAATCTTTTAGCTGACAAAATTTTGTAATCACATTCTAATGACTCTAATATCTCCTTCTCCTGAAGATGCATGTCAATCTCCTTTATGACTCCGTAGGTAATACTTACATCTTGTGTCGATTGACATCTATAGCCTAGGTCAGATAACTTTTTACTTTTAAAGATTTTTTCGGCATCTACCTTCGTTTTAAATTGAATAATGGCTTTATACTGAGTTGAATACTTAATGTTTACAATATTTTGTATATTTTCATCTCTTAGAAGTTTTGCCATTCCAATCTGTTTGGGCAAAATATTTTTGGATGTAAGGGAAACTTCATAATGTTGATTACTTTCTTGAGGAAAAGACTGACTTGAGTTACTCCTTAACAATTTTTTTGGTTTAGGTTTTCGTGAAACCACTGTAAATTCTTCACTTTCATGATTTTCTAAACTATGCATCTCTTGTGACTCTTCACTTTCACTTAAACCTCTCTTCTCCGGCCTCCCTAGTATAGGAGAAACGCTCCATCGTGCCTCGTGACTTTCTCGTCTTTCTTCACTCAACATACTATTCCTCTCAACTTCTTCTTCGCTCGAAATACTCCCGTATTCACAAATATCATTGTTGATATTATCTTTCTCACTCATCACCCTTATTTATCATTATATAATCGACAATAATATAAAACAAAACGGTTTGCCGCAACGCGAAAGCACTCACTAGTACAGGTGCGCTTATCAGTGCATCCGGCACGCGACTCAGAGATGTACAATCTCATTACTGATGAACGTGGGTGATGCATACGATGTTTTGTCAGCAGACAACGGACTCTTCGATCTAGGGCGTCCAGCTCCGTTTGAGTCCACCTAAGTATGCCAAAGGAGTATGCTAACACGGGCATAACCCAGCTGTTGAAGGCTCTGACCTTATTTCCACCTGAGAGAAGGCTGGTTAAAACCTCTTATTATTATTATTATAATTATACACAGAGAATATTTTGAAAATTCGTACGCCGTATATTTAGCAAACAAGGTTTGCACTCAGCATATTGCTGTGCCGGTTATCAACGAAGTAGTTGCAATGGAAAGATTCTTTAAAATATATTATACTAGCGGCCCCGGCAGACGTTGTCCTGCTCTGAAAAAATAAAAATCTATGACCCGATCCCAGCGCCACCTACCGGTTCCAATTGTGGATTTAAACCATCCGGGGACCCACTCAAACACACAAAAACAAAATCGCTCCCCGTTGTTAAGAGGATTCTAGAACCCGATCTCAGCGCCACCTACCGGTTCCAACAGTATAAAAACTATCCTATCTTTCAAGTTGGATCAAACTACACACGGTGTGCAAATTTGATTAAAATCGGTTGAGTAGTTTAGGAGTTCATCGCGGACAAACATCGTGACAGGAGATTTATATATATTAAGACTAGTGGTCCCAGCAGACGTTGTCCTACCCTGAAAAATAAAATACATGAACCGATTCCAGCGCCACTTCCTGGGTCTAATTGTGAATCTAAACCACCCACTGCAAATACATGCAATCCATAGGCGATGGTAGCCGCTTTCCATCAAGTGGGCCGTCTGCCTGTCTGCTGTAAACAAACACACATACAATTTCACCAAATCCTAGAACCCTATTCTAGCGCCAAGCATTTTGTTTATCGAATGAATTTTAATGATTCAAAATGTAATCTACAGATATTGAAACAGGCTTACAAATACATACATACATACATAAATTCACGCCAGGTCCCTTGCGGGGTAGACACGAGCAACAGAGTGCCATACAGGCTTATTCTTACACACCTCACTTGCTTCTTTGACATTCATAGCTCTTGTCATGCACGCTCGTCTGTTCTTAAGGCTCCTGACATCACCTTCTGCTAATACACGATCAATTTGATCATGGAAGGTGTGTCGTGGCCTTCCTTCCTGGCTTACAAATACGACATGATTTATTTGGATCACCCCTTTCGCAAGTTAACTAATAACTAAACTAATGCAAATTTGGTGGCATTGTAAATATCTCTGAAAGTATTAGTGGTTTTATATAAATTAGTTGAGAGTGTTTCCGAACGAGGTGTACGACTTGTGAGAAGGAGAGATAGATGATGAATGAAAGAAAAGATAAACAATAGATGGTGATGAGAAAAAGACAAGAAACGATCGAATGGTCGCGTGGGTCGAGAGCTGGTGCTGAACAAAGGACGATGCTCTTATATAAATGGTAAGACGCGTTAATTAAGGATGCTGTTAAGATATTAAACTAAACGAAGATTTGTTGGAAAGTGAAACAGTACCCATTTCATCTCCACATGTATATCGTGCATTAGAAATACTGCAAATACGAAGATCGGTTCACTGGCCTACTCTTCACGCTCTGTATGTTGTACAATATTGTACTCACTCCAAATTACTGGAAAAATTGCATTTCTTTTTTCTATCCATCCGGCCTTCCGCAATTATCTAATATATAATTATATATTTTAATGTGTTTGGGTTTTCGTTGTTTTTAGTTTGCTGAACAAAAATGTTATGTATAAAAAATTTAAAGTTTGACCTGAAATTTTTGTTCCTATTATTCTTGCTTTTTTAAAAGCTAGCGGTCCCGGCAGACGTTGCCCTGCCCGATTCCAGCGCCACCTACCGATCCAATTGATGATCTAAACCCTCCGGAAACCCACACACAAAAACAATCAATCAAAATCGGTAAAGTCGTTCTCAGGTTATATTCGTACATATATTTCTGCGATTCATTTTTATTTATATAGATATTGTAAATCAAAATTGATAAAAAATTATAAACTCAAATTGACCACACTTATGTTCCGGCTTCACCTGCGATAATGTACATTGTATTTCAATGTTATGACTGCGCCGAAATGCGTTTTATTTATAACAGCTTTAATGCATTGTTTATAATCAAAAGGTGTTACAGTCTCTTCCCGGAGTGACTGATTCTTAAAGCAACTTCTTCATTTCATAAAACCTCATTACATCAAAACGTTATATTATCAAAAATCACACATATCACTCGCCTTACGTCTAAACATCAACCCCTAATAATTGCTATATAAACTCTAAAAAATAAAAACTTCGTTTAAAAAAACCGACTTCAAAAACTAAAATGTATAAAATAACTTATTTCGGCCAGCATTTTGGGAACGCTCCCCACCGACAGCGATTTTGACTACATCTTTTACTTGTAAATATGTTTATAGTAGTACTAGCGACCCGCCCCGGCTTCGCACGGGTGCAATGCTGATACAAAATGAAATACACTACAGAAAAACTTGTATTATACATATAAACCTTCCTCTTGAATCACTCTATCTATTGGAAAAAACCACATCAAAATTCGTTGGGTAGTTTTAAAGATTTAAGCGCACATAGGGATATAGGGACAGAAAAGGCGACTTTGTTTTATACTATGTAGTGATGATGATAGTGATGATGATGAAGTGATTTAATTTCTAAGTTTTTATTTGTGGTGTAATTTATTAATAGTTTTGTTTTCTTGTACCTATAATTACTTAAATCTCAATTAACTATGTCAACAAATAAAATTATTCCCTGTCAAAAAAAACTTATTTCTAAAGCTATTATTATTAATATATATTATCTAAAACATCTTAAAGTCGGTGCTTAGTAATTTGCAAAATATAATATTTTTTATTATATTTTACTTTGCACCGACTTCAAGATGTTTTAGATAATATATATTAATAATAATAGCTTTAGAAATAAGTTATTTCATACATTTTAGTTCTTTAGTTTTTGAAGACGGTTTTTTTAAACGAAGTTTTTATATTTTATTTATTACTTTTTAGTGTCTAGCTATGTATGGGTAGACTTACGAATGGTGCCGCACTTCTTAAAAAATATAGGTCCCAAGAAACGAGAACAAAAAAATGATCGTAAAATGAAAACTACTTAGCCAAACTATGTCAAATTTTTAGGGGATCACGTGGCAGCTATTGTGCGTCGAACAAAAAAATAATCACGTAAATCGAATCATAAATCTCAGAGTAATCGCTGTACATATGGAACGTAAAGGAAATTTTTTTCATAAAAAATGTTCATAAAATGAAAAGTACGGGGCCAAACTATGTAAAACTTTTAGGGAACCAATTGAAAGCTATTCCGCGTCGAACAAAAAAAGAATCACGTAAATCGGATCATAAATCACGGAGTAATCGGCGAACATACATAAAAGAAAGCAACAAAAAAAAAAAGATCCCGATGAATTGAGAACCTCCTCCTTTTTTCGAAGTCGGTTAAAAATCATATGAAACGTGTAAAAACATAAAATATATATTTCAAATCATAACAGACTTTAAATTTAATACATTAACAAAACTCTAGGTTTGACCAAAGCCTTTCGACAAAACCGGAAATAAATTCCAATCTCTGTCTTAGACTTAAGTATTTTTAGTGAGACGTTGAATGTAAAATAATCTATTGCGGGCTTTGCCTAGTCGATTCTAAAAGCGACTAAGGCAGACTCGGTCAAACGTCGATTCGTAATACACTTGTTACACGTTTAATGACTGTATATTAGGGCGGTCGTTAAAAATTAAATTTCTTGCGACGCCCCCTAAAAAGCTTCCTTTTAATGAAAAAACACTGAGATTTTTAAATAATTTTTTCAAGTCAAGACATCACGTGCCTCAAGACGATTCAAGTTAAAACTAAAAATATAAGAAAAATTGAAAGATAAGCTTGAATCACGAAGAATTTTAAACTTTTTCCGAAACTATAATTTGAAATTCATCACTGAGAATGATTATCATTCTCAGTGACGGAAGGTATTTCATTGTTAAAACTTTTCCAATCTTAAAATAATTATTACTTCTAAGTATGAAGAAGTTTCCTGAAAAAACATGATATTACCCAAAAATTAACTTGAATCGTCTTGAGGCACGTGTTGTCTTACTTAAAAAATTATTCAAAAAATCCCAGTGTTTTTTCATTAAAAGGAAGCTGTTTAGGGGGCGTCGCAAAAAAAAACATTTTTTAACGACCACCCTACTGTATATGTTAGACTCACCTATAGTAGAATTATTTATTCCGTGCAGTTTGGGTCATAAATAATCGGAGCGGTGAAGCGTGTATTTCGCTCTCTCTTCAACTCACGGGTTTTATGGGCAGGCATTATTTTTGTCGATAAGCGTTATTGATAGCGTATTTAGTGTTGTCATTTTGTGGGTTGAAAGAATGAAAGAAAAAAATTAGACAAAACAACGTATTTATTAAAATACGAATAATAACTATTTGAAATAAATTATTAATTAAGTATCTATGTATTAAAAAACTATAAGTGCAAAAGTTTAGAATGTAACAAGTCCTATTAAAAATAAATATAAATACTTATATCTAAATTTAAAATTAACAGCAAAAAATTTAATAATGATTTTTATAAGAATGATTATCTTTCTTTGACAAGAATAAGTTTTTATCAATAATGGCGTTGCGCCCGTGCAACATGATCACCGCCCTAGCCGGGCTGAGGCCGAGTTTGATTTATGACCCAAACTGCACGGAGAAAATAATTCTACTATAGGTTAGATAAAAATCGTAAGTCGATGTTCTGTTGTCAAACTGCTACGACTATACTTCTATAATAACAGACTGGACCAAAGCTACACTGTTAATTTGACTTGAACAATAAACAAAAAAGTATATATGCGTGTGTGTGTCAAATACATGGAAGTGTGTGTAATGTATTTTTATGCATAATTAAAAAACAAATATAAGCATTCTGCACTCCTTCTCTATATAAACAATAAGTGTGCGAAATTTCATACTTCCTCTGCCGCGCAATTTTCATAAAAAAGGGTAAATTTTTGGTACGTATTCATATAATGACTGATGATAACAAACAAGCATCCATATACGCTATTAAAATATGCATAGATAAATATTTATATAAAAATGTTTACTATACAGTGGCTTTCTTTTTATTAATTTTATGGTTTTTATTGCTATGATGAGAGATTTTTCTATATATTAAGAGAGATAATGACTGTTTATAGCTGTGATTATTATCTTTCCAAAATAATTTCGTAACATTCATGGGTATTTTTAACTGACTTCCAAAAGGAGGAGGTTCTCAACTTGGCCGGTATGATTGTTTTTTATTTATGTACATCGATTACTCTGAGATTTATGATTCGATTTACGTGATTCTTTTTTAGTTCGACGCGGAATAGTTGCCATTTGGTCCCCTAAAAATTTAACATACTTTGGCTATAATATAATATTAATTATATAAAATCCACATTAAGTACTAAATCAAACTAACAATTAATTATATATTCAAATCATTGTATAAACATGATTCGGTAACCAATTTTGAATTAAGAACCCCATCAATTAACACAATCGCTAACATCATCTGTCACGAAACGTCAAATTTTAAGAAAAAATATATCACCGCGTTTCAGTTCCGCGATTTCTCCTTTAGCATATTTAGCATCTCTAATCATTGGGCTTAAGGGGCGTGGTCCGGTGACAACTTTCATTGGGGAAAGTGGATGTTATGGCGGCAAAATCTCGGCAAAACAGCCGGTGATTTATGACGTTGATAACGTCATATGTGCTAAATGTTAACACACATATTCGCGCAACTAAAGAAATGGGTTTCGTAATTTGTTAGCATGGTGAAATTTTTCGTCGGGCGTAAATTGAATTACATGTGATTGTGGCTACTAAGATTTTATCAGCTTACAAAATGCCTGTATGAAAGTCTTGTCCAATACTGATTTGAAAATGCAATGTCACCTATAAATATTATTTTGAACATTGCATCATTTTAACCTAATAAATACAATGAAGGATTTCGTAAAGGTAACCATTATTTTTATCATGACTTTAACCTAAATACCAGCATTTATTTGAAAATACATTTATCTCTCCAATCAATTTGGGTTGAATCTAATATATAAAATTCCCGTGTCACAGTTTTCGTTGCCATACTCCTCCGAAACGGCTTGACCGATTTTGATGAAATTTTTTGTGCTTATCCGGTATCTATGAGAATCGGCCAACATCTATTTTTCATCCCCCTAAATGTTAGGGGTAGTCCACCCCTAATTTTTTTTAGACAAAATTTTTAATTTCTATTTTTTTATGATACAACATACAAAAATACATACAATCCTCAATTTTCACCCTTCTACGATCAACCCTTATTTTTTACCGGGCAGGACGACGTCTGCCGGGACAGCTAGTATATGTTATATGTACATAATATGTAGATAACGAAATGACGTCACATTATATTATGTCAAAGAATAATTGATTGAAAGGCAAACTTGGATACATTTTCTACTCTAAAATGCTATAAGAAACTAGTTGCGAATATAAAAAACATTAGAGGTGTCACCCACACAGATTGAACGAAGTTAGTTATAATGCGAGTCTTCATTGTTATTATTCTCTGTATAATATCTCTACTTACCTACTCACCATCAGCATTATCCGGAACTTGTGCAGAAACACTGTCAGGATTCATTATTGTTATTATTTTTTATTATGTTCAATAAACCTGTATACACTCAACAAAAATAATCGTCGCGACACCACACTGTTCAATGCGAAGTAGAAAGACTAAACGAAAATAACTGGCTTGCTTTCTATGAGAGAGAGAAAGACAGACAGAGAAACACACGCACGCCGCACGGCTTACGACTATATAGCAAAAAGTGTCGTTACAACTTTTGGTCTTAATTTTTTTCCGTCTAGCCCCCTTTCGCAACGCGCGATAAGGAACTTCGTTCCAACAATAATTACGTTTACTCTTACAACAGATTCATAGTACACGTAACCTTGAATCTAATGAACGAATTACAATACTCTGCAAGATCTGTGTGGGAACATACTTCAATCTTTCGCCCACGGCCAGAATCTTAATTAAAAAATACATGAATCATTCAACAGGCTTTTTAGTTACCTACGTTAACCGACATAAATTTAGAAAAAAACGTAACTAATTAATCAAATCAAAACGTAATTTCAAATAAAGTTTTAATGGTTTTTAAACGGAATCTTATTTATCACTTTAGTCTTATGTTTGGGCTACTTTTTGCAACACTTAGTATTTCTTGTAATATCTAGGACAGACAAAATTGTCTAATATGACTAAAATTGAAGTGTATTCATTGTAGCTCTTCGTTTTCCTTTCCAGTTTTAAATACTTTATACACGCCTCCCGGTTCGAGAATGGCAATAAGTTGATAACTGGCTCTTGGTATTCCCAATAATAAAACACTGCTGCTTCGCTTTTTTATCTCCTGATTGTCTTGTAGCACTGCAACGCTAGCCAATGTTTGAATTTAAAACTTATGATTCATATAATTAACTTATACTATTTGCCGACGCTGGCCGCATTTTGTTGACATTGTGCTGTTGAAAATGCATGGCACTTTCCATCACGCGGGCCACGTCCGATTGTCTACTGTACTCCAGCTATAAAATCGAAGAATTACTATGTGCATATTACAAATTAATTATAAAAACATTGGCCCTAAAACACTTCCTTGTGGTAACCCCTCATTAATTATTTAGCGCGCACACAAAACACTATAAAGTTAACCCGAATTGGCTTTTTCGTAATTGTACAAGACGTACGTAACAGAAATGCATATTATGTAGACCGCTGATTTAGTATGCCACGCGTCTGTTGTGAAATGAGTAACGTTATCGAAAGCTTTGCTTAAATCCATAATATTTTAATTTGACCAAGAAATATATAAAAAAGTGTTGCATTGAATTTACACAATAATGTGTCTGCTTTTTTCATTATTTTAATGTTCTCTTTTAATTACAAACTATAAATTACTCAACGAATATTCTTTAGCTGGCACATGACAAGTTTCGTTACAACATTCGGTCAATGATCTCATATTTCACTTTTCTTTTCACAATCACACACACATCACAAACCTGTATCTATGTCAATACATGAAACACAATACTAACCGAGTTACATGTCATTATCGAATGCATTAATAGCATTTTATCTAATTAATTACTAGAAATATAAATGATCAACTATTGGACAACAACGTCCGACGTTATCTGGTGCTCCCACTTTTTTCTAATCTCCTACTTTTTTCTAAGCTTAATTATAGCTTAGAAAAGTTTTTATATTCTTTAATACTTTAATTTCATAATTTGAATTGTAAGGTAGATATTTTTTTACTCATTTTTTCATTGTTATGGTATTAATAGTATTTTATAATTATTGTACTTGTCTTCTACGTAATAGTTTATGGTTACAATATCTATAATATGGTTATATATAATAGTGATTTTGGAGGTGGGTACTGAAAACCAGCGCTGTCGAACTATATATTTCAGCACAGCAAAATACTGAGTGCCAACAAAATTGCGGGATTTAATTTTTGTATATATTTTCTAATCTGTTTGTATTGTGTTTATGTCACATTTGGTAATAAATATATTCTTTCTTCTTTTTCTTTCTTTAAGATTGTGTGTACGTAATACTCAAACGCTGGTCGAATTATAAATTTCATACTAGGCTTTCTACACAGCTTCGCTTTCATCAATTTTGAACAAATGAGAAATATTAAGTAGAAGTATTTTATTACTTAGTGGGATACCGTTACTAAAAGTAAAATAATTACTTCAAACCTTAAGCTATCAAGAAAAGACAAAGCTATTTTCGTAACCTCTCATAGGTTTTGTGTTTAAAAAAAATACAATTGGCTAGCTGTTATACTATAAAAACATATAAAAGAATTTAGTTGCTTGTCAAGAAAAACGAAGCAGATATCTTATTGAAAAAATGCTGATTTTTGTTTGATGTTTCTACTTGTAAAACGATCATTAGTGACTGTTTTTTTTATTTGGCAACTATAATAGATTTTCACAACTCTACCGTTGACATTAATTTTGCAATTAAGCCTAATGTTTTATACATTCGAAATCTGAATCATATGTACTTATTATAGTTGACTTTTAAAGGCACCAAAATGACAGTTGAAATCAAATTAAAAAGTCTGATATCAAATACACTGCCTTGTTAACGCTTTCATTTGGCCCATCGCGTTGGCGCGTCAACAAGACTATACTTGAGTCATAGAAGCACAATTTAAATATAATCTGTCATTTAGAAATCAATTAAATTTAAAAGTAAAGATTTTCCATTTTTCTGGTTTTGGATGTCAAAAGTTTGATGTTCGTCACGTCGTTCAGAAATCAAAATTGTTTTTTATTACGAATTATTTTTGTTCCGATTAAGTTTTGACCACATTTTTTACTAAAGTTGAAACATTCTTCAATTATCATTCAGCTTTTATAACCGACTGCCAAAAGGAGAAGGTTCTCAACTCGGCTGGTATGTTTTTTTAAGTATGTACAGCGATTACTCTGAGATGTATTATTCGATTTACGTGATTCTTCTTTAGTTGATGCAGAATAGTTGCCATATGGTCCCCTAATAATTTAACATAGTTTGGCCCAGTAGTTTTCATTATTCGAACTAAAAATTTCATTTAAAGAAAAAATGTGACTTTCTTGGGTCCTATATTTTAAAGGCGCTCGGCACCTTTCGTAGGCCTACCCATAGATAGACACTAAAAAGTAACAAATAAAAAAACTTCGTTCAAAAAATCCGACTTCGAAACCTAAAAAGTATAAAATAACTTATTTCTAAAGTTATTTTTAATTATAATATCATATTTTTAATAGGTGAAGTCGGTGCAAAGTAAAACATAAAAATTTCATTTTTTGAAAATTACTAAGCACCAACTTTAAGATGTTTTAGATAATATATATTAAAAATACGATATTATAATTAAAAATAGCTTTAAAAAATAATTTATTTTGTTATTTTTAACTTTTTAGTTTTTGAAGTCGGTTTTTAAACGAAGCTTTTTTATATTTATTGATTCTGAGGCGTTACGTAGTTTGCCGGGTCAGCTGCATGTAAGAAAGCTTACATACATGTAAGAAACTAAAGACTTAACTATTACAATTTTATAATATTGTTGATATTTAATTTGAATAACTATATTCATCACTAAAATACTCATTTAAATCTGTTCTAACATTTCGGAGTTCATTCGAGACAAAGTTAGAGACTGACAGACAACAAATTTAAAGCATTTCTTTTAAAAATAGTTTACAGATTAAGCTATATTATTTATTGGTGTTGATTAGTGTTGACGGCTGCCTGATTAAACCACACCATATTCAATACGTCAATTAAAAACACTTTCACAAAATCAATTCAAATGTGCAGTGAAAATCGAGGTCTGCTAAATTCCGTTATTAGACGAGAAACCAGTATCACACCTGCAGTGTAGTGTGCGAAAACGATCCGTCCCAGTGGTCTACATGCGCGATCAAAGCTGCACGCAATGCTATCACGACCATGCACCCTTAGTGACTCCTTGTTTTCAACTAGATCTTCTATAATTTGTTGTTTGATAGAGGACGTATGCCAGAACAGAGGAGTGTGAAAGTATTGTCCTCCAAAGATCTCCCATATAATCTCAAGACCTCCACCTGAGAATTTTTGACCCACTTTTTTTTTAATACGCGGAGAATTCTATCAATCAATCAATACTCTATTGTACAGCAATAGAAGAATAATCTTACAGACTAAAGACTTCGCCTAATTATGCACAAAGGTCTTATCGCTAAAAAGCGATCTCTTCCAGACAACCCCAGGAACTAATTGAGATTATAATGAACATAATACATAGTACGATTCCATTTTAGAAATTTTGTATAATATATATGTGTATATATATATATAGGTAGACAGATAGATTAATTACAATATAACTAATAATAAAAAACACGCAGTTCACTCGACTAGTTCTCGCCATAAAGCATAACGACGTTTCGCACTGTTACGTCAAACCTCATTCAGCGTTACCACTGTTCCGGAATTCATTGAATTTTTCTTGTTGTTTTTCACTTATTAAGTACCATTGTAACTTTCGCCGGACAACCGGTTGTGGGAACTTTCATCTGGCACCGGACGCACTTGAATCGCTCCTTTGTTTTGCCAAGTCACACTAATTAGCTCATTACGTAAAACGGAAAACGTAATATTTACAAAATTATATTACGCCAATAAATAATAATATATACATAATAAACTAATGCAGTCTACAAACTTAACCTGAATAAAACTAATTAATCAATTAATATTAATTAGGTACTAGTAGTCGCCCGTAACTTCTCCTGGTTTTCTCCTGAATATTTTTTTTTATTCGCCTCCTCCGTTATAGGTTAAAATGGAGATTATTGTATTTCTTTTCTTTTCCTTCTTTCATTTTAACAGGATAAATAAATGGGGGGGGAATCTTTTATTTTATTTATTTATTTCTTTCATATTACTTGCAATGTATTTTACCAACAGGATCTACACACATTTCCTCTTATCTCTATTAATTTACACTGTACTGAATATTTGCAACATTTTAAGGTGAAAGTTCTCTAAAATCTTTGCAGTTTGAAACTCGATGAAACGAAAAAGCGACACTAAAAAGAGATTAACACATAAATTTATAGGACTAAATCTGCAATAGAATGAGATACGAGTTTTACATTATGCAGCACGGATTAGAGAGTCAATAAGACCGATGATTAAACATAGGTCTAATTTGGACCAAAATAAAACTGGTAATAATATTTTTAGACTAAAAAATTGAAAAATTGACAGTGACACTTAAGAAGTTTATTTTGAAATAAAATATGATGACGGGTTGCCTACCGGTGTAGGCTAATTATATTTATATATAAAAAAGTTAGTGAAGAATTATCTGTGAGTATATTTTCTGACGTTTCACTTCTACTTCATGCGAACTGCACACAAATTTTTAATTGTTGCTTGAGTTCAGCGGACAGTCAGAAGGCCGGCCCACCTGATGGCGGTGGTTAACATCGCTTATGGACATTTTCAACACCAAATGCGCTACAAAGAGACTGGAACATGGTCAGTAATGGAGGAACACAACTCAAGTTGGTTATGGCGGCATACTCTAGACCCTTGGTGGTAGCTATTCAGGCTGGCAAGTGTCCTACCACCTGGCTGTGGGTTGTTTTGTCGCCTCTTACGACAGGCCGCCCGATTCTTTCTTTGTTCTTACACAAATGAATAATATACAATGGACTACTCTAAGCCCGTTCTCAGCCGTAGTAAATAGCAGTAAGTTTGTTTACAAAATTTACCATGGCAGGAATTACTCTGTTCTCTATGATCTAGTGAGCTAAGCCGGCAAAGACTTAGCCCACTTAATCACATACAGCATTAAGCCTCTTAATAGTTCCTTAAATTAATCTACTGTAAGCAATGAGTCCTATACGAACAATATTGTAAGACGGGGATAGAACTTTCTCATTGTCGCGGAACTGTCTCTGCACGAGTGGCTCAAATAATGCTGATATCCAGTGAAATTGTTCGCTCGCTCTACATAGCTCTTCCCGCTAATACAAAACGTTAGGGTTGTCACACACGTCATTGTAAGGATTTTCTTTTTAAAAATATACATACATACATACATAACTTCACGCCAGTTCCCTTGCGGGGTAAGCACGAACAACAGAGCGCCATTTAGGCTTATTCTTACACACCTCACTTGCTTCTTTGACATTCATAGTTCTTGTCATGCACGTTCGTCTGTTCTTAAGGCTCCTGACATCACCTTCTGCTAGTACACGATCAATTTGATCATGGAAGGTGTGTCGTGGCCTTCCGCGACTTCTGCATCCATCCACTTTTGCATTGTATATCTGTTTAGTCATTCTTTCATCATACATTCTTTCCACATGCCCGAACCACCGGAGCGTTCCTTTCCTTACCTTCACCCCGACACTCTCTTTAAAAATATAGCACCAAAAATAAACAAGGGCTGATTGTACCACCATCAAGAACCAAATTCGACACAAGAAGTAAAAAATGTTAAGGTAAATAACTGTACAATGATTTACCTTTCGACATAAGAGTAAACATAATAACATAACATCAATAAATAAACATTGAATTACTGTGATACAGAATGCATATTACTAAACACTAGGGACACACACACCAAACACACACACAGAGAGACACGCTATCATTTTACATAGTTATAGGTTAATTAATGAATAATTCCTCGTGCCACGATGCAGACCTAGAGTCTAGTGCAGCAACCGCCGCCAAAAAAGTTGTAGCCTTAATTTTTTTATAACACCCCACATCCAGGTAGCAGGGTATTTTCCAGTCTGGATGGCTACTACCCTTGGTCTGAAGTATGCGGCCATAATAATTTTGAGTTGTGTTCCGGCATTCATGGCCACCACATTGTATCCACCTTTAGTGTTATAAATGTTCATAGGCGATAGTAACCGTTTTCCATCAGGTGTGCCGTTTGCCCGACTGCCGAACTCAAGAAAAAAAAAATTTGACTAAACTTATAAAAATGTATCTTTCTTTTTAAATATAATCGTATTTTTCTTTGAGATATAAACGATTTAGCGCTTATAAACTTTTGCGATATCAGGGGCGAAGCCAACGCTGCCAGCCTTTAGTATGGGAATGAAGGCATGGGATAGAAGGATCAAAGCACAGATGTGTAACGGTGGGTATTGGGAAATTGAATATCCGATAATTGAATATCCGATAGCCCACTTCACCCTTCCCCTGAAGGGTGAAGTGGGCTATTGGAATTCGCACTCATAGTATGAAACACAATTATCCCAGGGCTAACGGTTTTACAGCGATATTCTGTGAGCGTGACATTCCACCAATCGAGCGGGACCTAAGAGATATAATCAAGGCAATGATTTAAGCATGGCTCTATCAGAAAGAAAGAAAACAGGTTTATTTTTATGACGTACACGTACAAGTGAAACACATATAAAGTAACTAGCTGTCCCGGCAGACGTCGTCCTGCCCGGTAAAAAATAGGGGTTGATCGTAGAGGGTTGAAAATCTAGGGTTGTATGTATTTTTGTATGTTGTTTCATAAAAAAATAAAAAAAAATTCTAAAAAAAAAAAAATTAGGGGTGGACTACCCCTAACAATTAGGGGGATGAAAAATAGATGTTGGCCGATTCTCATAGGGTATCTATGATAAGCACAAAAAATTTCATCAAAATCGGTCAAGCCGTTTCGGAGGAGTATGGCAACGAAAACTGTGACACGAGAATTTTATATATAAGATAAATAAAGCACAATAAAAAACGAGAAAACATTCACAAAATATCAAGAAAATATACACAATATGCCCTAAAAATTGGATCAAGCTCAGCAAAAATGTCGATCTGTTAGACCAACGCTGATCTTCCGCTTGAACCTGCAGCGATGTCACAGCAAACTACATTATATTATTAATAAATAATTATATTATTGGGGTAACAGTGGCAAATAGTTAAATAAATTTTCGATTTTTCACATAAAATTCATATACAGCGAATCTTAATACAGATTATTTGATAATCAAAGTAAACAATTAACAAAAAATAAGCAGCCCTAAAACTAAATCAGAACAATATTATGCTGCTGTCGTGTCTTTGGCCTGCCTGGGATTTTTGGTGAAACTTCTTGAGTTCGACCCTAAACCCTTGAACTGACTGCAGGTTCCTTATCGAAAGGGGAACGTTGTTCCAACATTTTGATGCAGCATATTTAATGCTACCTTGGAAAGCGGCTGAAAAGTGCCGCTGCATCGAGAGCTGTACTGTAAACTTTTTAGTCTCGATCGACCTGCGACTTGATGTTCAAGTTAATTTGTCGTACAGGTACGAAGGCCATTTGTGCTTGGTTACTGAAACAGGAGATAGGCTAGATGCAATTTGCGGCGATGCGTCATCTTTAATATTGAATATTTATTAAAGAAAGAAGAAAGAAAAACTTTATTTGCAAAAAAATAGCGACCTAATTAATATATATTGTTATACACAGAGCATATTTTGAACATTTCTACGCCGCATTTTCAGCAAACAAGGTTTGCACTCAGCATATTGCTGTGCCGGAATTATATCCGACACAACGCTGATTTTCAGTGCAAACCTTCCTTTTGGCGTAAGACGAAAACGACCCAATTCTGTTTATAAAAATATAAAAATTATGAATATAACTAATACTACTTATATAAATACTTAATAATAATACTTTAATACGTTAAAGAAATAAATAAATTTTATTAAAAACAACAATAAATACGTTATTTAAATTTAAATTATTACTTTTACTTTTTTTTAAAAAATTAAAATAAAATAAAAAATACTCGTATGACAACTTGTATCGAATCATTTATTCGAATACAATTCGCTATAGTGCTTGCCGAGTCTTACCACATTCTGTGTGCCACGTCACTGACATGCTGCAAATGAGTCAAATGACCTTTTACTTCATAACCTATAAAATATTGAATGTGTTATTTCCCTGTAAAAATATGAAATGTTTAATGTATTTATTTACCCACTCTATATATCTATAGATAAGTTGTCAGACAGTGATGTGTGTTTATATATTTGTATTAATATATGGTGTTGCATTATCACGTCAAGCATTTGCTAGGCTTTGACAATGCGTAGCTGAAATGTCGCTCACATTTTAACTAGATTCAAGACGTGCCAGCCCTAGGCTACCGGCAACTGTTGCCGGCGGATAGCAGCGCCGGTGCCCGCTTGGAATGCGATCTACTTCCATTTACGCAACTCGTAAGGATGGCATTATACCGAACATAACCCGTTTCGAAACAATACTATATCATTTTTTATAGCTTCTCATTCTTGTGCTGTAATTTAAGCTTAAGTGGCCTTTGTTTCTACTTTATATTCAATTACATGCCAGGTTACTGCATGCCTACCAGTTCTTTTACCTTATAATCGGTAAAAAATTTACATTACTCGAACAGAGTTTGTGACAAGTCTTAATTGATACCTATGGAGGGTAGATGTGAGAAGTACGGTGGGGTAGCTTGCCTTAGACGGGCCTTATATCAAAATGCGTTAGGGCCCAAAGGAAAGGTAAAGTTTTTTTTTATAAAGAAAACAAAAAAATACTCGAATCGAATTAAAATAATTACATATTGATTATAATGTTACTTGATGCTTGTAGGAGCTAAGTTAGACAAACAATTCAAATCAAATATACACTTTTCTCGCCTTTTTTCGCCAAACCTTTTTATCAAATAATATAGCCAAATGTATATAAACACTAGCTGTCCCGGCAGACGACGTCCTGCCCGGTAAAAAAAAATTTAAGTGTGGACTACCCCTAACATTTAGGGGGATGAAAAATAGATGTTGGCCGATTCTCAGACCTACCCAATGTGCACACAAAATTTCATGACAATCAGTCCAGCCGTTTCGGAGGAGTATGGCAACGAAAACTGTGACAGGAGAATTTTATATATTAGATAGTTTTTCTAGATTGTCTCTATATTTGGTAAGTATGGGATCATCGACGATACGAACGGCGCGACACTGTCTGGTAAGCGGGTGCTCCGGCCCATAGGTGTGAGGAGGACTCCATATGCGGTCTGATTTGCGCTTTGTACAGCGCAAGTCGTTGCCGCGGAGTGAAGTACTGCTTGGACCGGTTTAGCACACCAAGCTTTTTAGAGGCTAGTGTAGCCTTGCCTTCCAGGTGGCCCCGAAACTGCACGTCGTTGGTTATGTCGACACCAAGGATCCCGATACTATTAGAGATCGTTAGATATGATCCTTGGAAGTGACGTTCATGTCATTAAAGTTAAACTATATAACTTTAAGACGGCCGTCGGTGGTTGCACTGCACCGCAGAGGTTCCATCGATTCTTAGTATAGTAAATTTCGGAAACGTGTTTTCTCTACTATTTACTATGGTGTGGGTGTCTGGGAACGGCCCCAGAGTGGTCCGTTATATATTACCCATAACACAAGCGTAACTTGGTTAATTTGGGGATATACAATATGTGTGTTTGTCTGCCGATTATTATTTATTTAAATAATAAGTAAGATATAAATTAGATAGCCCTAATTACCTAACTATTAATAATATAGACATTCTTTATAAATATGTGGTGGTTTCATTTGTACCGACTCACAAACAACTTTAATTTTTTTTCCAACGGTTATAATGTTACAGGAACCGACTTATAAGTCCACAATTAAGGAAATCAATTATGGATTTATGTCAATTAGTGCCGACGAATTATTGACACATTGCTCCGTTTAGGAAACGGGTAAAAACAGCTTTTGTTGTTAAACCACTAGTGGTCCTTGAAACGCTTTTAACTAGCGGATACAATACTAATTGAACGAAACCTAATTGGTCTGATTTTCCTCAAGGTTGCTTTACATACATACATAACTTCACACCAGGTCCCTTGCGGGGTAGGCATGAACAACAGAGCGCCATTCAGGCTTATTCTTACACAACTTAACTTGTGCACAAGCACACGAAGGACCTTCTCAAACTTGAAACGATGCAATTCTTGCGAGAACCATCCATGTCTTAGGAACTTCTGGGCTGTGCTGTAATGCTGCAACTCTTCTGACTAACCAAACACCAAAATTTCACAACAGCATTCAAAGACCACGGCCTTGTCTGAGGTACCCTATACTTCTTTATATCAAATACCTTTCGCTATGTAAAAGCACCGTTGAATACAAGAAGGCAAGCACCAAGGTCGTCTATTGTTCTTCGACTAATTTGAATACAATTTCAAAATATATGATCGCGATCGTTCAGACATATCGCCCCTTCACCGACCGGACAATAGGCTGAACTACTTTGCCCGCCTATTATTTAGACTCCCGTTGCAAGGTCTCCAGATAGATCGTTGAAAACCCTGATTTGATGAATTTATTATGTCAGATTGGCCTGTCTGACATATTGGTTACCTCGATATGATGCAGGTTCCATCACGATGCTTTCCTTCACTGTCAGTAACGCGTAAACAAACTTTAGTTATAAAACTCGGACCCAATTCTGCTATCACTGTCTCGTCAAAATCCGGACTCTATCGTCTGAAACGTAGGTTTACTTGATTTCGGTATTCTCTTAATACTACTGGCATGCCCGTGGAAAGCCAGTAAGATACATATAAGACAAGTGCCTGATATTGCATCTTTAGCAACCGGGTTTTCAAGAATTGCAAAAGTAGCGAGACATCCAGACCGTGCTTATGTGATATATAGGCAACACTTTATTGTACACCTCAGGCCTCCATGGTCCGAGGGCTTCGACCCAAAAAGCCGCAAATATGTAGCCATTTCTGATGGCTGAGTATTTGCAGCATTTTAGGGCCTCCAGTTGTGCAGCAGCTGTACCGGCAGACATGCTAGTGGCTGGAAGATGGGTCTCTGCCAAACTTTCGACGCAAGACGCGTCCGTTATTAAGAGGCGACCCATCTTTTAGGGCACCAATGACATATCATCGAGTCTCTTGCCATAGCCAATGTAAGGTATACTTATCATTTATCATTATATATATATATATATATATATATATATATATATATATATATATATATATAGTTACTACTAGCAAAATTGTAATACTTGACTCAAAATTTTGCGTCCCAGGATTGTTCAAGGAAATTAAGATTTAGAATATAGCAATTTTTGAAAACGTTACACAATTTTCAGTCTGCACTAGTTCATAATAATTACAACAAAGAATATGTATTACATGTGTTGCTTAATGCGTTATATTATTTCCGTTGTGTTTATATAAATATTTAATAAGTTTAAGATAGTAATTAAGTAATCTAGTGTTAATAAGATACAGTAAACCAAGATTATTCGCAAAATCGTATTAGTCTATGCTATTGTAATCTTGAAAGAATGACTAAACAGATATACAATGCAAAAGTGGATGGATGCAGAAGTCGCGGAAGGCCACGACACACCTTCCATGATCAAATTGATCGTGTGTTAGCAGAAGGTGATGTTAGGTCTTAAGAACAGACGAGCGTGCATGACAAGAGCTATGAATGTCAAAGTAGCAAGTGAGGTGTGTAAGAATGGGCCTGTGTGGCGCTCTGCTGTACGTGCCTACCCCGCAAGGGACCTAGCGTGAAGTTATGTATTATAATCTTGTAATCTATAATGATATTATAAACGCAAAAGTTTTTAAGAATGGTTGTTACTCTGTCACGCAAAAATTACTGAATGGATTTTGATGAAACTTTATCAAAGAAAAGCGGCCCAAATGTTGGAATAACAAAAATCGTAGTTTCATTATGTATACAAATCGCGAAATTTTAAGAAAACAGCATTTTACTAAATGAATATGAAAGTATATAAAATATGGTACTTATATCAAATTTTTATATATTTTGTCTGTCTGGATGTACCGGCTAATCTCTGAAACGGCTGGACTGATTGAGACGGGATTTTCACTGGCAGTTAGCTGATATCATAAGAAGTAACTTAGACTACTTTATTTAAGGGTCTACAAAAAGAAGTCCACTCGGACGAAGTCGCCCGCACAGTTAGTATTACAATATCATAAATGCAAAAGTTTGGAGGGATGTTTGTAGAGGGGTCGAGCTTACACAACAAATTTGAATAACTAGTAGTAGCCCAATAGTCGAAATAATTAACTTAAATTATAAATTTGAACATTATTAAGGTTCTGTTGTCAAAGACTATACTTCTATAATCACAGATTTCGCCAACTGTACACTGTTAATTTGACTTGAACAATAAACAACAGATTATGCGTGTATGTGTCAAATACATGGTAGTGTATGTAATGTTTTTTTATTGATTTATGTAGAAAAATTAGGATCGGCAGTGGTTTGTTATCTGTTATTAAAATGAGCACAATAAAGGATATTATTATACTATACTGTATTAGTAATACATCTAATATATAAAATTCTCGTGTCACAGTTTTCGTTGCCATACTCCTCCGAAACGGCTTGACCGATTTTGATGAATTTTTTTGTGCTTATCCGGTATCTATGAGAATCGGCCAACATCTATTTTTCATCCCCCTAAATGTTAAGGGTAGTCCACCCCTAATTTTTTTTTTTAGACAAAATTTTTAATTTCTATTTTTTTATGATACAACATACAAAAATACATACAACCCTAATTTATCAACCCTCTGCGACAACCCCTATTTTTACCGGGCAGGACTACGTCTGCCGGGACAGCTAGTTATAGTATAATAATGTTAAAATGAGGTTAAAAAAGTGTTAAAATGAGGTCGTTTAACTTGGCACTGGCACCTCAGAAGTCATGTTACATTTGAATTGTTTTGACACAATGTTTTTTATACATTCTTCTGTCCTCTTATGTCTCTATTTTTTCAGTCGTGTATTACTTACATTATAGTATATTAATATCCTTGTTTGCTTGTTTTAATAACAGATAGCAGACCACTGCCGATCCTAATTTATCTACAATTTAGTGTATTTTTATGCGTAATTTCAAAGGAATATTCGTACAATATATATAAGTGTGCGAAATTTCATACTCCTCCTCCGTCCGCGCAATTTTTGTAAAAAGGGGTACAATGATTTTGCTGTGTTTTTACTTCACGTATTAATTACGTGTAGATGAATAAAAAGGCGACGCTACCATCTAGTTTTATTAGTGCCGCCGTTGGAATACTCTAACAAATATGTCAGTCCATGGCAACGCGAACGAAGTTTCGCTAGCATTTTAATATGCTCATGAGAAGAAGGATTATTAAAAGCGTTCTAAGTATAAATAGTAAGCAATTTAGTTAAACAGGACGTAGTACTCAAGTTATCGCTAAGTTAAATCTAAGCGTGGGCACAAGGTGAACCGGCCCACTGTATAACATAGATACAACATAACCAACTTGACAAGCTTAGAACTTGGTGCAATAAGTTTCTTATTGAAGACATTAGTGAGACGTAGATTTTTTGCAAAACTTATAGACCTTATGTTATCTTATCTTTATGAGTTTGTTATGTGTAAGTCGCAATTTAAAATAAATATTTTCTTTCCAAATCTAGTAAAATAATGAAAGGAGGATTGAAATTGTAATCGATCATTAAAATATATAAATCTGAAAACCTTTTTCTTCAATACCGGCGGTCCTGGATTCCGAAGTATATGTGCATGCATATGTAACGCGAAAAGCTTGGTCAACGCTATTGCTGTCGCTCTTTAAAGGGAGACTGGAACCTGGCCACTAATGCCTGAACACAAGTCAAGTTTGTTATGGCGACATATTCTAGGCTATGGGTGGTAGCTATCCAAATGAGCAAAAACCTTACCATCTGGCTGTGGGTTGTTTTGTCGCCTCTTACGACAGGCCTCCCAGCCGCAGGAACTAGTATTCTTTCTCCGTTCCAATACAGGTATATGAATGGATTTAATGAATCTAAAGGAACTAAGCAATAATTTAAAGCTCGTAAAACAGTTAGAGAAGCTAATTATGCATATTCAAGCTGAGTAATAGTGTAGACTGTACGCACGGTGAAAAGCCTCTCCTAGATTTCTAATTGTAGAAAATCGTAAGCATTTTCACGCACCGCTATTAGTGGCTTTAATAGCGTATAATATAATAATCGGCAGACAAACACACATATTCTACTCATATATCCCCAAATTAAGCAAGGTACGCTTGTGTTATGGGTAATGTACAACGGACGGAGAAAGAAATAACGGAGAAAATACGTTTCCGAAATTTACTATACCAGGAATCGAACACGGAGCCTCCGCGTTGCAGAGGTAGGCCGGCAAAGGCTTAGCTCGCTCAATCACAGAGGCCGTCAATATCTATATCTAGCGTCGTCGTCAGACAACCATCGTCCGCTGCTGGACGTAGGCCTCCCCAAGCCGGCGCCTTTCGTCACGGTCCTCCGCCTTCCTCATCCAGCGCCTACCGGCGACCTTTCGCATGTCGTCGGTCCATCGGGCTGGAGAGCGTCCGACACTATGTTTACCGAGACGCGGTCTCCACTCCAGGACTCGTCTGCTCCATCGGCCATCAGTCCTGAGACAAATGTGACCGGCCCACTGCCACTTCAACTTGATAAGTTGTGTCGGTTACCTTGGTTCTTTTACGGATATCCTTATTTCTAACTATATGCATAAGAAAATCTCCCAACATAGCTCTCTCCAATAGTCCGTTAAGCGACTTGATATTTGTGGATCAGTCCTACAACGGAAAGGACGCACTGCTCGAAGACTTTCATCTTCAGCCATTGCGCCATCGAAAGTATTGTACATTATAATGTCTATTATGTACTGTAATCTATAACTTAGATATTAATAAAATGAATGAACATGAATGAATGAATGATGAAAATGAACATATAATAAAAATACAGTAAAGAATTTTGGAAAAAAGAAAGAAAATAAAAAAAAATCCCTTATTTAAAAAAAGCATAAAAAAAAATAAGAACCCTAGAAAGGAAACTGACTGGATGGCTACCACCCCTGGTCTGAAGTATGTCGCCATAACAACCTTGAGTTGTTTTCCGGCATTAGTGATCAGGTTCCAGTCTCCCTTAAGAGAGCAGCAGTGCATTTGTAGCACTTATACTGTTGTAAATGTTCATAGGCGATAGTAACCACGTTCAATCAAGTGGGCCGTCTCCCTATCTGCTGAAGTCCTGCAATAAAAAAAGGAAAAAGAGAGTTGCACGTATATAATAATTGAAAAACAGCTTAAACAATAATTTAGAATTAACATAATATTGACTTCAGCACTCACAACCGTATCATTTTATAAAATATCTAACAAATATTTTGTTATGATAAAAATCAAACACAGACTTTCACTTTCATCTAAATAAACGTTAAAGCATGGATTTGTCGGTCAATACTTTCACTGTTTGACCGGTCACGAGTCAACCCGAGAGCAACCTGTTGCCTAAAGGGAGACATCTTCTTTCAAAAACCAACAAACTTCTGTGCGTGAAGCGTTGGCTCGTTTTACTCTCTATCTCATCCCGTCGCAAAGTGTTTGCTTCTCCATTGGTGTTGCTAACCCCTGTTGGGGACGGTTAGCATACTATGAACTAGGCCGTATGCTTTTTTACCAACTTTGCAATAAAAAAGTATAGGTCCCAGCAGGCGATAAAAACCATTACGTTATGTACTCTGGTCTGGGTGTCTGAGATTGCCATCATAGCTTGTCAACAGTTTTTGCTGTTCAATGCTGAGTACAGAATTTTCAAAGTTTGTGCTACATATCTGGTCAGTCCCTGCCAGCGTCTTCAAGCAATTTGTCGGTCCACCAGGCTTAAGGGTATAAGTAATAATACTCGGATGATGATGATGACGACGACGACTTTGATGACGATGATAATGATGATGATGATGAGTGCATATTACATCTTATCCTTATCAAGTAAAAGCATAAAATACGAGTATGCTATCAGACTAAGCCACAACCAAGCATGACTATAGGTTTTGTTAATTAATTATATATTGAATAATTTTTCCAAGCGTCTATATTACTTTTGACCCTTGACTGAAAAATGGAGAGGAAGAAGATTAAGGTAGTATGGGCGTATAATGAGGAGGGATGAAGGTCACTTGACAAATAGATTGTTAAACTACAGGATGGATACGAATGTGAAGGTAAACCAAAAAAATAGATAGATTGTGTGAAGGAGGATATGATGATTTGTGGTGTAACAGAAGATGTATGTCAGAATAGAGGAGTGTGGCAGGACGACATTTGTGAAAGCAAACATTTACTTTTGACGTTTGCACATCTACGAAGTTGCATAATTCTTCACAGTTAAGTGATGAAACAAATGACATAATGTCATCTAATGTTTTCGAGCAAATATATGTTTTTTTATACGTGTAGGAACGGAGTAAAAATACAGGAGCCTGCGGCCGAGCGGCCTGTCATAAGAGGCGACAAAACAACCCA
The DNA here is from genome assembly GCA_012273795.1 of Dendrolimus punctatus. Taxonomy (NCBI): domain Eukaryota; kingdom Metazoa; phylum Arthropoda; class Insecta; order Lepidoptera; family Lasiocampidae; genus Dendrolimus; species Dendrolimus punctatus. Next base: position 12,661,889 of record CM022551.1, on the reverse strand, counting down.
CAGCCGGGTGGTAGGGCATTTGCCCGACTGGATGGCTACCACCCCTGGTCTAAAACATGTCGCCATAACAATCTTGAGTTGTGTTCCGGCATTACTGACCAGGTTCCAGTCTCCTTTGAGAGAGCAGCAGCACATTTGTAGCATCTTTGGTATTGCAATGTCCATAGGCGATGGTAACCGCTTCCATCAAGTGGGCCGCCTGCTTGTCTGCTGAACTACTGAGATAATTTAAACAAAAACACTTAAAATGGCTGTCGTTCGTAATATATACTTCTTCCATGACAGTATACAAAAATACAACAAATCCACTCCTTTATTACGTAATGTTGCCCAAAGTGCTAATAGGTACTTAATATTGTTTAATTATTTGTATAATGGTGAAAGCTAATGGTTTTTACGCACTCATATATATACACAGTGTAAATAAGATATTGTTTATTTTAAGAAAATTTTCACACGATTCGAAGGCTATTTCGAAAACAGTTCAACTAGTTTTAAAATATAAAAGAACAGCTTTCACAAAGTCTTACTAAAAAGTATACAGAAGTTATATTGGTTACATGCAGAGTATTATATTGTATTTCACTATATGTTAATATATTGGTTTAATGTTTCTATATCGAAAATAAATGAGTGGCCAGTTATGAGTCGATTTTGAAAATCTCTTAATTAACCAACCTCCATTTCAGTTTGATTAAATTTTTGAATTTCTCACTCTTTTCTTTACCACTTCTCAATTACTTGGGATCGGTTATTAAGAGGTTTCCTTCTATAGCCCTCTGTTTTGACACGTTCTCTGTCACAAGAAAAAATGATTTTATTGTAAAAAAAAGCGTGGGGTGCTCTTCAGGATATTATCAAAATAACCCTTCTACTCATATCTGTTCATAAAATATTTATAACTATTGATACCATGCACCCCACGTTTTTTTTTACAATAAAATCATCTTTTCTTATACTGTTTTTAATTCAAATTTATTTTCGATTTTTTAGTTGAATTTTCTATAAAAACGTACTTTTTTAGTTTATTTTTAAACTATTATTTGTTTTTCATTTTTTAGTGATTATTTAGTAATTTAATTCCCTTCTCCGTGGAAACGTTGAAAAAAGTAATTAAATACACTCTTATGATAAAATGGAACGTTATGTAAAAATAAGCTTTTTTAAAACTGTTTTTAAATACAAGATTTTGAGATCCTGCATGTCATGTAGCAGCAGAGTGCTAGCCAAGACAAGTCAAACGAGCCCAAACACGACGGGTCTATCTCGTTTAGTACAGGAGTTCCTATGGCCACCTTCCGTCTCCATCATCCGATCAGCTCCATGGTGCCATATTGTTGCATTGTAACACGATATATACATACGTGCAATATTTTAGCTCAATCGGAAACCGCGAAGTCGATCTTAAACATACGTATGAAGCTAATAAAAGCGTATAAAGCCTATCTATTTGTGTTTTAACTTCTCAATGAGTCAATACAACAGATTTCTTTAATATCCATTACACAAGTGCTCGAATAGTGGATTGTCAGGTTGTCACGACATTTAAGCTAATAGTAAAAGTAGCCTTGACATTTATCATAACGCAAACATCTCCCACGACAACAAACAATGAATCAAGTTTAAAATTTTCATAACAGATTCAGTCTTTAAGCTGAGTCATTATAGTTCTTGCAATTCACGAAGGCGTGCGGGTTTTACTTGTGGTCGGTAACACATCTTATGGTACGAGAGCGAGCAACGTCGGAAAAACAAGAATTTTAAGAAGGCCAGTTTTTAGATATGCTATTCCTCTCACTCTCCCGGACGTTATACGGGCAGTCTGGCTGGCGGTAGTGGTTGCGTTCATCAGTGCGCATCGTATCTGTACAGGGAAAATATCAATTTTTCAAAGCATTTTAAGAAGGTTCCTTTTTTGCTTATTATTTTAATTGGAATTTTTGACACATGAATCTCTTATTGCCAGACATTTTTGTTGTTGTTTAAACCGTGCCAGACGCCAATTCAGATTTTTTTTTTTTTTTAATTATTTTTGTATGGCTGAAATTTTTATATGACGTTATTTAACTAGCTACAAACCCAAAATTAATTTGCCAAAGAGTAATTCAATTGTTAACCTTCAGCCAGACCGATCTAAAAGTATAAAGTGATGTGGTATAATTTTGCTTGGTCTAGAAATCCTTATAAAATACATTTCAGAGAAAAGACTTAAAACCATTGAATTAATTAGTGGAATAATGCGGTATCAAAATAATAATTTATTGTTGTACAAAATGAAGATAATTATCAACCTCAAGTATGAAAATAAACAAAAATTCGGATGGTTACATGAAAATCAAGGGTAGATTTTTGAATCCATAGTTGTATCACAAGTAACGGGGGCATCTTGATAATCATTATCATCATCATCTTCATCACTGCTGTCATTTTTGTCATTGTCATCATCGTCTTTTGAAGTGATATAGGTTTTGTAATAAGTTATTATCTGTAATAGATTATAGATGTGTTGGGTGTTTTAAATAAGAATTTCTCCAAAACTTAGTGACGTAACGAACTCGTAGTAAATGTTGATACAATTCAGCCTTTCATGGTGGTAGGCTTTATGGGTCAAAATTACGGATTTTTTTCTTAAAATTATCGTCTAATTTTTAGACCGATAAGTGTTTGAAAACTGATGGAACCGAACGTCATTGACGTTGCAAGAATCACGAGCTCTGTAAATACGACATATTATTTTTTCTAAGATCTCAAATGTCTCATCCAGCAATTCTTCATCATCTGTTATAATATTTTGACAGGCGGACTGATATTGTTCTGATTGCTCTAACAGTTTAAAAGGTCGGAGTTTTCCTTTTCGGAAAAAGCTGGTGTGTAGTCGCATCCTGTGAGTGCGTGAAAGCACGGTAGAGCTTTCCATAAAGAAGATATTATCTATCTCGCTTGCGCAACTAGCGCGTAACTGTCTGTACTCTTCCAACATACCCAATCACTTTTCACTTTTAGATCGGTCTGGCTGAAGGTTACTTCAGCCAGACCGATCTGAAAGAATTGAATTACTTCTTGGCAAATTAATTTTGGGTTTGTAGCTATTTAAATAACGTCATATAAAAATTTCAGCTATACTAAAATAATTTGAAAAAAAATAATAAATTCTGAATTAACGTCTGGCACGGTTTAAACAACAACAAATATGTCTGGCAATAATAGATTCATGTGTCAAAAATTCCAATTAAAATAATAAGCAAAAAAGGAACCTTCTTAAAATTCTTTCAAAAATTGATATTTTCCCTGTACAGATACGATGCGCACTGATGAACGCAACCACTACCGCCAGCCAGACTGCCCGTATGACGTCCGGGAGAGTGAGAGGAATAGCATATCTAAAAACTGGCCTTCTTGAAATTCTCTCTCGAAAACGTTGCCAGCTCTAGACGATTAGGAGTTCTCACTCGCCATTATATCGTCGCTTAAAAGAAGTCTCGTGATAATTATTAAGTTTCCTCCGTGCAGGAACGGAGAAAGAATACAATTTCCTGCAGCCGGGCGACCTGTCGTAAGAGGCGACAAAACAACCCACAGCCAGGTGGTAGGGCATTTGGCCGACTGGATGACGACCACCCCTGGTCTAGAGTATGCTGCCATAACAACCTTGTGTTGTGTTCCGGCATTAGTGGCCAGGTTCCAGTCTCCCTTAAGAGAGCAGCAGTGCATTTGTAGCACCTTTGGTGTTGCAGGTGTCCATAGGCGATGGTAACCGCTTTCCATCAAGTGGGCCGTCTGCCTGTCTGCTGAACTCCTGCAATAAATAAATAAAAAATAATGGATGAGGCCGATGGGACACCGCCTGCCAGGGCTAGCAGAGGGGCGAGGCCTTATACCCGTAACCCTGGCATAAAGCAACAGAGGGATTTTAATGGATCCCTGAATGTGGTGTGACTATAGCACTTGTGCTGGGTAGAGATGCTAGTAATTCCCTGTACTGGCAAATCGCACAAATGGGCCGCGACTTTCCCCCTTGTGCGGCCTATAATCCTCAATCAGATTTCCCCTCTTTGAAAAAAAAGTTAATAGTGCATTGAATTTTGAACTTTATGTTAGTGGTTTAATGTGTACTTTAGATTGAACTATTAGGAAGAAAGATACCTAAGAATAAAGACATCTATAATAGAATAGCAATGCGTAAATGTGTGTGCGCAGTTCACACTTGTGTACTAAGCGTTGGAGATATAATTATGGTTGCCTGTATATTCTCTGAAGTTTCACTCCTACTGCGTGTGAACTGCAGCATAATATAACTTCGGGCAAAATACGAATTGAAATTCATGTCACACGTCCACATTACACTGTCCTCGTGTGACACAAAACGGAACTGTTATGTAATTGACCGCACGGTTTGAATATGAATTGAACGCAACTTGTAAAAAGACTTTGGCGAGCAAAAATGGGATCACTATAAACTTTCATAAGCTAAAAGAAAATTTTTTTTTATCGCAAATAAATGCACACATATAATATACAAGGATTTTTAGTAATAAATAGATATAGGGATAGAAAGGTAACTCTTTATTATACACCAATAGAAACATGAACTTAAAGACTAAAGTTATATCTAGTTACATACAAAGGGCGGTCTTATCGCTAAAAAGCGATCTCTTCCAGACAACCCCAGGAATGAATTGAGATAATAATGGCAATGGTGGTATACGTAACATATAGTTACTATATATAAAATTGAATGTAGTAAGAAATAAATTAATTGAAAAATTAACTTCTACCTGCTACTTCGTCCGTGTGGAATAATTAAAAAAAGTAAGTAAAAAGAAACCCCCCCCCATTTTGAAACACATCATTGGTGCTCCGCTCCTATTGATCTTAGCGTGATGATACATAGCCTACAGACTTCCTCGATAAATAGGCTATCGAACACTGAAATATTTTTTTAGATCAGTCCATTGAATCCAGAGATTACCCCCTACAACGTGACAAACTCACAAACTTTACCTCTTTATAATTATATAATAATAAAAATGTGTCATTATTATAAAGGTAATTAAATATATTTATATTATATAGGTCATAGGTATATGTGGGAATTATATAAATAGAATAATACAGACAGAATATATAATAGGAAACAAAAGGAATACAATGTTCCTCAGTGGTGCTAAAGCATAAAAACTTTTAAATATCAGTTTGAATATATAATCACAGTTATTGTTGAAACGCGTCCGAAACGTCAGATTATAAAATAAAATTTGAAATAAAAATCGCCCTTGATAACCTTTTAAATGTAATTTCGTTTATGCCTCTGTCACCATCTATTACACAATTAATTAGTAGAGACAAGATTTATTATAATTTTCCAATGAAATTAATTTGAACGGATGCCACGGACATTCCGTCAAGGCCAATGGTCAACTTTCACTCTTTTTATGGTAATTTTATGAGAAAACTACTATTATTTTTTTATTAGACAAACACACGTTGTCCATTCCTAAGATGCTATTTTTCCAAAAGGTGAAGTTTTACAAGATCATCATATTCGCGCTTATTTTAAATCTAATATTTTTATCTACATATATATAAAAATCAATTGCTGTTCGTTAGTGTCGCTAAAACTCGAGAACGGCTGGACTGATTTGGCTAATTTTGGTTTTGAATTATTTATGGAAGTCCAAGGAAGGTTTAAGAGGTGAGTAAATATAAAAAAAACAGAAAATAAAATTTAACAAATTTGGTTTCTGATGAATGGGGTCTTAAAAAAAAGCGTGTGGTGTATTCAAGGCGCTTTTTAAGATATTAAAGAAGAAGAAATATTTTCTGTTGTTTAGTTGGATTTTTTATGAAAGCGTGTTTTTTAGTTTTTTTTTAAACTGTTATTTATTTTTCATTTTTTAGTTGACTTTTTTTAAATGTTTTTTAAAACATGCTTTTGAGATCCTGCATATCATGTAGCAGCAGAGTGCTAAGTGCTAGCCAATACAAGTAAAACGAGCCCAAACACGACGGGTCTATCTTGTTTAGTACAGGAGTTCCTATGGCCACCTTCCGACTCCATCATCAGATAAGCTCCATGGTACCACATTATTGCACTGTCACGCGATATAAACATACGAGCCCAAACAAGACGGGTCTATCTTATTTAGTACAGGAGTTCCTATGACCACCTTCCGACTCCATCATCAGATCAGCTCCATGGTACTATATTATTGTATTGTCATCGACCTTTGACAGGTGTGCAAAGGTTGAATTAAATCTGATCGTTCAAAGTAGGACAAAATCGAGCTCAAAGGGGTCGGTTACAAACATACATACATACATACAGGTGAAGCTAATAAAAGCGTGTTAAAAAAAATACTTGGAACATAGTAAAAACAACAATTTCGCTTTCCTTTAGAAACTATTCATACCTGTCAAACATTTGATGTTTGTTCCGTCGTTTTTAAAATCAATTAAATTTAAAAGTCGTCCAGAAATCAAATTAAATTTAAAAGTGAAGTTTTTTTCATCCGCTTTATTATTTATTGATTCTGAGGCGATACAAACAAACATATTGGATATCCCCATATTAAGCAAGTTACGCTTGTGTTATGGGTAATATACAACGGACTACTCTGGGTCCGATCCCAGGCACCCAGACCATAGTAAATAACGGAGAATATTCGTTTTCGAAATTTATCATACCAGGAATCTACTCCAGAGCCTTCTGCGTTACAGTGAGAAAAGCCGGCAAAAGCTTAGCCTAATCAACCACAGAGACCGTCTTTTTATCAAATACTAGAGTTTTCCCGGGAATTCGTCTACGCTTGACTTAAAATTTCCGCGGGATTCCCTGGACAAAAAATAACGCAGCATGTGAAAAAGAATGTAAGTTTGCTTGTCACATTAATATTATATTCTCTGTCTGTCACGAAGCTGAAAATTGTATATATTATAATTTTACCATTTATTAGACACAAAAACCTATCATTTAGAGTTATCTTCGCAACAGTTATATTAATACTGAAATAAGACAGCTGAGCGTATGATATGAATAGTGCGGAGTAAAGGGCGTAATAGCCCAGTTCCACTAGTTACCTTTCGAAATAACTAGTCAATCAAGGTTGATCATTGAATACAAATTTGTGGAATAGCAATACCTGTGTTGCCGAGGGAAGTAATTATAAGAACTGTAGCCTGGTTTATATCGAGGGGTGAAAGATTATTTATTGTAAGCCACATTTTGGAAATGTGTCGGAATAGAAGAAAAGTTTAAAGTTTCCAATGACTCAAAAAGAGCATCGTTATTAATCTTTGTGACTATTTTAAAATAGGAAAACATGTCATGATTTTAATTGAAAACCAGGTTCCATATATCATTTACAGGATATATAGAAGTGTACATTTTTCAAGCGGGCCTTCAGGGCGTAGTATTTAGTACAGATTAGGATTTCCTAAACTATGCTAAATAGCGGAATATACTGAAAGCGGGATTTTGACGAAAACTAAAGAGAGTTGTATGATTTAATTTTTCAAAAATCAATTCCCTTTTCAGGAATTGAGTCTGCTGATTTTGAAAAATAAACACATCCTCTTTTATACCCATCATAGTGTAGACTGTCAAACGGCAAACATAGGCAAAGGTTCGTTTTAAAAAAAAATTAAAGATCGATAGACTAATAATATATAATAATAATAATATGAAAGATATTAAGCCCTCAGAGGGGATTTGTGGTGAAGCCGTAGGTGAGTATCACCTCGGACCTGACTCCGAGGGCCAAGGCAAGGCCCCCGCCTCCGTGCTTGTCTTAGTCAGCCGGCACGGAGTGGTCGCTAGAGCTAAGACTCAAGCTCCAGGCTCCAGTGATAAATGGGATAACGTCGGAAGTAGCTTCGGTTAGCCTGCAGATCATCTCTCTACACCCATGTTGCCCCTGTCTTCTATGTCATTTTTTGAGACCGTCACTGTCTACCCATTTAGTCATCCCAATAGCCCGGTAGTTTTGTTCTCATTTCACACAATGTCCCTACACTGGCAGAGGCTTGTCCTTGAATGCATTATATGGTGTTAACAGGGATAATCGCCGATCAGTGTCACGCCACATTTACAATAAATTTATCAAGGGGCCTCTACGTGTTGGCCTTCCCATGGCTCCACGCAAGCCCTCCAAAAGCATACCCGGTATTAATCAGTTTTCTAGCGATGACCACAATATAAAATTCACTTTTGTCGAAGGCCACGGTCAAATTCGCTTTCACTAGAACCAGTTCTCTTGAGATTTTCTTACGACTTGAATTATGCATGAACTTATATGGTACGAGAAATTGAAATACGTTTGAAGTGTTTCCTGTGAACATAGTATTTTTGCACCACTCAGTCTCTCGGGTTGAATAGGCTACGGCCTTTGCCGGCTTTTCATTGCAGCACAGAGGCTCCCGGATTTTCTATTCTTAACAGAAATTTCTGTTATTTACTATGGTCTGGGTGTTTAGGGTCGGTTCAAGGATCATTATTCATAGCACACGAGCTTGAAGATCAGGCGGCTTGTTCCGTGCGCTCGCCTCTCCTCCCGTGGGGCGAGCTACAAACCACCCCACGCCCAGAGATCTTGAAGATACCGGGGTTAAAATAGTCCCCCGGTAGTGGAGGCCGACGCCTGCCAGGGCTGCAGAGAGGCTAGGTCATATACCCGTAGCCCTGGCATAAAGCGAAGGACGGAACATCCAGAGGTTTTGGTGGATATCCCTAACCGGGGAGTGGCAATAGCATGGCACCAGTTCTGACTGGGCATGCTAAGTCCACCATCGATCTGTTTTGTCCTTGCGGCTTAGTTCTCAATCGCATTTCCCCAGTTTAAAAAAAAGGAGTTTGGAGATAATTACATTAATAAAATGGATAACAATACGTATGGCACTCGTGTCATTATGAAATCTAATGTACGGACAAACAAGAGAATGTCACATAACTTTTATGGTAAACAAACAATTCGGAGCAAGTAAAATTCGGGCATATAAGTATTATTGCTTATATTTTTGGAACAAACAATAGACAACCAGATGATTTAATAGCGTAATTAATTCCAAAAATTTTGTGCACATTATATCAGAATGATCTTCTTAGGAAATATTTTTATTTATCTAATATATAAAATTCTCGTGTCACAGTTTTCGTTGCCATACTCCTCCGAAACGGCTTGACCGATTTTGATGAAATTTTTTGTGCTTATCCGGTATCTATGAGAAACGGCCAACATCTATTTTTCATCCCCCTAAATGTTAGGGGTAGTCCACCCCCTATTTTTTTTTACCGGGCAGGACGTCGTCTGCCGGGACAGCTAGTTTATTTATAAATAACTTGAACAAAAATATTTTGTGTAAATACAAATAGGTAAAATAAAACTCAAAATACTTATTTTAAGATACCCATAATTATCACTATGTACAATTTACAAAAAAAACTATATAATTTTTCTAAACATAATCTATTTTTGTCGCCCGTCGCATCGCGCTTAGTCGTCGTTCACAGTAACAAAGTCGTGGCCAGGATGTAAAACGCGTTTTTCACACAAGCTTTCAATTCGCTTGTATAATTCATCTTATAAAATACTTATAACGTTGTAAAAGCGTCTCAACGATAAGATGGGCGTAATTCAAGTTTAATGCACTGTTATGTAACGCCGTTACAAGGTTATGCTGGATGCATCACAGATATAACCTTTTAGCGGCATCACGGGTCATTGACGTTTTCAAATTGAGCTGTCTTTGAAGTGAAACTTCTTTAGAATCATTGTGATTTGAAACTCGATGAAACGAAAAAGCGATAATAAAAATAGATAAACACACAAATCTAAAGCCTATAATAAACACATAAAACAATCTAAGACAAAGGAAATAAGTCCACACAATTTTGTCTGACGTATGACATTCGACAGTGGCATAATAGACGCTTAGACGTTTTGTATTGCCATTGAAAAGATATAAAATAACAAATATCGATAAAGAATCGGTTAATAATCGATTGACTAACTAACAGAATGAAAACGAGTTAAGCAACAATATTACGCAAGGATATTTTGACGGGTAATATCTAGATTCCATTATAATGACTTAAAGAATCAGACAGCAATGCTTTTGAATTTTAGTAGTTGATAAGCGAGTTCAATTATGGAAACATTTGATATTATTTTTCTTCGGTTAGCGAGGTTCTTAAAATAGTTCCATATTGCTTAAAAAATTTAATAAGCAAAAATCTTTTTTTTTTAAAGGAAGGAATAATAATATAATAATATTTTCTTAAGTTTTCGCGACTTGTATACATAATAAAATTACGTTTATAATCGCGGTAATTTATTTAATTATTCGTCCGTGACCACGGCCACTGAAAAGCGGCCGAAACGTCGGATAAACCAAAATTAAATAAATTACCGCGCTTAAAACCGTTAAGACGTAGTTTTATTAGGAAGGAATACTCTTTTTCCTTTCCTTCTTTATTCCTCGAAAAACTCCCACAGCATTCCCAGGATAAGAAGTAAATAAGTATAGAAATCGGCCTAGTCATTTTTACGTGAATCTGGAACAAACAGACAAGAAATTTAAGAAAATTGTATCGTGTTCTCCACCGTTTATATAGTGATTTCAGTTGTTCTTTAAATAGCTTCAATGTATTATGATGATACGGCATTTATATAATTGTATAATATTATAGATAATTTAAAGACCCATTATCTAATCCTGAGTGCGGACGATGTTTAGCATTTAGTATTACGCGAACAGGAAATGCACCCAACATTATTCCAGTCTGTTACACGCGAATAATCGTGTGCAAATGCATTTCCATAAGCCATTATATTATTAGTTTCCTAGAAAGTTAAATATTGTGTTAGGACCACTTGCTTTACCGAAACAAATCGGGAAGACACTTGCGACATCATTTACTGGCCAACGATATTGCCATTTGTGGCAATTTTACCCAAATTACGGGAAATTCCAACTCGCGCAAGTAGCAAGACCGGGAGCTTAGGTAGCAAGGAAACGGCGATTATTTAAACGAAACTTATTTGAACATTATACACTCGCGCTGCTCACTTTTCTCGCTGCCAGAGGTGGGCATAAAATAAACATCGTAATTATTTAACCGATGTGTCATACCCGCTAATCCTGCCATAGACAGTGTAATGGGTATAAGCCCGTTGCCTTAAAAAATAATAAATAAGAGTTCCCACCTTAGGATTTGGAATTTTTGGATTGAAACATCAATATACAAATTCCGGCAAAGCAATATCCTGAGTGCGAACTTTATCTGCTGAAACCGCGGCGTACATGTTCTCAAAATATGCTCAGTGTATAATAATGTATAATTAATGTAATGACGTCGCTATTTCTTCAAATAAAGTTTTTCTTTCTTTCTTTACATACTCTCGTACGTAACAAGGTTTCATACGTTAAAATACGTACAATATTATTCTACTCTAGAATTGATTTCTATCGGTATTATTCATATTGAGTTAGAGTAAGTTTTTTAAGGCTTCTTTTTGCTTCTTAAATTATTTATTTATTTAATTTGTTTGGGAAGCATACAATAATTAATCAATTAAATTAATAAATATAAAACAAAAAATAAATACATCAATCAATCAAGTTTCCACTAAAAGATAAAATAAACAATTAAATACAAAAAAAAATAAGAAAATTACACAAAATGCCTATTTGAATGAGGTCAATATTGAAAAAAATATCATCACAATAATTACTAACAAAATAAAGATAAAAAAGGAAAGTAAGAAGTCTTCAAAGTTACTAATTTAATTTTCCCGGGAGCGGGCTAGAAGTGGTTCGGGCATGTCCTAGTAGTTTCAGGGCCGGCCCCCAGGGGGTGCCGCCCTGGTCTCTTCTCCGACCAGGTAGCGGTACAAGGGGATGCGTCCCCGGGGCCCCGAGCAGCCACTGTCACATTCCCCCCTTCGCTCCGTGACAGTGGTGTCCCACCTTTCCGCCTCCAAATCCCAATGCCTGCCCTTCCTTACCAAACCTCCTCCCCAAACGCCCCTCCTTTCCGATGCGACCGCCAGCGTCGAGGTGTTCTCCGCTGGCTGTCAAGGACGGCGGTAGTGATGTCCACCCCACCACCGCCCTCCTGACAGGCGACCTATCCTCCCCGACCCCGTCTGCCAACGCTGCTGTGTGCGCGAGGCGACGGGAAAAGGGGAGGAAGGAGAGGGGGGAGGGGTATTGGCGCAGGAGCAATCCTTCGCAGCCTCCCCCTCCCCCCATCGCGAAGCCCCCCCCCGCCGCTGACGCTGCTTAGAGCGCGAGGCGGCGGAGGGGGAGAAAGGAGAGGGAGGGGTGATGGCGCAGGAGAAATCCTTCGCAGCCTCCCCCTCCCTCCTATCGCGAGGCCCCCCCCGCCGCTGACGCTGCCGATTGCGCGAGGCGGTGGGGGGGCGGGGTGGAAGAAGAGGGGGGAGGGGTGTTGGCGCAGGAGCAATCCTTCGCAGTCTCCCCCTCCCCCCATCGCGAAGCCCCCCCCGCCGCTGACGCTGCTACGAGCGCGAGGCGGCGGAGGGGGAGAAAGGAGAGGGAGGGGTGATGGCGCAGGAGAAATCCTCCGCAGCCTCCCCCTCCCCCTCCATCGCGAAGACACTCCCCCCCGCCGCTGACGCTGCTGAGTGCGCGAGGCGGCGGGGGGAGGAGGAAGGAGAGGGAGGGGTGATGGCGCAGGAGTATTCCTTGCAGCCTCCCCCTCCCGGCGGCAGCGGGCGTCGAGGTCTGGGGGATCAACATAGACCTCCGCCCGCACTAATGCCGCGAGAGGGCGCGAGAGGTAGCCGCGCGTCCCTCTCAGGGCCGGGGACCACCATCTCCCCCGGCCCGCACACAGGAGAGGCCGCCTCTGTTTACGAGGCGGCCGGCCGCTGCCGGGGTTGCGGGTTAAGCTCACGCATGTACCGCGACCCCGGCGCTAGGCGGAAGGAAGGCTCCCATGGGGTTTTAGTGGGTATACCGGCAGCCGGTCGTATTGAACCGGCGTCGGGGAGCCCCACACACCGGCCGCGCATGATCCCCCGCGCGGCTGACGGTGCGGCAACGCATTTCCCCATGTAAAAAAAAAAAAAAAAAAAAAAGTTTCAGGGCCGGGGAAACGTCATTCCCCGGCCCGCACACAGGTGAGGCCGCCTCTGTTTACGAGGCGGCCGGCCGCTGCCGGGGTTGCGGGTTAAGCTCACGCATGTACCGCGACCCCGGGGTTAGGCGGAAGGAAGGCTCCCATGGGGTTTTAGTGGGTATACTGGCAGCCGGTCGTATTGAACCGGCGTCGGGGAGCCCCACACACCGGCCGCGCATGATCCCCCGCGCGGCTGACGGTGCGGCAACGCATTTCCCCATGTAAAAAAAAAAAAAAAAATGTCCTAGTAGTTTATAAAGTACCAAACTGTTAATAATATATTGCATTATTGTGCTTTATGTTCGGGAAGTAAGTCTCTAATCTTGTGTGAATGCAACCTTACACTAAAACTTATTATTATCATTACAAAACATACACAGGATACAATCTAAAACACGTATGTAGGTAAAACAGTTTTCTAAATGAAAGTAACTTTGTAAATCATAGTCTAGACACTCATTATCAAACTAAACTTCATGTTTATGGATTTAAATACTACTAGTGGTCGCCCGTGGTTGAAATTCAACCATAATAATTAATTTAAATTGTAAGTTTGAAGATTAAGGTTCCGTTGTCAAAGACTACTTCTACAATCACAGCTTTCGCCAAGGCTTACACTGTTAATTTGACTTTAACAATAAACAAAAGAGTATATATGCGTGTGTGTGTCAAATACGTGGTAGTGTGTATATAGTTTTCTATATAAACTATAAGTGTGCGAAATTTCATAATCCTCCGTCCGCATAATTTTCGTAAAAAGGGGTAAAAAGATTTTGCTTCACGTAACCTATAATATATATAATAAAAAACTAAATGTTAATAAATTTAAATTTAAGGCAAAATAAGTTTAAATTAAATTGATACAAACTAAAATACGCCTATGTAGGTATATATTACAATTAACAAATTAAATAGTTTTTAAACAAAATTATTAAAATATTCGGGTCGTTTTAGTACTACGCCAAAAGGAACGTTTGCACTGACAATCAGCGTTGTGTCGGTGATTATGTGGGCACAGCAATAAGCAAATCTTGTTCACTGAAGATGCGGCGTACAAACTCTCAAAATATGTTTTTATTGTTAAGATACATGTTAGCAATGTAAGTACGTCGCTATTACTTTTTTTTTACATGAGGAAATGCGTTGTCGTATCGTCAGCCGCGCGGGTAATCATGCGCGGCCGGTATGTGGGCCTCCCCGACGCCGATTAATCAATACGACTGGCGCCGGTATACCCACTAAAACCTCATGGGAGCTTTCTTCCGCCTAGCGCCGGGGTCACGGTACATGCGCGAGTTTAACCCGCAACCCCGGCAGCGGCAGCACCCCTCTCGTGTGTGCGGCCTCTCCTGAGAGGGACGCGCGGCTGCCTCTCACGCCCTCTCGCGGCATTAGTGCGGGCGGAGATCTATTGGATCCCCCCAGACTTCACGTCGCTATTACTTAAAATACTTTTTTCTTTCTTTCATGTTTCCTTAAACTCTCCTCATATTTTGGAAGATGGTAAAGATATCAGTACAACCAAAATGGGACTCTATTTTTAGGTATATAAAGATTATATTAATGTGAACGCAGCGATGTAAACATAGCAACCACACAAGTAAAGTTGTTAGATTCACAAAAAACTCGAGAGAAATGACAGGAAGAGTGGTCTGTCTCGTATGACTGGACACGCTCGGTTCAAACCGGTTTCGATCCGGTTCAATGCAGTTTCTCGGTTCTGGGAAGCGATTAGTTGATACTTTGTGCGTTTATAATTTAAATTCCCGAGGAATCCCAGTGCACTGTATGGTATACGTCACGGGTCGGAAACCTGCGGCTCGCGAGCCACATGTGGCTCTTTGGATGTAAAGCTGCGTCTCTTATATACGTAAAAAAAGACAAGGCTTTCATTGAATTTGTTTGCCCAATTGTTTGTTATTGAAGCATAAGTTAGTGTTGTAAGTTAATGTTTGTTTTCATTTTTTAATTTATTATTAATTAAATATCTAATCATGTCACATAAATATTATCTTTTTATTATGAAAAACACTACTTATATATGAATTAATAGATTTGTTTGTTTTATCAAAATACTTAAATTATGCAAGTAATATTTTATTGTTTGCAGAAAATAAAATTGTGGCTCTTTAAAAACTTTGAAACTTCGTAAATTGTCATTTTTGACTCTTTCGACTGAAAATGTTGCCGACCCCTGGTATAAGTGGATGGGAATAGGATTGGAAAATGCTTTATTTATTTATCCCTTATTTTAGTTTTACCATTGTTTTGTGTCTAATTTACTCTAATATATACATTAGAATTTCTCTTATTTCCATATTTAAGTTTATTCGTTTTACAATGATTTAGAGTTATTTTTCCAGTCAATGTTTGTTTGTTATTTATATATATTTTTTCAAATAGTTCGATGTCGTTGACTTGACCTGGTTATGTAAATTAAAGGCCAGAAATAGAAAAAAACTGTTTTCTCAATCTTTCCGAAGATGGGTGTGTTGGAATAAGTTTCACTTTCTGTAAATAGTTTCGAATCCGCATGACACATTATAGTGGTGCGTAGAAGTGGAATGATTACCAATATTTGTAAAATATGGGAAGAACAAGCCCTTGTATAATGGTCATGTCACTTCGTCTGTTTTCAGCGAATAATGCGAACTGTTACAACCCTATTCGGTAAGCACTTATTGCTGAGTCGAACAGTTCATTGACATTGGTTACCAAAATGTCGATCAGCAGTAATTGCCTATAAATACCAAATATTTTTCCAAATAGGATTAGAATTAGACCGTTAGGTAAACTTCTAGGCGCTAAGAACCTCAGCCAGAAGGCCCAGCTTGCCATACACAACGCGGTGCTGGTACCTACGCTCACGTATGGAAGCGAGAGTTGGGTATGGAAGAGAGAGCATGAAAGTAGAGTAAACGCGGTCGAGATGCGAGCACTGCGCAAAATCTGCGGAGTGACGCTCGCGGACCGCGTTCGTAATACCAAAGTAAGAAAGAGAGTTGGTCTGAAAGAGAGTGTCGGGGTGAAGGTAAGGAAAGGAATGCTCCGGTGGTTCGGGCATGTGGAAAGAATGTATGATGAAAGAATGACTAAACAGATATACAATGCAAAAGTGGATGGATGCAGAAGTCGCGGAAGGCCACGACACACCTTCCATGATCAAATTGATCGTGTACTAGCAGAAGGTGATGTCAGGAGCCTTAAGAACAGACGAGCGTGCATGACAAGAACTATGAATGTCAAAGAAGCAAGTGAGGTGTGTAAGAATAAGCCTAAATGGCGCTCTGTTGCTCGTGCCTACCCCGCAAGGGACCTGGCGTGAAGTTATGTATGTATGTATGTATGTATGTATTTTTCCAAATTCATAGAATTCTCTTGGTTATCAGCCACAGCTCTACAGCTACGGACCTGGTTTATGCTTTGGATTGCCTAAACTAATACCATATCGGTCCGGTAGACCTTTGAGGTCCCGTATATTGAGACCCCAAGTCACCTATTATTCGTAATAGTGAAACAGAAAGGGTCCTAATAGCCAAGTGCTTTTTTTAACACATAAGTGCTCGGGACCAATGATCTTATAATAACTAGATGCGCAGTTTACAGCACCGACGTGTTGCCACTTCGAAGATGCCTGCAGGCATATCTGGCCCCAGTTGTGGGTTAGACATTAACCGAGTGTGACGTATCCGTGACGGTCGTAATAACGTATTCAAAATGGTGAAATGTACTGTTAAAAGTTGTGTATCACGTCTGAATGTTTGCTTAATTTTGATCGCATTATTTAAAATAACATTAGAAAACAAAATAATACATCGTGCATTTTTTGTCATCGGTGTTACCAGTACAACGAATTGAAAATTTTAACGATTTTATTTTTAACAATTTTTTTGGATAAACTCCAGTTCATGTAAAAGTGAATGATGGAAGCGTGCGCCAGTAATTTTGTGTGCTTTAATAATAAAATTTCGGCAACGACTTTAATATGCTTATTTTTTTTTATGATACTATATAGTCAATAATTATCATAAAATAGTGTTAAGTTCAGCAGCAGTTAGAATGATCCTTATTTGTTTGTCTAAGTCAAAAGTGGCGGTCATTCTACTATCAGAGGGAAGAAGGTCGTCTTCGCAGATTTATATGACGAACTTGACAAGTATCAATATAAAGTAGAACCCTACGCTATGACTTACTAGTATATCTAGATACGTAGCGATTCTCCAAAGTGGACGATTTTAGGCCCTTAACCTTAATTGAACCTTTGCACATGTTTTATTTAAATGTATTGTTATAATAAGATATTAAGCAAGCCGTGAAAACCAAATCAAACCAGTTTACTAAAAATATTTTTTCAAAAACATCGATATACAGACTTTGATTATAATAATTATGTAGTAAGTATTTATTGTAAGTTTTATATTCTATAAAAAAGAAGTCAAAAAAACTTACAATCTGGGGATATTTCTGACTACTTGCAACTCTGTCCGTTTTCACGAAAGCAATGCCTTGTCTCATTTTAACGTAATTGGTTGAACTATGGAAGAAACGAGACAAATATAGTTTACTTTGGCAAACTATTGCCATTACATTAGATTTCAAAGCTACGTCTTTTAAACTTGCAAGTGGCTACGCATTTTAAAGAATTATTTGTAAGACGTTGCTACTCTAGTGTGTATAAGCTCACTGCTCGGGACTAACAGAACGTTACTAAGCTCTTTTAGTCATTACTCATACAAATTACTTTGTTTAAAGTATATCCGTTTATAATATACTTCAAAATGACCATTCACCTATATCTACATATAATAAAAAAAACATGAAAAATGTTCATAAAATAGAAACTACGGGGCTAAAGTATATTAAAGTTTTAGGGGACTAAACAGCAACTCTTCCGCATCGAACTAAAAAAGAATCACGTAAATCAGATCATAAATTTCAGTGTAATCGGTGTACATATGGCACGGAATGGAATTCTATAAAAAATGTTCATAAAATGAAAAGTACTGGGCCAAACTATGTTAAATTTTTAGGGGACCAAATGGCAACTATTCCGCATCAAACTAAAAAAGAATCACGTAAATCGGACCATAAATCTCAGAGTAATCGGTGTACATACATTAAAAAAACATACCGGCCAAGTTGAGAAGTCCTTTTGGAAGTTGGTTAAAAGGACCAAATATGCGTAATGCGCATGTATAATCAGTATAACAGGTCAGGTGAGGCTGGTCATGTCAGGCATAACCTGCAGTTTGTCTGCTATGTCAGACATATGAAGATTGGCGGGGATGGCATACTTATCTCCGTAACACGCTCTTGGGTAGCTCAAGTATAGGCCGCTGTTTCAAAGCCATACAAAAGGACAAGTCTAAAGATAGAAGTGATGTATTGTATTTTTCCTATTCATTATACAACGCTCTACTTACCCCAAATCATAGTACGTTATACTGAGCTATTGTTAAAATATATCATAACTTAGACTTTATTTTAAAGAGCATAAGGTTTGATTTAAGATATCTGATTAATTATTAAATAATTGAGAGAAAGACTCGACAAAATTTCTTTGCAATTGAAATATAATGATGTTGCATTCACTTTAATTTACTTTTAATAGGATATGATACCTGGTTATCATACTTCTTATTTGTAACAGACTTAAAAGAAACTCATTTCGACTATATTGTGTATGTTATTCGATTTCTCCATTAATTGTGGACCGATTTTCAAATATTTCATTTGTTCAAAGAGGAGGTCTTTTGAGGCGTTCCCGTTGTCACCAGGTCAGGATCTGAAGAGAGTATATCTCAGGGGAATGAGAGCAACAAACATTATGGACATTTGAAACTTGTTTTATATTTCTTTATTCTGAAGCATTTTAAGTATTTGCGTAACAAAAAGTATATAAGCTTTCTTAAAAAGGTTTTAAATACAAGCTTTTGAGATCCTGCGTATCATGGAGCCGTAGAGTGCTGGCCAAGACAAGTAAAACGAGCCCAAATACGACGGGTCTATCTTATGTAGTACAGGAATTCCTATGGCCACCTTCCGACTCCATCACAGGATCAGCACCATATTATTGCATTGTCAGGCGATGTTACATATCGTGCAAAATTTCAGCCCAATCGGAAATCGGGAAGTTGGTCAAATTTATCTTGCAAGATTCCACCCCAACTTACATACATAAATACATCCATTGCAAGTTAAATAAAAGCTTATAAAAAACCGACTTCATAAGTAACTTAAGAACATTTTTTTTCTATTTCTTCAAGTTGATGCCGAGTAAAACATAAGTAACGCTTGAAGTAATGAAACGTGTTTTGTTTTTGTGAAATTTGATCTTTATATAACTTAAAAAGTCCCTCAATTGACACGGTAGTCAATAACACAAATTCATGGAGATACACAATTTACACCAAAAAAAAGATTGTTATATTACCCTTGAAATTTAAAATATAAACATTTGCGTAAAAAAATACTTAATTTATGTATGTACATAATACATACATACATAACTTCGCGCCAGGTCCCTTGCGGGGTAGGCACGAACAACAGAGCGCCACACAGGCCCATTCTTACACACCTCACTTGCTTCTTTGACATTCATAGCTCTTGTCATGCACGCTCGTCTGTACTTAAGGCTCCTGACATCACCTTCTGCTTGTACACGATCAATTTGATCATGGAAGATGTGTCGTGGCCTTCCGCGACTTCTGCATCCATCCACTTTTGCATTGTATATCTGTTTAGTTATTCTTTCATCATACATTCTTTCCACATGCCCGAACCACCGGAGCATTCCTTTCCTTACCTTCACCCCGACACTCTCTTTCAGACCAACTCTCTTTCTTACTACGGTATTACGAACGCGGTCCGCGAGCGTCACTCCGCAGATTTTGCGCAGTGCTCGCATCTAGACCGCGTTTACTCTACTTTCATGCTCTCTATTCCATACCCAACTCTCGCTTCCATACGTTAGCGTAGGTACCAGAACCGCGTTGTGTATGGTAAGCTGGGCCTTCTGGCTGAGGTACTTAGCGCCTAGAAGTTTACCTAACGCTTCATTCACACTATTTCCCAAATTTACTCTTCTTTCTATGTCAGCGGTGTACCTTCCATCCCTGCTAAAAGCACATCCAAGATATACAAACTCATTAGTGAATGTTCCAGCATAACATCATCGACCATTATACTTGCATTCGTTCTGGTTTCTTCTCTTTCAATTCTCTTCTCTTCTGTACATAATACATTATACGTTTTAAATATATAAACGAAGCAATGACCATTTAGCGACCGCATTTTTGCTCATCCAAGTAAAACATTACATGCATTCGCGAGCTCAATGACCACATACATAAACATAGTAATACAACAGTATATATTTTAATTTCGGTTGGGTCATGGAATTCTTGATATGACAAATATTTTATAAACAATTATCCGTGTAAGAACGGAGAAAGAATACAATTTCCTGCCGCCGGGCGGTCTGTCGTAAGAGGCGACAAAACATCCCACAGCCAGGTGGTAGGGCATTTGCCCGACTGGATGGCTACCACCCCTGGTCTAAAGTATGTCGCCATAACAACCTTGTGTTGTGTTCCGGCATTAGTGACCAGGTTTCAGTCTCCCTTAAGAGAGCAGCAGCGCATTTGTAGCACCTTTGGTGTTGCAAATGTCCATAGGCGATGGTAACCGCCTTCCAGCAAGTGGGCCGTCTGCCCGTGTGCTGAACTCCTGCAATAAAAAAAATAAAAAATATGTGACCGGATGTGACAAAGACAAAGGGGAAGGTGTCAATAAAATTATGACATTCGACACTTAACACTCATATTTGTCATGAAATCCAAATGTCATACTGTAGTAATTAATACACTGCGTTAAGTTAGTTAATTTGATGTAATACATTATTTATTTATTTAATTATTATTAAGTGTCGTAATTACGTTTAATTTGGGTTATTGTCAGTTACAACAGTTGTTTTAATTTTATTATGCATGTAGAAAGATTATTTAATTTGGTAAAGTTATTATCAAGGTTACATTAAATGAAAGTAAGAATGAATTTATGTCAATTTGTAAATAGTATGTAAGTAACTTAAACAGTTTTACCTGTGTGTGTATTTACCATAACTACATGTATTATATAAAAATACTAGCTGCGCCCGCGGTCTCTCCCGCGTGGTGCTTGAAAATCGTCATAATTCCAAAAGAATTTTTCTAATACAAAAGTAGACTAAGTTACTTCTTATTACATCAGCTACCTGCCAATATAAGTCCCGTCAAAATCGGTCCAGCCATTTCAGAGATTAGCCGTAACAAACAGACAGACAGACAAAAATGGTAAAAAGTGTTATTTTGGTGTATATACCGTATATATATTCATGCATGTAGTAAAAAGCGGTTATTTCCATATTGCAAACAGACACTCCAATTTTATTTATATGTATGTATAGATAATATCAGCCCACAAATATCCCACTGCTGGGCTCGGGCCATTCCATTTAAGAGGGACTTTTAACAACTTATGTCTAGGTATAATTAAATTAAAAAGAAGTAAAATAACAAAAAAAGAACAGTACAATATACAACTAAGTTAAGAAAGAAGAATAATATATATATATATATATATATATATATATATATATATATATATATATATATATATATTATTGTAGACTAAGGTAATGGTTTTTGACAGATTTTTTAAATATGGCAAGTAATTTAGCTTTTGTGACATCTACGGGTAAAGAGATTCAAAGGCGAACAGCCTGCACAGCTCAGGATTTGAAGTGAAATGTTGAAAAATGTGTAGGTGTCTTTAATAGGAGGTTATTAGAAGAGCGCAAATCGAAGGTGTGTGATGTATGAAGGAATTTGAAACATTCCTTAAGGTAGGGAGGAGTATAGCCCGCCAAAGGAGGACGCGTCGGCGCCGGAGGGCCCGCCAGGACCTTCGGCCTCCGTAAGCGGGCGGCGCGGGTGGGGCCTCTTGGGGTATAGAGGTTCTCACTCACCTGCACATGCCGTCGTGATGGGGGCGTGGCGTGTTCCACACGCGCCCACCTCTCCTCCTGTGGGGCGAGTTACAGACCGCCCCACGCCTAGAGAGACTGAAGATGCCGGGCGATAAAAGTAGTCCCCCGGCACTGGAAGAGGCCTCATGGGGCCCACGCCTGCCAGGGTTGCGGAGAGGCTAGGTCATATACCCGTAGCCCTGGCATAAGGCGAAGGACGGAACACCCAGGGGGATCGCGGGTAGCACTAGCGTGCCCAGTCAGAACTGGTGCCACGCCATTGCCACTCCCCAGTTAGGGATACCCACTAAAACGGACTACGGGAATGGGATTCCCAGCTAGTCATTACTCCACCACAACTAGCGTGGTGCAAACGTAACTTTCTCATCGCACGAAACACGATTAGCTCAACCATTTCACGCCGATATGCTGTAAAAGCGTGATGTCACCGATTAACCCGAGCGCAATAGCTCTATTGAAGATAATGATTCCATAATGGCTCTACCTAAAGACTTGATTTTCGGAAAAAACGTATAATTAAGAATATAGTTATATAATGTTTAACATAAACTTATTTAATACATAATAAGATTTATTTTGTGTGCACACAATAGGGCCATTGACAGAGACAAACACTTTGCTCTGCTAATGTTAGTAGGGAAAGTTGTAGATTATTTTATAAGAGTAGATACAATGAATACTTAGACTTGTATTTCTTTATTTTATATACAAACTCAAACCATTAATAGAAAGACAGAGTCGAGTTAGGAGTAGTTAGGAGTTAGTTAGGAAAACTAAAAAGTATAAAACAACTTAATACTAATTCACTAAGAATTTATTTAGTTTATTAAAAGACAAATTAACATGAAATTGTCCACATCTTAAAGTCGGTGCCGAGCAAACCATAAAAGACACCATTCACTGTTATAACAACAAAATATTGTAATTTTTATGGTTTACTTGGCACCGACTCAAGATGTAAATTTTTTTATATTATCTTGTCTATTAATAAACTAAATAAATTCTTAGTAAATCTTTATTAAGTTATTTTATACTTTTTAGTTTTGAAATCGGTTTTTTAATCGAAGTTTTTTTATTTGTTACTTAGTGTCTAGGTATAGATAAGCCTATGAAAAGTGAAATGAAATTGATTGAAAAAATAATTCCAAAGTGATTTTTCACAGATCTTTTTATCGCAGAAAAAAAACGGATATTTTCCCGGGAGTCGCTTGTGGTTATTCAGGTGCATCAAAAATAGCAATTCTCACTAAAAGTTATGCTTGCACTCTTCTTTAAATACTTTACGTTGTATGTACTTTACGTTCCGCAAATCCCGCGGGAATCGCAAGTCAAGCGTGTTTAGTCGCAGACATATTCTAGTTAATAATAAAGTTTATTCTTACAAAAGGTATTAAACGCATTTTTAACAGGAGTCGTAATAAATAGGAATGGAGAAAGAATACAATTTCCCGGGGCCAGGCAGCAAAACAACCCACAGCCATGGCTATCATCCTGGTCTAAAGTAGGTATGTCGCCATAACAACCTTGTGTTGTGTTCCGGCATTAGTGGCCAGGTTCCAGTCTCCCTCAAGAGAGCAGCAGCGCATTTGTAGCACCTTTGGTGTTGCAAATGTCAAATGTCCATAGGCGATGGTAACCGCTTTCCATCAAGTGAACCGTCTGCCTGTCTGCTGAACTCCTACAATAAAAAAAATTAAAAAGAATTAATACATACACCATCATTCTTTACCAGGAAACAGACCGTATGGCTACAGACAAACATAAAAAGACTATCATGTTGATTGAACTCAGTGGTTCATAAATAAACAACGCACATTTCTACAAGACAGTACAAGTACATGCGCCGGCGCACATATCGGCCACTGTTATCCACCTGCGTGGAACGGAACGCGCTGTGCCGGCCCACATAGGGTTGCCAACATGCACGCATTTACGTAATTATGTTCTAGGTAATATCTACCTAGCTGGGTCATAAATTCTGACATATATATTAATGATAATAAACTTTATTTTCCGTAAAAAAACGCTAGCTAATAAAAAAAATTTGATGTAGTTTAGTACACACATATGCTTGTGACTAAGACCGACACCAAGAATAATCTTGTATATTCGGCCTTAGTACCTTCCCATTAGATTTGACCATATTAATAAATAATAAAAATAATCGCTGCCCGCTGTGGACAGGACCACAAGGTAAGAGAGCCAGAGGGAGACCATTGATGCGTTGAGATGAGGACATAAGAAACATAGCCGGCCCCAACTGGCATCAAACAGCCCAAGATAGAGATAGATGGAAGTCTTTGGAGGAGGCCTATTACATATTTAGGGATTCTTACTGAATTTATTCAACTAACAACAATAATTAATTTAAATGTTACTAACCAACTAACTAAAGTCCACTAACCAACTAATTTACTAAAGTCGTGGTAGCGTAATGGTTAGCGCAAGCGCCCCTAAATCGAAGGGCGCGGGTTCGATCCTGACCGTAACGCATGCACCTCTTAGTCAGTTTTCTGATCTAATGTGCGTATTGTTACAATTACCACGTGCTAATAACGGTGAAGGAAAACATCGTGATGCAACCTGCACATCGAGATAACCGATGTGTCAAACCTGCCAAGCCGCCTTGGACAAGCGTGGCGGGTATACTGTCCGTTCACCCTATAATGGGAGGCCCGAGTCCAGCAGTGGGACATTTATGGGCTGACATTACATTACAACCAACTACCATACTAAGAATATGTATACGGTAAAAAAAGTAAGAACAAAAGGCTTTTTTATTTTATTTTATTTAATAATAATCGCTGCCCATTATTATTATTATATACGCAAACACACACATTGTATATCCCCAAATTAAGCAAGTTACGCTTGTGTTATGGGTAATATACAACGGACCACTCTGGGGCCGATCCCAGACACCCAGACCATAGTAAATAACGAAGAAAATACGTTTCCGAAGTTTACTATACCAGGAATCGAACCTGGAGCCTCGAATCGATCGGACCTACGAGGATCTCGAATTCGAATCTCTGCGGTGCCCATGCTGCGCACTAGACCAGCGTATGAAACGCAGTGTCTCGTGCTACACTAGCGACATTGAGGGAAAGGCAGGCAGTCCACAATCTGATTCAGATACTTATCGAAGCAACCCCAAAGACTGGTCTATCGCAATATTCGGTAAGACAGTCGAATACCCGCCGTAGTTGCCCGAGCGCAAAACTACTAACAGAACTACCTGTGTCACCACATCATCATCTGTAATATTAACAGTGAAACCCAGCTTTCACTAGCCGGATAAATCAATATAGTGACAATAACCAAGCTATTATCAACGCTCATTTTCTATTTGTCTTGCGGTTAATGCGGTTGAATGAGAATGAGAAATCAAAAGTGAGCTTTACTTAAAAAGGCTTATTAGGGAAAAGCTGCACGCAGATACAGTCTTATTCATATTGAATTAGAGTAAGTTAGGAGGCTTTTTGACAAGCTTTTATTCAACTTGCAATGGATGTACCTATGTATGTAAGTTCAAGTGGAATCTTGCAAGTTAAAGTTGACCAACTTCCCGGTTTCCGATTGAGCTGAAATTTTTGGCGAGCATATGTATATCGCGTGACAATGCAATAATATGGTACCATAGAGCTGACCTGATGATGGAGTCGGAAGGTGCTCATAGGAACTCCTGTACTAAACAAGATAGACCCGTCGTGTTTGGCCTCGTTTTACTTGGTTAGCACTCTGCTGCTACATGATATCCAGGATCTCAAAAACTTGTATTTAAAGACTTTTTAAAAAAGCTTATTAAGGTTCTTAATGCATTTTTTATTTTTTAAGAGTTCTTGTCTGTTTGTCTATTTATTTGGAAGACACGTTAGAACTCCTAGACCTATATTGATCAGTTTTCGCTAATCGATAGCAATTTCTCAGACTTAATACCTGCGCTAGTTTTTACGCCGCGATCCTGTGTAATTTCCTGGTAACATTTTAAATTGGCCAGAGTGAAAAGCGATGTTTTTCACTGATCGTAAATTTTACGAAGTATAATCTGTGATACTTTTTATCTCAAGCATTCCAGGAGAATATTCCCGGGAGCGGCTTGAAGTTGTTAGGGTGCATAAAATGAACTAAGCTTCCCTCCTTTAATACATGCTGCGATACTTTGTGCTAGATACGCATCTTGAGTAAGCACTTCTTCGTTCCGTGACATGTGTTTACACGATTAATATTATATAAACTACAATGATAACATGATTTTTTAAATTTCTGTTGTACTGTTGTAATTTTGGCATGTACCGTATAAACCGTACTGAATACGATGGGATCGGTAACCCGGCGGCACACTCACAAGTAACTTTTGATACTTCGGTACGCACCTGGTACTCCAGCCTTTTTTTTTATTTGACTTGACTTTCTGTTGTTGGTCCGAAGACCTCACAACTTTACCGGGGTTTTTGGGGGCAACTTGCTTGAGGGAGTTTTACCTCGGCAGGACTGTTGCCATGAGAGGGGCGGTACTCCAGCCGATGGTGGGTAAAGGAACAAGAGGATCACTTTTTTCGCCAATATCGTCAGGGAGCACCTTGAAAAGAAATATATAAAATATTCTACTTATTATCTACTGCAAAGGAAACACTACGGAGGTGGAAACAGTACGTTCAGCTAAGCCCGCGCCTCACCCTTGTATTAGATACAACCACTTGCGATCTGCACTATTGCAATGTTCCACTCACTATAACACTATATTAAACAGTTGATTTCCTTGATAAATTGATAAACGTCGCGGACGTTCCTTCATACCATATGTGTCCAGGTTATGGAATGAACTCTCTCGTGCGGTTTACCCAGAGCGCTACTATATGGGGCTCTTCAAAAAGGGCGTGAACAGATACCTAGTCTCAACGTAGTAGGCAACGCATCGGCTCCTTTAGTGATGCAGATGTCCATGGGCGACGGTAGCCACCTATCACCATATGGTCCGTTTGCCAGTCTGCCTACTTGCAGACATAAAAATAAAAAACCTAAATATTAATTTTAATCACGCGAGAGCATCTGTGTGCCTTCAGGGAAGATCCGTGGTATACTGTCATTTTGACGCGATATAAAAATGTACCAGAGAGACTTCTGTGACCAGAGAGTATGCCGACGTACCATCAAATTTTATTAATATTCTGGATACCAAACAGTATTATATTAATTTGAAACTAAAAATAGATTTCTTTTCGTTCCAGATGGCGCATACAGCGCATCGCATTACCTGCATCGCGCTCCTCGTCCTCACAGCATCAGCCAAAGACCAGTCAAGATGGTCTAGACAGATCAGCACCTACACAGCAGATATTAGCGACTGGGTTCCACTCCCGGGACCTATCGAAAGACAACCCGAATCTAAGAAAGACGCCGCTGCTGAACCTAGAATTCTATCAGAACCATTGACTAGTATAGTCCGACCTACAGGTTTCGGCAATGAACCATTCCCTTCTAGAACGTTCTACAATTCACCAGCAAATAGACAATTGTACTTACAGTCTGTACCTTCAGTGCCATCAGCGCCGCAAAACTTCCTGACAGAACAAGGTTTTGGACAGAGCATTAGATTTGGATTAGCTCAACCAAATTTCCCTCTATCTCAAGGTTTCGTCGCTCCTCAATTTGGGTTTGAATCTGTTCCACAAGTTCCTCAAATACAGCCAAGACCACAAGCAATACCCACCACTCCAGTGAAATATGAAAATTTTGCTAAGCCAGGACCTGGGCCACAAAGCACGTTCTTAAGCCCTCCGCCGAAGAAGGAAACTCCGAAATTCGTAGATGGCTACCGAGCTGAGAATACATCTAACGAATTCTTGTATTCGGCAAATAAAAAGCCACAGTCTCTGCAAAAGATCAAATACGATTCAAATTCCTTTGAAAAAGCGCCTAAACTCGAAACGACGCAAAGTTTGCCGAAAGTCGAACGCGAAGAAGTACAGTTACTGTACGTCCCGTTGGAGTCACTGAATCGGGGTCAATTCAACTTCAGAAGTCCATTAACAACGTCGCAACTTGTAAACACTGACATTTATACACAAGGCTTACCACGACCAACTAAGCAGCCAACAGAATTTCAACGACCGATATCTAAGCCAGTTCAAGATACATTTGCTGAACAAGATTATTTCACTGGATTTAATAGTCAACTTAAAGAAAACTATAATAAACAAGTTAAAGAAATCGATCAGATTCCGAAGTACTCGACCATAGCTCCTCCCTTTCCGACGTATCAAATCGCTCCTGTAACACAAAAACCAAAGAAGTTGAAACCTCATCAACCACCTCTAGCGATATTTATGACAAAGGAAGAAAGAAACAACCGCTTAAAAGTAGGAGACGTTCTCTCCTCATTAAAAAGTGCTAACAGCATTGCCGTGTTAGATTCTGTCAATCCAGCGACTGCTCCTAAAGTTTTTATTGGACCATCAACTTTAACACCTCCAGAAAACTACGTTAAGTTTGAACTTCCTTACCTGTCAAATATTGAAAATAGCGATAAAAAATTGCGGCAATTACCGTTCTTTGTAGCTCCACTAAGTTACAATACTCCTCAAGGATTCGCTAAAATACCTTTTCCGTCGCCTCATGTTGGATCCGTGGTTATAAATTCGCAAATTAAAGAGCCTCAGACAGCTTTGAATACTGCAGATATTATCCCAAATGTTGGTCCCAGTGTTGTACCAAGCATAGTACAAAATACAGCATATAACGTGAGAAAAAATGTTGGAGAAAATGCTTACAGGCAAAAACCGCACAAACAAGAAGAGAAACCGGCAACACAGCGAGCAACTTTTAGTTACTACAGCACTGCGGCTCCAAAACCATCCAGTCAGCCTAACTATCACTCGAAGTACTATTCTGTCGAGCCACAATCAGTATCATCTATTAGACCTAATGAACCTGAAAGAGTAACTACGCCAAGAACAGGATCTTATTTCCTTACAAATGTTGGTTCACAGTATAATCCTACCCAATATGTTAACTTTCAAAGTAATTTGAAACCGGAACCCACTTACACGAAAACAACACCAGGAACCACCAGGAAAACAACACCAACTACTCAAAGACCTACAACGTCAACCAAGCCTTCAACTTTCCCTAGTCCTTTACTTGAAACTCATAACCCTTATTCCATCAACCAAGCCTTTCACTTCAGTACACCACTAGACTATCATAATTACTTTGATGAGTATAAAGAACCCCCTGTTGCGCCTGAATCCGTAGAAATCAATTCATCATCGACGACAACGACAACAACAACTCCTACTGCTAGAGTAGAAGAAGTAACAGAGAAAAGACATCGTCAAAAATCGACTCCAAATTATCTACAAAATTATTCTCCGGAAATTCATTACGAATCCGAAGACCACAACTCCAGATATCCCACTTATAACAATGTGAAATACAGTTCGAAATCTGAAACAACAACATTAATAAATGAACCTGTGAGAACGGATAATGTAGAACTAAGCAAAAATTTAAGACAAACAGAATATGTTGAAAATACTGAAACACAATCTCCGATATCTCAAGAGAATCTTACAGACAACAATAATCAATTCCCTTCATCTCCCGACATTGTGCCACCCCCAACTTATGAATATGCTCAATACGAAACTAGCTATAATAATGAAGACATTAGTCCTATTACTACAACAACCACAACAACTACATCTACAACTAGAAGGACCCCAGTGAGATCACGTGGACGCCCTAGGTATACAACTGCAAGGTATGAATCGAACGAACAACAAACTCGTGCAACACCAACTAGAAGACCTTTAAGAGAAAGACGGCCCTTGCCAAACAGACCTATATATGAGGCTAATAAAGTTACTACGGAAAATCCAACTACAGAATCAACTAGAAAACCTGTAGAATCAGCTGAAACAACAACTCAATACTACACAAGAACTAAAACACGGGGACGCGTACAATACAAACCTTCTAAAAATGATGACTACTATGAAAAGAAAAATAGATATAATAAAAAAGATGAAGACTTAGCATATCAAAGAGATGTTTTACACCAAAACTATCCAGTAACATTAATGGAAAGAGGTAGTACTGCGGATATAGATGCTATAACCGAAGCAATACCGAAAATTTCATCAACTAAAGTTTTAGAAACTGTTACAGATAGTTATGACACAGAAAACGCATACACCAATGAAAGATTAGCCATAAGCCAACACAATAATCCTGATGACAAAGATGATATACCCGTATTTACACGACCTGCATCGACAGAAGCACCGTACATTGCAAGACAAAGCACTCGTGGAGAAGAATATTATTATCAATCTAGGAGCAGTTTAGCACCTGTAGAAGCTATTGCCTCTTACCAAGAACCAAAAACTGAGAAGGAAGAAACTAGAGAATCTACACCTTTAGCTAAAACAGAATCAGACATAAATTCGTATGTTACAGAATCTACTGTTCCAATTCCTGAAGCAGAATTATCAAATTATGCAGCAGGTGAAGATTATGTAACACGGAAGGAAGATACCACAGAATCTTTGGATATAGAAATAAAAACTAATAACCAACAAAGGCTCGATACTGAAAACGAGGAGGAAGAAAATGTTGTTCAAACAACACCGTCATATAACAGAGTACGCGTGAGACCAGGCGTTGTCAGACAATACCACCAAGCTACTACAGAATCTAGTAGAAGAAGGAGACCTGTCCAAGCTGTAACATATAGGCCTGCGTTTGATAGGCGTCGAACAACTATGAGAATTGAAGAAATCGAAGCTGATTTAAAAACTAAACAAGTACATTCAAGGCCTGAAGTACAAGACTACAAACATCCGGTTTACAGGCCAGAGCCAACAACTGAAAGCCCAGTAACTACTAGTCAGGAGTCTACAACAAAACGCGGTTTACGTAGGCGAAGACCAAATTATTCATATACGACTACTACTACCGAAAGTACCGCCATTACTAGACGTTCTTATGAAGCCAAGAACAGGTTCAGAGGAAGACGACCAACAGAGAAGCCAACAGAAAAACCTGAAGTTGAAACTAATACACCAACAACAACTGCAAGAACTAATTTATATAACAGATATAACCAGAGGCCTCGTTTATCAGAAAGATTCAATAAAAAGCCAGAACCAGAACAAGCTGAAACTGAACTGGTGGAAGAAACAGAAGACCAAGAATCAAACTTTTCTTTTAACAGGCCTAAATATGTACAACCAGATGAACAGTGGTCATCTAAGGTTCCCAATGATTCATTTAAGCCCTTCAATCCTAATGATATTACCGAAGAAAAGAAAACAACAGTAATGGAAAGAAATGATAAAGATGATTTAGATATAATAACAGCAAAGAATGAATATGATGATATTCTAATATCTGTTACTCCAGCCTCAAACAGGATTAATAAGAAACTGGCAGAAATACCACCTACACTAGAAGCTCTTGTGGAACAAAGTAAAGTAACTAAATCAGACTCAACAGATTCAATGTCAACCTTTGAAAGTATGTTGGAAGAAGTAATGAAGAGTCTCGAAGAACAAGATCAAGATGAATATACAAGGAACGTTAAGAAGCACAAAGGAGGAGAAATTGGTGAGATACCACCAGAAAGAGTAATAACTTCAGGAGATAATTATGCGAAAACAACACTAGAGCAAATAGGCACAACGACTTCTGGGCCAACAACTGATAACATTGCGATTTCTGAAGAAGTAAGTATTGAATTGTGAACCTAAATATCTTTTTTTTAAACACTTTTAATTATCTCTGATTCTTCTACAAAACTTCGCTCGTGAAATCTTCAAATCCGTATAATATGTAAATTATCCGATTTTCTAGGATGAACAGAAAGCAATGTTAATTTGTTATCAAAATTATTTACATATATAACAAACTATATGAAAGTTTATTCATTCCCGTGAAGAAAGAACTAACAAACGTCTATAGAAGTAGAACTAGAGTGAGATTTTTTTATTATCAGGAAATAATTGCCGGCCTTGGATGTGAAAAAATCTTTTATCATCATTTTTATATCTGGATTTCTTGGACTAAAAAGTTTTAGATATAGACACTTTTACTTCAAGAAATCCAAGAATTAAATTTATAAGATCGAATGATACAAGAACAAAGCTGCCTTTATCGAATGAACCAATATTTGATTTTTGAATAATGTTTTTGATCGTTTGGAGCATTTATAAGTAACATCCATTTTCTCGATCATGCAATACGATGATATGGTTATGCTTTCCAATTGCAGGAAAACTACAATCGTGATAGCCGTCGTCGCGGTTTCTGGAAGAAAGTCAAAGTCCGCCCAGCAACTGAGTCAATAGAATTCGCAGAATCACAATATTACCAAAATACTGTTAATCATCTTGGACAACCTATTAAGAACGGCAAAGTGTCGCACGAAAAAGTTTCGAAAGCTAACAAAAATAAGCTCAAAGTAACAACTTATAAACCTAGCTTCCAGTTCATTAAAGATTTATTCGATGATAATGAAAGTATCCCCTTAGATGATATATTACCGACTATGGATATTTCAAAGATTAAAAAAGACGAACCAAATAAAACTGAAGAAAGTAGTGTAACCACAGATAATTATTATCCCAAATTCACGAATCCGGGTGATTTAGACCTTGGCACGGGTACTCCAGACCCACATTATGATGACTTCTACTATACTACTGCAGCCACAACAATCAAGGACAGGTCTGATGGGTTTAACTTTATGGACTATCTTTTCGGAACGTCTGATGAGATTCATGAAGTAGATAAAAGAAATGACACTACCAACTTAGAAGATATAACTATACCAACAGAACAACCAAAAACAAAAATAGCTACTACAGATAACTCATATATACCAGATGAACTTGCAGAAGCCAGTGAAATCAACACAGAAATTGCTGCAATAGACGACATCAAAAGGATAGAAAGTTTAAAAGTCCACACAAATACAGATCCTAAAGAAATTAAAGTAGAAACATCGTCAGTGTCTTCTTTTATGGATCCAGTCAATATTCTGAGCACTTCAGTATCAACACAGGTTTCTCACGAAACCGAAATTTGTTTTAGAGGAAAATGCATCAAAACTAATAAGTCCGTTTTATAGATGTTTTTTAAATAGTGATCTAATAATGGTGCTAAGAAGAATGAACTGTTTTTAAACATTGATTAGTGGATAGTATCGCCATCTAGCGAATAGTATCGAAATTAAGAATAGTCGCTTTCAGGTGTGTTATGCTACTTGCCACTAGATGGCATTATTTTTCTAAAATTGTCAATAAAATTAAATTTGTATTAATTCAAAAATAATAATCCGACAAACATTGTATTTCGTGTTTCTTAATTCTATTGAGAATAATTCAACTTGATTAACACATTTAATATTAAAAATTCTACTGCAAATGCTTTTTAACTCGTTTTTATTTATTTTTATTAGGTCATGTCATAGAAGAGATATCTCAAAAATACTCTATGAACAGGACATGGTGAAATCTTGTAAATAGTGAATATATAGCCTCTTTACTTGATTCCACCTTTTATTATTATTAATAGGATATAAAATATGTAATGAATAAGTTGTAAAGAGTTAAGGATAGTGGTATTAGTGGTCACTATTCTTTGAACTATAAAATAAATAAATGTATTATATAATTTAGTAATTAATATTAATTATGATATTATATTTTGTTAATTGTAAATAACTAGACTGAATAATGATTATACTGTTTAGTTTAATTTTCTACTCAAATAAATTGTATTTATTTTTGTACGAAATTTCGATCCCTCTCTTTATTAGTGATGGGCATTTTCTAAGACATGTATGTATGGCATACAATTGATTATCATTTATTCTCCCCACCCCAAAAGTATGTTCTAATTGTGTGTTAAATA
Source organism: Dendrolimus punctatus (assembly GCA_012273795.1). Classification (NCBI taxonomy): domain Eukaryota; kingdom Metazoa; phylum Arthropoda; class Insecta; order Lepidoptera; family Lasiocampidae; genus Dendrolimus; species Dendrolimus punctatus. Next base: position 12,627,801 of record CM022551.1, on the reverse strand, counting down.
TTTTTGTAAAATTTTTATGAATGCTATATATACGTGAAATAAATAATATAAAATTTTATTTGATATTTTATTTACAACGAGAGCGCGTAGCTGGTATACTAGTAGCAGTAGTGTAAGAGAAGTAAATCAAATCGATTTTTATTACATACTACTCAATCATAGATGGCGCTACCAGGCTCTTGTTGTTTTTATATTTTTTTAAAGTTGGTTGGTTAAACATGGTTCCTTAATCATGGACGTCTACCAGTCTGGCATGACATCGAGCCTTTACCTTCATTTTATTGTAATCGTAAGCGACATTTGGACATAAGTACCTATATTTTTTCATTACAAAAGGTGTTTTAAACTATTATTTTATACGTCTCAAGGAACGCTTTCAGTTCCTTAATTACAGTGATTCAAGATTCTTTAGATTGTCAGAGAATTTGAAACTTAAAACGATTGTCACCAGAACACTATGGATCTCCACTTGCGACGATACTGACAAACCACTTTCGCTTCACCTACTTTCATTAACCTCTTCATACATGCGGGTTTATTTGAAATGCTTTTTACCTGACCTGTTTTTAACAATTCTGATATTTGTACATGGTATGTTCGTCTCGGTCTACCGGCAACAGCTTTACCATTGACAATACTACCATATACCTGTTTTGTCATTCTATTTTCATCCATCCTCTCTACATGCCCAAACCACCTTAACATTCCATTTTCAACTCTTATTATTACATTTTCTTTCAAAGCACAACGTTCCCTTAGCACAAAAATGGTGTTTTAAACTATTATTTTATACGTCTCAAGAAACGCTTTCAGTTCTTTAATTACAGTGATTCAAGATTCTTTAGATTGTCAGAGAATTTGAAACTGAAAACGATTGTCAACAGAACAAGTCTTTTATCGTCCAGGCCATTCCACTCTGGAATGCACTACCACTAAACATCAAGCAGACACGATCATTAGCTTCTTTTAACATAGTAGTTAAATAGTTACGATATATATCTGAGCGGAAATTGTGAGAAGTGGAGAAGCAAAGGAACTCAAAACGTTACTTAAGGAATTAGTACAGTCACGTTGTCATTATTTTGAGGGATCTTTTCAGGATTCAGTTTTCGACGCGGGCCCGTGTATGATGCTTGTTATAGAGAATATATAGTTAATTAGTTATTAGTTTCAAACTGATGAGTATATTATTAAATTCAATTAGCATAAGTGCAATGAACTACAAGTCAATTATATTAAACATAACACATATCAAGACACTAAACTGGTTTAAAGAAATAAAGTAAATTAAACTGCCACAATAATTACGATATGCTAATGTAAATTTCAAACATGAACAGAATGAATTTGAGAACTTTATTCATAAGGGGGCGTCCATGAATTACGTGAGGTGTTTAAGGGGGGGAGGGGGTCGAGTCAAATCTCATCTAATCTTACGTTGGTAAATATCACGCAATTTTTTTTCAGATTGAAACAAAAAAAAATTATACTATTTTGGTCCATTTAATCCAGATTGAGAAAGAGAAGAAAGAGCATGACGGCCTGCCTACCGATTCAACCGCTGAATGTTTTCATCAGCACGCCTTATGATCTCTATTGCCCAAGTGTAAGTGATGATTTAGAGAAAAGATGATGCAGTACATGCGGTATTTACTTTGCATCTAGCACAAGAGCTGCAGAGCACAGGCGATGAGCCCACATTGCACCAGCTAAGCAGAAAATTTAAAAAACCGCCTCACGTAATTTATGGACGCCCCCTAAGCCATAACGTTTTCATTATTTCCGTCACTTCACTCCGAAAGGAGTTACTGCGGTTATCGCGCTAACTAGGAGCTGGGCCCCCAGGCTACAAGGGCCCGATAGTGTGTAAGCAAAAATTCCTAAAATGTAATCTACAATCTTTTATAGATTAATAACATTTTTGAGAATAACTGTTGCGCCAGCAGGAACGGCTATGAGACTTGTCATTATTATTTATAGAGGCAGAAAATCTAGACAAACTTAAATTATTGTAATAGTAAAAAATGCCGTTGGTTTTTCAAAATGGACCAGTACATTAACAATCTGCCGTAAAACTTCAAGTTTAAATTTTGTGGCGATTCATTTTTAACTTGTCAGTTGAAGATTTTCCACTTGTCCGTTGCGATTCGTTTTTCCACTTATCCGTTGCCATTCGTTTTTCCACTTGTCCGTTGAAGTTTCACTTCTATTATGTGTCCCTGCACACATTTCGATTTTTACATGTTTATTGCGAATTATCATTTAGTTAGGTTAGGTTCATTTTAATGCTGTAATACACTACACATGCACCGACAATTTTTTTACGTCAACACTTATGTCTTACGTTGTAGTTCACTTTTGTTGTAACTTTCGAAAAACTGAACCGTTGGCAAAGTTTTCTTGCTGTATATTTGTTTCCTTTTCAAGTCTCTATGTATTTATTTATATGTTTTTTTACATAGACCACAAATAGAGGCAGTGATGCCCAGCCACGTGGGAACAGAGCTATAGTTCGATGTAAACTTAAGTTTGCCTCCCTTAATGCCGGGTCGGAACATCGCACTTTACGATCCGCAGAACTCGATTTTAGGTATTAGAGGGACGAGGCCGTCGGAGGACGAGGTATATATATATCCTCGCTCGCTTTCTCGTTTACGGGACTTCCCCGGTGCTCGGCTCATCGCTTTTAAGGGCAACCCAGCTCCCAAATTTATTAAAAAACTTCCAGCGCAAAATCTTGCGCTTATAATATGCAAATATCTAATTAATTTTATAAAATAACATACTATTGAATACAATGTAAGAAAACTTAACTTATTTGTATTGTATTCTACCCATAGTCCCTCAAGACTATAAGTAGAATACTGAGCCCAGATCACCGTTTTCTATGGGTAAGGTGCCCAGAAGGCTGGCTACATTTCCTCGCTGGATCGCCATACTGATCCGTTGGCCGAGGTAGGCACCAGCCCTCTGATCACCTGAAGAGTCGATGAGTCGTTATGATAAATTTTGGTAGAGACTTATGGCCTCAGGACCCCATGGTCCAAGCGCCTCGACAGCAAACGGCACAAACATAGCTCTCACTGAGGGTTGCATATTTCCGCCGCTTGAGTGATTCCGCTATTTCCGCCGCCGAACCGGCCGATCTAGACGTGTTTGGTAAATGGGATGTGGCCAACGTGTCTACGCAAGTCCCATCCCACACCAAAGACTTGCCACGCTGCCAGGGAATTAGAGTCATTCGTTCGGCTCCAATAGAGATAAATATATATGAATATCTATACTAATATTATAAAGAGGAAAGGTTACATTGTTTGTTTGCATTGAAGAGGCTCCGAAACTACTGAACCGATTTGATAAATCATTTCACTGTTGGCAAGCTACACTATCCCCGGGTGATATAGGCTATATTATATTTACAAAAAAATAGGGATCCTTTCTAAAACTCCAATTATGTAACCCAAAGTGTAAAAAAATACCTAATATCGCGTGCGCTGCGAAAACTATTGATGATAGAATAAAGTAATTAATGTACGACGACGTTGCAGAACACATCATTATTTACAAAAAGTGTCGCGACAGTATATATCTAACACTTATTATAGTTATGCCACAATAAGTGTTCTTTTATTTTAAAATTTTTAATAAAATACCGCCGCTACAAAAGTCTCTTTATTTGTATCTTGGTATTACACTTCATATTCAAGACTGCTTCAGTACTTTTATACAACTTTTAGAATTTTTTAGTTCGATCATTCCATTCGAAATATATCACGAGTTTAAAAATTTAAGTATTAGAAGACGCGGCCGTGACCGTTTTTCGTGAGCGAAAAATCGTAAGACCCCCTCTATATAGAAGTTTCATTTTAATAATCGGCAGACAAACGCACATTGTATATCCGCTAATTAAGCAAGTTACGCTTGTGTTATGGGTAATATACAACGGACCACTCTGGGGCCGATCCCAGACACCCCGACCATAGTAAATAATGGAGAAAATACATTTCCGAAATTTACTATACCAGGAATCGAACCCGGAGCCCCTGCGTTGCAATGAGGTAGGCCGGCAAAGGCTTAGCCCGCTCCACCACAGAGGCCGTCGTACACATAATGTAAACAGTATGCGGATAAACGACTGTGACATACATAGCGACGACCATGATGAAATTAATTAATTACAATAGCTGTTATCTTTAACAGCTATTATACTCTAAGCCAGTGAGTCCCAAACTTATTTTGTATACCGCCCACTTTAAGAACAAATAATTTTTTAGTGCTCCCATTTTTTCACCTACTTAAAAACACTATAACGTCAAATTAAATTAACTGATTATTAAGAGCTACATTAGCGGAGAAAAATTCATTCTAAACGAGACTTTTACTATAGCCCGCAAGAGTAAACTTGAGACCTAAGCGCAGTAGGTAGTACACAACGGCGCTGAGGTCTCAAGTTAACTCTTATGGGCTACACCTGCCAATGCCTATTTTTTTTTCTGGGACTCTTACCGCCCCCTTTTAGGCCTGCATCGCCCAAAAGGGGGCGTTATCGCCCACTTTGGGAACCACTGCTCTAAGACCTGGCCACATAACCACGACGCGGTGCCAGAAGGCTTACTCCCAAATGCGTTTTGTCGTTTGTTTATTTTAGAAGTTTATTTACTTGTTTTTTGAAGTGATACTTCATTAGAATCGTTGTCATTTGAAACTGGATGAAATGAAATAGCGACACTAAAAATAGATAAACACAAATATGCGACTATACGACTAAGCCTGCGAGAGAACGACATAGAAAACATTATATTTAATCATTTAAACACTTGCTCATGCAGATATCAAGTGTGAAGTGATTATACAAAAAAATTAAGAATATATAATAACCCGGTAATATAACAAACAATATTATTGCGCGGTACAGCACCGGCACAACCGCCTCGAATCGCTTCGTGCTGATGTGGCCAATCCCTGAGCTATCAGTTACACCTCATTTTGTTTAATTATTCAAAGAATTTTGAAAATATTTTTGATTAAAGAGTATGTATGTATAATGAGTGTGCTATAAAAGTAAAACACACTTCGTACTGCCATTTCGTCTTGGACAGTCCTCATTTTTGAGCTCCTTAGAGCTTTGGTGGGTAATTATCTTTATATATATATAATTCTTCTGTGCGTGTGTAAGTCATTGAATTTCTTATGAACTGATGGACCGATTTTGATGACATTTGTTGTATCTGTTTGATTGGGTTCCTGGATCGTTTAGATTCACTGTTGTACTATTCAGTAGGTGGCACTGGAAGCAGGATTCAGGAATTTGAGAATATTTTTAATAGTAAAACTATGTTTCCACGGTTTCTAAGCGCGGTAATTTATTTAATTTTTGTTATTACGACGTTTCGGCCACTTTTCAGTGTCCGTGATCACGGAAGACAAAAATGACAAGACGCATGCAGCTCCCATAAATTGTTTAAGAAACATTTGCTAGGTTTTGACGTTGTTGTCCTACCTAAAATTTCATCGACTCTTTCGGGTTCATCGGACAAAAACGAACGACGAAAGGCATTTCAGTTAGGGCTCGTAACTATGTACGCGGCTTAAGGGCTGTAATCAAAATAATGCCTCTTACTGTCAGAGAGGCCAAATCCTTACCATATTTAGAAATTTACTCAGAAAACTACGCAACGATTCTCTAGAACGTTTATACCGCGTACAACAATGATCTGGAGAGAACTTCCCGCCGAGGTTTTCCCTCTGCGCTACGACATGGGGTCGTTCAAGAAAGGCATTCTAAAATTTCTTAGAGGCCGGCAACGCGTTGGCAACGCCCCTGATGTTGCAAACGTCCATAGGAGACGGTAACCACCTTTCATCAAGTGGGCCGTCCGCCTGTTTGCCTGCCACAGGCAATAAAAAAATAAAGAAACCCTATTTGTCAAACAAATAGCTATTTCTGATTCACGAAATAAAATCATGCTAAGACATTTATTTATTATGATAACTTATGTGTTATAGTATATATATCTAATATATAAAATTCTCGTGTCACAGTTTTCGTTGCCATACTCCTCCGAAACGGCTTGACCGATTTTGATGAAATTTTTGTGCTTATCCGGTATCTATGAGAATCGGCCAACATCTATTTTTCATCGCCCTAAATGTTAAGGGTAGTCCACTCCTAATTTTTTTTTTTTTTAGACAAATTAATTTCTATTTTTTATGATACAGCATTAAAAGATACATACAACCCTAAATTTTCAACCCTCTACGATCAACCCCTATTTTTTACCGGGCAGGACGACGTCTGCCGGGACAGCTAGTAGTATATATATATGACTATGTATATATGTATGTATTTGTATATTTATTTCTTAAATTAGTTTGAGTATTTGTGTATTGTGTATCTATTGTCTTTTACCTGCACCACCTATTTCGCCTGATTCAATCTCTGTTATTTAGGTTGCCTGGAAGAGATCGCTTTGAGCGATAAGGCCGCCTGTTGTATTGCCTGGAAAATATTGTAAACATGGACTGTGTTTTTAATTGTATATTTTGGTGTGCAATAAAGTGTTATCTATCTATCTATCTAATGATTCCCGTTGAATCTATCACGTCTGGGTCTACCATATCAAAAGTTTATTTTAATATTCTGCTTCCATGAGCTAAAATAAATTTAATTTCCAGTGAAAATGCTTTGGGAGCCCGTGAACCTCACCAAGGTATGTCCAGCCAATACAAACCTGACTGCCTGTTCACCCTTCGGCTATGCGTACTTGGACCTGCTTGTCCGTCTATATTCAAATTCTAGTGACAGGTACCCTTGCAGAGAAGACCGTGACAGAGAGGTGTATGACTTTATAGTCGTCGGAGCTGGCTCGGCTGGTTGTATTGTCGCAAACAGGCTTAGTGCCATTCGGGATTACAGGGTATCTATAGTCTTATACTAATATATATACTAATATATCCGTGCAGAATCGAAGAAAGAATACAATTTCCTGCGGCCGGGCGGCCTGTCGTAAGAGGCGACAAAAAGAGTTGAGTGTTCCGGCATTAGTGACCAGGTTCCAGTCTCCCTTAAGAGAGCAGCAGCGCATTTGTAGCACCTTTGGCGTTCCAATAGTCCATAGGCGATGGTAACCGCTTTCCATCTAGTGGACCGGCTGCCTGTCTGCTGAACTCCTGCAATAAAAAAATATATAAAGCTGAAGAGTTTGATTGTTTGTTTGATTGAACTCGCTAATCTCAAAAACTGCTGGTTTGATTTTTAAAAATCTTTCAGTGTTAAATAGCCCATTTATCGAGGAAGGCTATAGGCTATATATAATCACGCAAATACCATTTGAAGCGAAGCACCAATGAAGAATCTTTCAAAGTCGGGGGGTTTTGAAAACAAATTCCACGCGGATAAAATAGCGGGCACAGCTAGTAACGTCATAAAGAGGAAATATTTTTATTCCTCTATGTTTGTAACCAATATACTCAAAAATTACTGCACCGATTTCAAAAATTCTTTTACCATTATAATGCTACATTATGCTTGAGTAACATTAGTTATATTTACTATTGTTACTAGAAAAAATTAGGGATCCCTAATAAAACTTTAATAATGTAACCCAAGGTGTAAGAGATAGCCATATAAACCACCCGTGCGAAGCCAGGACGGTCCGCTAGTGTATAATATTGTTACGTATTTGTGAGGTATTCAAAATGCCGTTGAAACGGTCACAAACTTTACTAGAAGTACACGCATGTAATTCATAGTTCTTACAAACAAAATTCGAAATCGTAATGGCATAAATCATGAAAAGCCCTTCGTTATGTGATAGTCGCTCCGAAATTACAATAGATAATGCCACGATCGCAGTTGAATCTCAACTAACTCAATCCCGACAGAATAGACACGGCTCCCATGTAAAATGCCGTCCATTTCTTGAAACGACCGAACTTGAAAATTTAATGGCTTCTAAGAATGTGCAATGAAACCAGAACACTGGTTAACAACACAGACTCCTGTGAACGGCATGTTTTTCAGATGCCGGGTAAAAACCAGCATACCTGTAGTAAGTTTAAGCCCACAAAAAGTTTTACTTTTTTAGGTGTTACTTCTAGAAGCAGGGCCAGAAGAACCAGATGTAACTCAGCCACCATCCCTAGAGTACGCAACTTTAGGGTCCAATATCGACTGGCAGTATAGCACGCAACCTGACGGCCGAAGCTGCTTGTCCAGGGTGGGGAAACGATGTCCGTGGCCTCGGTAAGAAAACAAATAATCTTATTGTTGGGCACGCAACTTAAGATTTGTTCTTCGACTGCCTGGCCGAGTTGATCAATCCCAGACTCATCAGGCAGCAATCAGACACTAAGTAAAATTAATGTCTGTACATTGAGTGGACTACACTGTTTTTGTTAATTAGTTGATTGTCAATTTAATTACTATTTGCATGCCTGAAAAGGCAAAAACATGTGAAACATTACACAATATATTGTCATCTAATATTTGTATGATACTAACCAAGTTTTTAAGCAAATAAATGATTTGATTTGATTTGATTTGATTTGATCATTAGTTAAAGTTTAAAACACGTTCAATAAAAAGAATTGCGTATGTGTGCGTGTGTAGATAACAGATAATACTTATCTAACCTATGTATATTATTATAAACTAGTGGTCGTGCGTGGTCGAAATTCGACCATAATAGTTAATGTCTCTATACTATACTGTACTTCAATAATTACAGATTTCGCCAAGGCTACACTCTTAATTTGACTTTAATAATGAACAAAAGAGTAGGCCTAGAACGCACTAGCGGCGGGCCGTGATGCGGCGTGTCGTTGCGGCAGGCCGTAGTATACCCCGGACTGGACCTTTCGCTCCCGGCCGTGGTTCGCACCATGGTCGGGAGTCGCACCGGATGGGACGCCGTCTCCTCCTTCTGCGAGCACGTCATGTTTGCAAAGGAGGAGGCGGAACGGGAGCGTGAGCGCACTTCTCTACTCCGCTCCCGACAAAGGAGGACGCGCCGACGCCGGAGGTCTGACCTAGACCTTCGGCCACCGTAAGCGGGCGGCGCGGGTGGGGCCTCTAGGGGCATAGAGGTTCTCACTCACCCGCACATGCCGTCGAGATGAGAGCGCGAGTGTTCCGCGCGCGCTCATCTCTCTTCCCGTGGGGCGCGTTACAGACCGCCCCACGCCCGGAATAGACCGAGACGTCGCCGGGGGAGCAGCTCCCCCGGCATTGGAAGAGGCCCAGTGAGCGGGCCCACGCCTGCCAGGGATTGCGGAGCCGGGTAGCCTATTCCCGTAGCCCTGGCAAAAGGCGCAGGACGGAACACCCAGGGGTTTTAGTGGGTATCCCTAACTGGGGAGTGGCAATAGCGTGGCACCGGTTCTGATCGGGCACGCTAGTGCCACCCCCGATCTGGCGAATCCCACACTGTCTCACCAAGATCGCGAGCATCCCCCAGGCTTCTGCGCCTGTCGCGGTCCTAGTCCTCAAACGGATTTCCCCTGGCTAAAAAAAAAAAAAAAAAAAAAGGCCGTAGTATACAGCGTGTTTCATTTCACATGACATTAAATCATAATTTTAGCGGTCGTATTCCGTACAAATTTTTTGGCACTATTAAATCAACCGTAAAGTCAAAATTTAAAAAAAGCAATTTCCGAACAAATTAATTACGATAAAAAGGAAATAAAAAGAGATCATCTTGTAAATGTTGATTCGCGAGCGAGAGAGTAAGAATGAACAACTTCCGCGTTTAATGATGAAGAGACGAGCTGGCAACAGGATACATTGGTCACTAACCTACCGATTTAGACACAATAACTGATACATGTTGTTGTAACATTCTGAATTGAAAAATGAGGTCCTGTGGCTAAACCAAAGAAGCTACCTTGATTCGTTTTTGTATTTGGGCAGAGTACATCATGAAGCAAACGTGGTCTGATTTATAGTGGTAAGGTCTGAAACACGCTGTATACGGTTTGCCGTAACGGCACGCCGTACTCCGGATAACCGTATCGTCTTTTTATCCGCTAGATATTGCTAGTAGCACCATTTTCGCGACTGAAGGCTATCTTTATATTATTCAATGTACTCTAATGCAATGATTGAGGCGTTTGCGGCTAACCGCGCCGAGCGTGGAGGGGATGCGGCGCGCCGCGTCATTCAAGCGGTACGGGTGGCCGCAGCCCCAGAACAACTAGAGCGGTTGACGGCTGGCCACCAATTAGTGCGCTGTTGTCATGCGGTTTCATGTAAAAATTATATGCGGCCTGCCGCAACGGCACGCCGCATCGCGGCCAGCCGCTAGTGCGTTAGGCCTATATTTGATCTGTGACTTAATTTGAAAAGGTAACATGTGCTCGTGGAACGTCAATTTGAAAACTGGCGAACATTTTCATACCACTACTGTACACCAGCCTAATTACTTTTCAGAGGCAAAACGATGGGCGGTTCGGCGTCTATAAACTCACTGTCTTACGTGAGGGGAAACAGTTTGGACTATGATACTTGGGCACGGTTAGGCAACTACGGGTGGAGTTTCAAAGAGGTACCTAGTGTAAACGCTGTTTTACAATAATCCGGTTACTACTGACTTCATACTCGAAGCCAGTGCTTTATCTATACACCTATACAAGAAATATAATTGAAGTATTTGATTGTACTGTCAAAATAACAGCTTTTTGCTAAATGTGAAAATGAATGCGAATTCATATACTAATATATAAAGCTGAAGAGTTTGTTTGTTTGAACGCGCTAACCTCAGAAACTAATGGTCTGATTTGAAAAATTATTTCAGTGTTAGATAGCCCATTTATCGAGGAAGGCTATAGGCTATATCATCACGCTAATATCAATAGGAGCGGAGCACCAATGAAGAATGATCAAAATCGGGTTTTTTTTTACTTACTTTTTTTATCATTCGACGAAGTCGCGGACAGAAGCTAGTACTTAAAATTACTATAAAATTTATTTTCAAAAATTTTTGTCTATCTGTTTGTTTCGAGTAAACTCAGAAACCGCTTAACTGATTTTGACGCGTCTTACATTAGCAGATAACTGATGCTATAAGGAGTAACATAGGCTACTTTATTATACATAACTACTTTTATTTTCGAAAAAATAAAGGATTAAAAGACCCACGCGCACGCAGCACCGGAACGCTGTTTAATTAAATACCACGCGTACGAAGTCGCGGGTAACAAGCTAGTTAATTATATTTACAAATTATTATAAATAGAAAACACTTATGGCTCACCAAACATACAATTTCAAAATACATACATACATACATACATAACTTCACGCCAGGTCCCTTGCGGGGTAGGCACGAACAACAGAGCGCCATTTAGGCTTATTCTTACACACCCTCACTTGCTTCTTTGACATTCATAGTTCTTGTCATGCACGCTCGTCTGTTCTTAAGGCTCCTGACATCACCTTCTGCTAGTACACGATCAATTTGATCATGGAAGGTGGTGTCGTGGCCTTCCGCGACTTCTGCATCCATCCACTTTTGCATTGTATATCTGTTTTAGTCATTCTTTCATCATACATTCTTTCCACATGCCCGAACCACCGGAGCATTCCTTTCCTTACCTTCACCCCGACAAAATACAATTACAATATTGTGATGGCAGCAACAAAAGACGGCCTTATCGCTGAAAGCAATCTCTTCCAGGCAACCTACCTAATATGGCGATGTAGAAGGTGCAGATTATTAAGTACATCATAAATAAACATATTTAAACTACATATTTTATAAATTAAATATATACAAATATATATATATTAATTACATACATATATACCTTCACGCCAGGTCCCTTGTGGAGTAGGCACGAACAACAGAGCGCCATTCAGGCTTATTCTGCACACCTCACTTGCTTCTTTGACATTCATAGCTCTTGTCATGCACGCTCGTCTGTTCTTCAGGCTCGTGACATCACCTTCTGTTACACAATTTTCTCTAATCCATCTTAAGGTTGTCTTGAAGAAATTGCTTTTAGTGATAAGGCCGCCTATTGTCTTCTGTACTTAAACTTCTTGAATTGTATCTTAATATTATGCAATAAAGTATATTCTATTCTATTCTATTGAAATTTTCAGGTGCTGCCATATTTCAAAAAGTCAGAACGGAACTTAAACATTAAATCATTGAGCCGCGAATATCATGGAACGAAAGGCGAGCAGCCTGTATCTTCTTTACCCTATGTTGATAAACCAACTGTACTGCTTATAAAAGGCATGAACGAATTAGGTCTCCCTGAAAGAGATTTCAATGGAGAACATCAAACAGGGACATATAATTCACAATCATTCACCGAAAATGGTGAAAGGGTGTCCAATAATCACGCGTTCATCAAACCTATTATAAATAATAGAAGGAATTTAGTAGTTAAAACTAACGCTGAAGTAACTAAAATTCTAATAAATCGTCATAAACAAGCATACGGCGTTAAGTATATCAGAAATGGGAAGGAATTGATGGCGAAAGCTAATAAGGAAGTAATATTATCTGCTGGAGTTATAGGCTCACCTAAATTACTATTGCTATCTGGTATTGGACCTGCAGATGACCTGAAGAGCTCTGGTATTGG